>CAMQGK010000327.1:16192500-17392500 GCA_947000775.1 Pterois miles
ACTGCAGGCACTGAGCGGAGATAAGGGCTTTTTGTCCTTTTGTCTGCCTGCATGTATGTGGGCTTTCTGCTAGCTGCGTACTTACAAGGTCCTCACAAGTTTACATAAACATAGCTATGTGGTGACTTGATTGTAATGGCTCACAGTTATCTCTACAGATTTTTACTGTAACATTTTGCATGATAACTCAGAATTATATTAAGAAGTTGTCACTTTTGTTATCACCCACTTGTAATGTCACACTGAGTTTAATTATCCCGGTTCCTCAGTGCGCTTTCATCTGAATATGTAATCGTCCTTATTTCTTCAACCTAGTGGGAAAATAGCTGTATAGTCTCCAGAATCTGTAAAAGTATTCCCACCAGTTTGATTGTATTGATTGCTCATTCACTGGAGAACAATCTAGTTATCTCCAGCGTAAAACAAAAAGAGGATACAACCAGCAGTTTTGAATGTGTGGTGTTAATTACAGCAAAGAAAAGCTGCCCCTAAAGAGAGACGTGGAATAAATAGTGTATCATTTCTTTTGAGTAACAACCCAAACACTTTCGTATATGACTAAAATCTACTTCAGTCTTCATTTTTGTTGTAGTTCACCATTTTAACCTTGGTGTGCGTCTCAGTGTGTGTGTTCCCTGATGTTACCGTGGGTCCGCAGGCACCTAAACCAACACTTCAGGAACAAGGGAGTGGCCTGAGAGAGCCTGATTGACAGCGGCGACCTTGCCTCAATTGCTCGTAATTAGTTCTTTAAAAACAGGGCGCCAAAAGACAACTGACCTGTCTCACATACCTGTTTTCATAGGTAATTGTTAAAACCCCTGCCATTTTCACGCTTGTAATAATAAACTCCTTGAACTAATACACTCATCACTCTTGAAACAGGAGTGCTGACAACCCAGAAGAAAGATATATTTGTGTAAGCAGAGGAGGGTTGGGGGTTCCAGCATGATACAAGCAGCTGGGGAGAATGTTTTCAGTGTTTTGGAGATGTCTAATTGCTAAAATGTGCTCACAGTTTTGCTCAAATGCAGTTGCTGTTTTTTTTTTTTCTCTGCAGTATTACTGTATGTGTGAGCCAAGTAGGCAGTTGCTAAAATCCCTCGGAAGAAAACAGAGAACCAGGTGAAAAGGCATGAATACAGATCCAGAAATAGCTAGCACGATGCACGCAGCGCAGGTGTGATGACTCACAAACTGAAGACGGGGATCGTCAGAGCTCCCGTTATTACATGACTGCAGTGAGAAGATTGTAGAGAATGACCGTTTTTTGAAAGGAGAAACATTTTTGATTGAAGCTACCAATAGTAAATGCATGTACATTAACGTTTTATTTGTGTTTAAATTTGTCCATTTTGTCATTTATAGTCAGTGTTTTCTCGAGGATTTGGTAGAAATGGCATGGTAGAAAAAAAATTGTGCAGTAAAGATACATCAAATCAGAAATGGACAACAATGATCTTATCGTATCTTATTTTGAAATCCAAAAATTGGCCTGACTTCAGTAAACCTATAGTCAAATCCAAATTTCTGTAATGCACCACGTTTATTTCTGTATTGATACATATGTTGCTGCGGTCGGTCACGCCGTTGTGCCAGGGGCCGAGCTCGACTGAGCGGGCATCTGGCTTTGCAGCGCCACGCTCTGGGCCTGCAGCCGCGTCCCAGCATGCCGTGCAGCGTGGCCATATTGCCCCGGCACCGAGGGCCGAGACCATCCAGGCTTGACTGGTGGAGCAGTGGCGGAAGAGCCCTGCCTGGAGTCAGCGTGGTGGCAATATGGACCACACGGAGCAGGCAGGGGTCAAGTCACACAAAAACCTCGAGTGTGTGTCTGTGTGTGCGTGTGCGTGTGCGGGACGTGTGTGTATGTGTGAGGGAGGAAAAAGAGAGAGTTAGCAGTGTGATAGGGAGATAAAGAGTAGATAAAGACAACCCCTAATTCATTAGAATAAATCCTTTCCCTTAATTATTGATAATGAATCTGCTCTTTAATCTTTCTCTTTCTTCCCTTCCTTATCTGCCTGTGTCAGCACTTTGTCTCTCTGGCTTGGTGTTGGGTGGTAAGGCCTAGTTTTCAGCCACCCAAGGGCATCAGTCAATAACATCCCGTTCTGCTGGTACTGTAAGCAGGGATGTGATTAGCAGCACAGCGAAGCACAGAAAAGGCAGCAGGAAACTTAAGAGTAGCTGAGGATATTTGGACTTTCATCATTTGGATTTTCAAACATCCTTAAAGTCTGGGCAAAGTAAAATAAGAGATTTGTTGCTGAACACATTATACATGTTAGAAAATAAGAGCTGAAAATATGTGAAAATAGTGTGAACTATGTAGTACTGTATTACTGAATTGGGGAATTAGACCGTTAACTGTTAGCCTGAAACGGCCTGAAATCATGGCTCGATGATGCGCTGGAGGCATCTTTAGCATCACCCCTCCCATAACATTATATAAGCACATACCATCAGTGGTTCTCTTGCTCAGTCACTAGTTACAACACTTGCTTACCACACCCTACAGTTTGGTAGCAGTGGTGTACTGGCTATCTGACATACCAGGACCAATCCCAGTGACCCATCAAAGAAATCCATGAAGTTTTTACCGGCTGTCCGGACCCGTCTGTCTCTCACCACCATCTCCCTCCGTGTGTCTGCCATTCAAGGTTCGCATGAGAGCATGTTGTGGGTGTGTTCCAGGACTGCAGGCTCACTGGCCAATCACAACCAAGTTAGTTGTGCTTATGTCATAGGCTTCGCCATAGCCGACTCCTTTGCTACTGTTATGGCTGTAAAATGGTGGATGAATTGTTTTGAGCGTCACAACCTTCACAAAATGACTTTGAATTTGATTGTTTGAGTCCGATAACATTTAGAAAGTCTAGAAGAGCCACACAATTGCATTATTTTATCCTCATTATTTATTATTATTTTATCCCTCGTCCTAAACTTAAAGTTAGCCAGCTCGGCTGGTGGAAGCCTCTTGTGCGCATGCTTAACAGTCGTGGGCTTGTCGTGTGTGGGACACACACTGATATATATATATATATATATATATATATATATATATATATATATATATATATTACCCACTGTCATTTGTTTCTCCACTGTGAGACTAATAAAGGAATATCTTATCTTATCTGATTTAGTTAATTTTGGCACATCAACGCCATGTTGTCAATAGATAGTCGGACGCTTTAAACTGAAAGTAAACACATCTTAAGGAGTCATCTCAGAGTAGCTAATTAGCTACACACTGGATGAGAGAGAGCTAGCGGAGGATTTGGTGTCAAAGTGAAAAGCAAACGCGCCTGTTTAGCAAAATTTCAGATTTAAACCCAACGCTAACAGGGAACCATAACGATGAAACAAGGGGAGAGGACAGAATGGTCACAGCCAGTGTGCACAGGCGTCAGGTAGACCCCTCAGCCAAAGCTGGGCCGGAGAGGCCAGACACACAGCCACCCAACAGTAAAGATCAGAGTAAGCGCGCTACATATATTGAGCATCATCTTTTCTTGTAAATGTCTGGTGTAATCAGTAACACCGGTAAGTTTATTAACCTAAAAAGTAGCAGGCAGCTGTGTGAGATTGTGAAATGGCCAACGAGAAGTGTCATATATATTGTGGTGTACATTTGTAATGAACCGGGACGCCTTCAGTAGACATGCCCCCAGCATTCAGAGCAGAAAATACTGCTTATTTTTTCATGATTTTGAAACCAAATTTTATATATTTGCCGATGTTTTTCATCATTCAAATTGTCTATGTTAATAACACATTTGTCTGTGGTGTGACACACTCAGAACACATATTTATGTATCAAGGCTGTCAAAGTTAACGCAATGATAACGTAACACAAATTCATGTTAATGCCACTAATTTCTTTAATGCATTAATGCGATCAATCTTTGGGAGATTGTAGGGGGCTCTGACCTCAAGATATGTGAATGAAAATGGGTTCCTCTTTACGGACATGCTCATTTTATGATAATCACATACAGTTTGAGGCAAATAAGATATTCCTTTATTAGTCCCACAGTGGAGAAATTCACAAAGTCATAGTCAAGTCAGCACACCAACACACTGACAGTTTCAGTTTGCCATGTTATGATTTTAACCTGTGAGGGTTTCTGGACTATATTTGTCACTGTTTTGTGTTGTTAATTAATTTCCAATAATAAATATATACATACATTTGCATAAAACAAGCATATTTGTCCACTCTCATGATAATGAAATACTTGACAAATCTCCCTTTAAGGTACATTTTGAACAGATAAAAAAAAGTGTGATTAATTTGCAATTATTCATGGACAATCAGCATTTAATTGTGATTAAATATTTTAATTGATTAACAGCTCTATTATATACATATTTAAATCCTGGAAAAATGAAAGGAAAAAAGTGGAATAAACCAGTGTCTGGAGCAGGATCACTACAACACTGACCAACGTACACCAGTGATCTGTGACGTGAACTAATCGGAGTGCAGCATCAGCTGACTTGACTCTGTGTGCTTGCACTCATGAAGCTCCATTTCCCAGAGGTCCGTGCAGCTCACGTAGACCACGGTGTGGTACTGGCAAGGCCTCAGCGACCCCTAGCTCACCTTTTGTGTTTGCTGGCTCCTTGTTTGAACAGGAGCCAGCGGACAGCGCCTCGCTGTTTACCCTACTCAATATTTCATGGAGAATGAACACTCCCAGAATGAGGGATCGTGTTAATATTGCTGTTAAAATTAAGCGATAATTAAAATTTGTTAGTTTAAAAGCCATCGCAGTCTATAAAAGTTTGATTACTGGAAAATTAGGTGCATTAAGTTTTTATGGGTTGGCCTGTGCTATCGCTTGGGAACGATTTTTATGCACTTGTCATGGGCATATGGTGCAGGATTGTGGGAGTGTGTGTATTTGTGGGTAGGTGGGGCGGTGTGAGGGAAGCATGTTGACTCTGAAAAGCTGACACACTTTAATGCTAAAATCTCTACCTCTGTGGTCTAACTCGTCATTAGTAAAAGCTCAGTGCTACCGCAGCCTGGAAGCAGCGACTGTGACAAAATGCCAATTATAAATCTGGGCCTGTGTCTTGGAGTGGAGAGGTCAGAGGTCACGTACATCTCGGCTGCTTTATGGTCACGTCGTTTGGCCCGTGATGTCACATCAGCACTCCTATCGATGTATTGTTGTTGGTCACTCTAATGTCCAGCTCCTTGTTGCAGGGTGCAGCGGGGTCCTATCGGCTCCTATTACTAATAATAATGTTAGTTAGCAGTCGACAGCTCGTCCCAGAGTTGGAAGCCACTCGTCATGTCAGAGCAACGTGACCTTGACTTGTGGAATAAATCAGCAGCAGCAGTTTGTCTTCTCACAGCAGCGTCTACCTCATCTCACTAGTGCAGCTCCAACAGTCCTTCCAGCTTTTTGAAGTTTTTCTTTCCCTTAGAATGATGTCACCCTCCGCTGAAAACCCAAGTGACATTACTCAACCAGACAAGAACGGATAATGTGCACAGTTCACCTTCATATTCATTTCACATCCTGTGGCACAAAACCATGCAGTTTATACAGTGACACAATTGTGCAGCTAACTGTTGACAGTGGTCGGACATTATGCACAGTGGGACTGTGGAAAAACTGGGCTGTTGCCAGCCTGTTTTTCTTTTCTATTGAAACATCAGACTGTCATGGCAGAAATGGATGTTGCCAGGCATCACTAATGAGCCAATTAATCAATGAATTAGCTGAGCAGCGATTAAATTAATGCGAGCTGGACGGCAAGCGGCAGTCGTGGATATATCCTGGGGAAGGTGATTAACACGCACGCAGAACAGGCAGCGATCAACAAGGCCACTATTAAGTTGGACAACTTCCTGAACTTTTCTCTTTTCAGCTAAATATAGAACAGCTTAATTCGTTTTATTTTATGTGGACCAGAGAAATCATATTTCCCCATGTGGCTACTCTGCATCGCTAATATGCTGTGGAACTCAAGAGAGATTGAAATGTTGTTATCTTTTATTTTCTCCAATCTGCCAGAGTTTAAGTACCATCTTTTGAAACAAATAACCAATAAACACACACATTCACACCACATATTAACAGCATATACAGTATATTAATGTACAGTGTAACATAATAATCACTCCCCTGTCATCACATGTTTCTATTTTTAGATTACAATATTAATACATTTTTATGCATTAAATTAATTGATATTGATTATTTAATATCTGAATAAGTAAAAGAGGGTGTTATAAAATCTTTTAAATGTTCTGACTATAATCTCCTCACATACACCAAAAATGTGTGCTGTATGTCAATTTTGCACTGTCACTCATAAATCTTTTCTTTAATTTGGGCTCATTTTTGGTCAAATAAATGATTGTGAAATGAAACTATACCTCATTTTACTGGTGCCCCCCTAGTGCCCCCTCAAGGAAAACTGCTGCTACTCCAAACTCACACTATGAACCATTTCCTCTCATTGGTCTTATTGCAAAAGATCAACAGCTATACACGTGGCGTACAGCGAGCATTTCTGTGTCCTCCGGTATCTGATGTACCTGCGCAGGCTGTTTGTATGGTTGGACATCATGTACTGTGAGGCCGATCCATCATAGTTTAGGAAGTAGGAAGTGGGGTCTGGAGCCCATGCAGTAGAACAGTCCCGGGCAGGCTGTAGGGGTCCTTTAGGGCCAGTGAGGTTCACTGCTATATAATTCACTGGAAGTTACTCCATTTAGAGATTGTAAAAAAAAAAAAAAAAAAAAAAAAAAAAATGAATATTGCAATTTTAGGAGTCGCTTTTGCTACCATCATCTCCCCATTTACTATGTAGGTAGTTCTGTTCATCACTAAATCGACAATGAAATGTTTCCTTACAGCTCAGAAGGACTAGAAGTTATGCAGTATGCTGGGGGTCCATGAGGCCTACCATCAGGTCTAGGTCTGTGTGAATGTGTGTGTTTAGTGCCAAACAGTCCAGAACTCATCATAATCAGCTGGTCCAGCACTGTACCACATCCTCTCCCCATGTCCAACCCCCCCACTTGTTATAGAAAGGGGGTGGGTGGATGTTGGAGGGGGGCTCCTTGATTATGTGACATCCTCCGGAAGACCGCTGGAGTTGTTTCCTCCATTACTTAGAGGGGGAAAAAAGAGGCCTTTTCACTATTGAGACTGTCACTCTCAATTTAGGCTAACGGTAAGCATGCACAAGGCCTCCTGGATATCTCCCCCCCCCCCACCTGCTCTCACCCCACTCCCAGTCACCCCCCCAACCCACCCATCCCAACCTCCCCTCCCCCTGCAGCGGATCGCCGTGGTGACAGTTTGATTAGATCATCAATCGTGGCCGTTAACAGCGGTTTTCCTGAGCACCTGGACCGGCAGGTCACAGCTGGCTCTGAGCTACCGCTGTCCCCCTGACCCAGAGGTGTGTGTGTGTGTGTGTGTGTGTGTGTGTGTGTGTGTGTGTGTGTGTGTGTGTGTGTGTGTGTGTGTGTGTGTGTGTGTGTGTGTGTGTGCACGCGGACACACAATTGCACATGCAGTCCATTTGTTTTTGTGTTTTCAAGACCTGCTCTTTGTACTGTATTTGATGTATTTGTGTTGCGTAGTCCTACGTGTGGCGAACATGTTTGTGCGAATGTCTGCATGTGTCCGTGTCGATGTGCGAGCACGGTTGTGTTTGTGCATTTGTAAGCATGTGTGCAATGTTGAAGTGATCCGAGTGCAGTGGCGAGCTTTATTTGGATGTCCACTGCTGTTTCAGTTCAATACAAATGAGAAATGCATTTACCTCAGGGGGCCTTTAGACCCACCTTGTTATTTTCTGATATTTTTTCGTCTGACCTGGGAGGTCAAAACACTAATGAATGTTTTAATTCTTTACATAAATTGTGAGAGACTGAGGGCGACAACAGGTGAAAATATAAATGTTTATGCACGATAAGAGACTGCTGGAATAATAAAATTAAAGAAATTGAGTAATACAGTAGAAACAGAGGACTCATCTGTGCCTGTGCGTTCTCTACTAGATAACTTTCCACAGTGTTTTTTTGTGCTTGCAGATACACAGATACCAGTGTGTAGCAGTTATGGCTATTTATCTGTAACACCACACACACACACACTCTACCGTAGCTAGGACACAAACACACACAGACATAAATTCACCTGCTTCCTCGCGTTGTCTTCGGCGGCTGTATCAGGTTCCTCGTCGTTCTGGTAAAGCAGTTAAATTTATGGGCTAACAATAATGGGACAAAGTGTGTGTCTCATTGCGATTCCTCAGGTATTCCATGATTAAATAAACGTCCCCGGTCTTTTCATAAAGCTTGTTTATGGCAGCGTGGCACCATATGCTACTGCTTCCACCCCACCCACCCATCTCTTCCTCTCTCCCTCTCTTCCTCTCTCCTTCTCTTTGTCTCTCTCTCCGTTCCTCTCTACGCTTCATACACTGCCCTACACTGCCTCTACCAGATGCAGGCTAGCCATTATTCTGTGGCGGAGTCGTGGTGGAGGAGCTAAAGTTGTGAATTAACATGTAGAAGCCATTACGGAGTGATGATGATATCCATCTGCGCCGTTCATAGGTGCTACTTAGTAAATTGTCTGCGCTGTAATGGCACAACAGTAACAATATGATTCGGTTTCATCAACTCTATGGTCTGTTCCCGTCTTTTCTGTTAAGTAGATGCTCGTGGTGTGACTTATTTGCGGGATGCTGTTGAGTATTTGGTTCGTCGCAGCTCTGTGTGGTTCCACCCTGTTGGTGAGAGCGGAGTCCTGGAAAAGCCTTTTAATCATCCAGCCTTCAAAGTGTTGTTATGAACCATTAGATATGCACAAAACTGTGGCATTTGTCATATTACTGAGTTATTTTTAGAGATCAGCAAACCTCTTGTCTTGTTGCACTTTTGTTGTGCTGATCGACCACACACTATATGATATAGTTTTTGTATTTTATAATGTATAACTTATCTGCCTTTTTCCTAAAACACAATGTTCATACAAAGAAAGGTTACAACTTACAAAATGTATTGAATTTCAGGAATTTCTTAAGAAAGCACTTAGAATACAAAAATGGGATAAAAGCAATCATACTAAGGATGCTAATTTAGAAAACAATTCTTAACCAATAACTGACCCTTGTTAATCAACTAGGTTTGTGCCTCACATGCAGCGGTACGCCAGCAGCAGTATTTGAGCACAACGGACAGCTGAGTCAACAGTCTGGAGATACTGTTGCAGCCACGGTGCTGCGTTCACTGTCTCCAGTTCACCATCCGGGAGCGTTAGCAGCCACAGTGCTGCGTATAGTGTCGTGGACATGCGGCCACTTTCCCAGTAAAATGCTCCACCGCGCATTTAGTTTAGTTTAGCAGGTTATCAGCCGTCTGTCTGTCCGGATTAACGATAGCTATTGTCCAACGAACAGTGTGTGCTTGTGCTATGTCAGCAGCTGCTAGTGTTGCTGGTAGCTTCATGCCTGCTATAGCTTAACTTCAGTTTCTGACAGACTGTGTGTGTGTTAGGTTGGCGGTGAGTGTGGGTTTGTTGGTGGCGTTATAGCTGTGTACGTAGCTGTAGCAGACAGTGTGTGTACAGTTTATTTGTCGGTGAATAAATGCTACGAGGCTACAAGCTACAACTCATCAGCTGGAAGTCCTGAGCCAACTACCTGTATCTGGTCTTAAGGTGGACCAGTTTTTTCTTAAAAGTGACGAGCAGCTCCTCTGTGTTTTTCTCTGCTTTTTAATTAATGATTAATATTTCTTTTAACCCTTTAACTGACAGCGTGAATCAGTTAAAATGCTTAATGTCGGTTATCGGTTAAACGATTAATTATTAACATCCCCAAATCAAACTGTATATAAACAAAAAGTAGTCATAATCTATGGGCGTTTTCATATTAGCTATGATTGATCTGTGCCATGCCTTATTACGACATCGCCCAACCCCATCTCTTACTATTGTCTATATTTTAAAGAACCTCTCGCCTGCCTTTCTGCTTTATCACCCACAGCTATGCAGTTCAGAGGATGAGATCGGCGCATGCTGCGCGCATAAATAGATTTCAGAGGAGACCGGCGGCATTGAAAAAAAAGCCTGCCCTTTCAAAACTACTCCCCGACTGCTAACGTTACTTGTGTTAAATAGCAGTCTGCTTCTGTGTTTTGGTAAAGTTGGCTTCCACACCTGATGCGATTCGTACCCAGTACACATGAACCATACTCCAGATCATCTTTTCAAGTGGACTGGAGTACAATGAACCGTGCCCGAGTATGGTACAAAGCGGTCACGCTTATCAAACGAACTGGACTTTGAGGTAAAGTTTCCTCAGATCTGGGCCCGGATCCCTGATGTGAAAGCACCCTAAATGATTCTACAGGATCTGCTTGTTTTAGCTAATAGTAACCCAGCATGTCAAATGTAGCAGATCATTCAATAAAATGTTGAAATACACAGCGTGAGGATTATGAATTTGTCAATTTAAATCAAATTGGGTTTATCGGCATGAAAGTTCCAAAAAGCAATGTTTCCAGAGCATCAAAATACAAACACATAATTTCATGTAACGTGTAGAACCTTGCATATGTGAAACAGATGTAAACCCTGATGCTCATGTTGTGTGTTCCTCTGAAGAGTCTGTGACATTTTGGTCCTGCTGGATAGTTTTGACTATGCAAACACAGGCAAAGCAGTAAAAGTTGGGACTGTAATTAATTCTCCAAAGCAGTGTACAACTGTGTGTCAGGGGACGGGGGAAAAACCCAACAGTTGCTACAAAGCAAAGTCAGAAAAGCAATTAACTCCTCCAGCCAGGACATGGCAGTAAACACGTGTGATTGTTCACCATATTGTCTCGTTTGGCTCCTGGAGTTGCGTCGTGGTAGAAGGCGGAGAGACGGAGACACTGAGTTTGTATTCTATAGACTTTTGTTGTGATTATTAATGGCCATTTCACATTAACCTCGTCGCGCTAATATACTCGACAATGGCCCAAATCACCTGAGCGATGAGGACGATGGAGGCAGGCCTGCCCCCCCCCCCCAACCTCCACATCCAGCCAACACTGTAGCAGCTACCCTACTATCCCCCCTACCCAATGACCAAGATTAATGAAACCTCCGCCGTTTTTAATTAGCACGGCCGCAGTCATCAATTACGTCTGCCCCACCCCAAATACAAATATTGTTATATTTGGGGGAAAAATTCTTGATTTATTTCGTTGTGGTGGCCGAAGGAGTGAGATGAATGGCCTCCCATCATGGTCATTTGCAGGGATGAGGAGGAGGAGAAGGGAAGGGAGTGGGGTGGGTTGGGTAATAAGATCAGTGGGGGGGGTTACATACAGTACAGTAGAGGACATGGACAGGACCAGCCAGGGAAAGCAGAGTCTACAGGGAAAGGCCAGTCTGGGTCTCAGTGTCCCTGTGCAGGGATCTGACTCCAACTGTCCAGGAACTTAATTAGACTTTCCCTGAACCCAGAGCTCAACTGATACCAGTTTTTTTCCAGCCAATGTAAGTAGCTGAAGATTCAAGTACCAGTCAGAGTACTACTTATTCATTCCAACTATTATTGGCTCATTACAAAACATTTGCAAGAACAAGTGCATCACCTTTATTAATTTGATTCTCCCTCTTCAAAACCATAATAAAGCATTAATAAAACATCAGATACACTTTGCTTTAGAGCGCTACGAAAAGACATCATGCAAAAAATCTGCAAATCTTCTCAATTTCTGCATGTGTGTTATGCAAATCTGTTCAGCTGGAGCAACACTTTTTACAGTGATGTAGAGGACGCCACATTTAAGCCTCATGTGACAGCTGTAATTGGTCATCCAGCACAGAAAGGTTTCTCACAATTTTCCAGTGGTGGATGAAGTTCCTGAAAGCCACACTTGAGTAAACCAGAAACCAGAAAATGGCTTTAGTTGATGTTAAAGTCACCTATTAGAAGATTACTTCAGTAAATGTCTGATATTTACTGCACTTGAGTATCAAAAGTAAATTTCTATTAAGTGTACTTAAGCATTGAACGTAAAAGTACAAGTAAACGCTGTTAATAACAAAGTTAAAACCTCTTAGCATGTACACCACCTTAAAAATTGTGGCTACATTACACTTGAAGAAAAACAAGGTCTCAACAACTTAAAGAATTTAAGGAACAAAATCCATTTTTTAGCTGGCAGATATATAAAAAATAATAAATAATAATAAGAAAAAACTCAAGTAAAACACAGATACTCCTAAAAATATTTAAGTAATGTAACAAAGTATTTTTACTTTGTTACATTATACCACTGCAATTTTCCCTGCTGCTAACTTTACTTTGTTGATGTCTGGAGGCCATTTTCACACATCTTCATCGCTTCCAAATATTTTGTATTGCTCCAGCACACCTTATTTTTGCTTGTTCCTTTCACAAATATTGCATGATGCTTCTACAAGTGTTTTTGAAGGACTCACATTATTCTCAACATTCTGCCAAAAGCTTTTTCCAGGAGGCATTGCTAGTATATTTGTTACTGCTTTGTTAATCAGATTGTAACCGTGTTTTCTTTCTGATGTCTGATCCGTGGATTTGGCATCTCTTATTGCTACTTGAACACGGAGCGCTGGTGTGTCAGGACATGTCAGTTTTAATGTGCTGTTTATAGCAGCAGTGGCAGTCAGGTTGGGGTTGCTGTGGACATTACGCCCCTCGTGACAGCTTAAACACTAAAGTAAAGGCAGTTAATCTGTATAGGTAAGTGTTGAAAATAAGACATTAGCAAAATACTTTGCCACAATTTGTTCGGCCCTGTGAAAAGAAACCGGATCTGTGCCAGACGCTTTTCTCTCTGCTGCCTCTCTAAGTGCCTCCGTACTGATTCAGAGGTTTGTCTGTTAGTGAATGCAGACTGGACTCGTGTAGTTAAATCCTGCCGTCCAGCTTGTTCTGATACAACACCACACAGAAAGAAAGAAAGAAAGAAAGCAGACACCGTATTTGTATTGAATCTCAGGCTTTTTCCACATTTTTTCTTCATGTCTCTGCCCAAGTCTAGACTTGCTTTTTTATATTAGCACTCTTATATAAGTTGACTTATGATGAAAAATAAACTGTTTTCTAAATCACTTATTCAAAAAGGAAAACTCGGCTTGTTCATAAATTATTAGCTTTGTGCAGCTCCTTTCTGCACTTCTTCACATTTGCTAATATCTGACCAGGACTTGTCGTAATAATAATAATGCATGTACGCTGTTTTATGACTTTGAAGATGTGCACGGCACATTTCTGTGGTTTGGGAGTTTGGGTGTTTGTTCTGCGGTGAGCCACCAGCCATTTCACTTGTGCTGGCCGCACACACACACACAGAGATTTTATACCCTTACTGCCACGGCCATCGCCTGCCCACTGACTCCAGAGAGAAGGGTGGGAAACATCTTGAATATTTTATGAAGCTCGGGAACCCCACCTTCGTCTTCCCCACCCTGTAAACCACCGCCGCCGCTGCTCTGTCCGGCAGCACACACACACACCAGCGGAAAACAGAAATAATGTTTTAAATGCAATCATTGTCAGGCCCAAACAATGTCATTTATCAAGGGAGCATTTGGGACTGTATAATAAGTTTCACATTATTAATACAATTTTTCATCCTCTGTCAAGCCTATCTGATTTATGGCACACGTGTGATCTAAGGTGATCATTGAATTACAATTCCAGTAATAAGAGAGAGAATGGACCTGGTCTTTTACTTCTGCCCAGTGGAGCACACACACATACACACAAAATCCTGGATAAACAGCCTCCAGTTGTAACATATAGCAATTACACACAACATACAACGATGGTCACAAACGCCCTATCTGTGTTATAACTTTTACCGGTCACACCACGGAGCAAACGTGCTAAATATTTGTGTTAAACCAATATGCCAGCTTCCTAATTTCAGTGAGAGAAAGAGGAGAGGGAGAAAAACAAATGAACCTCGGCCCCTGTTAATTAGATAAGGGACAAAGCTCATTATTTTGAAATGATATTGAGGCCCACAGAGTAAATATGAGTGGCCTGTTAGGGGCTCGGTAATGGGACGCGAATGCACGTCGTTACAGGACCAAATGATTTACTGCTAGATGCCCTCTGATGTATAGACTCTACCTTTTATTAAGTGGCTGTCGTTACGGTCACTGGCTCAGTCATTTCCCTTTGTGTCTAATCAAAATCCATATCCAGACAACCCCACAGTCCAGACCGGGCTGCTCCAGATGGGAAAGAAATTATGGGAATGTTGGCGCTCCCTTCGCACGGCCATCTTCTCTAGCCTCGGCTCATATTCAGCTAAAAGCTACCAGAGATGCTCATGATGCAGATAATATAATTTAACAAACAGCAGCAACAAATAAACAAATAGAAATGTGAAATTCTTTTGAGGTAATTAGATAACAAAGACAGACTCCTATCATAACATTTGGATCCAGTTTGAACAAGTATTTGCGCTATTAGCAGTCATGCTTTTATCAGATTAGCTTGTTGTCGAGGGCCCGGTGATCGCCGTCATACATCATCCTGTTTGATTTCTGTTTCCAGCGAATTTTGGGGGAAGCCGCTAATTGGATTGTGGGAATCTAGCCCCGGTTAAAGATGGTAAACAGCAGAGCAGACTTGTCCCCCAACTCCCAGCCCCACAGGCTGCGAAAACGCCAGCTCTCCTCAGGATCACCACAATTTATGACACATTTTCTCTGTATTCTTAAAAGATAATTAGGTTTATCACCCATTTTTTTCTCTCTCAGCCCCCCCATTCCTTCCCTTTTGTGTACCTGAGAGCACACAATCGCAGCATAAAAACATAAATATTTCTGCAGCACAGCAGCGCTGGCAGGTGAGCCTAATGAAATTCTAGGAGTGTAATTTGATTTACGAGGTGCTAATGCGGCCTGATATTAGAGAGAAAAAGCTCTGATATGGCTGCCTTGTGCTGTATTTAAGGCCTATCAGAAGCCTGATAAAGAGCATCCTGTCCTCAGCACTGCCGCTGAGTTATTGTTGCAGATATTCATATTGATAGTAATTCTTCCCGACGCAATTTAGTGCTGGCAATATATAAATATGGAGATAATAGTTAATTTTGGTGGCTGCTCAGATTGCGATGCTTTAAATTCAAGTCTTACAAAAAAAAACTTTGAGCTGTGAAGCATCTGGACACTTTTTAAAGTGCCGTTTAAAGGATGGTTGGGGTGGGTGGGGGGTGGGGGGGGGGGGGGTTTGAGAAGAGGCCTTTGACCGAACCGTGTCACACAAATCAGACTTCCAGTACTTTTCAGCGGCTGCTAATTTCACCACGAAGCTTTTTGGAGCTTTTGATTTGCATCTTTTTTTTTTTTGTCGAAACATCTTGATTAATAGTCTGATATGCGTAAAACCTATTAAGCTTTTAAATTAACTGAGAGTGGAAACAAGACATCACACCAGTATGCGCATACACTTGGAGAAAGAGATCATTTCAGGGTGTTTTTTGTTCAGAATCATGTTGTTTCATTCCCTGCAAAAAAAGACTTCTTGTAATTTACCGTTGTGTGCGTGGCACAAATGTGTGTGTGTGCGTGTGTGTGTGTGTGTACACTTCCCAGGCTCAAATTTAGGTCTGTGTGTTTCAAAGTGTGTTTGGGACCATTGAGCTATGGCTCATAATAAAAACAGGCAATAACAGGGCCACCACAGAGGGACCTGGCCTTTGTGCCTCCCTGCTCCCCCTCGCTCTGCTCTCCCCTCCGTGCCACCTCCTCCTCCTCCACCACCTCCTCCTCCTCCTCCTCATGGCCTCTCCCCACCCCCTAAGTTATGGGCTGAATAACAGCGCAACAATATTAAGATAACATTTCCTGATTGTTTGTCAGGCAGGAGGCTCCTTCACCCCGCTTTCATCACGTCCACCGTGTTCATTAAATTGACAATTTGTATTTGCCCTACAGCGGGATAAACAGGAGCTTATCTGATGGGCCTGGTCTTTTATTATTTATTTCATTATCTTTTTTCTCTCTCTCTCTCTCTCTCTCTCTCTCTCTCTCCTCCCCCTCTTTCTCCCGGGATTGAAGGTAAACATAAATCAGCAGCAGCATCTCTGTTGTGTGCCGTTGTTTATATTGCAGTCATATGCAGCAGCGCTCCTCTCAGAGGAGGTTCATCTACAATACTCTGCAGACACATGTGGCCTCTTCACGGAGGTTTTAGTTGTTGTTTTGTGTGACGTGCTGGCTGCACACTCCTGCAGGTCTCAGTATGATATAACTCCGTAGATATTTCACTTTAAAATGCTCTGCTGTTGGGATAATTCTTGGACTTGTTCCTGAGAGATTCAGCTCTTCTTTCTACAGCTGAGTTTGTTCAGTTGTTGTCTCTACTACAGCGGGCCAGAGATGGTTGTCTGTGTTCACTTGAATGTTAAACTAGCACCATCCAGGAATCTGATTTGTGTACCTGCAGCAGACCACATTGACTACAAAGCATTTCTCCTAAGCACCGTGAGCGATGATGTTGCCCGGTTCGATAACTTAGCCCAGGAACAAGCCTGTCATCGGTCGACATTGTGCAGGGAAACGAAAAATAACGAAGCCAGCGTCTTTACTTAGGAAACACTTGTCCCAGAAATTTAATCTTTTCCCCATTTTTTCCCCAACACCCCCCTCTAATCAGGTTTCAATTGACTGCCATTGAAGGAAGAGTCTCTCCTCAGACACATGTATAGGTCCGAACCCAGTCAGACACCATTTAAGACTTACTCAGTCTTCCTCCCAATAACTTGGAGAGCTCAAGGCCAAATGATTTAATCTTCATTCGGCTAATTTAGTCTGGATTTAAGCTGCCGGGTTGTCGAAGTGTAGAGTGATGGAGTCTGAAAACAGGATGAGAGGGAAAAGGGAGAGAAGGGGAAAACGGAAGGAAGGAGGGAGGGGAAACGGAGAGCGAGAGAGATAAAGATAGAGCGATGGAGGGAGAAAGAGAGAGACGAGGGAGGGAGGGCAGGGAGGCTGGAGATGATGATCCATCCTGACCCTAGTGAATGCTGTCATGTTCCTCCCTCTAGGTAATCTCTCTCACTCACTCGCTATTTTGCATGTGAAAATGCTCTCCTGACAGTTGCATATCAGATAAATTTTCTCCCTTCCCCCCTCCCTTCACCAAATAAACAACAGTCTTCACTTTGAAGTTGTCTGTTTGTGTCAGTTTGGCTTGAGGCGAGAGTCGGCCTCTCTCTCTTTCTGTCTCAGTGCTGCAGTATGAGAGCATCGGCGGATTATATCCTTTCACCAACCGGCCAACACAACAGCAAATAAACCAAGGAAGGAATCCTTAGCTGTCCAAAAAATGCCAGCACAATTAATTAATCCAGTCAATTGAAAAAACATGGCAGTTGATTAATGCGATAGTCCACAGCGTAAAAGCAAACTTGCAGTCAGGACGAGCAGGGTGTCAGCACAGTCCTGAGCTATGACATCAGGGAAAGTCTTTTTGCTCTGATACAGTGAGTTGTAGAGACAGAGGAAACATTAGAATCATTTTCATTTATTTTATCAAACAAAATTGCCCTCTTTTTAACATAATGTTTCGTTTTCATCCAGCATAGACAATTACAGTTCACACTCTGCAAGATCCCCCTCAACAAGCACCACCTCACCACTTGGGGGTGATAGCGAGTGTGTGGTAATGAGTCAGGTCTTTCTTTTTTCCTTCCAGCCCCTGTTAGAGGTACAGTAACCGCTCCTGAGGGATTTCTATCACAATTAAGGCCAGTGTGGCCTCTGATGTTCTGACAGTAGCCCTATATGCCTGAACTGATGACAGGATCACACCACAGTATAGATATGGTAATGAGTGACAGTATAGACACAGTAGCGTGCAGCTCTCTGAACGTACAGGCAAGAGGCCCACCTGGGTCTTTGAATAAATCTGTACGGGGTGTCAATCATGTCGCCTTGCTTCGTGATCAGAAGGAAACAGAAAGGGAGGAGGCAATAACAGAGGGAGGAGATGGAGAGATGCAGGAGAAAGAAGAGCAGCGATATAATGACTGGAAGTAAAACTGGCTTGTGATTACAGTTTATGCCCATGGTAGTGACTGCTGATCAGAGCTTGACAGTTATATGATAAAGCTAAGGTGCAGTCAATGCAAAATAATTCTATATAAGTAAAATAACAGTTCCTCCATTTTTTTGTATATATATTTTTATCTTTTGGCTGTGGTTTGGTCTTTCTATCGTGTGGCAATTTAACACTGAAAAACTGTTGGTTTGAATTTTAGACCTGAAAAGCTATGAGCACTGAAAAAGAGTTATAATCTGAACACTGATACAATAGAGAGGTAACTGCACATTGAAATCAGAGCTTTATTTTTTTATTTGCAATGTTTCAACTCATCACAACTTCCTATTCAATTAAATCCCCATGTGAAGGAAATGAGAGTTCTGCATGATAGAGGGAACAAAATCTCCGGCATTCACAGATAAAGTGTCTTCTTTATTATATTGGGCAAACAAACGAACGCGCTTCTGTAATAAGCCTTCGGCAGTGTGATCACTCAGGACGTGAAGCCAGTTTTAAATACTCAGGTGAGTTACAGACACCAATCAGGGAAGAGACTGGAAGATCACAATAGCGTTCATCTGTGTGTGCAACGCCCAGACAATGCCTCTCACAACGAAGGAGGCGTGACAGAAACGGTCGGAAATTACCAGCAATACGATAAAAAACATCTTGAAAGCCCAAAACCGAAAAATATAACAATGGTAACACAGCAAACCACAATGGTAATTCATTAAACATTTTCTACAGTCTCAAATGAGAAAAGGCCCCAACAAGGAAACACAAATACGATCTTTGCTTGCAAACTGTACATCATAACATCATAAATACTCAGTGGCTCGTGGACTGAAACTGCCCAGCCCTGCCAAAAAGCACAGAACAATCAAAAATAGAGGGAATCAATGATATTAAAAGTATGAGTAAGAGCTATGGCCCCGTAAGACAGCAAAAACCTTTTCCAGAGTGTACAGTAAAATTGCAAGAGAAAAATATCATAGAAAATGTATTAAGATATAATAGGAAATATGTAATCAAAAACTGTGCTCAGATATTATAGAAGACATATCTGCATATTTGTAGAAAAACAGATATGTAGAAAAATATATGCTAGATATCAGAAAAATGTCATGGGAAAATATAACAATTCAGCTGCAAAATCATACTTCATGTTAATGTATATTATATATCCTGTGATCAGGCCCATATGAATGTAATTAAAGAGGACCTATTCTGCTTATTTTCAGCTGCATATTTGTATTTGGGGTTTCTACTAGAACATGTTGACATGCTTTATTGTCAAAAAAACACTTGATTTTTTCTCAAACCGGCTGTGGTACAGCACCTCCCTTCACCCTCTCTCTGAAACGCTCTGTTTGAGCTCCCGAAAAGTCTAGTCTGCTTTGATTGGTCAACTGGCCCACCATTGTGATTGGTCAACCGAACCAAACTCTTCAGACTCCTTTCCGGCTCTGCTCTAACTAGCTTTGTTTGAGGGCGTGCCAAACTAGCCGCTAGACAGGTGTTATGCAGATGTGTTACTTGGTGACATCATCACGTTACAAAAGAAAAGGCGGGACTTCAAACAAGGTGTTTCAGGCAGCTCAGGAGCAGTGATCCAGCAGGGTTTTTTTTTTTTTAGTAAGACCTGTGTTGAGTCAAAATACTCTGATTCCAGCGTGCAAGTGCCCTAACGTCATAGTTTTGTGTCCCGCAGCTCTCCCGCTGAAGTTTTGTGCACATGCATGCAACTATTCTTGCCAATTATACAGAAATATGTACATGCCAATGCATCTATTTTCATAATCACCCAAAGGAATTAGTAGTCACTGTATAATTGTGATGTAATTGTGCTTGTGTCCTCCTATTTAATTCATGGCTGGGTACCTGCAGGTTCTTGGAAAAAAAAACGTTCAAAAACATCAATTTAAAGGCCCTAAAAATGGAGATCGTACTACTGGTAATAATGTATGCATTTTTAAAGAATATTTTAATATCAAACCATATGATATTTTTTTAGAGCATGGTACACATTTGTACATATATAGGTTTGATTGCAAAACAGGCCATTTCTTATTTCCTTTGCTGCGTTACATACAGTCAGAAACCATAGACATATACTTTCCTTCCCTTAAATCCCTAAAACGAACTTTCTCAGGCTGTGTTGAATCTGAAACAGGTTGCTTTGGCAGCATCTCTGAATTAATTGTGGTCGTTGGTTTTAAATTC
Source organism: Pterois miles (assembly GCA_947000775.1). Lineage (NCBI taxonomy): Eukaryota > Metazoa > Chordata > Actinopteri > Perciformes > Scorpaenidae > Pterois > Pterois miles. The sequence goes on from CAMQGK010000327.1 coordinate 16,212,813, forward strand.
AGCTCTCGAAAGCATTATAAATTGTCTTGAGGTAATTAAAATTGGCAGACCTCTCTTTCTCGCTTACTTCTGTCTGTCTTCTCCTTTCTCCCACTTTTATACGCATGCATACGCAAATTCACTCAACCTCTCTCGCTATCTGCCTTCCCTCTGCCTCCTACCTTTGGTGTGTTTTGCATGGTGCCTAGCTGTTTAGAGGCAGTATGCATATGTATGGGCGAGACGGTGGATCGTGACGGGATCTGACATGCGGGGACAAGATCAAAGCGCTCCATCTGATCCCATAAAAACAGACGCAAACCCTCCTCTCATCCTTACAAAACCCCCACTGATAGTCAACTCTGCCAGCCCTGACTCCTCCATCTTCTCTCCTCTCCTGCTGCCTTATTTCTCTCTCTCGTTTTTCCCTCCATCCCAGCATGCCGCATGCCCACGTCAAGGCCTGCCTGCCTGCCCGACTTTGCGATTACGCCCTGTGATAAACAATGGCCCGTTTAGCTCATAAAGCAGGAGTGTTGTGCATAATGCTTACAATAAAAGATAGCATCTCTTCACTCATCTTATTTACCTCTCCCATGGTGGCATGGGCGACGGGGCTGTTCTATATAAATACCGTGGGGAGGAAGGAAAAGGAAAGGAAATGCAGATGCAGACATACATCTGCTAGTCAAATAAAGTCTCTGCCAAGTCAGTTGATAAGAGGAAAAGAGGACTATTTAAATATGCATTTCAGCTTAGAACCAGGTGATAAAGGCGCCATTTTAAAGCTGCTCCATCCTTCCTGCTATGTGAGCTTAAAATGTCCTCTCAACTAGCCTCGGATGACATCCATATCACATTTAGATTCATCTTTATGGAACATATAGATTGATATGGAAGCCAGAACACATTTTCCCTTCTATCTCTCCACCTCCCCATCTTTAATTCCCTCCTTTCTCTCTCCTTTCCCTCCCTCCCTCCTTCTCATTCTCCTTCCCCCCCTTCTTCCAGTAAGGAAGATGTATGAGTTTGAATTATTGATTCAGACACATGCTACATGCTGCTTGGAGTCATTATTTGTTCAGGTGAGTGTCATGCTGCTCGCTATGAAACAGATACCACGGGGATTAAGCGACACAATCAGGACTTAAAGACAGCCGCCCTCCCTAAAATAACATGGCCCTCGCTGCAAGACGAATGCTCCCCAAAACCTGACTTCATTTGTTTATGACTTGCACATTAGTCATTCTGTGTCTAAATTATAGCGCAGGGGTAAAGATTAATTCAAGCACAGGCTTTTTCTATTGTTTTTACTTGTGTGTGTGTTTCTTGAAGCCTAATAACACAGCAGATGAATACAGGCGCAAACATCCTCCACATTGTAAACTTAAAACAGCTTTTTTGGGTAGGTGTCAGCACAAAGAACAGACGGATGTCCAGAGTAAAGAAAGAACACCATGCATATACTGTAGTCACATGTTTGATATCAAAAGAGGTTTTTGGCTCAGCAGAGCTGATAATGTGGGCAGATGTCGGTAGGCCATGTTTGTAGAGAAGTTAAGATGGAGGGAAGCTCTGGTGCAGGAGCCTTAAGAGAAAGGTGGGAGGTAAAATGTTGCTAACTGTTCATTTAGCCCTGGCTAAGTGGTCAGGGACACTGGACAGGTGAACTCTATTCTCCCCACTGGCCCTGCAGGGTGTGTATGAGTGTGTGTGTGTGTATGTGTGTGTGGACTGTAACAGAATTTCTCTAGTCCTCTGGGCCCTGGTGCAAAGCAGAGAATAAATGGTAGAGGTGGCAGGCCAGGACAGAAAAATCAATGCCTGCTTATACAGACATGACACACCAGCAGCCAACTGCATTGTGTGTGTGTGTGTTGTGTGTGTGTGTGTGTGTGTGTGTGTGTGTGTGTGTGTGTGTGTGTGTGTGTGTGTGTGTGTGTGTGTGTGTGTGTGTGTGTGAGTGTGCGTGGGCGTAGATGTGCAGCACGCAGTCACACGGCCCTGTGCTCCGTGGCTGCGAATACCCAGCAACCCCCATTTCCTCTCTCACAGGGTAGATTGTCAAGCATTTTACGTCAGCTTTGGGATCAGTAAATAACTCTTCAACCCCCCTCCCCTCCCCTGCTTTGCTTCTTCTGCAGGAAGTTTGAATGCGAGTTGTGCGATCGCTCCTTCAGTGAAAAATGGGCCCTGAATAACCACATGAAACTGCACAGTGGGGAGAAACCATACAAGTGCGCCTGGCCGTCCTGCCACTACGCCTTCCTCAACCTGTCGGCCATGAAGGACCACTACAGGACACACACAGGTGAGACAATGAGAGCCAGTAACCTCCACCATGAGCCGTTACTGCTGTACTCCTCCACAAACATGTTGACTGACACTCTCAAGTGCAACATTCATGCTTTTTACAGGCAAGTAGTGTTTTTAGAGTTTGGGACAAAAGGTTATTTATCAAGAAACACTATACTTGGATCAGACAAAATGTGCTTTTTCATTCTTCTATAGACAAAATTAACTGTGAAACTCTCACATTAATTATGAATCTTCACAGCTTTGTTTGGAAAAAAACATAAACATGTTTTTGGCCGGTAATAGCTATGGCTTGTCCATCTGTACTGATTTTCAACATCCAGAGAAAGTCGAGAACTGGTTCTTGGCTGTCTTGCAGACAGTCTTTGTCGGATGGGTAAACCCTGTACCTCCTGATCCCGATAGGACCATCACAATTACAGTATATGATATTATATCAGCCAGTTATATTTGAGGCAAGTAATAGCTAAAGAGAGAAGGAAAAAGATCTAATGTTTGTTTTTGTTTTGTGCCATCCTCCAGACTCAGAGGGTTGCTTGATGAGGGAATTGAGATAGCATGTATTCCCCAAATCCAACTGCTTGTCATGTGTATTTCCCTAAAATCCATCTGGTCACTAAGTGTGTCTTCCCCAAAACCCAGCTGGTCAGCAAGTGTGTGTTCACCAATTCCATCTGATCCTCCAGAGTGTGTTTTCCCACACTGAAATGGTCCAGTGTTTGTTCCTCTATGATGCAAAACAGGGAAGAAAAAAAGAAAAAAAAAAAATTGAATGCAAAAAAATGGATGAGGATAACTCGATGAAATTAAAAAACATGAAATTTAGTATTAAAATGAGTTGGTATTGTCATTTTGTATTTTTTAAATATATGCAGTACTTTTTCTTTCAGATTCCATCCTTCATTTTCATTTCTGTACATACAGTACAGTACACCGTGGGACTGCACCGAGTCGTGCTTTTTTACTTACTAAAAGCTTTGGATAGACAGATGGTGCGGTGGGCGGTGGGAGGATACTGTCTTGAATAATAGCCCCTCAATAGGAACCCAAGTCGGGCTCTCTGAAAGTGTCTTTATGCTGCAGCCCAGCAGTTTCCCCTCGGCCTCAGTAATGTCCCACACACAGCTCCTTGATGCCCTTTTAAGTCAATGACAGAAGCAGCAGCAGCCAGTGGCCTGACAGCCTGACTGAGCGCTTGCAGGAGAGCCCTCCATCCGTCACGGGTGCCTGCTGTGTGTGTGTGTATGTATGTGTGTGTGAGTGTAAGACTTGCTGGATGTTATTTTAAATGTGTTTTAACAGTGATGTAACGTCAAGGCGCCACTGACATAATTAGACGTTTTATTTTCATTTGTTTCCAGCCCTCATCATTCCCCATCAGGCGGCTGGCGTCACACTGTCACCTAGCTGTCACCTGGAGAGGCGTAGTGTGTGTGTGTGTGTGTGTGTGTGTGTGTGTGTGTGTGTGTGTGTGTGTGTGTGTGTGTGTGTGTGTGTGTGTGTGTGTGTGTGTGTGTGTGTGTGTGTGGGTTGTGTGTGTGAGAGAGAGTTTGGCAGGAGGAAACGCAGACTAGAAGAGAGTGAGTGAAGTGATTGAGATGGAAACAGGAAAGTGATGAAATAAGAGAGCTTGAAAGATTAAGGGTGACTGACTGCGAACATATGAAAATAAGAGAGTTAAGACTGAACCTGAAACAAGCTCATTTTAGTGAGCGACAAGACCTGACTCGATTAGCATCCACCCAAAAAAAGCTAACACGATTTGCTCTACTGTGACCCCCGACACTCCCTTGCCGGTTGTAATTGCTGCTGGTTTGGACGGTTAGCTACAGCTATACAATCATTGCAATCACATTCCAGCAGCCAACCTGACACACTGAAATATTATCTGCATGTGTGTGATCTGTTTAAAGGTTATAAATCGGCTCCTTCACGGCACTAAGATGCAATACTAATAAAATAAGTAGGAGATTTTAAAGTTGAGCTAATCTTTCCTGGGAACAGAGCAGTCGGTAATCGAGGCGATGTGAGTTACTGTGTGTGGGGGGGTATGTAGACACTCACAGGACGATGACTAACTGGGGAGTTTGTACTGTAATGATACACACAACTAGCTCATTATTTGGAGCTGTAAAATTCAAAGTCTTGACTTGGTGAAGAAAAACTGAAAGTACTGTCCTTCTACCAACAACTTTGTAGTGGTAAGTGTTGAATGAGTTGGTCTTTGTCAAGTGTGCATAACTCTTTTATAATCCCTTAATTTCTAATCCCATGGAAGAGCAGCCAGTGTCATGGCAGATTGAGCATAAGAAGAAGAAGAAGAAGAAGAAGAAGAAGATCAACCTTTATTAGTCCCACAGTGGGGAAATTCAATTTACACTCTGTTTAACGTATACATGGTACATGCACACAAACACACACACACATGCAGTAATGGAGAGATGTCAGAGTGAGGGGGCTGCTCCGGAAAGGGGCTCCAGACAAGCGCCCCAAAGTTGGGGGTTTGGTGCCTTGCTCAGAGGCACCTCGGCAGTGCCCAAGAGGTAAACTGGCACCTCTCCAGCTACCAGTTCACACTCAGTTTTTGGTCCATGTCGGGACTTGAACCGGTGACCCTCCGCTTCCCAAGCCAACTCCCTACAGACTGAGCTACTGCCGCCCCCAAGTAGGTTGAGCACCAAGATAATGTACAAATAAGTGAAGACATCCAAAATTGATGTAGATACAAGATATAAATCATGAACAAGGCCAAGAAATACAACTTGAACATTTAGATACAACTTGGATTATTGACCGTTCACTAAAGCCCACTCCCGAGCAGTGATTGTCAACCAGGGCACAGCTGTTAAGCTTTGGACTTCTTCACATGTTGAGGCAGTATGCATGGGACTGTAGTAAGAGTCACACACTGTATAATCTCTATCCACAGATTCTACATTAATATGCATCGCCCGAAGTGCAATTTCACAACAACCAGCTATTGTTTTACAATGATTTTGCTTTTTATCGGTTTAAAATTAGCTTGCAAACTGCTTCCGTTGTCTCTCAACTCCAAATCCAGTCTCACATCTGAAGTTGCCAATCCGATTGTAAACAATGAGCAATTCATGGAAAAGGAAGTCTTGGCCCGGATATCCACCGGAACCCCAGAAAGATTGGCCAGACCGTACACTGTATATAAACTGTAATCTTAAATACAACAGCAAATGCTTTTTCTGCCCGGGACATGCAGTTTGGCCTCAGTCTTTTGGCATGATATCATGTATGTAGCCATCAAGTGCATAGTTAAGGCCCTTTTATAGAGTTCCCCTTTTAAAATGAGTCAGCTTGAAACATGGAAAAGTCAGCCAGATATGGCATTTTCAGTTAAGTAATGGAGCGTTTGTAGCGCAATGGCAAATTGATGGCAGCTGGTAAGAAATGAGAAGCTCTTTCTGAGGCCCAAGTATTGTTTTCAAGTATTTTTTTAAATCCATCGTTTCAAAATTGAGAAAATAATGTGGTGGTAAATCTTCAACCATTATCAATGTGTGTGCCGTGTGAGAATGGAAAGCTTGACAGGCATAGCAACAGTAACTTTTGCTACTGAAGGCCAGGACAGCAAATGGTCAGTTCAGCAATAAACACTTGATAAGGGCAAGCAAGACATATTTTGCATTTGCACCCATAAGTGTGTCGTAGCCAAGCAGACAACCAAGAGTAAGGGGCTAAATTTCATCATCCTGTGATAGAGTTGCTGGTTGTGACATGCAAAAAAAAAAAAAAAAAAAAAAAAAACAGAAAAAGTTAACACCTCCGCTCTGCTTCTCCTGCCTCTAACTGGATTCATTGTTCCTCTCTGATTTGTGTGTTTTTTATGTTAATCACTCCCTCCCTCACACACCAGTCGTGTCTGAGGGAGGGGGGGGGGGGCGGGGGAGATTCAGTGGTCGTCAGCCGCCAGGGTCATTTGTAACGGCTGATGAATGAGCGACTCAAATAAATAAATAAGTGCACTGCATCTGACCCACCCAGCTTTTCCCAGGCTCCTGGCCGTTGTAGGGAGTGGGGAGGGGGGGTAGAGGAAGGTTGAACATAGCGACAGGGCCACAATTGATTTCCTCATTGCTTCAGTTTGTCGCTTAATCTGGCGATATGCTGATAAATCTTCGCACTTTGTCAATTAATTTCCCTGAAAAATGAGACCCAAAATGGCGAGCACATCAATACAGCAGCGGATTCCGTGTCAAAAATTAAGCGGTAAAATTAATTGCCCTCCCATCCGCTCCTGCTAAAACATAACTAATGAGGGAGGCAATTATAGCTGCATGCAGACGCCTCTGGGGTTATTTAAAACACACACACACACACACACATATATATTCACACACACATGCAAAGAGAGGTTGTATATTTTGACTTCAAAGTTCTTTTATTGTCTCGCAGTAAGGCACATTTAATTCCAGTAAGGGCTGGGGGGAGGCTGAGGTGTATCATGGGAACAAAAGAGGAGAAGCGATGAGCCAATATTCAAAAAGCCAAAAAGTTTAAGGGCTCTCAGTGCAGACACATTAGCGGGAAATACGGTTTTTAAGGCATTTTGGTGTCGGGTGCTAGACTTTAGGTACGCTGGGACATGTATGCTTTTAAATGGATGTTTGTGATCTATGGCTTGATTTGTGTTTGTCTGCAATGTTTAAGTTCAGAGTTTAGAGTACGAATTGAGTTCAGGGTTAAAGTTAAGGTTGAGGCTGAAGTGTGGTTTAGGGTTAATGTTTTAAGTTTAAGATATTAAGTGGTATTTGTTTACTGTTAAAAGCTAGAGGTTAAGGTGAATCAGGAATGGATGAAGTCAATGCAAGGTTGTGTTGTGGTTTAGGGGGGTTCCACGCTGCTTTAGCCACATCCTCCGGTGTTGACAGCGGCGCGTCACTCTCCTGCTACCCCACCTCGGCGTCCCCACCCAGGTCCTCCGAGGGCTCAACCGCCACAGAGCAGCAGATGAAAAGCACACATGTAATTTATCGCCAACGTTTCCTCCTCAAGAATAATTGTGGCGACCGCGGCTGGTAGCAGGGATCGATGGCTATGGATTTTTCTGTGGTGGGGTCTTGTAGCGTTGGGCGTAATGAGAGATGGAGGGAGGGAGGGGGGGAGGGGAGGAGGGGAGGAGGGGCCAGTGCTGTTTTTCTGATAGGGAGAAAAAGGTCTGACCAGATCCTTAGTAACTATTCCAGAGTTTAGAGACACATGAACAAAGAATGAGGATAATTAGTTTTTTTAAATGGTATTTTCTCTCTATGAGCAGTGGTCTTACTATACATGAACACAAATTTATCTGCCAGAGTTTGGGCAAACAGTTTTGGATACTTTGCCTCTTCTCAGTGGTTGGAGCCACAGAAATGTTGTCAAATACTTCCTCGCATCAATCAGGATTTGGCCACAGTTGAATCAAAATGTGACAACAGTTTTATTTTGTCTCTATCATCTGTGCTACGCACTCATTGCTGCACTGTTTCTGCTTGCCAGAGATCACTTGTCGATCAATGGGATGTCTTTGTCCTTCCTTTTTCTTCTGATCAGGTTTAATCTTTATTTTTTACAGTCCAGTACACTGTGGCATTGAATATTATCTTTATGTAATCTACTCTCTGTAGCACAGTTTCACATCCAGTGACATTTCTTCTCTGACATCAGGTATTTACAACAGTAAATGTAAAGGGTGATTTCGTGCGGCCACAAAAAGTAGCAGAATGGACATTTATTTATATGAAAACGTTGTTCCTTTAAAGGCCAGTCGCGCTGGGATCAGAAAGTGAACCTGTACGAATCGGCTAACGAATGCACCTTTTTTAAGGCTGTTTTTCTCCCCTCTAAGTGGCACTGCATTAAAACTCTTCTCACAGTCGAGTGGCTTTAAATGGGTGTAATAGAGGAAACTTGAGGCTGCTTTTGTCTCTGCGGACTCGGTGAAAGCTGCTATCTGTGCAGAAGAGGAGCAGAGCACCGCTGCGGCCCAGCTGGAAGAGTCACCCAAATGTGTTATCAGTGTGTGGCGAGAGCTGGAGTTCAACATCAGCATTTAGATGAATATTTAAGCGATGGGGATCTCGGCTGCGCGTGATGTACACGCATGCAGCGCGCGCCTGTACGTCAGGATGTGTGGTTCCTACAGTGTTTCCGCGTATGTGTTGGCGTGCACCACATGCAGTTCGACGTGCGTGTACGTGGGAAAATCTGCATGTGTGTATGGGCATCTGTGTCCTTTTCTATAAGTGTGTTTGTATGCGCGCGTGCATGTGTGTTCCCTGAGTGAGTCTGTGTGTGCAGGAGTGTGTGACTGCCTGTGTGCAGTAGCAGAGAAAAGAAAGAGAGAGAGACCATCATGCTGTTAATGACAGAGCCAGATGCAGGGAAGAGAGGAGGAGTGTAAAAAAGCTCTCCACGCTCCCCATCTGGAAGGCATCGCCCCCAAATGAAGTTGTACAAAACCATCCCATTGATAATAAAGCTAATTTTTATGGCTCTGACAAGTATGTAATTATGTTCAGCGGTGCTTTTCAGATTTTATCACAGTCAATAAACCACACTGGCAATTTCCCGTCCCCCATTTGACATATTTACACGGATCCATCTGATTGGAGGAATTAGTTAGCTGTGAGAGCTCTGATGGATATACACTAGTGATCTGTGACTTCTGCTCGGCTCATCTGTTAGCCAGCTAGACCCGCCGCTCATCTGTTCAGTCTGTCTTTTTCTTTTCTCCGTTTCTGCCTCCTTTACGCATTTCTCCCGATCCATTAACACATTATCTTCTTCTTTGTCTTTTACTTCCGCTCCCTTGCTCAGTGGCACATCAGCAGTAGTTCGACTGAAGGAAGTATTACTCATTCCTTCCTCCATCAGACGCTCGGAAGGATTCAAGGATTTCACTTTCACCGTTCACTTATTACCCTTTGTTATTTGAGTTTGCGATGTTACCATTTAATTGTATTTGTTTTTGATTACTGTTGATGAAATTAGAAAATATTAGTGACAGATCAATTATACTGAGAGAGAAGACATCTGATATAAGACAAATGTCATGATTTGTGTAGATTCACATGTGAAATGAAACCAGCAGTAGTTGATTTTATTATTGGTAGCATTTTACTTGCATTTGCTGTGTCTTAATAAGACTGATGCAAACACACATCACCACGTAGGTTAATACCTAACATGCTTGATATACATAAAAAACATAAACATATTGTCTTATTTTAATTTAGTTCATTAAGTTCAATTGGAATTAATGTCCCTAAATGATAAAGGTTTGATGCCTTTTCACAGTTTCAGCATTTAAACAGACTTCGTGTATGTGGCAGGAAGTTACAGGTTACAGATGTTACAGATGATCAGAGCCTGTAAAGAAGTCAACAGCTTAGCCAGATTATTTGGAGAAAACTTTATTTAAAGGGCCAGTATGTAGGATTTGGCAGTACGTAGCGGTGTGGTTGCATATTGCAACCAACTGAGTACCCCTCCGCTCACTCCTCCCTTTCCAAGACTACAGTAACATGAGCCGCCAAGTGCAAAACTGTGGCGTGGTCATCCTTGCCACAGTTTTACACTGTGCAGCACAGTTTTCACAATTATGTCAGAGAACTACAGTACGGTGGCCTTCAGGTACAGACACTAATGAAACATAGACATGAATATTATATTCATTTCTGCTAATAGATCCCCTGAAATGTTACACACTTCTTTTCAAGAAAATCATAATTGAATGCACCCAAAATGTCAGCACTAAGCCCTCATTGCTTATAATTATTTTTTTTGTGCACAACTACATCAAGTATGGTAAAGGCTGATCGAGGTCAAAGTCTATTGACTGTAAGGAATGTTTCAAATTGGCATTTTTGATAATTTTACAGTTTTCCTTTTACTCTTGCAAGTAAAAGTGCTTTACCTCCGGGTTAGCTCAAGACGTATGATTGTCTGACTGCTTATGTTGTTTATTTTTGTTTTTTCTTTTGTTTGTTTGTTTTTTTATTTGAATTAAGATTCAGATAAGATTCTAATAAAGTGGAATTTTATTTCAAAGAAATCTCGGTGTTGTGAAGGAAATCTGGATTTGAATGAGTGTATACACAAATATTTAATAAATATAGTATAAATGAGAAAAAAGTGAATCTTTCCCTCTTAGATTCTTGCTGCATCGTCTTCAATTTTTGCCAGTGTTTCTTCTCTGGTGTTTTTCCTCCCTGTCCTAGAAGACCCTAATGCTTTATCTGTCCCTTTCTTCCTCTCTCAATCCGTCCCTATAGGAGAGAAGTCTTATCTGTGTGACCTGTGTGGTTTTGCTGGAGGGACAAGACACGCCCTCACCAAGCACAGGCGCCAACACACAGGTAAGCATCAATACACACCCTGATCTCATGTCCAAAACTAATCTAAGCACGCACACCAACTGTGCAGACCTTCATAATCTTGGATGGTGATTGACACTTGAAGATCTGAACAAGCATAGACAATTTTCTTTCACATAGTTTTAGCAAATGTTTCCCATCTCACACACACACATACAGTCACACACACACACACACACACACACACACACACACACAGGCATATCAGTGTGACATGCTGCTGTCAGTGATAGGCATGTGTACCAGTGTGGCTGACTGAATCTGAGATTTTTAATTTCAGTTATCATTTCACCATGTCATTCTGTCGCTTAGGGAAATTGCATTTTTCAGATAGGCTGTCAATAACGAGTGCTTTTTTTGGAAATTGGGATAGTGAAACAAATACTGTTCTTAACCGTTGTCTGGCAGGCGCCCAAGGATCAAGAATCCTGTTATAAATATTCATTCAGGTTTTCATAATTCATTTTGTTTGCTACTCAGTTTCTCTGCTCCCCCCCCCCCATGAAACCTGCGATTTCTGTCCTCCTCTCCCGTGTTGACATGTGTCAATTCCCCTGATTTGGCTGCATATCCGAATCTGTTGTCATGCAGCTGCACATGGAGGGACTGGCCCATCTTCTCTTGTCTGACAGATTTTTACTGCTAATGCCAGTGTTTTTGTGGTTCAAGCTTTTTTCAAGACAATTCACCATTATTTAGTACCTTCAAATATTTCTCCTTTCATGTTCAAAATGTACCAGGAGTTAGTGGCTAATGTACTTGTCAGTATGGAAATGTCACTGGACGCTACAAGGGTAAATTGAATGCCATGGTAATAAACTCGGTCAGTGCTCTGTAGGTTACAGGTTTTAAACACTGTCATCCTCAGTGCTGTTGAGTAAAATACTCCCTCACTACTCTGGTCTGCCGTTTGAAAAAATAAGTACATAAATCATTAAAAATACAACACTCCCAGAGAGCTCAAAACTCTGCCAACTATGGACAAATTTCCAACTTGCTGTTACACCCACAGATATCCGTTCTGCCACTTTGATTTTAAGTTCAGTTGATGCCTTAACCCTGGGAGCATGCCCTTATAATGTAGAATCAACTCTATCAATCTCATTTAAACATCTTGCTGACAGACGTCTGGGGAGTGGACATTTTTACACCAACAAATTTTCACTTACTTTTAAATAAGACATTGAAACTTCAGCTGACACTTCAACTGCTGTCACAGCTACATACCAGCTGACACTTCAGCTATTTACAGTGCACACACTTCAACTATATTGTATATGGCACTTCAGCCTAAACTTAAATTTTCTTTTCCGTTTGCAGTTTCAACTCACGTTCCATATTTTACTCTTGAAAGGAATTCTCACATAAATATAGATGGACGGAGCAAGTTGTTGATTTTCTGAGCTTTCAGACCGCAAACAAAGGCATCAACCAGTCAAGTTGTGTGGAACAGGTTGAGTTGCAGTTATATTTACAACACAAAAGCTCTGTACTCCGAATGAGGACGGCAAACTTTGTTAGTCTTTTCAACCTTGACAAAGGCAGCGCAGACTGGATCCACTTCTTCCATTGTTACCTTTCACAATAAAAGCCCTAGATATAATATTTGCAGGTGAGTATATCGGATTTTTCCTGTTGTTTATTCATCACACCCCCAGTTTGTAGACATTTATACTTTGTGAGTTCAACTACTTTCTGTAACTTAGTAACAGCCTACGGGCCTTAAACTAAGCAGAAATTACACTTCAAATGATTTCAGTTCTTCAATAGACACAAACTCTTTCTGGGCTTCTTTGTCTCAACATTTCACATGCAAACTAAAAACTGTTTTTTAGACATTTTAATTACAGTCTGTACCTGCAGTGTTCAGAGTAAGCCCGCACAGTTCAGTTTATTTCAGAAAATTTAGCTTTTATAGATCTACAGTAGATTAAAAACTGTTAATTGCTCTTTTGTGTCAGCTATGTTTTTCATTGATACATTAATTGGTCCCCAAATTAATCCCACATAGCATAATGAGCTATGCCCATTTCCATGCTATTCCTATGGTCTAAGACAGCCCAAAAAATATCAGTAAACATGAACAACTCTCCCCCAAATCCAAAGACCAGAGTGCTAAAACTCAGATTTGTGAGGTCGTAGGGTATAAAACGTGGGACCGCTTCATTGACAATTAATGGGGAGAGATGTTCTAGATGACACTGAGAGCACCCAGGGGAATGATCTGAGTATATGGGAACATTTTCTGTTTCACAACTGAGATCACTACATTAAATAAAACTCATTTGGGTATAAAAAACCAAACAAACACTATGTGGGTCCACAAAATCAGTCTCCCATTCCCATAGTTCTCAGGTTTCTGGCTTTGAGAGAGAGCAGCTCACGTTTACAAATATTGATTGAACTTTACTAAGCCATGGAAATTACATATTGGTTAGGTGGTGTTCCCCTTTAAGAAGTCCTAAATTTGGATTTATGGTGTCCCTTGTTCGCCAAACCATGTCAGTTGTAGCTTTTAACCTGGGTTTGTATATTTTTGTGTCTTACGTGTTTTTATTCGTGAAAATATTTGTCATCTTGGTCTCATCACCATTATCTGTCTCCTATCATCACCCCACAGGAGAAAGACCCTTCAAATGTAAGATCTGCAACTTCGCTTCCACCACGCAGTCCCACCTATCGCGGCACAAGCGTGTTCACACCGGGGAGAAACCGTATCGCTGCCCCTGGTGCGACTACAGGTACCGGCTCATTGACCCTCCCATGGTTGGTGGCGCTGATGGTCGCCACCATGGCGCTGATGATTGGGGGTTGATAGGTGGGGGGTAGGAGGGTCTTTATGTAAGTGAGTGAGTGTGATAGTGAGATAGCAGGTGGCATTGTGAGGTAGTTTGGAGGGGTGGCGGGGGTGACGTTAATGCTTGAGGCTTTGTGTGTGTGGGTGTGGGAGAGGTGGAGGGCAGACAGGTCTAATCTCCACAGCACAGCTCCATCTCATCACTCTGCCATCATCAACAGGCCCAGCCAGATCTCCCCTAACACACACACACTTTCTCACACACACACACAATGTCACTGTCACTGGCAGGTCCCTGTCATTAAAACACCATCATACCAGATCAGTAATTACACAGGAAATTGTCGGTGAAATTGAAAAAGTTTTGGCTGGCGTTGCACATCTCCATCGCTCTATATCTCTCCCTCCATCTCCATCTCCACCCCTTGACTCTCTGTCTCGCTCTCCCTCTCTCTCTCTCTCTCTCTCTCTCTCTCTCTCTCTCTCTCTCTCTCTCTCTCTCTCTCTCTGTGTCTTTCTCTCCTTCTCTCATCCTGTGCTTCCTCGTCAGGTTGTGGCAGAAGAGTGTGAAAGGGAATGATCTCAAACCCATCATTGGTTTTAGATGTACTCTTCATTCGTTTTTTCCCCTCTGTGACAAAGTCATTTCGACAGCTTGCTACACCTGCTCCGCTCGACTCATTTCATAAGTCTTTTGTATGCAGTCCAACTTGTGAAATGCTGAGGTGTAATAATTGTGGTCAGGCTATTATTTTGCAATTATCAAAGGATTATCTCACCTTGTACCCAAAGTTATCGCGAAGTATCTCTTGACTGTATCAATTAAAATGGCAGTATTGGGCAAAAAAATCATGCTAACCTTTCAGCATATTGTAATTCAAGTCTTCTGAGAGAAAACTATACTTCTGCACCTCCTCATGGCTGTTTTCAGGCTTCAGAGAGTCTAACCCCTAAAACAATACTTAAGCAATCCTATTGGCTGTGCTCCAGCTGGTGGGCAGTATTTTCTCAACAGTTCTCAACCATAAGTTCACAATCGTTCTCATTTTACAGCTACATAGAACACTACATGATGTTTCTGAAAACATTTGAGCTGAGAAAGATGCATGACAGTAACAGAATATTGGTTCATATTTGATCAGTGCTGCTTCGTTTGACCATTTGATGGGAGTTCACGAGTGATTGACAGCTGCTCATAGACAGCAGCTGGATGGTAGACTCCAGCTCAGCAATGATTGGTTGTTTTCTTCTGGTCTGTGAAATCTTGCAGATGCTATTAAGAGCACCAGAGGACACTGGAAGATACAAAGGCACAGGGTTTTTTTTTTCATATTACGTGTCTCATGCACTATTGTCAGGATACAGTGATAATAATGATAATAACTTTTTTTAATCATATTTGCTCCATTTCTACCCACTGCTGCTTTAAGGATCACCAGTATGAGGCATTTTAAGTGATATTTGATTTAAGATACAAAAAAGCTCAACTTCTGAGAATAAAATTAGCCGGATCTTCCAGTGATCTTCCACATCCGTTGGGCCCATAGAGCAGGTAAAGTAGCATTTCCTTTAACGCCACCTCCCAGCCCTCCATCCAGCTGGGATCTCAGTCTCATTCACATGAGCGGAGGAAAAATTGTATGATGACTTACAGACATCTCTTTTCCAATGGAAGTCTATAGGACCACCACTATGTAAAATTTACTTCAAAGCCTGGCGCTCTTCGTGGGGGCTTAGGTGACAATGACAGTCCATCACTTTGGTTCAGACTGAAATATCTTTGTTTATTATTGGATAAATTCCTCTGATGCTGGTTTTCTAGTGTGACCATGAGGTTGACATTTTGATTTTTTTGTGAAATGTTTCAGCAATTATTGAGTGGATTACCATAGAACTGTACACAGGCGTTCATGGTGTCCAGAGCACCACCAGCAAATCACAGTTTTCACTTATCCAGTGAAATATCTTAACTTCTACGTCATGGATTGGCACAAAACTTGTACAGATGGATGGTGGATTCAATAGGATGAATCCTGTCGACTCCGAAGATAGCGCCACAATCAAAAATATATTTTACTAAAACTAGCCATTCTCATCAGCTTTACTGTGGTTGTAATTTGTGTTTAGTGTTTAGCAGAACATGCTAACAATAATATGCCTACTAAACATCAGCATTGTCATTGTGAGCATGTTAACATGCTGACATTAAAAGCACTGCTGTGCCCAAGTACATCCTCACAGAGCCGCTAGCATGGCTCAAGGCTCTTAGCCTTGTTAGATTGGAACTGCCGATAGTCTATATTAAATTTACATATTGCAAGAATTTGTTTTACCCAGAATTGCATTTGTGCTGTGACAGAAATTTTTCAAGGGAACCCAGAAAAAAAAAATGTATGAAGTAGAAGACACCACCTTGCAAACATTTGTTGAATCCTATCCAAATATGTCATTAAATATTGGGTCAAAGGCTCTCTGAAAATGTATGTGAAAAAAAAAAATGTTAATCTTATCATTTCTTTTTTTTTTTTTTTTTTATACCTAAGGGCAAATTTTGGTCCCATATCAAACCACCACAGTAGACTAACCCCAGTATCAGAGATATGCCTGTACATACAAGCCAAATGTTCCTGGCCCCATTGTTCCCACACTGATACTTAATGATCATTACAGATAGTGGCAAATGAAACAGTAAATTAGAAGTCCAATTAACATTTTGGTGGCCCCAGGGGTTCTGAGAGGTCCAGAGGGCAAGGAAGGGAGGGGGGGGCAAGGTGGGAGGAGGAGGTTGGGGAAACGCCCCGCTGGCTTACTAATGTGAGGATGAGGAATTGAATGTGGGGGCCTCAGACAGCCGCAAGGGCCCTCGCCTCCGCCCTGCTTTTACACTCTGAATACATGTTTAAAACCCCGACGTCTCTGGTGGCCTGACCATGATAAGGAACGACTAGATGAGTTGGCACGTTTGACCTTTCATTGTAAACTTATGAAATAAATATGGAGCCATTGTAAAGACATATTTCAGCTTGAGACAAATGAAGCAGTTCTGTGACTGACAGAAAATATTTATATCTGTTTTACAGGTATACATCTGATTTCCACTATTAAAATATCCATATTAAAATGTTATGGATGACATCTATGGTTCCCACTTGATACAATGTGATCTCCATCAACGCTGCTCCTCAAATGCATGCAAATGAGCCGGGAGTGAATGATCTATCAAATGCCACTCATCTCCTATTCAGACAGAGATAGATAATAGAGGGGGATAATTATAGTTGGGGAGTAGTGGTAAAAATATTCTAATGATATTGCACTGGGAGTCCTGGGCTGTCAATTAATGATGTCTATTTGACTATTCTGCAGCTATTTATGCAAAAGCCACAAAACTTCCTTACTTCAGTGTTTAAGGAGTCATTTCTATTGTTCACAGTGAGGAGGGTTTTTTTCTAATTAAAGTCACTGTGGCATCTTAAGCGGTCTAATTGATATGTAGCCTCTGACTCCTGCCACGTTGCCATCCTTCCAGGGCTATTATTGTTTATTGAATGCTGCTGCATTCATGTTTCAATCTACCTGTTAAAATACAATTTCAATTGAAGGCGATGGCAGCTTTGAGGATGACACACTTACTGTCAATGCCAGGAAGGTTTGCGACCTTGTAAAGTGAAGGGAGAGATGAGGGAGGAGAGGGGGAGACATTAATGATGATAACTGGGCCGTCTTGGCAGAATAAGATCCAAATAGCACCAATGATCCAAATGCACCCCTTCCCCCCTTCCAACTTTTAACACACACAAAGAAACGCATTTAAATCTCCTCTAACGAAGCGCCTCTCAATTACACCTCTCCCATTACCATACACTGGTTAGGAGGAGGAATATGGAAATGGCTAAAATAAGAGAGAGAGAGACAGAAAGAGGCAGAGAAGGGGTGATGCATCCATTGAGCATCAGTATGGCTGATTCCCATGGCGAGTGCATGGATGGGGGAGGAAGTTGAAACAGTGTCTGACTAATTAATACAGTGTATAGTAGGAGGGCTGGTGTGGGCTTTCACTAACTGTGACACCTGCTGACTCCTAAATGCACGTTGTGTTGTTTTAATATGACAATTACGCCATTACCATATCTGAGAGATAGCATGGCCCCCCTAGGAATCCACCCGCGCTCTCTTTAGAACCTTTTAGCTCCGCTTCAAATTTTATCTATTTATGCTCCCACTTTCGAATAAGAAATCAGTTCACTTTTAGTATAAAATGCATTTTTTTAGCAGCGTGATTTGTGGTGATTTGTGAGCATGTGACAGTTTTCTTACGTCCTGTCTGCTGGATGAATGATTGAGAATATATATGTAAATATTAAGGGTTATGTACATGTCTACTGTATGTCCTGTCAGTCATTTTGATACTTAAAATTCTTCCATCGCTTCAGATTTTGTACTCTTGATATTGAGGTAAAACTACAAGACCTTACATGTATGGTTTTCATATCAGGCCTAAGTTAAAGAAACAGTATACAACATTTAGGGGGATCTATTGGCATATATAATATATAATACCAATAAGTATTTGTTCTTTAATGTATAATCAGCTGAAAGTAAGAATCATTGTGTTTTTGGTCCAGACACATGAAGCAGTATCAAAGAACTGAAGCGATGAAGCCCAACTGATGGGTCCCCTCATGTCACCTTTGTCTTGACAAGGTGCTGACAAGTTGCATTTGAACACACAGCAAAGACTACAGCCGATGTATGTTCTGCATCTGTGTGAGAGGAGATAATTCTCCACACCAGCAGGTGGCGGTAGTCTGTATTTGTCACTCAAAAATGGAAAGCGGACTGCAGATATACGAGCCGTTGTTATGTTACATAGATGAAACAAAGCGCCGTTTTCCGAATATTGTCCCACCACCCTCACTCCCCACTGGCTACGTCATTATGAAAATACCTGTGCATTGGAATGATGAGACGAAGATGAAAAATGAAAAGAGCCTCCTGTGTGTTCCCGCTTGACTTTACTCGTTGGCTTACTTTCCTCACTTACGTTTGTCTTCCCGTGCACTGATGCGTTCAAGCTGAACAGCCAATCAGAGTGATTTTTCTCACCGACGGGCTCTGCACACCATCTGTCACACACTGTCTGAAGGCCAACCGTCGACTTGGCGTGTCGAGGCCTTTAGAATGAGCAGTTTATGTATATATACAGACTGGGTCGTCTTCACAGAGCTGGCCGCCATATTTCTACAGTAGCCCAGAACGGACAAACCAAACACTGGTTCTCGAGGCCATTTGCATGTTCACGTCAACCACTGTAGCTCTCCCACACACTTGAAGACAAGTCTCAATTCGTTGCAATCTGCGACCTCACCGCTAGATGGTGCCAAATTCTACACACTGCCCCTTTAAGAGTCATCATCTGCAGCTTCTTTTTTAAAACCTCGATATTGAGCCTGGTGTTTTTGTACCATATGTCACTTGTGAATCAAAGTGTTGCCAGTATTGTGGCATCATTAATCTCTTTTAATTATCTGTTCATTCCCTGTGGCAATCATTACTCACACTAACTAGTACTTGGCTCTTCTTATGCTTAGTTTCAAGAAAAAAATAACAGAAATCCAAATACATCACATACTGTGAGCCAGGAATATAAAAGCTCTCATGAACTGGATCTATTTTGAATTATATGGTGTTATATTCATCGGTGGTCTGACAAACATGGCAGACATCTCTACATCACTGTGGATTACTGCTTTTAAAAAGCATTTACTTTTTGTTGAGAGCATGGCAGCCCAACCGGCTGTAGTGTTCTGTTTTGTGAAGCCTTCATTGTTTACCAATGGTTACTAGTGCTTATGCATTTCATGCAGCATGAACAGAACCCAGTGAGGGCCCGCTCTGTTTTTTCCTTTTTTTTAAGGCCCCAGTGGAGCCGGGCTGGACTGTGGCCCCATGATGGAGAGAGGTGTCTCTGCAAAAGTGAAAACAAATTCTCTCCTTGGCTGGCGTGAGCTATGGCACTGTGAGGCTTTATTGTCCCGGCCAAGGTGATAAGGGAGAGTAATTGCGTATTATACTGTCCGAGAATGTCAGGTCCAAACTGAGCACGAGTGCCCCATCCATCAACACATGATGGTGTGTGTATGAAACAGTGTTCTACACAGCACATGCTTGCTTGCATGATGCATTATGTGTGTGCTCTCTTGTGCACGTGGAGTGTGTGTGTGTTCATTCGTGTCTGTATATTCGCACCCGTGTAGTCATATCAGAGGTTTTATTATTTATTTATTTATTTATATTTTGGCACAAACTCAGGTTTGTTCATGTCTATGTATGAATGTGCATGTTTTGTCTCATGTCTCATGTGTGTGTTAGCATTTTGTGTGTGTGTGTGTGTGTGTCCGTGGGCAGGTTTAGATAGAGCCTGGGAGCAGGTCAGGCAGCATCATTAATCAGCAGAGGGTTGTGTGTGACTCTCTGAGTTGACATCATTACATCGTACACCCTGCAGTAGCTCACTGCTTGGCCTGCCCTATCTGACCAGCCCACAGACCTGTAAACACACACACACACACACACACACAACATACACCACTATTCCTATACCTTTCATACAATTGCAAGAGATACATAATGCATAACAGATGTCTTCAGACGTATCTGTTGTGCACTCAGTAGGCCTCTAGATCCACTTGCAGTATAACAGCAGGCGTCACCCACTGCTCCCACCACCACCACCACTATTACACACTAAACCTGAACAACTGCAAGGAAAGAAATAAGAGTTATGCAAGAGCATGACAGAATATCAAAGAATCTGCAGGATGTAAATATTGTTTGTGTAACAAGTTGTGTTTGTGAAAGCAGCTTGTTTCACAGAGGCATATTTAGGCGATGAATGCTTTGAGAGTCTGTCCAAACACGGCTGCTCCCTCAGCTCCAAAGCCCAGTTTGACTTTTCTTCCAGCGTGTGTGTCATCATTGCAGCAAAATAAAATGTTAGTACAGCAAACCTTTCTTGGGAAAGTTGCCAAGCATATATCTTGTGTTTTCTCCCTCATGACTGTCATCTTTTAATCTTTGTTTTTTTTTTTATCTATTCGAAAAAGGAATGAGGCCTTTTAACTTTGTCTGTCTCCCTCAGATCCAACTGTGCCGAGAACATCCGGAAGCACATTCTCCATACGGGCAAACACGAGGGTGTGAAGATGTACAACTGCCCCAAATGTAACTACGCCACCAATGCTCCCATGGAGTTCCGCAACCATCTGAAGGATAATCACCCTGATATTGAGAACCCAGACCTCGCCTACCTGCATGCAGGTAACTAATTTCAATTTGTACTCAAGGAGGCTCTGCTTAGAGAAAAAAAACAGCCTTATCTCTGCTTTGCCTGTTCTCAATATCCATAACATTTTTTGAGACTCCTGTCCCTTATGAGAACAGCCAGTCAGGAGTAAGATTGTAGATGCCCACATTTAGAAATAACAGTGCCATGAAGACAGTCCTAAACCCCTCTGTTTTTGAAGGTCATTGAAGCTCCAGGCTTATTTACAGTAATGTCTTGCCTGAGTTTCACAGTTACACATCTGGGAGGTGCCCACTACTACCATTGATTTTTTCTGCTGGCTGCTGAGCAACTCCACTGGATCAGCTGAAAGTTAAAGGAACAGTGTGTAGCATTTAGGGGGATCTATTGGCAGAAATGGAATAAAAATAATAATAATAATAATAATAATAATAATAATAATAATAACAAAAAGTATGTTTTCTTTAATGTTTAATTGCATGAAAATAAGAGTAATTGTGTTGTCTTTACCTTGACCTTACCTTTATATCTGCGTAGGGAGCGGGTCTTCTTCACAGAGCCAGCCACCACGTTTCCACAAGAGCTCTAGATTCACCTCATTGCTAGATGACGCAAAATACTACACACTGCACCTTTAAAGAGACGCGCCAACAAATTTACATTTGAGGAGTGTAAAAATTAGAAGAATGTTAGGGTGGCAGTAGCTCAGTTTCTGTGGACCAGTAGCGGTGGGAGTGTGGACTGGTAGCTGGAGAGGTTCCAGTTCGCCTCCTGGGCACTGCAGAGGTGTCCTTGAGCAAGGCGACGATCCCATAACAGCGTGGGGAGCGTGACTATGTGGCGGCCCCATCACTCTGACATGTCTGAGTGACAACTGTATGTCTGTGGGTTGTGTGTGTGCAACAATGGTGTGAAAAATGTGTTTTCTGTAAAGTAATTCTTCTTCTTCTTCTGTATTTCTGGAGGGAAAATAACCCTGATGATGTCATTGATGTCACCTGGGTTATTTAAACTTGGGTCAACTGTTTAACAGTATAGTGTAAGATCCAGTGTTTCTGTCTAATAGTGTGATAAGTGATAACCATCTTGGACAAACGTAACTTGACTGGTTGGTGGAGGCATACAAACGCATGGTGGTAATCCTAGTACAGTCTGTCTTTTAGAGTCCCACCAACTTAATGAAAGGACCATAGTACATCAGTGGACTGCCCCCTCAAGTGCCTCGCTGAAAGCACCTGAACCATATCTGTAACCACAGAGCATATCATGTTCCCCATCCACACTGTTTCTGCTATCTCAAGCATTTGAACGATACCACTTTCCATTTTCTAACTTGCCTCTATAACCTTCTTTATTCCAATGTGTAATGTGCACACAAACATTACACTGTATGTCCATACAAATCTACATTTGAAATCATTCCACTGAATTAAACCATGTGGCTGCCCCCACAACCCTACTCAGGTTCTATCGCTCCACAGAGGTCAGATTTTCCAGAGTCCTTGAGAGTGTTTTTATCAATGGATCGAGTCTCGCTATTCAATGCTGATGGAGGGCACCCAGGCACAAAGAAGCAGCACTCAAAGATTGCTGGTCTAGCCATCCCTGCCAATCACTCAGGCCATAGAGACAGATGAAATCGTGTTCCTCCCCTATTGGTTCCTTTGTATCCCAGTGTTCTCCCTTTGTCCTTGAAGGCCACCAAATCCAATCGGCCGAGTGCTTGTCCTTCAGAGGAGCAGAGAGGACAGCCTTTATCCTGTTATCCCTTTGACCTTACATAAAAGCAGTGGAGTTAGAGGGGAGCGCCATGGGAAAGAGGCCATACAGGGACATTACTGGAAGTATTGTGGTTTATTTCCTGTTGAACTGAATGGATCTGGAGTCTTTGTGCTGACTCTGAAAAGTTTTTGTTCTTTGAATTTCTCAAACAGGCTTATTCTTGGTATAATTTCTGATCTTCAAATTCAGTGACCGACTTCTATCTTTGATCTCCTCTACTTCCTTGTCCTAACCTCCCTGCACAACCTTTTTACCTTCAACTACTCGTATAACACCCTCATACTCTCCGTACCCTCTCACCTTAAACCAGAGCACACCTTTACGCTTCCTCTTACCCTTTCACCCCAGAATTTCCCTCACCTCTGTTTGTCCTTATGCATGGCTGACCTTTGGTGAAGAAGATTCATTCTGTTTCTTTGTGCCCCCCTTAGTGAGGTATGTTAAGCTGTATAAGAACACAACAGTTACACCAAGTACAGACGGACATTTCTTTAGATGTGTCCAGGCCAATGCTGTGGCTTCATTTTAAAGTTGGTTGTGATTCGTCCCAGCTACAGCAAGCAGCGCAATAGTGGGTTTCAGTTTTCAGTGTTGTCAGCGAAGGTCAGACCTCAGTCATCTGGAGGAAACATATCCTCCTCTTTCAGTCAAGTTAAGCAGCATGTTTTCAAGATGTCATCACGATGCTCTAATTCGTATTCTGGTCACACCACACCACACATATGAACCCAAAGAATGACAGCAAAATAAATGATCCCAAAAAAAGCAGCTGGTGGTGTTTCTTACCCTAGAAGAAAATTCTTTCTCGCACCAATTTCCAAAGAAAAATTGCCGATCCCACTTATTTCATTGACTCATTACAGTTTGCTCAAAATTGCATCATAGCGACACGTAAATAAACTAACACAGTAGTGCAGAAAATCAACAACTCTTCACCTGATTAAGACCAAAGCAATCAAACTATAGGTGGTTTGAAAAGGCATTGAAAGTACACTTGTGATCTCTTCCTTTTTCAAAAGAGGGAAAAGGGGAGGTGGGGGTGGTAGCGGAAAGAGCAGTGTTTCATCTAAGTAGACAGAACGAGACCAAAAGAAAGAGACGGGGGAAAAAAAGATTAAGAAGGTAGATGTTGAATTAACCTGCTTGTGATTGCTCTCTGTCAGAGTGGCACCAGGGCCAGCAGCGAGAGGCAAATCATCTGTGATGGCCTTTCCCGCTGTTCCCCCTTTGAAAGACACAGATCAAACGCACCCTAGTCACGGGCCCTTGCAGCCCCTCGCACTGGATTGATTGACACCCGAGCGTCTCCACCACCGCTCTGTCTTTCCATATCACTCTCTCCCTTTCTCTCTCGCTCTCCATCTTCCCTTCTTTATTCAGCGTCGCACTTCGAATTAAAGCCCTTCTCAAGGATGAAAGCAGAGGTCCTTTGCAAACGAAGGAAGAGAGGGAATTAGACCCAGCAAGTGATGGAGGGGAATGATGATTAGAATTAGAGGGGAAAAAGAAGGAAAAAGGAGGTTAGATATGTGAGGGGGAAATGTTGCTGATAGGACACATTTTAATAAAATGGTAATGACAATTGTCTTCCTTTTGCGATCTACAGAGAGATACGCCAGAAAGAAGTGGCGGCGCCTGTGTGATCTCTGCATAGATAGCAGTAGAACCAGCGCTACAGGTACCTCAGAGTGCTGCGACTTTGCTAAATTACCCCTCTGCGAGAACTTTCTTTCTAGTTAAAATGCTGCAAGTACGCTTCAACTGGAGCAGCTTTGGGAAATGGCATATTTCCCTCTGTCTTTGCTATCTCCCTCCAGCGAGGTCAGCTGTGGTTTCAGGGCAATGGCTTTGTTAAATCAGCCTCCTCTCCTGTTCAGTACCGAAAACTATATTACGCACACACATACAGGTGAGATGTCGCCATTAGCTTTGTCAGAGCATCTTCATCCCGCTATTTTAAATTGTGAAATATTTCCCTAATTTTCAACCAAGGTTATAATTGCACGTCTTGGAGGCATAGCGGTCAAATGCTTTGTAATTAGCTAACAGCGACTGAGTTCTTGGATCTGCTTAGCGCCTAAAAAGATAAAACAAATAAATAAATAAACTTCTTCAAGGCATTGTTGCTGCTTTATGCAGATTCTATTTTCCTTAATAATGCATGATGGATGGCTACTGTAGGGGGCTAGAGGAGACCTGGCCTTGTAAGTGATGATCTTAATACACAGTTACAACCACAGGCAAATTCATTTGTTTGCATATATTTTTTTCCTTATTAAACAAATCTGTAAACAAATATGGGTTTGGATGGCTTTTACTTAAGTTATGCATCCCGGCTCCCCTCCCTCGCTTTCACCTTCTGTTCATCATGTAATGAAACATTAGTCTCTTGAGTTTCACTCGCGTATTGTGTTACAGCGGCGTGTTGGATTGTGGAGGACAGGTGTGTACGTCATGCAAATGTGTCCTGGTATCCCAGCGCATATGACACTGTGTCAACGTCGTGAAAGAAGCCACAGACACCGGCGATAAAATCAACATCTGTTTCTAATAACAATGTGCTATATGTGACACATTTCTGTGTTGGAAAATATGTGAGAAAAAAACACTGCATCACAGTTCTTTGAGAAAAAAACACCTATAGGACATCAAGTCGTCAGCGTTAGTGATGAACCTGCGTCTTTGTGTCACCGTCCTTATGTTGCATTCACATGATAGGCATTAATGAAAAAAGTCGTTCTGTTCAGTACGATGTAAAGTCAGATTAACAGGGTGGTTCATTGTGCTGATGCTGTCACAGCGTAGGTTTTGTTATTTTGAGGTCTCTCGTAGAAAGTCAACAATAAGGCATTTGTTGGCTTAACAGGAAGCCAATAAAAATGTAAAATGATTTTACCAGCAAAAAAGAGCAAACTATTGCAAAATTGAGCTCAGCTGTTGTAGTTTAAATCCATATTATCAAAGTAATCCCAAATAGAAAGCTAAAGATATTTGCTCAAGTACTTGTACTATACTTGAGTATTTTCACTTAATGCTGCTTTATACTTCTATACCTCTACAACTCAGAGAGAAATATTGTACTTTTTACTCCACTGCAAAAATTTGATACCTTCAGCTACTTTTCAGTTTTGGATTAACAATTAATAAATAAATTATAATATATAATAATAATATTGACCCCTTGGTAAAAGTCACAAGCTATCTGGCAGTATCTAAGTTATTAAAATTAGCTCCACCTTTACACATTAAAACATCAGTAATTAAAAATCCTGTGATTATTTTGAAATGGGCTATTCTGCATGATGAGTATGTTTATTTTTACTACTTTGAGTATATTCTTATGGTAATACTTTTGTACTTTTGATTAAATAAGATTTCAAATGTAGGATGTTTACATATAACAGAGTATTTCTGCACTGTGGTATTGATACTTGTACTTTAGTGAAAGATCTTAGTACTTCTTTCACCACTGTCTAAAACATAAATAAATGTGGCCTTTTGTAGTCACAGTATGTCCTCACTTCAGTTTTTACGACACTCACTGTTTTTGTGCCTGTGTTTGTTATTCTATCTCTATCATGTCTAATTTTCCCGACCACACTAAGCAACCTCAGCAGTCCTGCATGTAGAAACTTGAAGAGCAGCTCAAGCCAGAGTCTGGGTGTTAATTGGAGAATTCCCTCATGGAGGAACACCTTTCAGCTTCATCTGGTCTGGCATGGCTCACATTGGGGACTGAAGGGAATTGTTTTGAACTCCTAACACTGTATCCCTCACCTGCCCCTTCATCCCACCCTCAAATGCCCTTCTTTTGGACACATTGTGTCTCTGTGTTTAATGCCAGCCTCTTTCAATCTATACACACTATGGTTGAGATATTACAGTTGAGAAGCAGCTGCTCGATGCCAGTGTGTCCCAGGAGACATGCAACAAGGGGTGTGTGTGTTTGGGGGGGGAAGCGGTTTAGGGGAAAATGCACACCGGCAGTTGCATGCATCTCAGTAAACCAATACAGGGCCGGTCTGGGCTGAGCAAGTAACAATTCCTGCATAATGACCTGCTCCAATGAGCGTGAAAACTCCCCCAACCGGCCGCATTTATCACCCATCAGCCACAACAAACGGCCTTTTGTTTCATCCTCTTCCTCCAATTCCCTTCCCGTCCTCCTGGCATCAATCCAAGAACCTCCGCTCAGCCGTTTAGTGGCCATTCGGAGCCTTGACTGACAAGTCTCATCCAATCAGTGCGGAGACGTAGAGGCAGTAGGGTTCCCGATGTCTGCATTGTGCTTTGGCCACCTTCAGGCCATCACAGACGGTAAATGATGACTGGAAGTGTAGTGTCATTGACAGACTAGGTCAACCTCTGCCTCCGTCTGAGCCTCTGGATGAGTTCTGCCATTGTCAGAAAATTTGAGGCAGATTGATGACACTTGATATATGCTTCCTGGCGTTGCAATGGCACAGTTATGTTAGGTGCTTGCTTATGTTGCACTATTCTAAAACATTGCAGATGGCTTATGTAGGGCACAGCCCAACAGTTGCACAATGCAATAGCAGGGCGAATAGATAAATTTGTTAATTTGGAACATAAAAAGTCGGATGCACAAGGGCACAAGAAGGAGAACAACGGTAAATATTTTTGTAACCACATGTATAGATGAGATTTAGTTACAAAATTTCTCTGTACTGGCTTAAGTGAGCAAATGTCTTCTGTTCTGAAATTCAAACACTGAAAGTACTTTTTCCTGGAAAGCTACGGCACCAGTTTCTGTTTGGATGCACTATACCAATTCCCTAGTGTGAATCAGGGTATCATTTCTATAAACTACTACTCTTCCGACATCCTGAAGGGATTGTTTATAATGGGCTGGCGCACTTCAGATGCTTAACTTCTTTTCTTTTTAATCAAAAGATAAAAGGGAAAACCATTTGCTGTTATGTTTGTAAGAACGTTTGTCAGAGCATTGGCGTAAGCTTTCATGTGAACATACAGCACTCAGACAGAAGCACACACACAAACACCTCCCATGAGTGACGTGTGGTGGGGATGCTCGCAGGCAGGGCTGCTTCTCCTGTATGGGACAGTGAATATGGGACCAGACAGGCCGCCGGCTCTTATAAAACCTCATCCATAATTCAATCCTCCCACTATCCTCAATTCAGACACTGTACACATCTAGGTATAGCTAACAGCTTACCTGTCTAACACAAGAAAGAAAGAGAGAAAAAAACTGGTTACTGATGAGAAAGTGGAGTACAAAAGAGAAGTGGAAAGATAAGAAAAAAAGAGCAGACATTGTTAAGGAGAGGAGGTTGTGAGACAAGTCCAGACTGCTGATTTTCACTTTCAGCCCTGATCGCCCCATCTTGACCTTTACTGAGTCAACACAGCTCCTAGTACCAACATGTTTTCCCTGATCTACACCCTCATTGGCTGAAGTGCACTTCTGAGATCTCCACCGCGACCTTTGCCCCTTTTACTGCTCCAAGGACCCTCGTCTTCCTCCTTCTCCTCTCCAGCCTCCGTGTGTCGTCTGTTTGGTGGCTCTCCAAACGTCTCGGCGTCTCTAATTACTAAAAGGCTCAACTTTCCCAACTAAACAACCAATTACCAACACTTTAGCCCAGCCCAGTCCCATGTTTTCTGATACAGTGGCCTATTAGGGCCCCTTATTTCTCCCCCAGCATAATTGAATCCCCTGGCTGCTCATCAGTGGGCTAATTTAAGCCAGTGTGCAGAGTTGGTAATCAGAGGGGCTGCCTATTAGACTATCAGACCCCAATTAAGTGCCCTCTTATTTCCAACATAACAAGCCACCATCACCACTGCTGTTATTGTGTTTCCCTCTTTAGTGGCCAGTTTTGTTTGGGTAGATTCTGTTTGGAGAACAAGAAGAAAAAGAGGGAGTTTTAGTGTTAAGTTAAGCGCTGGAACAGGTGCTTTCTACAAAATACACTTGTGGATGGATGAAGTAATAAGGGTGACAATCCAGATAGCTGCTTATATTTCTACTGTGTGATCGATATAGCTCATAGGGTAGCATCATAGAAATAAAAATATGAGTTGTTGGATCATTGAACTGTTTACTGTTTTAATTTGATCAGTACAAAGGAAATTGGCGATTGTTGTCAGTGGGGTCTCCCAGAGACAGCCGGCTGGTTAGTTAGCTAGTTAGCTTGTGCCCAGGCAGAGAAGGGACCCGGCGCTGCCACTGGCCACCAGCCTGCTGTCCAGCTCATTTTCTGTGATCAATACAGCACCACAGCCTGGCGGAACCAACCCAGGAGCTAACCAACCAGCTGACCGCTAGCTAGCTAGCTTGCTAATTTCAACATCTTCAGTGCCACACTGCTTGCAAAAAATGAACTGAACAAAGTTGTCATTCATGTGGCGATAGCAATGTGCTTTCCTCTGCTTTGACAAGAGAGTGGATGAAGCATTAAGTTGTTAAATTTTTCCCCCTTTACATTTTCTATGTGCCTCATAATGTTATGGCTATACTGCTTGTTTTGTTACAGTAAAACCTCAGTGATTCCACGATTTGCCACAAGTTGGTTTGGTTTATACTGAAGTTAGCTGACTACGACAGTCGCTATGGCAATGGTACACATAAAAATGGCCGCCACTCTGACCGTCCTGCTACATTGATTTACATGAGAATGTCCGTTCTACACCTATTTCTATTTCTATGGTTAAGATGTTTCTGTGAAAGCTCTTCTGGTGCACTTGGTAGCCAAATTCATCGAAGATGCACCGAAAAGAAAAGGCTTTCGTGGACCACCTTAAGGCCACAGAGCAAGAGTTTTATGTAAAAAATACTCCTGCTTTCCGCCTCTAACTTAGCGATGAAACTAATGAGTGAAATTCATCTCATTAACATAAGAGAACGCCTGGCCTGATCTGTTGCAGAGATGTTTCCACCACATTATTTGGGTTCAATGAGTGCACATATCACCAAAATCGTGTTAGAAAATTTATGAGCAGCGAAAGTCTTTAAACTTTAAAAAATTCCAACATCTATCTCCCACTGCCACTTGGGTCTGCCAAAAATCTGATGTGGCTTGAAGCAGCTTTAACTTGACAAATAGATTTGAAATGGAAAAGGTTCAGAGATGAATGCCTTCACCACCAGCAGCACCTCTTTCTGTCCTCTCATAAGTGCAGAATATCTCACTTTTTTTTTCTTCCTCTTTTCTTATTCTCCCTCCCTGTTTTTTTTTCTCTCTGTCCTGTCTTGGTGACTGGTGCAGTTGAGGGGAGCCAGAGTGTGAAAGAGGCCCACAGAGGGCTGATGAGGACTGTCTTACCAAAGCGTGTCTTAAGTCTGGGACTGCAGCATTTCTGTGTGCATGTGTACATACACCGTATGTGTGTGTGGTAGCAAGAAATAGTCTGAGTGCGTGTCTCGAAGTCTAAGTGTGTGTGTTTAGTGTTGGTGTCGACTCCCCATAGCCTAATTAAAGGGCGAGGAAAGCCACTCACTGGGAGATTAAACCTAAAAGGGTAAATTAGCACTCAAAAGGGGTGTGGCAAATTCACACATACGCACAGGCCATGAAATCTCTTCTGACACCTGTGAAAAAAGAAGAAAAAAGAGAGAATAAGGAGGATGGAAAGAGGGGGAAAACTTTTGTATTTCTGTAGCAGAGCTCTGTGCCATGTATTTGTTGAGATGAGAATCAGAACGGGGAACTTTATTTAAAATTAGACATCAGAGATTGGGAAGCTGCCGGGTAGTCGATGTGTGCGTGGGTTGGCTGATCAGCTGGCAGACCTGTCTGTTTTACTTTATTAATTTACTTAGCCATTTGTTATAAGTCACATCGGATAAAAGTGAAATGAATGTAATGGAATCATTGTAGGCGCAGGGCCACAAATGTCTTAGAATTCCAAAAAAAAATGAATTTGAGTATCTAAATATGAAACGTAAAAATATAACTCGTATTTTCAGTCATGGATGTTTAACAATAATATTTTCACTCGGTCACAGAGAGGTGAACTAGGTTTCATGTTGTAAAATACGTCTTATATTTAATTCTGACATAATAAGACATTACATTTGCTGCGTTTTTAAAGGGGTTTGCTGGCCGTTTAGTATTGTATTTCCACAGCACATAGGGACAAGTAGAGCTGCAGCTATTAGGTCACTATTAAAGCTTCAGTAAGAATCATTGGGCAAAAAATCAATAACCTTTCAGCATATTGTAATTCAGATTCTCTGAGAGAAAACTAGACTTCTGCTCCTCCTCATGTCTCTGTTTTCAGGCTTTACAAATCTAGCCCATGACGGGAGACTTTGGCCAATCACAGGTCTTTTCAGAGAAAGTGTTCCTATTGACTGTGCTCCGGCTGGTGGGCGGTGCTTGTTAGTTCCTCAACTGTTCGCAGCATGGCTGCTGGGTTGCAAACTTTCTCATTTAACAGCTAAACAGTAACTACAAGATGTTTCTGAAAAGAATTGAGGTGAGAAATAGTCATTACAGTAACAGAATATTGATTCATATTTGATCAGCGCTGCCTATATGACCGTTTGATCGGAGTACACGAGTGATTGACAGCTGCTCAGAGACGGCAGGCTCCGGCTCAGCTCTGATTGGTTGTTTTCCTCCGGTCTGTCAAATCTTGCAGATACCATTCAGAGCACCAGAGGACACGGATGCCCGTAATTTTTTCAGATTACCCACTCATGCGCTACTGTCAGAAAATAAATGTTTTATAAAAATATATTTTTTTAAATCAGATTTGCTCCATTTCTACCCACTGCAGCTTTGATTGAGAATATAATCAACAGATTAACTGACAATTGAAATCGTTAGTTGCAGCCGTAGACACATTAAAAAAGAATGACGTGTTAAATTATAAGAGCCGGCAGAGATATACTGACCTTAAGTCCCTACTATGAGCTATGGAGTATTTAAAACATCCTTGCCCTCTGTTTATAAAACAGGCTTTCTGTTATAAATGTGTAGTCTCCAAGCCTAAGCTCACTTTTTATTAATAAGTATTTTCTACTAAATATTTAAAATATTTTGAATAAAATGATGCACTTTCTTTCATCCATTAAGCATGGATCGGACTGATTTATTAGTTTTTAATTCAGTGACCTCTGATACCCGTTGGCACAGAGTGAGGTTTGTACAGCAGACATGCACAAACACACACACACACACATGTGGGAGGGACACAGGAGTGTCACAGCATGGCTTCATGTAAATATCCCACAATTCAACAGCGTGCATTAACTCCACGAGCTCCGCTGACATCCCTTTATAACTTCACCCATTCTGCTCTCTCAGTACATCGACTTGCTTTCTGCTTCTTTTCTTCTGTTGTGTGTGTGTGTGTGTGTGTGTGTGTGTGTGTGTGTGTGTGTGTGTGTGTGTGTGTGTGTGTGTGTGTGTGTGTGTGTGTGTGTGTGTGTGTGTGTGTGTGTGTGTGTGTGTTTATGACGTCTTACCATTCGGGTGTTTGTATGTGTGTTTGTATGTGTGTTTGTTGAGAGTGAGTGATGTGACTCAAGGCCAGCGGCTGAGCTCTCTGCCGTGCTATCTGTCTCTCTATCTGTTCGCCGGTCTGTCTGTTTGTCTCTTCTGCTCCTGTTTGACTGCTATCAGACAAGTGTTGTTTGAGAGAAAGTGTGTGTGTGTGTGTGTGTGTACATGTCATCTGTCAGTGTCTTTCTCCAGAATCAGACATCTAGCAGAGAATCTCAGCTCGGTGCACACGCATACTGTATAAAGACACACACACACACTTTCACACAGAACTCCAATCTTATAGTTTTTTTGCCCCAAGGACTAAGTGTGTAATGTTTGCACGTATAAGAGATTTCATGTGTATGTGTGTGTGTTTTCTGCGAATACACACTCTTGCATGTCTTTCTGTTTGTGGGTGTAAGAAAATACATCTTGGTTCTGTCACGGCTGGGCCTGCAGGCATAAGAGGCCTTAACGGATGTCTCTCTCAGTGAAACACACACACATACACCCGATACAGGTCCCAGACCCCTCTCCCTCCTGGACTCGCAGTGAGGAATACAGATTCAGGCTCCTCTCTAGATAGTGATCAGCCTCGCCGTGGCTTCAGAAATGCTATCTTCACCGGCTCGGCTGAATTGATAATACTCCCCCCTACGCATTTTATTACAAAGGCCCAGTTTGTAAAAAGGTAATCATTTACTGTTGCTACTATCTCCCCTGAGCCATACATCTTCTGTCTTCACAGGACAAAGTTCTCCCGCTGCTACCGACGCTGTTTTTCCTATTTTTTTTATTTTTTTTTTTCACTTTGTCGGTGGGTTTGCAGACTACTTTTTTCACCTCTTGCTGCCTGAGTTTTACACATACAACAACCTACCTGGCGGAATTAGATCCTTTTTGTTAAATGTATGTATTTGCTAAGCATGCATGGCCGCTCAGTGTTTGTGTGTGCGTAGGGGACAGAAAGGCTGAAAATGACAGCGAATGGAGGACTAATCCCTTTGGGCACATTGCGGAATCCAATACCGAGTACCAAAATCTCATCATTTCAATTATCATATTTATCATATTTATTCATTTTCTCCCAGCCAGGCTTAATGCTGTCTCTCCTCTCCCTCTCTCACCGCTCGTTCTTCTGTACATTAATCTATTTTTTCCCTCCATTGCTCTCTCCACTGGCGACATGTGAGTCTGCCAGTCACATTGATTGACAGCACTCAAGTGGCCTACGGAAAAGCAGCTCATTTTTTTCTTTTTTCTTTTTTTTTCCCCCCTTTTCGGTCAGACGTTGTGCCGGTGAATGCCGGGGCCTTATCAGGAAACCCAATTTATTGCCGTTTCTCTGGGCGAAAGGGGTTGCCACTCACACTGACTGACAGCTCTCAGATTTTCCGGCTGCAGTGTGGGGATTTCCTTTAAGTTGTTATGTTTTTCTTTTCTTTTTTTTTCCCCCCTGTATTGTCGGAGATTATTCTACCGCACATGGTACACACTTTACACACATACACAAAAGACAGAGTGGATAGATCAGCCCCGTTCCCTCGTCTCCAAACCGTTTTGTTTTCGTCTGACCTTGGCGGTGATTTTGACTGACGGACGGCAGATCCGCGGTCCTGCTCGCCACACAACGGGTCAAGTTCAGCCTTGTGAACATCTTTGTTTGGGTAATTGTTTTTATTCTTGGGGGAGGAACTGAGGGTAAAGAAAATAAACTGTTAACCAAAAAAAAAAGCTCACTTGATTCATACCGAGATTGGTATTTCTTTTGTTTTGTGTTTTTATGTGCAAGTGCAAAGGCATGCTTGTTTTCATGGCTATGAACATTACATGTGGGAATGTGGGCTCGTCTGAATTTATGTTCTCATCTCAACTGTGTTTTTACATTTCCCTCCCTGTCTGTGTGTGTGTGTGTGTGTGTGTGTGTGTGTGTGTGTGTGTGTGTTCAAGAGCAAATGTCGTGCGTGTGTGTGTGAGAGCAAACGGAAATGTTTGCTTTCGTTTGATATGCATTTGAAAACACATCGCTGTATGTCATCATGTGTAAGTTTTTTTTTTTAATTTTTTTTTTTTGCATGTCCCTGTCTGTGTATGCATGTGATGCCTCTGTGTGTGTATGTGTCAGCCCCCATGCTTGTGCGTTTGTGTGTGTCGAGAATGACCTCCGAATCCTGAGGCTTATCGTGGCGGTGTTCCACATTATTGATAGCGAGCGGAGATATCGACAGGCCAAGCGCCGGCAGCTTGCAGCAGCGCCGGCAAGCGGGATGGGACTTTGATATGACATATTGTGCGTCTCAGCACAAGCCATAAATAATTCTGACACGTTTTTGTATGCATGGGAAAGTCCTTGATTCAGCCTCCCATAAAAATAAACTTCTATTATGGAAGGTATTTGTCAAGTGGGTGCGTGATGGATGGCCCGGCGTTTACCCCGTGGCAGGACGATGGGTTATGGATGCCCGCCGCCCCTTGCCGGGGGAGGAGTCGCACCCGGCAACGCTGACACCAGAGTAATTACTGCCCTCCTCACCACGGCAACAGAGAGAGGGAGGTGGAGGAGGGATGAGGGCAGAGAGGTGGGGGGTGGGGGGTGCTTTATACACACACCTGCACCTCCCTCCATCCCTCCCTCCCTCCACACTATGCTGTAACGCCACCAGCGTGAAGTGAGGAGGGTGATGAAGACTTTGAGGGCAGTGATGATTGGACACAGACAGATGGACAGATAGATGGGTGGATACAGTCAATGGATAAATAGTTTTTGATATTGATTGTTTGATTTATTGACTGGGGAGCAATCCTTTCTATTCCTCAGGTAGATGTTACATTTCATATTTTTAAACATGCCCAATTATTTCTGACATTTCCGCCTGATTACTCGTCTGCATCTCATTTTATTATTATTATCTTATTGCTTCTCTTTGTCCCAGAGGTGACACAATCATTGATTAAATGATTAATGAGAGTCAGAAAATTAACAGTTCTGATAATATGAACTTAATTGATCCCATGATAGGAAACAGAAGTGTCACAGCAGCAAAAGAAGGTACAAGTGCTAATATATAGTATAAATAAAAACTATATACATTAAGATTAAGATCTATACTGGAATGAAGGCACTAAATAGTATATACACGCAGCATAAATAGTAACCACAAAGTGATTGAGACAGACAAAAATAGGCAAAAAGTTTGGATTAGGTGCTTTTGTTATTAATATTATATAAATTAACATATTTCGGACAGTTGATTGGACAAAACAAGCATTTTCAAAATGCCGCCTTGAACTCTGACATTAAAAGACTAAATAAAAAGTTAATCAAACTTACACTTGCATGATAATACACAGTATATGTTGCTGTAGTTGTAAATAGTTGAGTTTTCTGTGACCCTTTCAGTCTTTTGACAGTCTTTTGACAGTCTGCTGACAACCCTGAAAACTTCAGCCTTGAGCAGTAATCACAGCCACCACCTCCAGTTTTGCACTCTAACGTAATCCATTTCATCTGAGATGCTGGTTCACAAAGTACAAATGTAACACTTGAGACATTTTAGTCTGGCATCCACTTTGGTCAGAGCTAGTACACTATGCCTCAGAATGACTGATGTGATGAATTACTGATATGAATTCAGTTTTATTAGTTTTGCAGCTTGAGCACCATTTAAAGAAAATGAGTACTTTAACAGAGAAAAGGTGTTTATGTTAGTTTGCATACATCCACAAGTTGATGCCCATGTGTTGGCACACTTATGAATATGTACAGAAATTTGTGTGTACTAATGAGCACATGTGTGCATGTTTGGATGTCAATCTGTGGGCCCAGCAGCCAGATTGAGCTGAGGCTTGGGTGCCATCTG
The DNA here is from genome assembly GCA_947000775.1 of Pterois miles. Classification (NCBI taxonomy): domain Eukaryota; kingdom Metazoa; phylum Chordata; class Actinopteri; order Perciformes; family Scorpaenidae; genus Pterois; species Pterois miles. The sequence continues at coordinate 16,248,719 of CAMQGK010000327.1, forward strand.
AGGAAGAGGAGGAAGGTAGGCGTGGGGCTAAGAACAGGTGAGAGATGGGTGCTCTCGTAACCACTGCGATACCCACTACCCTGCGTGGGTGTGCAGGTGGGGCGGTTGGGGGGAGGGGGTCAGGGTGGGGGCCACAGTGGCAGCCCGTCAGTGGGAGTGACACCTGTTCACCGCTGCCCACCCCTTCATCCTTACAGCTGCTCCCCTTCCTCTGTCTCAACCTTTTTTCCCTACCTTCCATCTTCGTTGCCCTCCTGCTCCTCCTCCTCCTCCTCCTCCTCCTCCTCCTTAGCAGGCAGCATAGTGGAGGAGAAGCTCATCACAGCAGGTCGGGGAGCAGCGAGTTGGACCGGTCCAGATGTTCTTACATGCGAGGAAGGAGGAGGGTTTTGTCAGGACACAAACTCAGACAATTACTGTAACATCAGCAGATTGCCTCAGTGCCACTAAGGCTGCTGTTAAGTGAGATGATTGGTACAAGATGGTGTGTGTAAGTCGACTGGCATGAGCCACACACATACAGACACACACACCGTCTTCAAACACGCAGGTGTTCACAAACCTACAATGTGTTTTCTGTACAAGTTTGAGGAACAGTAATACACAGTAATTGTATCGCTTTTTTGGACTATGCTAAATTTATTCCAAAGTTCAACATAAAGTTTTCATTTTGAAGAGCAGACAAAGATACAGTTAGAGTTGTTATTGTCCCAAACTATAAACCTGCCGAGAATCATACAGATTCTCAGTCTTTTTCCAAGCCAGTCCAGGGATTCAGTCCAAGTCAAACACACCACCACAATCAGGCTTTTCTAACCTCCAGGCTTCTACAACAGGAGGAAAACTGTTCATAATCCCATTTTGTTCTAATCGCAATGCAAACATTCATTGATGAACAAAAATTAGGTGATGTTTTCAAGACTTTTGGCTTCCTTTTCATGCATGACTCCCATTAGTAATTGAAGTTTTTGGCATTATTGGGCAGAAATTCCCTAATATCCTTTTCGCATATTGTAATTCAAGTGTTCTGGGAGAAAACTAGACTTCTGCACCTCCTCGTGGCTCTGTTTTCAGGCTTTAATAAGAAAATGCCTGCAATGGAAGACTTTGGCCCATCACAGGTCATTTTATAGAGAGAGAGAGAGAGTTCCTATTGGCTCTTCATTCAATGGAGGCAGGGGGGCTGTAGCTCAGTCTGTAGGAGTTGGTTGGGCCGGGGGTCCCGGTTCAGTCCCGCATGGCAAAAACGAGTGTGAACTGGTAGCTGGAAGGTGCCAGTTTACCTCTTGGGCTGCCGAGGTGCCCTGAGTAAGGCACCAAACCCCCAAGGGGGGGGGCTACTCTGACATCTCCATTCTGCATGTATGTGTGTTTCAGGTCTGCATGTACCATGTATGAGTTTAACAGAGTGTAAATTGAATTTCCCCATTGTGGGACTAATAAAGGTAGATCTTCTTCTTCTTCTTCTTCTTCTGTCCCTCACACTTTCCAATCAAACAAACTAGGCAGCGCTGATCAAATATGAATCAATATTCTGTTACCGTAATGCCCATTTCTCTACCCAAATGTTTTCACAAACATCTTGTCGTTACTGTTTAGCTGTAAAATGAGGACGTTTGCTCCGGCTGGTGGGCGATGCTTGGTATTTCCTCAGCTGATCTCAACATGGTAGCTGGGTAGCTGATCAGCGCTGCCTAGTTTGACCATTTGATCAGAGTTTGCGAGTGATTGACAGCAGCTCAGAGACGGCAGGCTCCATTGGTTGTTTTCCTCCCATCTGTGAAATCTTGCAGATACCATTAGGAGCACCAAAGGACGCAGAAGCACATGATTTTTTTCAGATTACCTGCCTCATACACTACTGTCAGGATATAGCGAGCGTGTAAAAAAAAATAACTTTTCATATTTGCTCCATTTCTACCCTCTGCAGCTTTAAGTTTGACATTATATATCAAGCTAAATAGTTGGTAACCTATCACATGCCGTCCACCGCACGCCTTGCATACAGATGCAGACTGAGGCAGACAGTGTTAAGAAATGCCTGTTTGCATGGATCGGCCTTGTTTAACCTGGTAACCCTCTCCCAAGGTCCAGATAGGTGGAGTGAAGCTGCTGTCGGCCGCTACAGATGAGGGGTCAGGGAGAGGAACGGGCTTCGGTCAATAGGCTTAGAAGACCATCAGGGACTATTGATTGTGGCGGACAGTGAGGCCAGCTCTGCACTAATTGTTTCTTTACTAGCCTGTGGCAAAGACAACAGTCACGGGCAGGGACTCATGAATCTTACATCTGTTTTGTTGCGAAAGCACCGGGAGTTAATAGCCTTTGATTACTGAGGGGTTCGTGTGTGCATGTTTGTGTACCGTGTATGTGTGTGTGTGGCTGCGGATGAGGCACATGTAAGAATGTGTGTGTAAGAGAGAATCACGGGTGTATAAAATGATGAACAGATTTATACAGTATATTAAACATTCATGCATCTGTGAGTGTTTGATTTTACATCTGCTACAGAATCACTTTTTAATGTCACAATTTGGCGGATGCAATTTTGGTCACTTTTTTTATGCAGAGCACGTCATAACAGCCAATAACATCAGATTGTTTTTACAGAAGAATATGAAAATGAGTTGTTTTGTTCTGGGCATGAAATAGTAGTGTGATCATAATGAATCCTAATTATTCTAATTATGTCTTTATTCGGCAATGCGAGCATCATTTCAAGTAAAGGACTGAGTGTACAGTTATGTATTAAGGTGGCACTTCAGTGTCAGTGTATATATGACACTAAATAAATTGTAATGCTGTGTTCTAGTTTTTGTGAAAACAAAAAAAACCTGCTGTGTATTGGAAAGAATCTGGCGATAAGATACGTATCATGATACAGGGGTTACGATTCAATATATTGTGATTAAGATAAATTAATTGCATGAGTAATCATCACTAATCGCAAATTAATCACACATTTATTATCTGTATCTATCGGAGGTAAAGGGACACCTTTGAAAGTAGCCATGACAGGTTTTCCTTGCCAAAATTTAGCATAACTTTGTAGCGTTATTTAAGCTCCTAGTATGACATTAGTTGGTACCAATGGATTCATTAGGTTTTCTAGTTTGATATGATACCAGTATCCTCTTTAAAACTGAGCCCACTACAACCTCCGAAATATTGATTGCGTTAGTGCATTAAAGAAATTAGTGGCATTAAATTGAACGTTATTATTGTGTTAATTTTGACAGCCCTAATTGCGATATGTTGCGATACTGTCATGGTGTGGAGAACATATCGCTAGATGCATAAAATATGAGTAAAACAAATCAATACAGTGTTGTTGAGTATCACAAATCATAATATTGCGCCAGTCAATATTTTCAGTGTTTTCTTACACTCCTAATGTAAATAGTGGTAGTTGGCATGTCATACGAGGGGTCTTGTTAGTTGTCGGTGTGTCAGGACTGCATTTCCCAGAAAACCCTGCTGTGTCTTAACTTCTTGGAACTCAAAGTTAAGGTGGTGCTACTATGGCTTTTACATTAAAAAAATGCTATTTATCGTACCTGAAATGACTTTGAGTTAGCGCTTTACCTGAAATCCCCTTTCTACACTTTAGTCTGAGTCACTAACATCCAGCGCAGTTTAACTTTGCTCATCATTTAACACAATGATACAAACAGTTTCTCTGCTCACACCCTCCCTGCTTGATTCCTGATACCAGTATCAGTTTTACTGGTGCTGTGCATCTTGTTGTGTCTTCAGAGGGCAGCGTCCTGTACACAAGTCATGTCTGCTATTCTAACCCCCGCTGCAGTGGCCAGGCTGAATTCAAACTGCGTGTGGTTTGTTTATTGCGTACAGCAGCAGAGTTTGTTTGTGGCCGGCTGTCAGAGCGGCCAGCCCGTTGTGATGAAAGACACTTGGACCTTCCCATCCATTTCACATTTGCTCCAATCAATTATTCAACAGGACAGCCAATTAAAAATGAGGGAGAGCGGTCAGGGCCTCGCCCCCCGAAGGCCGCCACTAGACAACTCTCTCCGTGAATAATTGGTGCAATTAATTTAGCATTGAGCAATAAAGGAGTCTCTCTCTCTCTCTCTCTCTCTCTCTCTCTCTCTCTCTCTCTCTCTCTCTCTCTCTCTCTCTCTCTCTCCCTATATACTGCAGGAGCTCACACACCAGTCATTACAGACACACATCATAACAACACACACACTGCAGCACTAATAACAGTGGAACATTGGTGGACTATTGTATAACATGCAGGGATGCAGGTGAGGCCATCACTTCCAATTTGCAATTTGCCCTCCTTTTAATTGAAAGCAAAATAGTTAACCCATTGTTAGAGTGTAATGGAGCTTTATTTATAACTGTACTGAATGAAGAGTATTTGAATCAAAAGACGTCAACCTGAATTTTGGTGATATTGGTGGATGTTTGCTTAATAATGATAACCAGCCGGAGGTGATGCTTCATTCAGCTTGTTAAATCCCAGCTACATCACTAGAAATGTAGTCACACACCCTAACAAATACACAGCTGTGCCCTCTGGGACGCACCAACGCACTGTAGGGTCACAGTGTGAGAATCTGAGATAGGTTTCAGGAGCCTCGGTCAGACCGTAAAGTATTGCCATACAAAGGAATTATTCCATTTACTTAATTCTATACATTTCTCCCTCTTATTGTCCCTTATCTGCAATTATGGCTAATTTGCTGCTGCCCTCGCGAGCTGGTGCCTGTACTAGTAATGGCGCGCACACACACACACACACACACACACACACACAGTAATAAGAACACTCAGGAGGAGGGTAATAGTGACAGCTAAATTTCGCAACAGCTTTGATTTATTCAATCACAACAGAAGTATTATGACGGGTGAAACATCCTCCCTACCCTGCCTTCTTCTGCTTCCTGCCCCCCTCTCTCTTCTCCTCCATCATCCTCTCTTTATTGATCAATCTCTAACTCCTCGTGTAACCCCCCCTCCTCCCCTTCTCCTCCACCACCCACCTCCACAAACAACCCCCACCCACCTCCTTTTGATAGCCAGATTGACAGTTGAGTAATTTCACTGTCAGCACTGACTGACGCATGGTAATGGGAAGACGTTTCAGAGCGGCATTACAACACAAAATAATTTCCAATTTACCGCTCATCAAAAGCACCCTTACAAAAAATAAAGAGAGCAAGAGAGGGATGGGTAAAGGGAGAGAGAGAGAGAAAGGGAGGAGGGGGGAGGAGGTGAGGGGAAACACAACAGTGGATTTATGGCTTCAATTACTGATATTTCACATTTAGTTTAAAGCGACATGTTTTTGTAATATGACAGGCTTCACTGGATTTGAAAACCTCTTCAGACCTCTCCACTCTCCTCTTCTGTTTTTTTTTTTCCTCCACCAATTTCTCTCGCCGTGGAGATAATGAAAGGGCGAATCAAGGCAGCGGTGGTGCTGGTGGTGCTGGTGGTGGTGGTGAGGGAGGGTAGTCTGAGGAAGAGAGTGATAGCTGTGACTCCTGAGCCTCTTTAGAGGAAGGAAGACGAGGCCTGGAGCTTTGATGTAGATGGATTTGACTGCAACTCAGCCCATCATTCACTAGTTGGGCCTCAATCTCTACCCCAGCTGTCACTGGCAGGATTTACAACTGTACCTCACTCATCACTGATGGACTTAAACTACCCCATGACAGTCATTGGTGGGTTCCAATCGTTTTTTTATGTACTGATGGGTTGGCACGGTGTTCATGTCTTATGAGACTCTATTTTTGTTTCCTTTTCTTGCAGCTTTTCTGTATTTTGGTGACTTGCCATAGACCACATTTAGAGATCAGTAAGGGAACGCTTTTAATCAATCATTTTAATTAATATTTTCTTCATCTATTTCAATTTCATTCAACGAGTCCACATCAAAATGCAAAAAAAAAAAAAAAAAAACTGAAATAGAGAATGATTACAGCAGTGATGCCAGGGAGACAGAACGGCAGCATGTAGATATGTATGAAAGTGGAGCTGAGCACATCAGAGCGAGTAGTCACGTTACTGCCTGGCAAAATAACTTCACAATCTCTGTGACATCCTCAGGAAACATTGGATGTACACAGTTCACTGTAGCTCCATGAGAAATCAGAAGACAAACCTCATATAAATCCTCATCCAACAACAACAGGTTACCAGGGCAACAGCTGCATGTGCCTACGTATTTTTAACAAGTGTCACAAAAGTATCTCCTGAAGCAACATGTTTTTAATGGTAGTAGAGGCAGACCTGTGGCTGCTGTAGAACAACATCCTGGCTGTTTGTAGGGTGTGTTGGTTACATTTCATGGTGGGACCGGGACAGTCTGCAATTTTAGATGTAGACTGTAAACATGATCTATTACAGGTATCTCTCTTAATGCAACTATACACTGAAAATATAGTTAAACGTAACAGCCCTTGAGGGCTAGGTGTTTGCAGTGGTTAGACTTGCCTCAAGAAGAAGGTCACAGGTTGATTGACTCTTCTGTGGGAGTTTGTGTTCTCCCCATGTTAGCGTGGGTTTTCTCCGGGTACTCCGGCTTCCTCCCACAGTCCAAAGACATGCTGTTTAGGTTAATTGATGACTCTAAATTGCCCGTAGGTGTGGATGTGAGTGTGAATGGTTGTCTGTCTATATGTTGTCTGTCTCTATGTGCCCTGTGATGGACTGGTGACCTGTCCAAGGTGGACCCCGCCTTCGCCCAATGCCAGCTGGGATCGGCTCCAGCCCCCCCGCGCCCCTAACGGGATAAGCGGTTGACGATGGATGGATGGATGGTAACAGCCCTTGACAGCTTATTTGGACATTTTGTAACTCATCCGGGACATTCAGCTCTGCCACAGGTCCCAGACGAGTTGAATCAGTAGGAGTTCCTTTCCGACTGTCCTCTCCATTACCAAACACTATGGTTGCGTCCGAAATTCCATACTGGCATGTTATTTACGACACTAAAACAGTATGTGAGATGTTTTACAGGATGCAAACGCTGGACAGCATAAATATACCACAATGCAATGCGGTAGTGACGACAATGTTCCTAACAGACGTTGACAGACAGCTCTGTAACATCAATAACATTTCAGTTTAACTGTAAGTATAAGATTTCACTTTGCTTGGCGTAATGTTAATTCAGAAATTGATTCTCACAAACCATCGTTTTAGTCACGAGGTTGGCACAGGTTACCATGGTTACCCACCTCCAACCAGGAAGGAGGCTCTCAGGAAGTGACGATGTAAATTGCTGCTCAGTGTGTCCGAAAATATACACACTACTGTTTATTCACACAAAAGTATGCTGAACAATAGTTCACATATGGAGCATGTAGTGCATAGTATGCAATTTTTGACAAAGCATATAACTGCATGTTATAGTGAGAGAGGTGTGTTTTTAAAGGGAATGAGAGGAGCCAGTGTGATTGGTCATCGTTATTACCAGCCCTTAACACACACCCACTGATGTTCATTCCAGCTGCACATGGCACAGTTGACTGCAACTTCAAGTCATGTGCATCATGCGTAGAAATGATCTATTATCTTTATCTAGCTTGATCGATAAAAGCACAAACTTTGAGTTTAATAATCTCTAACTTGTTTAAAGCCAACAGAACAACAAAACAAAGAGTTAACAACATGAGTTTAAGGAGTCATTTGTCAAATTTGAAATCACAGCAAACCTAAAAACTGATATTTTGTAATGAGATGTTCAGGTCTATAATTTAATATTCCTTATTTTTCAAACAGATTTAATTGTTGACTTCAGGTAGCGGTTGTTGTATTGGAGAAAAGAGGACTGGATTATATAGATAATAGATTCAAGTTTAAATCCTTGCTTTTATTTCCACCTTGTAGTAGTATTTAGTTAGATATGCTGTAGTTAGATATTATATGCATACCAGTGGAAAGCAATGACCTTACTTTCACAAGCAATCATGTAAGATGTAGGGGATTGATTGTGTTGGAAACCCCACCCATCTGTGACCTAAGTAGCCTACATCAAAACAAATAATAAAAGCTTTTGTAGCGGCCATCTGACCCAGGTACTGATGGTGATGATGAGCCTGCTTCTTTCATCCATATTGGATTACTTTACCCTCTGAGAAAGAAGGTCTTCATTCTTTGTTCCAGAAGCTTCTTCTTTCTCTAACGTTGCTCCTCTCCCCGAGGCAAGTAGAGATCTCTGTACCTGTAGTGGTCGTAACTAACGTTTGATGGTATAGGTGAATAATGTCCCACATTTCTCATTCATCTTTAACAAATAAAGCAAAATGCGTTGCGTTACAAGTTATGGAAAGCTAAGTTCCATCAAGGCCGCAGATGGAAACTGGAATATAACATTAATAAGTATGTTTTCTATAGTGTACAATCAGTTGAAAATAAGAAGCATTGAGCCATTGACACATGGAGCGGGTCCTCTACACGGAGCTGGCCGCCATGTTTCTACAGTGGCCCAGAATGGACAAACCCAACTCTGGTTCTACGTTCATGTCGACCAATGTAGTTCTCCTACACACTTGTCACAGTGGAGAAGTTTCAGTTGGTTGCAGTCTGCAACCTCACCGCTAGATGCTGCAACATCCTACAAACTGCACCTTTGAGGTCGACCAGCTATTCTGCAACATGGGTTGACTCCTCCTCTGTATTTACGCCAATTATTGGGCTCATTGGAATTACTCAAATGCAGCATAACAATAGACTGTGTGTCTTTGTGAGAGAATAATAATAATAATAATAATAATAATAATAATAATGATGTGACTGTGTATATCAGTACTGTTTGAACATTATAAGCATATTTTAACAATACCATGATAACTGTGATAATTGTGGTCACTATAATCATGATATGATTTTCATACTGCTTCATCTCTACACCGTTTCTTTCCCAGCAGAGCTGCTGTGCCTCTGCTCTCACCTGCGTCCCGTTATGCTGAACTCATTCACATAAGCAGGTACATGTGTCACCTCCCACAGTGCTCTCCAGGCAACACTTACATTGTGTGCACATGTACGTGGATACACGCGTGTGTGTGTTTATACTTCGCTTTCCCCACCTCGCAACCTGCCCTCCACCCAGCTGGTGGTGGTGTCGCAGCAGAGATTGATAAGTTGATGCTAAAAGCTCTTTGTTTGAGGACCCTCCCGGAGTGAGAGAAAAACACCACCTGCTTGCTACAGCAGTACGAGACACACACACACACACACACACACACACGCGCATATACTGTATACACACGTCACTCAGTGCACAAGCTCAGCCGACGTTTGACAGTGCAGGAGGCATTCAGTCAAACTTAACAGCAACCCATCATTTTCACAATATGATATTAAGTTCTACTATTTATAAACATTAAAACAACTTGAATTGATTTGATGACTTTTTTTGAATTCCATGTTATCTACTTTGGTAAAGGTCAAGGAAATTGAATTCAAATGTAATCAACTATATCTCAGATATGACAAATGAATGCACATTAATTTAGATTAAACACTGCTAGATGATTGTTACCTGTTGAGCAGGGAATATGAGGGGATGTTTAACCTATAGTAATTGACATTAATTACCCACAGGATGTCTAACAAGCTGAACAAAAGTTTTTACTGCCTCAACTGCATATATTTGATGCTTGACTATACATAGACTATATAATATACAGTATAGATACTATAGAGGTACAGTTAAGTAAACATGCAAAAGACCACAAATTGATGGGTTCATGTTTCTAAGCTAGTTTCTAGTTCATGTTGCTAAGCAAAGCTACGCCCACCTGCCCTAACTCTGCTGCAACAGTAGTGCAAATAAATGCACATGCTTTGCAAAAGTAAAGATGTTAAAGAAACAATCATAAAAACAACTGATACTACGTAACATGTCAGTTATAGACTCATGATACTGGCCACGTGACTCATGATACTGGCCACCTGCTGGCTGTAGCTGAGGTGGGCACAAGTTAGAGAGGCATCATGGTCATTAGCCATACTTACATTTCATTTCAGGGGAAAGTCTAAAATATGGTAAAGTCAGCCAATATTAGGGCTCTGTATTGGCAAGAATCTGACGACATGCTACGTAACATGAGTCAATGTATCGCGATATATTGTAGTATGAAGAACACACTGCCATATGCATAAAATCTGAGTAAAAAAAAGTTTTTTATGCAATCAGAACCGTGGGATCTACATTTGCAATTGTCCTTGTAACATCCAACATCATAGTACTACTTTGAGAAGGTGAGTCTCTTTGCAAATGAAATAAAGAACTGACTGAGTTCACCTTTGCATGTAAAATATTAATTAAAAATTATTACAGTGTTGTTGAGAATCAATACAGTATCACAAAACATAATATCACGATATTCGATTTTCTTACACCCTAGCCAATATTGCCAGTGTTGTTCTGAGACTTCAGCTCACTAATCAAATTATGAATCATCATAAATTATCACAAGTACACTGGAAGCCATTACGTTTGTTAGAGTTGGAGTTTTATTCTACGTAGCGCCTCCCAAAACACCTCCCAGGAGAAGTCCAAATTACCCTGAGGGAATAAGGTTAGTTTATATAAATTCAGAAAAAATATAGTGGTGAGGATCAACCAAGGCTCTTTTTGTATAGCTCCTGCATTGATATGCAGTGTGCGGTCTATTGATATGGCATGTGTTATCCCCAGTGGAGTGGTCTTTTTTTCTACAGTGTTGCTGGTCTTTGGAGAGCATTTCTGCCTTGGCCCTCTGCTGCCAACGCCACACCGCAACAGACCTGGCGCGCTCGCACGGGCACATAAAGACATGGCCGCCTGTCACTCCGTTAGTCTTCACATGTGACGCTGCCAGCAGCTGTTAGTGTATGTTCAGCGCACTTATAGGTGTGTATGTGCGAGCGTGTTTGTGTATGTATGCGCATGTTGCCGCCATATGTGTCTTTCCCTAGATACAGCTTCATATCAGCTCCAGAAAGCAAAGGAACAGAGCCAAAAGACCCACTGTACACTGCAGTCAGCACACATGCCATTTACACAAGCACTCAGTAACAGGAAAACAAGATGCCTACCAACGAGGAATATGTTTAAAAAAAAAAGAGAGAGAGAGAGAAAATATAGAAAGGTTTTTATGCATGCATGTGTGATCCCCTGTGGTTTTTCTAGTTCTGGACCGTGACACTTTATCCGTCCTCTATTAGAATCCCTGAATCCAAACTTGTGGTATTCAATCATTTTGATTAAAAGCCGCACTCTCTAACAGAAGTGTTGGGAGTGGAGCTGCACGGCGGCCCGCCACGTTTGAGAATTCATATATTTTCATAAACTTTTAACAATGTCAATGAGACACGTCTTCAATCTTTGGCCGCGCGACGGCGGGGCATTCAATCTTTCTTTAGCTTTTCGACAGAAAATTTGAATACAAGTGCAGTGTTATTAATGTGACAGTTCATATGGAGGGCTTCATGGGGGGATTTGTGAGGGGAGGGTTTTATTAGTTTTGGAGACACTTGAAGCAGAGAGAGAAGGAAGGGGGAAGAAGCACGCTCTGTTAGGTCAAATGCAGCTGGAGGGGCCTTCTGTGCGTTCCCAGCTAGCAGTGACGTTAACATTTTAATTTTGCACGCCCAATTAACAGCACTAACTAACCAGGGACATTAATTTCTGCTGCGGCTTCAATATTAGAGAACCAAATACAATTTCTTTCCCCTGTTGTGAATCTCTTATTTATTTATCATTTTGTTTTGCACCCTCACCCTGCTCATTTTTTTCATTGAATTGCAGTCAAATCAATATGTCTCTAATGCTGATTTATACAGTGGCATACCTATCTGCGCTCTGGCTCAGTTTTAAGTGGTTGGTTGAGGGGATATATCAGCGCATTGTGCAATCAACAAAACTGATTTTGCTTCTTGAGTGGGTCAGTCTAACCCAAACTAACTTCAATCCCATTATTAATTAATTATTTATTTTTTGCATTAATCCCGATGTCCAGGTTTATTCGAAAGTGACTGAAGCCATACGACTTTGAATGGATCACATTTGGATTGATAGGAGGTTAAATTTAGCCTGATGCAGTACAGTGCATCTGATTGCCCTTGATGCCGTAGAGAGCAAACCCTGGCTAATATGAAATGGTTCGTCAATGCCAGATCAATGTGTACATCTTAAATGAACGCACGCTGGCGGCTACATAATCTATAACAGTGGGCTGGGTAGAGCAGCGCAGCACTGTATTGAGTGTCTGTTGTCTTTGACACATCTTTGGTGTCATGGGTGGTGCCATAAAGGCGCCTGAGAAACAGGCCAGTCCCCATTCATATAGCTTTTATTACCATTCTCTGGTTACGCGCCATAATAACGCAGGGCATTTTATCAGCATTAACTTCACTGGTGTAGATATCCATCTGTCAATATGACCATGCTCATATTTATGGGATGTCCATGTGTTTGTGTTGTCGCATTGTGTGCTCTGTGTGCACATGGCTGTGTATGCACATACATGTTTTTCTATTAAGATTTCAAAAACATGATAGCCAATAGATACATAGATTTATATCTGTTGCATTGAAAATTGAAATTCTAGAGACTAAGTCTTATCTGTATGTTATCTGTATGTTACAATATCTCATTACAGTTAGTTCAGGTTAAAGGGTTGGTTCGCCCAAATCACAGAAAAATCCTATTATCATACTTACACTTAGAGGGATCTAGCTCCACAGATCATTTTGGTTTTATTTGTCCAGGTTTTGAGATATCCATCTCTGGGATTTTGCTTTCAGTTTCCTCACTGAACATACAAGATCCAATATGTCTTAACCAGAATCAATATTGTTACCATTCACTTTTATACCACCTCCTCCATTTGAGTATTAGCTGCTCCATAAAAGATGACAGGAGCTGATGTGACAAAAACATCAGCGACCAAGCTAATGAGATAACTTAGAGTTAGCATTTTTTTTTACCTTCTTCAATAGCTAAAACTAGTGTTAGTGGTTGAATTTACAGTAGTTCAATTTACTTTTATATAGTGTCAACACATAACATACGTTATCTCAAGATGCTTTTCACATAGAGCAGGTCTAGACCTATCAAGAGATCCCCCATGAGAAAGCGTTGTTATGCGACAATGACAAGGAAAAACTCCCCTTTAGTGGGTAGAAACCTTGGGCAGAACCCAGCTCTGGGTGGGCAGCCATCTGCCTTAACCAGTCGGGTCATGGGTAGTTAACCATCTATTAAAACAATTTTATAGTGTAGCATGCACAAAAAAAATCCATTTACCTCATTTTACAAAGGTGGAGGCAGAGATGGATATCTAAAAACCTGGTCAAATTAAACAAAAACTACCTCAAAGGCTAGACACCACCAGAGGTAAGTTAGACAGTATGTCTTTTTGTAAAGATGCTAAATGCAAGATTGGGAACATTTCTGTTGCCTCTTCATGGATCTCTACATGGCAACGTCTGAGCTGGCGGCTCGCAACTTACGGTGCTAACAGTGCAGCTGTACACAGCACAGACTTCATTCTCTGCTCAGGTAGACATTACTCTACTATGTCTTTACATAGCAAATAGTTGTTTGATGCTATATTAATGCACATTTAAAGGCTTCCCATAGTCAACTCTTACATGTTAACATATGCTACATTTTTGTTAAAAGGCCAGTATAATGCCTGAATATCCATCTAACCTTTGTGTTTATTTTCACCTGCACCTGAGTAGTACATGTTTTTTTTCTCCTGTAGTACTGTGTTGTGTGCATGTTCCAGTTAGTTGCACACTGTCTTGCACACAGCCTGTGTAATGTTCTTTTTTGGTTGACTTGCGGACCCTCCCCTGCTCTGAGCTGAGTTTCTCTCAGCCTCTGCTGCGTATCGCCGGCCTGTTGTCAGGAGAATGGATGGAGTCCGTCCCCCCCAGTGAAAACCTGGCCAGACACCGAGCGCTAACCCACTGGATAACAGATAGACACAGACACCCCACATCCCTTTTGGGGATTTGAAAGGGGGGTTCGGAGTCTGTCTGTGTGTGTTGTGTGTGTGTGTGTGTGTGTGTGTGTGTGTGTGTGTGTGTGTGTGTGTGCGTGTGTGCGTGTGTGTGTGTGTGTGTGTTCCGAGAGAGATCCCGTGGTCGTTTGTAACCCTGGCACTCTCATAGCACCTGCTGCCCAACCCAGGCAGCCTAGTAATGATGCAGACTGATGATGTTAATAAGAAGAGGTGCCCCCCTTGGCTACAGAGCTCAGGCAGGACACACATGCACACGCACACTTTCACAAACATACTTGCACAAATATGCATACATGCGCACACAAACAAATGCACATACTGTATAAGCATTTTGCAATGTTCTGTAATCACACAGTTCATTCGCACAGTACATTACGTCCACGATTCCTCAGGAAGCCGTTCGTTTGGTCGAGGTGGGAGGCGGCTGAGCTGAGAAACACTACCTCCCTATCTGTGCAGAGATACAGAAATAATAATGGAAATAAAAATGTGTCGGTGCGTGTGGTGGAAATCTTTCCGCTGGAAGGAAGAAAAGGGAATTATCACATATAGTGATGTCTTCATGCATGTAGCAATACTCTGTCTCTTTTTATTTAAGAGATAAACATCAGTAATTGGTGGTTGATGTACAGTTTCTAGGCTGCATTCGCTACAGGTACATACAGTATATACAAGCGCTCTTTTAATCTGTGTGTGCGGCGGTTTCACAGGATTCAAATGTTTGTTTCTCCAGAGCGTAATCGCTCCTCTCAGTCACGATGGCGCTGTGTAGTAAAAGCTGGCTGGCTAGTACAGGTTGGTAGTTACTATGTGTCTCCCTCCGCAGCGTCGTCTTTTTTTTTTATTTTGCCTCACAATCCAGAAGAAATTGATGGAGTCGCCGTGTTTATTCCGGCAATGTCAGCACCGCACACGCACACTTTCACTCCCTCTCCTTCTCTTCCTCTGTCTCTCTCTCCTTCTCTCTCACGAGGTAAACATATTTTGCAGAAAAGCTGACGGAGAGCTTGTTTTAACAACCTCAAGGTCAGCAAGTCAAAGCCTGCAGTCGTCACGCCAGCCTCGCTATGTGTCGGTGGCCTTGTGTGTGTGTGTGTGTGTGTGTGTGTGTGTGTGTGTGTGTGTATGTGTGTTACAACAGTATGGCATCTCCATGGCAGATTTATACCTCACCGTGCACCTTCAATAATTCAATAACAGTGCCTGTGTCTCCTCCCCAGCTCTCAGTGTCATTATGGAACAGGGCTAAATGCCACCAGGCCTAGTCCTTCTCTCCATCGTTGTGTCTGTACTGCAGAGACACGGCACACACACAACGTGCCCACACACACACACACACACACACACACACACACACACACACACACACACTCTGGTGCGCTCCTCTGCTGCCCCACTTTCAGTCAAGCTCCCACAGCTTACCAGGCTGTCTCCTGTTGCAAACGTTGCTAAAAGCCTGCTATATTTGTCATATTAGTTAATTTCCAGCTCCATCCTGATCATTTTCATGGTCCTCTTCTACGCGGACGATACACCGTGGTGACCACAATTGCACTCAACCATGATGAGCATCAAAATCAGTCAGTTCTGCTGTTCCCTCACCTCTTTTATGGCCTGTGGATGCCTCCTCCCTGCGGTGCGAGGCTGTTTTAACCCCCCTGACCTGTCTCCTAGCCCTGCTTAGCTGTATTCTGGACATCCGTGACTCCTCTGGTATTACGGAGCTCCTTCAATCTCTCCCATCGATCCGGCTCCCCCTCTGTTGCGATGTGCTTCAACCCCTCTCTGACCCATCCTCCACCGCCTCATAGTCCTGTCTAGTAATGTGCCCCGTGCAGTGCCCTCCCTTGCATGTGTGCGTGTGTGTGTGTGTGTGTGTTTGCGTGCATTTATTTGTGTGCACGCATGTGTGTGTTCACCGCTGACCTGAGTGATGAGTGGTGACCCTCTGGCTGGCGCCTGCCGTCCTCCTCACTCCTATTGATTAGATCTGAGGTTTCATACAGTAGCCGCCTCACGTGACTCTGTCATTTACTGTCTCTCCTCTTGTCTCCAACCTGTCTTGCACACACACACACACACATTCAGTCTCTTATGAAGCGTGCGTGTAAGCCATGAGCTCGTTCTCGTTCCGCGCTAATGAATGCGAAAGAGGTTAAAGGACCAGATTCCATATTGCATGTATGAACATAACACAGGCATCCAGGAAAATGAGTTTAATTAAGAGACAACAGATGCGGCATGCTAACTGCTTGTATCATTTAGCTTATAGCTACAGAATGAGTCAGCAGCACAGCGAAGTGCGAGCGAAGGATCAGAGAGAAAGAGAGGATACAGCTGTCGATGTTAATACACGTCTCAGGGTTTGATTTGATTTGATGGAGTGCGATTTGCGAGTCTTTCATTTCTCAACGTGCCAGGTCGTTTCCTGCCCTTGCAGCCTTTTGGTAAACAGCGTCCTCAGAAAAACTAGACCTTTGTGTGTGTGTGTGTGTGTGTGTGTGCGTGTGCGTGTGCGTGTGCGTGTGCGTGTGCGTGTGCGTGTGTGTGTGTGTGTCTGTGTCTGTGCACCTCTTCCACTCAGTCTTTGCCACAGTAATGCTCAGGTTAAGTGTAGTTGCAGGCTATTATACATCATTAGGGTAAGTAAGGCTCAGGCAGCGCGGCAAGAGAAATGGACTCTTTCTGTTGCTTCATTCCTCACTGGCCATGGCTGAAATAGGACCTGACGTCCACACACACACACACACACACACACACACACACACACACACACACACACACACACACACACTTGGATGGAAGCACAAACCGCTGCACGGAGCAAGCAGCTAGCCACTTATCCAGTCAGTCAGTCACAAATCACACTGTCAATCAGGTGGTTTATAGAGGCTTAAGTCTCCTGATCGCCACTAGTCAGTCAGTCCAGCACGCCACTCTACTCCCACAGCAATAGATCTGAGTGTTTTATTGTGTTTTCACGTTTTATGATACATGTTAACATCAGCCACACTGGATCTAGAGTGTGCTAATTTCCTCTAACCATCTCAATTAGAGTCACTTTTCATTAGAATTACAGATTAACCATCAGTATGGTAGATAGGATGCAATTTATTTCTGTAATTATACAATACAATACGATGATTGTGGCAATGATTAATAATGACTTGAACATTTGTGTTGGTACTATTTTTTAGTTTAATCCAAACCTTTTTCTGCACACGAAGAAAAGAAAATTAAGGGAAGACGTTGATTTTCATGAATTGTTTTGCTATGAAAATTGTCTTAAATATTGGCCATCAGCATCTCTATCACAAAATACAAGTATCAGCATCATCCTCTAAAAGCCTTTGTGGATCAAACCTCATGAAGACAGAGAGATCAAACTAGTTGTATACACTTAGTTTTAGGCCATAGTCAGATAGAAAAAGCAAAATGTCCTCTGTTAACGCTCTTTGAGCTTGTTGTGCTTCCTCTGCAGAGGGACACAGTGGTGTCCTCTGCCCAGAGCATGGACCTCCAGCTGGGTTTAAAGACAGAGGCCGGCTGGGTGGCAGAGCCACAGGACCATAGAGGTGATAGATGAAGGAGGGCAGGAAAAAGACTAATTGTTCTCATTACAGAACAAATAAAAATCAATATGTCTCAAAGCGAGGGGGAGGTGGGAGTGGTCTTGAAGGGCACTGTAGTTATTGCATAGGAGTGGATTTTGTTGGAATTACAAGCGGTGGCGAAGGCGCAGTGGAACCGATCACATTTGAATGCTAATTCCGATAAAGGACAGTTAGATTAATAGATGTGGCGGTCCAGCGCTGGGCCTTCCCCCTGTAAAGCAGTGGGGGTGTTTGAGATTGAAGTTTTAAATGCAATTAAATGAGAAAACACCAGGCAAAAAAGGGTAGATATTTCCCCAATTTTTTCAAATTAAGGCAGGAAATTTCATTACCAGGGGAGCATATTTTACACAGGCAATTACAAGGTTAATACATCTTAAACATCCCCCTTTAAAGTCCTCATATATTTGTTCAGGGATTTTGTTCTTGTATTTTAGTTTAATTGGCTATGTGGAGGCTATGCAGCAGGTCTGCGCAGCACACACACACACACACACACACACACACACACATAAGCACTCAAATGCAATAGTTTCTTATACATTAATTCCCTTGAGGTTTAGTCTTACCTTGACCGAAACCACTACATGCATAACCTTCACCAGTGCTGCAACTTTTATAACCACTATCCAGTGACTAGTCCAGCCAAAACATCCACAAAACTCCAAATGTCCTCATAAAAGTAGATCTCACAATTAGAGCTAAACCAAACTGCATATGCGTGTGTGTGTGTGTGTGTGTGTGTGTGTGTGTGTGTGTGTGTGTGTGTGTGTGTGTGTGTGTGTGTGTGTGTGTGTGTGTGTGTGTGTGTGTGTGTGTGTGTCTGAGCCTGCAGACTTAAAGAGCAGCTGTCACTCGCATGTTGACTTTGACCTTTGTTTTTCTGTTTATACTAAGCAAGGGCTGATAGGAACAGTGCTCATACTGTATATACTCTTCATGCATGGAGAAGAATAATCATCACAGATCAATCAAAAACTTTTTAAAAAGTTTACAAAGCACTTTACAGAACTTTAAAAAGGTGCTACAGCAATGACGAAATGAATAAAATCCAAGAAGAATTTAAAAAGTTATTTCTGAAACTGTGTTTTAATAAGAGGTTTAAGATACCTAACTGGTTTGCACTGTAACATGTCGATGCCAATCTCCTCAGAGTTTCCTCCCTGTCAGGTTGTTTTCCTCTGATTTAGCCTGTCTTGCAGCCGTAGGGACACCACGTTGTATGATAGAAATTCAACAGTGAAGCAAATTGGCAGAGCCACAGAGGGCGGATCGACAGCGAGAAGACAAGCTGGGAAGGAGGCGGAGTGCAGAGGAGGCAGTGTGAAAGATAGAGAGAGAGCGAGATGGAGATGATGATGATGGAGGGAGAGAGAGAGAGAGAGGCTGTGGTGGTTTATATAACATCTCCAGGATGGTCTTTGGCATGCATCAGGGGGCTGAGCCATCAATCACTCCATCTGTGTAAAATCACGAGCTGACTCCAATATTGCTAAATATTTATACTGTCACATACACACAGGCGTGCAGATGAAAAGAGTCATTCATTAGGGCCTTCTCAGGCCTGTCAGCCTGGAGATGGAGATTAGAGAAGCAACCTCCCACCGCGCCTGCCTCTCCTCTCACCGAGTTCCTCAGCCCTATATATAGAGCCATCAGGACGATAAATATCTCCAGCATGCCTCTGTTAGGTAAATACCCAGTAAATATGGCAGGGAGGAACGGAGACTAAGCCAAACAGACCTGTGAGTCTGTGAGTGTGTGTTGTATGTGAGTGTTAGTCACTCAACAGGGAACAAGAGGGACTTGTCGTACAATATCCTGTATGGAAATACTGTATGGATGTTCAAGCTTTGATTTAGTTGGCAGTAAATCAGTCAGTAAATAAAAAGGTGGGTAACCTGTTATTTTAGCTGACGATCACAAGCCAAATGACCATTAATACAGAATAGAGGAGCAACAGAGAACGAAAGCAGGCCCATATTTAATATATAGGAGAACAGCATTGCGGTTTGTTCATAAATTAGGGTTGTAGCCAACAATCCTTTTTATTCATTCATTTCATACACACAAATGTGATAAATAGTCTGAAATAGTTTGTAAAGAATGAAAAAAGAGAGCTTTATAGATGGGTGTTGACTTTCTCACCTCCACACATCGGGCCAGACTCTGCTGTTGCTTTTCAAAAAGTTGGAGAAATTTTGGGATGCAGCCGCCCCTATTCAGACATCAGGAATGTAAAGGTAGATGGAGTTTCATTTGACCCCCCTCAACAGGCACTACATGTGGAGCATACTGATGCCTTAATGTTGTCAAATCGCTGTATATTGTCCCACCAACGGTCCAAAACACAGAATAGAAAAGCAGCAAATCCTCACAATTAGAAAAAGGGCAGAAATAAAGATGCTAATTGCGATTGCTACAGTGTATGAGCACAAGAGACAACTGAGTCAACAGTTCACCGTCAGGAGAGCTACTGTAACAGCCACAGTGCTGCGTTCACTGTCTCCAGTTCACCGTCCGGGAGCGTTAGCAGCCACAGTGCTGCATGTATTGTCACAGACATGCAGCCACTTTCCCAGTAAACGTCTCCACCGCACATTTTGTTTAGTTTAGCCGGTTGTCAGCTGTGTGTCTGCCCAGATTAACAATAGCGATTTTCTGTAAAACAGTGTGTGTGTTTGTGCTACGCTAGCAGCTGCTAGCATGTGTGTGGCAGCGGTGAGTGTGGGTTTGTTGGTGGCGTTGTAGCTGTGAACGTAGCTGTAGCAGACAGTGTGTGTACAGTTTGTCGGTGAATAAATGCTACCAGGATACAAGCTACAACCCCTCAGCTGAAGTCCAGAGACAACTTCCTGTATCTGTGTCGGCTCTCTCTTAAGGTGGACCAGGTGCCGAGCAACAAAATCCTTAGTCGACCATCTCTCATACAGTTTATTTTACGATCAATCGATTAGTTGATTTAATTGACAGATCTGTAAAAATGAGTTCTCCAGAAAGAATCACAGAAAAGCACCACCAGAGATATGCTCATTAGTTTCTTGGAAACAAGTCATTCAGCATGAAAAAGTCTTTTAAAAAATGAAGAAACAACTAAAGAAATCTTGGACTAAGACTGAAACAACATTTAATAAGACAACCTACTGTATATTATTACATTTTTTCATTATGCCAATGCAGTATAAGAGGATCAGTGCTATTGGAGCTGAAATAATTGATTAAGTTGATTACTGGGGTTACTTTTTCCTCTCTTTGATTCCCAGTCGTGGCTTCAGTACTGACATCTTCCGTCTGCTTCTGTCTTTTTGTCTATATTCTTCTTTTATTGTCGTTCTCTCCCAGTCCAGCCTACTTCACTTCTCCACCCAGTTTTTATGAAATTTTATGGCGACATTATGTTGTGACTATTCCTTCCATTCTGCCTTGACGGACCTCAGATCAGTGCGCGGGCCAGGCCTTGAAAACAAAAAGACATCAGCAACATCATCTTCACACTGTAATTACGAGAATGTGAGGGGGGGGATTTCATTTTGATTAGCAAAAAAGCTTTTATTCTCAAACTCACATCCATAATTAATCATTAAATCATGGGAGAGTGACTGAGAGGGGTAGATACAGGGGGACGCAGTGAAAGGAGGATGGAGGGATGGATGGAGGGATGTAGCAATGGAGAGAAAGGGAAAAGGCATGTAATTATCTGCAGAAGTTCGACATCCCCAGTAAATCCACTGAGCCGTCTGACATGGCTAATTAAAGAAGCAATCAAAGGTCCACCTCCAGAGATTTTGAGAGAAAGACGAGAGAGAGGAAGAAGGAAACGGGCTAGAGAGACAGAAAGAGGGCCTAATGGGGAGAATGAGAGAAGGGAAAGGAAGGAGGGGGGACATGGGAAAGAAGAGTGTTGTGATCTTTGTTATTGTTTCATATGTCAACCATCCCTCTTGGATTCTTGGATGAGGCTCTTACACGCCTTCTCTCTCATTTCTGTCTCTCTTTTCTGCATCAGGCCATCATTCTGTGATCATTTCTGATCTTGATCTGCAGAGTGCAAATAGCTATGATTTACAGCACTGGGGAAACAATCGGCACTCCAACAAAAAGTAGCACATTAGTCATATCTGGTTAGTCATTTTTCAAGTTGAAATGATGAGTTTTCTGTGGCACAGAATCAGTGATGTAACCTGCAGTCATCAGGTGTTCTTTAGGCCTTTTCAGCATCAGACGCCCTCTCGCTGGCAGCCCCACTGAGGTTGATCAGGCCTCACTTTGTGCAGCAACCTCCCACATGTTTGCTCTTTTTATCCACAGCCAACCAGATGAATTCCCAGCAGCCCCTGTGTTGTGGTAGATGACGCTTGTCTTCCCTGTGAAGCAAAGCAGCATTCTCCTGCAGAGGCACCGCATCCTGTACTAACTGTACCAGCTAAACCGAGCCTTCATACTTAGCCGGTGTCTTAATTTGAGAATCCCTTCCATCTGGTTAGCACTGTTAGCTTATTTATTACTCCCTGAGAGCAAGTGTTACTCTGGGATTTGTTACACTCATGGATTCCATTAGGTCTCTGAATATTTAACTGAGTACTGTGTTCATTTCTAAAAGTGGGTTGTTACTTCTACATTTAATTCTACATTTAAAAAAGGATTATGTTTTTGTGTTTTGATGCAGAAGTTGGTGCGAAAAAAAGATGGTTGTTTTATTAACCCAAAAATCACAATGAACAAAGGAGAAGAATGAAAGAGAAGAAGAACGAAAAAAAAGTTCTGGGAAACTTAAGAAAGAGCAAATATGCTGAAAAATAGCTGAAATAAACAGCCTCTCTCCAAGTTGTCCCCAACAGAAACTCTCCCACAGTTAATGGCTGCATGGCTTTATAGAGGCCCCCACCCTAATTGGACTGAACTACTGCATGGTGGTTAAAAAAACAGAAAGGAGAAATTCACACTGAAACCTGTTGTAAAACCTGAAACAACGATATAGCAAATATTTGAACATACAACTGTTTTAAGGTGAGGAATTATTAATAAACACTTCCTTCCTAGGATACATTTTTATGCTCCCCCACCCATAATTAGTCAACAGAGTCTGGACACACAGAAGAGCCTACTGGTCCCTCCCCTTCTTCTTCAGCCCAGATCGCCCATGATCACAAAGATACCATTAAAAAGGGAAAATCACAACTAGTGAACATTACCAAGATGAAGCCACCCTGCACAGATAAGCACTTAAACATGGTCAAGAAACACCATTTCATTTTATACTTCTTAGTGATTGTATTAGGGCGCATTTACACCAGCCGTGTTTAGTCCGGTTGACCCGAACCCTGGAGCGTTTACCCCCTTGGTGCGGTTGATTTGGGTTGGTGTGAACGTAGGAATCAAACCCTGGTGCAGACCAAACTACTGCTCCCTGGTCCGCCTCGAAGGGCTGGTCTCGGTCCGCTGTCAAGTGAACTCTGCAGCGGGTCATTTCTGGTGTGAACGCCATTCAAACCAATCACAGGAAGTGTATCCTTTTATCTGTTATTTCTATGATTAAAAGAACATTTCCTTGTCTTGCTTTGGTGACCGGCGGCTATTAGCATGTTTGCTAACAACATGTTGAGTGGCAGAGGACAAACCTGGACTCGGCTCAATCAGATTCCTCCTGAATCTCTGGGCAGAAGAAAACATTACTCAGTTACTCAGAAAGGTGTATTCGAACACAAAGGTATTTCTGGTCTGTTTGAGTTTTGCCTTTGTGAACACAAACCAGACCAGTTGTAAAACAGAAACAACACATCATCCTGACATTGGTTTGGTTCAGGAACCGGACTTTTAGGTGTGAATCCGACCTTAGAAATAAACTAATTAATGGCTTCACCCTGCGTTTAACTGCAGCCGGGGTGGCTGTGGCTCAGAGGGTAGAGCAGGTCATCAATCAATCGGAAGGTTTGTGGTTCAGTCCCCGGCTGCTCCAGTCACATGTCGATGTGTCCTTGTGCAAGGCACTTAATCCCAAATTCCTCCCAAAGGCATAGTGTGTGAATGAGATAAATGAGTATTTAGGTAAGGTGACGGGCAAAATTAGTCGCCTCTGCCATCAGTGTATGGATGTGTGGGAATGCTGACACATAGTGTGAAGCACTTTGAGTGGTCAGAAGACTATAAAAGCGATATATAAAGAAGAAGAAGTAGAAGAAGATTAACTTTTATTAGGTTCAATTTTTACACTCTGTTGTAACTTATACACAGTACATGCAGGACCCATATACATGCATCAAATGGAGAGGTGTCAGAGTGAGGGGGCTGCTCCTGACAAGCACCCCGAGCAGTTGGGGGTTTGGTGCCTTGCTCAGGGGCACCTCGGCAGTGCCCAAGAGGTAAGCTGGCACCTCTCCAGCTACCAGTTCAGACTCAGTTCTTGGTCCATGTCGGGACTTGAACCGGTGACCCTCCGGTTCCCAAGCCAACTCCCTACAGACTGAACTACTGCCGCCCCCCAAGTCCATTTACCATTTAACTAACTAGATGTAGGTACATGAGGCCTGACTAAACCTGATGACAGTTGATTGCTGTATGAAATGTACAGAATCTGGACAAAGGTGAGAAAAGGTATGAGGTATTCTTCACTTGTGAAAATCAGTGTTGCTGCAGTTTCTTGTAAGTTCTTTGTGTTATAAAAGTAAAATAGCATGTCATTTACTTTTGAAGGAGCGTAAATACATCCAGTCGACTTCCAAAAAATGTACTACTGTGTATTTATTGATGCTAATTTCACAGCTGAAAGTGAAATAGTACTTACTGTAATTTAGACACAAACGCTATTTAAAGGATGGAAAGATGAAAAGTGAAGGTGTATTGGGGATGGTTTCCCCGGTGATTGTGTTTTTTTTTATTTGCTTCGCCTTTCACCTCTGTCTCTCTCCCTCTGGGGGCGCAGACCCGGGGGACATGAGGTAGATAGAGTTAGTGTGGACCAGATTATACTCACACTGGGTCCTCTGTCAGCAGAAAAAAGAGCTGAGAGCAGGACACTGACCTGTGTTCCCTCTGACCACTGTGTGTGTGTGTGTGTGTGTGTGTGTGTGTGTGTGTGTGTGTGTGTGTGTGCGTGTGTGTGTGTGTGTGTGTGTGTGTGTGTGTGTGTGTGTGTGTGTGTGTGTGTACTTCTCACCTTTTGAGCCCTTCCTCAATCTATGAAGTACCACGATATATTTCATTGTCCAGGTTTTTGGATCACTTGCTTCTACAGTTTCCTCGTTTTTAATATTTTGTGTTCATGTTCAGTATGAAACATTATATTTTTGAATGCCAGTATTTAAGATATATTTAATGTATGTGTAATAATGATGTATAAATCCCACAATAGCCCATGACATAAGGAATAATCCCACAACATTATTCAGGATTGATAGTCAGCATTACTTATTATCAGTTATGAAAGCGGGAGATGGAGACAGAAGAACATGTCCTTCTAAAGCCCAAAATAATGGTATTGGAGATAGCCCTAAAATCCACCCTTGGATATTTCCCCTTACATGCTCTATGTATATTTCCGTGCAAGAATGATTTAGTCATAAATGGAGTGTCTTAATTAATCTTGTTTACGTCAGGTAGCGATTTCCTGTTTGTGAGAAGGATTCACACGCAGTGCTTTAGTTACACAACTTGTCTTTTACCGTAGCTGTTTGTAATTATTTTCTCTTGAAATTTTAGTCAGTTCAAAGTTACCTTCTCTCATTTCCTCCCTGTGTGATTTTTGCATGTAGGTGAAACATGCCAGCTCATGTGACTTGACATTTATAATGCATCCTGAAAACGTCACTAAGCAGCAGTTATTTGTTGTCCTTTAATTCCTGGTTGAACTCCTTGCGCCCTGGTGCAGCAGGAATGTCTTCGTGGGTTGCACTCCCATTTGTGAGCCTAGATGATGCATCAGTCTGAATATTGCAAACAACTTCTTTTATCCACCTACTACCCACCATACACAGTGAAGAGACATGGAGGAAAACACATTATGGGGTGATTCTGAGACTCATCTCTCTATGATAAAGAAAATAGACCATTAACTATAGAAAACATGCAGAACATTGTGTGTTAGAGGATTTATTCTTCCTTCTTGAATGTGTTACACAGACTAAACATTGAGTTACATCAACTGACAGCAGAGAATAACAACAGATTATGTAAAAGACATTCACTCTAACTTCCAACTGAAGTCACTGATGGATTAATATTGGCCTTCAGAGGCACTGTATCGGTGTTCCAGCCCAGAGGGCCTTCTGTCAGTCTCTGTGCCCTCATTCTCTTCTGTTTATTCGTCCTTGGGGTGTGTTTCAGTGCGTCTCCATCTCTCTCTCTCTCTCTCTGCCCAGTCCACCCGGTGTCAATCTGGCTGCTGTATAATTGGTTGTTTTTTGGTCGGCCGGCCTGTCCTCCCTGGCGTTGATTCATGGCGTTTGTAAAGGTGACAGTAGCGGCTGTCCCTACCAGACAAAGTAGAGCCATCACTAGCCAGACCTCAGCTGACCCGCTAGTTCGTGCACAGCACACACACACACACACACACACACACACACACACACACACAGAGGCAGACACACACATACACGCATAGGAAACATGCAGCTTTGCCCGAGGCCTCAGGAGAGGCAGGTAAGGTCGTCATGTACACAGCTCGACCAAAGAAGACCCAAATACACACACACATAAAAGTGAATAAACACACACATATGGGTGATTGTCTTTTCATACTATGTAAAGAGATTCAAACATGTAGTTATATGAAACTAAACAGCACATCTCATGGCCTCTAATCTGTAAAGAAACTACATAAACTTTTACACATACACATACTGTATATTACTATACATTTCCTGTAGTAATATAAAGAAATTCACACATGTATTGTATGAATAATAAATACAGACATAAAAACAATGTCAGAAACAGCATGCACATATAAAAGATATAAAATAACAATAAAAGTGCATTTATATAAAACCGTTCTTAAATATATAGACATTACAGGTAAATTATGCATGAAATCATTGAAGCTTTAAAGCTAGAGTGAATAAACTGGTATCATATGAAACCCTAAGGAACCCATTGGTACCAGCTATGTCACACTAGCGTAATAATGCTCCAAATCTAAATCTGTAAACTTTAGTAAGGAAATACTGTCATGGCCATATTCAAAGGGGCCCATTGACCTCTGACCTCCAGATATGTGAATGAAAATGGGTTCTATGGGTACCCACCAGTCTCCCCTTTACAGATATGCCCACATTATGATGATCACATGCAGTTTGGGGCAAGTCATAGTCAAGTCAGCACACTGACACATGGGCTTGAGTCTGCTATGTAATGATTTGAGCATATTTTTTTATGCTAAATGCAGTACCTGTGAGAGTTCCTGGACAATATTTGTCATTGTTTTGTGTTATTATTGATTTCCAATAATAAATAAATACATATATTTGCATAAAGCAGCATATTTGCCCATTCCCATGTTGATATTAAATACTTGACAAATCTCCCTTTAAGATTAATTTACGGTTAATCCCAATTAAATATTTATATTTTATTTTATATTTGACAGTATTGCAGTACAATTGACAGCCCTAAATGAAATACACACATATATTTATATACATTAAAATACACACACACTTAGAAACAGACACACACACACACACACACTCTTATGCAGGCCTTCCCTGGTGACCTGGATACACCCAGAACTGACACTTTATCTACTTAACAGTGTCACCTTCAAAAGCCTGCTCCAGTGACCCACACACACACACACACACACACACACACACACACACACACACACACTCAGAGCACCTCGTCTGTAAAAATCCCCCCACAAATAACAGCTATATTTGTGTGTCAGTTTTAGGGGTCTCTTTTTAAGGCGCCGGCTTCATATCTATAATTGAAGGTAATCGGCTGGTAAAAGGATTGTAAAGGGTTTTGTGCTGTAGTTAAGAATTGATCATAAGCTCATGGCTTTTTCATGGTCCTGCCATTGACCTTATAATTGATTTGGTGGGCATGTTTTTTCTATGCTCTGTTATGGTTTGATATTTGACTTTGGCTGGCTGTAGTGTCTATTCAGGTTGATCTCTTTGTCTTTCATGTTGTGTACTTCTCTCTTTGTGAGCACCGCTTAGGATTTAGTGCGTGGTATATTTAGGTTAAGGTGAGGTTTAGGGATTACAAACACTGCATGTCCTCACAAGTATAACAAGACAACATGTAGGCCTGATTACATGTGCAAGTGAGCTTACATTTGCAGCGAGCTGACCTGTGTTACAGTCAGTGTAATTGATTGTGTGTGTGCTGGTGTCTCGGTGTTAAGGTTAATTTCTCTAACTGCTGGTAAGTGCTGTCTGACCGCTCCCCTGGCGGCCTCTCCGAGCTGAAGTAATGCCACTTAGAGGCCCTGGGCCCCCGCCGCTGGCCAGCCCATTGATCCGCTGATCAATAATTGCATCTGTACCGTACACCGAGCAGGGAGGCTCCCCACGCTGACCTGATGCTAACACACCGACTGGAACGAGGCGAGCAGAGGCAAGCAGGGATCACCTATTGGTCCTTAAAGAGCTTCCACAGGAGTCTGCAGTAAAATCAGGTTTAGTTTAATTTGAGGATCATTTCATTCATAATAGGAGCCACAGAACAGATTCACTGTCATTACTGTTACATCTCCATGCAGTGCAGACGGTGCTCTCAGATTTTTTCTGATCAAGATCCAACACTTTAAACAAGACTGAGAACAAAGCAGAGCGTAAAGAAGAATAGCTGCATGCTGATCATAACTATTTCAACTCTACTACTGATTTTAACAGCGCACATCAATAATAATCAGGCTGATTTCTGGGACACTCATTTTTGGACCAGTTGGACTGTTTTTATGACATAGGTGCCATAATTCTTGCCAGTGGAAAATGCAAAGAAAGCTATGCTTTGCATTTGACATTTGATTTATTGCAAAATGTAGAATGCAAAATTTTGCTCTTTATTCTCTGTCATTTTTTATCATTATTATGTCATCCTTTTAATTGGGGTGTAATGACCCATCACTATAGATATCAGTTCAGTGATCACCCATAAAAAATCATAGATGCAAAGTGAAAACATTGAAACATATCATCATTTTTAATAGACACCTTTATTTTGAAATCCCCATGACACATCTGTGTCACCATTTCCATCCAAGCGTGCTTCCTTCCTAAACATTTTCAGCTTAATTATCGGCTTAAACATGAGAAATATGGCAATTCATAGCGAACAACAGGAGGTTGTCTGTTTGTGGTGTATTTTTATTATTTTATTGAAAAATATACATTGTTTTTAATTTAAATGTCTGGAAGAGCCCAGCAATATAATTATTAAATCATATATTAGTTGCTTTTTGTGAGTTTCCATAAATATATATATGATAACTGGTAACTGGGCATATGATATCATCTTATATTGATCACAGGCCGCTGAATTGAATCAAATATAAATTGTATAATATATAAATATAAATAAAGCTCTGTACATGTATATCATTAGTCACTGATTCAGTTTTAATGTCAGACTTTTTCCTGTCATCTGGAAATCAAAATGACATCACCGCCCATCTCTGCATCCTTTTCTTCCTCCTGTTGTTCTATTCCTCTCAGGGAGCCTCCATCTTGTTTCAGATCACAGCCAATAAAGCAGCCTGCCTGCCTCTCTCTCTCTCTCTCTCTCTCTCTCTCTCTCTCTCCTACTTCCTGTTAAAGGAATCAGTCAGTCAGAACACTCAAAACACATATTAAACAGGCATCAGCCTCTCGCCGGGGCCAAATCACGCTGTTCAAATGTTGTTCTTCCACCGGGAGTGCAGGACAACTGAAGAGATGGGATCTGCAACATTAACTTGATTCACGGCTGCGGCGACTGAGTGACACTCCATAAACCTCAGCGGGCCGCCGCCGGGTCCCGCCGACAGCACCCCATGGCTAATGTGACACACACTAGCAACGCGTAGCCTTACCACCCCCACAGCGCTACACACACTTATATAAGCAAGCACACGCAGGGACTGGCATATACGTACTAATACATATAGTAGCAGATCACACTAGTCGAGCCTGACCTTAACACTCCACCCACATATTGACTTATACTGTACATACAACATGTGAATTCCCACAAATGCACACATTCATTTACACATATTTGGCACAAACTGGCAAAACCAAGCTTTACGAAGATGGGGTCTCTTGGTAAAGTCAGGAGTTCACACACTAACATGCCCTCTCTCTCTCTCTCTCTCCCCCTCTCTTTTATAATACACACACATACAGTATATACAAAGAGATTTTATGGTAATGCAGCACAAACTGCACAACCATTGAGTTATTGTCCTCTCCAGCCGACCTCTCAGCTCGCAGCTCTTCGGCGTAGGCAGTTAGCACCGGCCCTGTAGCTCTGTGTAAATAGGTAACCTCTGCTGCTCAAAATGCCAACTTCCTCTGGCTGTCTTCGACTGTGCTGACTCTTTCCACACACTAACTACTGTGCTTGTCACTTGAGATACAAATAGCAGAGTCCAAATTGATATTTACTACACAGACTTGTTGCCTGTGTACTGCAGCGTCACAGTATTTTCATTCATTTGCCTTCAAACAAGTGCACATTGGTATCTACACTACAGGAGAGAGAACTATGCAGCAGACATATAGAGATAGATAGAGAGTTAGAGGCAGGGAGAAGACAGCAGGCCGAGCTAAAGTCTTCTCTGTTGATCAGAATCAGAGTTGTGAAAAATTGCATTGCATAATAGACCACTTTGACCACCCTTTGAGCCCACTTTGAGGCTCCAGCAGGTTCCTGTTTAGGGTTAGATTGGAGCTGTAGATATCATATGAAACTAAAAAAGCTAAGGAATTCATTAGTACCAATCATGTCATACCATCTGGTTGGGAAAAGGCTAAATAATGCTCCAAATCTGGGCTGAATTGTAGTCCAAATTTGAAGGATTTGAAGGATTTTTTTTTTTTAATTTTAGAAGGAAAAACTGGCATGGCCAATTTCAAAGGGGTCCCTTGACCTCTGACCTCAAGATATGTGAATGTAAATGGGTTCTATGGGTACCCACGAGTCTCCCCTTTACAGACATGCCCACTTTATGATAATCACATGCAGTGTTATGCATGCAGTGTAAATGTGTTACTTTTGCCTTTTGTAAAAGGATGTGTTTGAACATTTCTGCATACTGGGGTCCCTAAACAGTCTACTCTGATTGGCTTGTGACAAAAAAAAATATGTTGCACCTTGGCAAAGGTAGTTCGCAAGCCGTGGGTGGTAATGAGCCTGCATGCAACATAGGACGGGGAGCCAAATCTGAATGGCTTGTTGAATCACAGGTTTTCTGATCTAGGCAGCCCACAAAGAATTGACTTGGTTGTCTTATTTCACAGCTTGTGGGTTGGTCGGCACTCCAGATCCCCAAATGTATGTGCACAAGCACTGAAAAAGTGAGTTTTTCATATGTCCCATGTAAACTATAATGCAAAATGCCCCGTCCAATATAACAAGGCTCCAAAGTACCAAGAAACCTCCCTTGTACCAAGGTGCTGGTCTGATGGGAGGAAAAGTGGTTCCAGAGTTCAGAGTAAATGTTCGTACCTAACTCTTTGACCTTTCTGCACAGTCTCTGTGAATGAGATCTTGATATGGTTGTCTTTTGTTCAGTGTTCTTTCTTTTTTAGCTGTTCCCTAAAATAAACCTAAATAAACCACCCAGGTGTGGGTGTTATGTGTGCAGATGTCATTAAAATAACAAGTTCTCATCCTCTCACTTTTAGGATAATGCCAGTTTTTGATGATTTATAATTTTTATACAATTTATGGGCCAGTTTATGTACAGAAATAAGCAATCGTTCACCCCTCTTCTCATCAGATGTTGAGCAATGACAGGAAGTATCAGTGGATGCATGTGCTGCTAGAAAAGGTCAGAAAATACAGTATTTTGGTCATTTATTGTTAACTTAAATGCTGTTGAATTGAGCTAAACCTGGGACCTGCGTTTAACTCTTTGCTGCACAACACCTTTAACTTCATGTACACACTTGTACACTCGTGCACTTTTCTAATAATAGAGGGAGTTGAAGCTCCCACGTCTCTATTTACACTGGAGGAGGATAGGGCGCCGCTGGGTCAGATACTGTTCGCAGCATAACTTTCAACTTTCTGATCACATTGTCAACCTTGTGAGTGCAGGACATTAAATGTCAGGGGGAGATAGGAATATCAATGATTGATGAGTTTGTTCCTGTATGTACTGTGAGATCTGTGTGATCTCATTGCTACCCTGGGGGGTAAACCTTGTACCACCAAAATGTCAGCTTTTCAGGAAATGAGCTAAAAGACACAAAAGTTCCTTTTTTCTTTCCAAAAAAAGTTGATGTTTTGAAGAGAGGTTTTGATATTTTTAAAGGCTGGAGAAGTTTCAAGTGCAAACCTTCAGGTGAAACTGAAACATCGCAAATGAGGGTCAACGTAGTCCTCCTAGGAAAATAATGTGTGTGCTTCCAGTGTTTCATTTGTGCTCAGAAGCCGAGCCTTGAACAGAGTCCCCTCTTCACTGTCTCAAATATCCCATTTTTCTGCATAGATTAGCCTACAAATGTCTGAGCCAGGCGCTGTTTAAACAATGGCATTTCTAACACTGTTCCTATCACCTTGGAAACGCCATGGCAACCTGTGATCTGAGAGGGCACAGTGTGGCTCAATTAGCACCAGCCGTATCTCACCGCACTTTTCCGTCAGCCTAATATCTCCATATTCTGTCTCCTTTCATGCATTAAGTGACACAAATATGTGAAGTGTTGCATCACCTTTTTATACCAACTTCCTTCTAGCTTTTTTCCCTCTCTTTGTCACAGTGGTAAAGCCATAAACACACTAACTTCAACAGTTCAACAGTGAATACCAAGATAATTAAGAGAGAGGATGGAGTTAAATGTCCCTGTGTGGTACTGTCATTTTCATGCCTGTTTTTGGTCTTTTGGATATGAACTTGATCATAAATGATTCCCTTTTATTTTCTCTTTCTGGGCAAAATATCCTTTCTATCTCTTATTCTGGCCCTATTGTCTTTTCTCCTTATACTTTGCCGTTGCAACACATGCCATGACGAAAGGAAGATTTCAAGTGCTTAAGGCTCTCACCTTTCTAGTCAGTTTTGGTTAAATTTGAAGATTTAGTTGTCCAGGAATTGAATAAAAGTATCAGCAAAATAGCAGTTTGAAATTTAATGTCAAATGTGTCTCTGTGTTCCCCAGGTATTGTGTCAAAGTCTTTTGAGTGTCGTCTGAAGGGTCAGGGGGCTACGTTTGTGGAAGCAGAAACCATGGACTCCCCTGCGCACAATAAGGGCTCATCTGAGGCATCCGGCCACGATGATTCTGTCCAGCAGGTCATCATTATCCAGGGCTACGGCGACGGGGAGGTGACGATCGACCAGGCCCTGGAGGAGTCGGCTGCCGCCACTCTGCAGACGCTGGCCATGGCCGGCCAGGTGGCAGAGGTGCTCCACATCACAGAAGATGGACAATTCATCGCCTCAGGCAGGGAAGTGGCATCCGCGGGTGCCCACCTGGCCGCAGGCGCCACCCAGTACGTGGTGCTGGAGTCGGGGGAGGCTAGGAAAGAGCTGCGGGCTGTGGCTAGAGGAGGGGTAGCAGTAGCAGCAGCAGGACAAAGTCACGCTGTTTCAGAGTCGTCCACAGCTCTGGATGCTCTGCTCAGCGCCGTCAGCGAAATGGGCCATCAGGAGGAAATGCAAGGGGAGGCAGCCGTCGTTCATGAGGTCCTGACCCCTGAGATAGCCGAGGCTGTGCAGAGCGTAGAGCATTCGCAAGTGAAACAGGAACAGGAGGAGGTGCAGGTCATCCAGGAGAGTGGCCAGGGGGAGATGCAGGAGGTGCTGCAGCTCGCCGCCTCCCAGATGATGAAGGAAGGTCTGACCCAGGTTATTGTCAACGATGAAGGAACGCACTACATTGTGACGGAGCTGGACAACTGCACCTTACAGGTGGAGGGAGGCGTGTATGGAGAGGCTGGAGCAGGGGACGGGGAGGTGCAGCAGGCAGAGCCGCAGGCTGGGGAAGAGATGGTGGTCTATCTGGATGGAACCCCTCATAATATAGTTCTGGAAGGGTAGAGGAGGTACATTTGTTGTTTCATCTCAGTTTTCCTTGTTTAATTCTGTTGAAGCCTGATGGGGTTTTTTTTTTACATTCGGTTTTCTGTTTTTTACTATCTTCTCTTGGGCTACGCTAAACTCAGGTTAAACATCATTTATTCAGAGGGAGAGTGAAGGAACAGGTTTTGGTGCTAAGTGAGTTAACTTGTAATCCTCACAACCACCAAGACTACATTAACCACTTGAATAATGCCATGCAACTAAAGGAAATGAATATATTTCCTCTTGAAATATGCATCTAATATTCTGAGTCATTACATAGGAAAACGTGTATTCTGCTTTTTGGTTTCTTTATGATACATTTATTTGAATATGATCATTGTAGTATTTTGACTATGGCACAGTTGTTTGTAGTTTATTTTCTTTTTCTTTTTTCCATCCTCGGTAGGTTTTAGTATGTCACTAGTTCTGAAATAACTTGATTTTGTGAAAAACTCCTATACAGATCTTACAGATGATTTACTGTATATGTAATGAAATACAGTTAATAATTATACACTTCATTTTTTTGACAACCTCTCAGATGTTTGTAAGGTGAGCTATTGGGAAACCTCTAAAAACCATGAATGCAATTTCATTTCTGACAATAAAGATTGCGTCTAATTTCTAACAACTGTGTCCAGATTTGTTTCTTTGCAGTATTAGCTGCTAATTGCCCCATCGAGCACACATTTCAGCATCAATACTGCCATTACATGTACAGCACAGCGGCATCATACAAGCAACATGCACATACAGTACATGCATCAGCTGATGGCTCCCATCATGCTCGCTGATCACTAACACAGTCATTATCATCACCATTATCATTATCGTCATCATGATCACCATCATCCTAATCGTCATCCTCTCTTCTCTCCCCCATCAGGCCCATTCTGTTCATTGCATGCAACACACTCATCCTTTTTCCCCCCAGCAGTATTCAGCACTGGAGGGAGAATCAATATTCATTTAGGCCCCTACACAGGCCTGGTTTCTGATGGAGTGAGTGGGAGAGCAGTATGACGGCTGCAAACACAATGGCCGACCGCTGAAAGTAGAGAGACAAAGCACTCGTACACACAGAGGGCATCAAAAGATCATCCCTTTAACACACACACATGCACTGCGCTCGCAGAGCGAGAAGGTGGGCTGAGAGAGAAAGTGGTGGTGGAGGAGTGGGCAGGAAAAAATGAGAGGATTATAGATGGATGTTGAGAGAGGTGAGGCCAGAGAGAAGTGAAAGAGCAGAGAAATCCACAACCACACAGAGAGAAGGGAGCCTGTAATTTCACATAACACCTGTTTGCCTTTCAGCCTGTCTTTGTCTCCGGCTCTCAGCTCCATGTTGCATTTAGACACTCTCACACAGTCTTTTCATGCCCTTTTTTCCATTTGGCAAAGATAGGCACATTTAACAGAGGTCACAATCTCTGTGTGACCATCCATACTCGCTTGTGAGCGGGAACCAAAAAAAAAAAACCTAAAAAAAAAACACCCACTGAGTGGTAAAAGATGCAACAATAACATTTAAGTGTCTCACATCTATAGAGTTTATCACCATCTGTCATCGCTGTCTGTTCTGAAATTTGTAAATTACCATATGTTATTCAGCTTTAGCATCAAAATATGGAAAGCAGTGTGTGTCGTGATGCTTGTAAGAGGGGGTTAAATATTAAAATAGTTCATGTAACCTGAATTTGTTTGCATTTATTATGAATTGCAAAATGGAGGAATTCTTTCGGTTAGTACTTTCCTTTTTTTTTCACTTGTGACTCTCCTAAAGGAGCAGTGTGTTCAGGGGGCTCTGTCAGCAGAAATGAAATGTAATATTCAGAACTATGTTGTCATCAGTGTATAATCACCTAAAACTAAGAATCAGTGTGGTTTTGTTAGCTTAGAAGGAGTCCTTCATGTCTACATAGGGAGTGAGTCCTCTTCTCGGAGTCCACCGTGTTTCTACGGTATCCCAGAATGGACAAACCAAACACTGGCTCTAGCGAGAGCCTTTTGCGTTTTTACATTACCTGAAAGCCATCGTGGTTCTCTGGCACGCTTGTGAAACTGTGGTAATTTGAGCCGCCGAGTGCAAAACTGCCTGACTTCCGGTGCATCTATCCATACAACCGTTATCTGTCTGCATCTTAGAGTCATCAGTTAACTTGCATGTCTTTGGACTGTAGGAGGAAACCGGAGAACCCAGAGAAAACCCACACTAACACAGGGAGAACATACAAACTCCACACAGAAGAGCCCCAAGCTGGATTCGAACCTGCGACCCTCTTGCCGTGAGGCAACAGCGTTTTCCGCAGCAACACCGTGCAGCCCCCGTGGCTCCAAAAGCAGTGTTATTATGGTCAAGATGGTCACTGAGCAAGACCAACAGCATTACCACAGTTTTTCTCAGCAGCTCACATTGCCGCAGAGTGAACGGAGGTGTACTCCACACCACTAGAAGCCACTGTAAACAAAGTAAACCTTGTCTACTTATGATCAATGGCTTATGTTATGACTAAATCAACAAAGAGTAACATTTGTTTGGATTCTAAGTAAGAAAAAAAAAGTAGGAGGAGAATATGAAAATGAAAATTAAGTATTATTTTATGAAGCATACTTTTTTTTTCTTGGGACCACTCAGATTTATTTGATGATCTCTCACAGGGATTCCAACCACTGCAGAAACACCAGATTAATGTCATGAAGTGGAGACACTTCCTTCACACTGAAATCCAGATAATAGTATAAATAATTTATTATAAAATATATTTTTATTGTGATTCATACGTTTGGATGTGCTGTATCACATATGAGTGTTTTGTATGTGTTTGGCTAACATGCTCTTTTAATGTCCACGTTAATGTATAGGTTACCCTGTGATGCGTATAATAAAGTGAGTGACCTAAGCTAAGCTGGGTTCATGGGTTAATTCACTGTGTGTTGGTGTTTTTGTCCTCAGTAGGAATGTCCGTCTGTGCCCGTGCAGTCGCACATTATTCTGCATGTCTGGCTGAGTGATTGTGTACTGTATTGTGTGTATCTCCACCCTCCTCGTGTACGTCCCTAATCAGGACTGGATGGCTCATTATTAACTGCAGCAGGCCACTCGTGTGACATGGAAGAGAGAGAAATTAGCAGCTGTCACCCAGTGATGAGTTCATTTCCTGACAGGCCTCTGCGCCGAAGAGTCCTGCTGCAGACGACCAGACGGCTGATGCAAACCTGCTGCTGATGTTTAATTGGAGAGCCGGAAAAGGGCAGCGGGGAGGAGGGGTGGGCTTGGATGGAGAGAGGAGGGTAAAGAAGAGGGAGCAAGGGTGGAAGTAACACATTAAAGTATTAACAGTCAGAATGTAAGTATTAAAAAATCATCCACAGCAGTAATTTGACTTCTTTATCACCAGCAGGCTACATTAAGGTACTTTAATGTACTGCTATAGTTACTAGTTACCGTGCAAGTGAAGATTTTTCATGAAACACATTATAATCAACTTATGATGCAATGCTTTTGATTAAATTACCCAGAAATTTGTAAAATAGTTCAAATTAACCTGTCCGATGTTGATCAAAATGCTGCTTATAATGCTAACCATAATGAAATAATAGCCCATAATATGCAGCATATCAACAATATATTCTGAAAAGAGATAAAAAGTTGAATGAATATTGGATTTGATTCTTCAGGTGGCCAGAAACACATTTCCAGATCGATGCTAATTCCTCTGTATGTGCAGGATGTTTGTGTCCAGCTGACTAAAATGGGTTAAATATTAATGACAGGAGAAGTAACAGGAAGTTTTTACTAAAGGTAACTGGAGGTTTTTATTAAAAGTTACAGGTAGTTTTTACTACTCTTTTACGTAGTCAGGACAGTGGGATCTGCATTTGTATTTATCACAGTCCCTGAAACATCCAAACATTATCACACTTCTCTGAGAGGGTGCGTCTCCTTGCTGCTGAAATAAATAGTGAATCTTTGCATATAAAATTGAAAAGTTGTTTTTGAGAACTGATACAGTATCACCTCTCCGGGAACCATCACCTTAACGCGGTGGAGAGGTTTGTGTGTCCCTATGACCCTGAGGGCTGTGTTGTCTGGAGCCTAGTACTCCTGGTAGGGTCTCCCATGGCAAAGTGGTCTCAGGTGAGGGGCCAGACGAAGAATGGTTCACAAGACCCCATGAGCAACGGAGGCAGAGGAAAAGTGACCCATCTGGAGTCAGGCCCTGATAGAGGGCCCATGAGTGAGTGCCTGGTGGCCGGGCTTGCCACGGAGCCCAACTGGGCTCAGCACGAAAAGCTACGTGGCAACCCCCTCCTCTCCATCTTGCGGGCCCACCACCCGCATAGGGTGGGGTGAGGGGGTCCCTTCTCAGGGCCATCCGATCTCTGTACTCCAAAAGCGAGAGCTGTGTCCGGGCTCTCGGCAGGAAGTCGGACTCATTTCTGGTGGGGGATGGCCTCCGCCAGGGTTGCGCTTTGTCACTAATCCTGTTCGTGATATTCATGGACAGGATATCGAGGCGCAGTTGGGGGGAGGAGGGTTTGCAGATCGGTGTGCTGAGGATCTCATCGCTGCTTTTTGCAGATGATGTGATTCTGCTGGCATCATCGGTCTGCGACCTCCAGCACTCACTGGATCGGTTCGCAGCTGAGTGTGAAGCGGCTGGGATGAGGATCAGCACCTCAAAATTGGAGGCCATGGTTCTCAGCAGGAAACCGATGGATTGTCTCTTCCGGGTAGGGAATGAGTCTTTACCCCAAGTGAAGGAGTTCAAGTATCTTGGGGTCTTGTTCGCAAGTGAGGGGACAATGGAACATGAGATTGGCCGGAGAATCTGAGCAGCGGGGACGGTACTGTTGTTTCTTTACCGCACCGTTGTCACAAAGAGAGAGCTGAGCTGGAAGGCAAAGCTCTCTATCTACGGGTCAATCTTGGTTCCTACTCTCACCTATCGTCATGAGGGTTGGGTCATGACCAAAAGAACTAGATCGCAGGTACAAGAGGCCAAAATGGGTTTTCTCAGAAGGGTGGCTGCCATCTCCCTTAGAGATAGGGTAAGAAACTCAGCCATCCATGAGGGACTCAGAGTAGAGCCGCTGCTCCTTTGTGTTGAAAGGAGCCAGTTGAGGTGTTTCGGGCATCTGGTAAGGACGCCCCCTGGGCGCCTCCCTAAGGAGGTGTTCCGGGCATGACCAACTGGGAGGAGACCCCGGGGAAGACCCAGGACTAGGTGGGGAGATTATATCTCCACACTAGCCTGGGAACGCCTCGGTCCCCCAGTCAGAGCTGGTTAATGTGGCCCGGGAAAAGGAAGTTTGGGGTCCCCTGGTGGAACTGTTGCCACCACGACCTGACCCCAGATAAGAGGTTGAAGATGAGTGAGTGAGTGAGTGATACAGTACCATAAAACATAATATTGCGATAATATTTTCAATATTTTCTTCTAAAACCCCTACTTGCAGGCAGAACAGCCAGTGCTAAAAGGTTAACTCCTCTGTACTTTTACTTTGAAGGCAGTATATTTACTTGTATTGTGGTATTTTTACATTGTGTTATTGCTACTTTTGAGGATGGGCTGGGTGGGAGCTGAGCGCTGTGATCTCATATATTGGGTGATACACTCACACATTTTGCACAATCTCATACATAGAAACAGAAATGTGCGCCCTCTCCCAGGGGCAACTCTCATCACTCTCCTAGGGACAACTGAGAGGGACAGGAGTGTGGATGGGGGTCTCTTTCTGTTTTCCTGAGTATGATAAATATAGCAATTCAGTTTAGTCGCCATCTATAGAAAACATATCAGCCTGGGGATCATTTTCTTAATGTCTCCGCTGTTAGTTTTAGCTTCCCTTTGGCAGTATTAGCATGCTGGCTGATATGCTCTGCTTGTGTGTGCGTGCATGTCCTCGGGGCTGCAGGTACAATTCTATTAAACTCGACTTGTTTGTTTATTTCCTGTCTGTCCCCCTCTACGTGTGCCCTGCTTGCTGGAACCTCCAATCCTGGTGTGTACATAGCTAACATCGATAGGCCACGTATTGTTGCATGTACAGTCAGAATCCAATGTTTGTTTTTGTCATTTTTGTTGCTGTAAATCGATAGTTGTTTGAGGCAGAGGTGGAGTGCAGGGGATGCCACGGTTCAGTTACGGTTCATCTCTTCCATGGGAGTTATTATGGGAAAAGGGGGAGGGAAGGAGGGGGCATGTGGGGAGCCCTGCATGGCTCTTCTCCCTTTCTCTTACTTTTCCTATGTGGCTCTGCATTTGTGTCTTTGATCATGTTAATCCCTGCCTAGCGTCCACCCCCACCCCCCTCGCTCTCCCTGCCATAGACTCACTGCCACACACACCTCAGCGGCTGACAGAAATTGACAGCCCACTCTATCCCACACATACACACCCCCTCCAAAATGGCAAGCATTCTCCATTCCTAGCAGCTTACCCCCACCCCAAAAAAAGGAACAAAACAAAACACCAGGCAGGCAGTCCCACTGACCGTCTGCAGCACTTCATTAAGGAGAAGAAGTGATTGAAAAGGGATCTGATTAGCTCTCTATGATGAGATAGCAACGTTGCAACCTTGAACCAGAAACAACTGTAAGTGCTTTTTAATTAGGCACACAACACTGAGGAATAGCACTTCAAAACATAAAAAAGAGAATATGAAAGACAGTATCTCCAGCATAAGGGAAAGTACATGATGAGGCAAAGAGTGAATCAGTGGGAGGCC
Organism: Pterois miles; assembly: GCA_947000775.1. NCBI lineage: Eukaryota > Metazoa > Chordata > Actinopteri > Perciformes > Scorpaenidae > Pterois > Pterois miles. Next base: position 16,289,284 of record CAMQGK010000327.1, read on the forward strand.
TATTCCCTCTGCCCTTACCAGAGCATCACTTTTTCAACACCATGCACATCATGGAAGAGAAACTTGAAATTGAATTGAGCTGAAATGCCCTCAAAACAGTTCCAGTTTCGTTTCTTCTCCATTTAGATGTACAATATTTAAAATTATATAAACCTCTTGAGGGTAAGAAAATGTTATGCCTTAAATCTGCCCTCTTGAATTAAACAATTTGACATCCTCAATATTATATCAGCGGCCGTCACAGAGTCGGATTCACGTGTACAGACTCGGAGAAGTCGGCACGCTACCCTGCGCCAGCATGCCACTCTGTTTAAATAGCAGATCTTCACTGTCAGCCTGTGATAACACCTTTCTACATAGCTGCTGCAGCCATCTGCTTCATGTCAGTCCTGCCATATAGGGGTTAACTCTGTTGGTATATTCGTTTTATCAAAACAAACAGCATGACAGATGAAGACAGAGGAAAAAAAAAAGGTATGAGGTTTTCTTGATTCAGAAAATATTTCATGATAAGGTGAAACTTAAATGTTTTGCTTGGCAAAAAAGTTGGGTTACTCTGACAGTAAATATTTACAGTAAAGAGAAAACAACAACTTGTGCCAACCCTGAAAACACTGATGCACCAAAATGAAGCAAATGATCAGTTGTCAAGTAAAACTGTAATAAGTACAGCAGTGTTTTGAGCTAAATCAGGAGCATGCTAATATGCTCACAATGACAATGCTAACATGTTTGTGTGTAGCAGGTTTATTGTTTACCATGTTGACAATCTTAAGCATGCTAGCATGCTAAATTTGCTAAATAGTGCAAGTACATCTGATGCAGATGGGAATCAAAATGTTGGCGATTATTTGGTTGTAAATCAGTTTTGGGCAAATTGCTGATTTGACCAGATGATGGTGTCAGGTCAAAATTTAGAGGACACCAACGTCATTACAATCCATCCTGAGGGTACCATGAATGTCTGTACCAAATTTCAAGCTAATCCGTCCACCAGTTGCTGAGACATTTCACTCAAAACCACAAACGTCAACTTTATAGTGGCGCTAGAGGTAAATTCAGAAGATTGACAAAGTTCTTTGGACCAGAGGGTAACCTCCAGGTCTGAAAAGTGAAGCCAATGTTGAAGCGCCTTAAACTTACATCCTTTCTAATATCCAGCAGGGGGCGACTCTTCTGGCTGTAAAAAGAAGTCAGATTGTATAGAAATCAATGAGAAAATGATCCTACTTCTCACTTGATTTGTTACCTCAGTAAACATTGTTAACATGAGTTTATGGTCTCAATCACTAGTTTCAAGTCTTCTTCAATACAATTTGATTTTGTAAATTTTGGGGCATAGCTAAAAACAATAGAAACCAGAGAGGAAAAGAATATTATTGTCTTCTATTACCTACCTGAGATGAAAACAGAAGCATCTGTCCACCGCTTCCTCAACAAATATACCTGTTGTCTCATCCATATTTGGTCAAAATTAACTATCACTGAAATTTTCCGAGAACATTCTGACTTTTTGTATTTTGATAGCAAAGAAAATGTGGCTATCATTTTCTGCCATGAAAGAAGAACAACAACCTGACTGATATTAATCCGATCCTGAAAGGCTTGTTCCATTATTCTGGTGGATGAGCCTCTTTTTTTTGACATTCACAAAGCTGATTGAATGACCGCAACTTGGCTGGCGGAAACCCAGTTCAAATGTTATTAATATTGCACCATTTCCACCAAGGTTGTTGAAAATGTGTTTGTCAGTTGGACGGAAACAAACCTGTTGGTATCCTTTACTAATTTAACACAGTGAGGCCCCATCCTGTGGCTTCAACTAACCGCATATCGACACTGCTGAAAACTTTGAGCTACAGATTTTCTTAGCTTTACTAACTGCCTGATGTTGTTTCACCGAGAGAAACAGGAAGAATACTTTTCTTAGGGCAGATGTGACAGCTTTCAGATGAAAAAAAAAAAAGATCCCACAGCCTGCTCTTGCAACACAGCTCTGTTTTCATTTATTACACTTACATTCCAGTCCAGTTGGACTATCGGCAGTGCGTGAAATGTTTATAAATGGGCCCATGTGTGTTTGCATCTTTACTATTAAAATGATGTGACTAAAATGAGAATGTCAAATATCTCCGTGCATGAGCAAAGTTGTATTTCGCAGCAGGCTTTCCTCTTAGTCACCCCCTTCATGTCTATTACTTTCCTTTTTCTGTCTCCTGCTTCTTGCTCCTAATGTACAACGAGGAAGTCGGGCCTCAACTCGCAGGGTGATCTCATTTGCTGGATTGAGTTTTAGTGTCACTGATATTGGATTAGATGTGATAGTATTCATGACTTGCCACTGGAGAAGTGCAGTCACGAATTTATGGTGCTGCCAATGGGTGGTGTCTGTGTCATTCAACAGGACTCATATTATTGGCTAATTCCTTCATCCCCGAAGATCTGGTTGGCATTTCAGCCCTCGAAAAAAAAAAAAAACCCTGCATGGGAGTTAGCCTTTGAGTATAATGTCCTCAGAGAAGAGGAATACGTCATTTGCGAGGATTTATTCCCAAATTGATCTTAAACATATCTGAGCTTGTTATAATTTCTCTGGTTTTCTCATAGCAGGGTATTTCAAAGCAGGACATAATTGCGGTGTGCTTCCTTCCCAGCCACCCTGACCGTCTGCCTTTTAACCATCTTGCATGGCGAATTGAGCCCCGCATTTGTGAAGTGTAGCCCTGGGAGTCCCCTAGTGGCCCCTGCCTTGCTGTAACAAGCGTGGGGGGCCCCTGTGGTAAGTGCTCTCTGGGGACCCCGGCTCTGATCTGGCCGTCCCTGGGGCCCTGTTAATTCCTGCTCCGCTCAGAAAGCCTCGCCACTCTCCACTGCTCTCCTCCTCCTTCTCTTCACACTGCTCTCCTCCTCTTCTTCATCCACCCATCGTACTCTCTGGCTCTCTCTCTCTTTCTTTCTGTTCTTTATGTAGGTGTGCTGTCAACAGGGAACTCGGCCAGTCTCATTAAAAAGCTGGTGGAGGTTGTGAAGTTGTGACGGTGACAGAGACGTGCAGATTAGTGGCAGGGTAGTGTCGTGGTTGGAGGAACAGTCCCTTAACCAAACGCTGCTGATATTCAGTTAATATATGATCGAAACCGGCCCATAATATCCATAGGAATTCAATGCAAAGTGCACAATTCTGCACCTTGCAATTTACGTTGAATGCCAACGTTCAGTGCCAAGACAGGAAGTTGTGTACCTTAAAGGAAGCAAAGAAAGTGGGAAGTAAAGGTGTGAAAGTTAGGTTGGTGGATGGGCATGTAACGCATCCTCTCTTCAAATAGGAGCCTGGAGCTCACAGTTTTATTATCCATAACTGTCCTCAACCAGTTTTAATTGACTACCGCTAATCATACCCTATCTGTATTTCATTTTTCATAACCTCAGTCTTTCCCTGACCTTAACCATACTGTAGCTGCCACGGCTAGTGTTGTTACAATACTGTAATTTCTAACTCTGATACATTACCTTGAAAATATCAATATTCAGTACCATTTATGAAACTACATGGAAAAATTAAAACAACATTGACGGCGTAAAATTTTGGATTTTTATTAAAAGATAGATAGTGGTGTGTCAACACGGTGTCGGAGAGGAGAGACAACAGAAAGTGCAGCTGGTACTTGTGTAATGATACCGTGGAAAGACTGTTGAAACCGTTACCATTGCCACATACTGTAGAAAGTGAGAATGTTGAAAATATTGGTAATGGATGCAATGGGACATTATCTGGGGTTTTAGCTTCCATGTCAAAAATATGGCTGTGTTGGATATAAAGTAGCTCCAAGTGAAAGTTGAGCTAATGTTGATAGCTGTCAATAGCAGAATCAGGTGTATCAAAATATTCTAAACATTTTCTCTATCAGTTCAAACAGCATTTGACTTTTGGCTTTAACTGACAATTGGCAGTGACAAACCATTAGAGAGAAGAGACAGTAATGACATGTGACAAAGGTTTTGAGCCACAATCAAACCCAGGGTGCTGCAATTATAACTACATTAGTCAAGTGAGCCACCAGGAAGCCCCACCATTTTCCATGCTGCTTTAATATGAGTGTTCCATAACAGCATAGAGAAAATTTGAGTGAATTTGGGTCTTTCCCCCTATGCCAAAGTGTCCGTGGTACCCTAGTTTTTCTAGTGAAGGGCCCTCGTGATCTCCTTACCATTATTTGGATGTTTTTGCAAGCTTTTCTATCTGCCCTCTGCCCCTTCCTTCCCCTCCCTTTCTCCCTCCAGTCCCTCCACCCCTGCCCTGTGGCTGGGCTAAGAACAGGCTGGAGCATGGGGTGTGTGTGGGGGGGTTGGAGGATCGAGGGATGCAGGGGGAGGCTTTTACATGGGGAGAGGAGAAAGGGGGAGGCGTCCAGATCATGCCGAGCGACTCCACAGGAGTGATAAGAGCGAATAAGCTGTCAGCGTGGGCGTCGGATGGGCCTTATTGTTCATATTTAGATGGAGGAACAATGGCGGGGTGTCAGGCGCCTATAGTTCATAATCTGCTGATGCTGACCAAGTGTCAGTGTGATCCATGAGCACCGAGGCTCTTGAATCCTTAAGCAATCCCCCGTAGGAATGTCATGGGGGAGAGTACAAATGGGACAGCATCTGCTGGACTATAGATAGATAGGTATAGCAGAAGGGGAGGGGATGGAAGGAGGGCGAGGAGAAAAAAAGAAAGGATGGAGAGAAAAAAGTAGAGAGAAGGAGGGTGAGAAAAATCCAGAGAGGACAAAATAAAAGGCATGAAGGGGAATTCGCCAAAGGAATGATGTTGCAAATTTTCCCCCCAAAATGTGAAAGCTGCTAATTGTGAGCAAGTGTGGAAGAAATGGAGGAAAGCACCTGTGAGGAGAGATGGATGGATGGGGGATTAAAACGAGGAGGCAGGAGGGAGAAGGAGCATGGGAGTGGGTGGGTGGGGGGGCGGGTGGGAGTTGATTGTGAGCGGGCCTTTAGCTGTGTGAGCTCCCACCTGCAGGTGAGACGGAGAGGAGAATGGGCGTCAGATTAGAAGGGGGCCCTGAGAGCTCCTTCCCCCACAATGAAGGCTTGATTCTGGGCAGAGAGATGCCCCCGAGGCGCCAGGCGCACCCTGGAGCCGTCACAGCCTATCAGCCGCTTTTCTGTGCTCGTCTTGATCGAAATGCAACCGTGCTGCCCTCGCACCGCTTCAGCTGTGACAGATGACAATTAATGGTGATTCTTTGATGGAGATTTTGAACAGATCTTATCAAGCCTGAGTGTGTGTGTTCGTGTTTTGTGACAGCACTTTGAAGAATTGTAAAGAAGCACGCAAAAGCTGCACACACAAACACACGCACACACACACACACACACACACACACACATGCACACAGTAAAGTCACGTGTGTCGCTGACGTTCTTAAATGTGTCACAATGAAAATGCCCCCCCAGGCATTCTTCATTTACTGTCACAACTATTAGACATGGAAGGGGAGAAAAATAAGAGATGGTATCAGTAACGCATGAGCTACAGTAATTAGCCTCCTGATGCAAGTATGTGTGTGTGTGTGTGTGTGTGTGTGTGTGTGTGTGTGTGTGTGTGTGTGTGTGTGAGGGGGAGATGCTGTGTTAATGCATAGCACACAAATGAACACCAGTATATCCCCACATCTGCTGAGGGCTCTCATCAACAAGAGCTTTGTAAACTGGAATCGCTGTTTTTAGGGCCGATCTGCAGATTCTCTAAATTATATATCATCTCCACTGACTCATAGTCATAGTATAAACTATGCTAATGCCTCCATTAGTTCATGAGCTGACATGAGATGTAATGGGAGCCTTGTCATGCCATGCTGATTCCTGCCAAGGCCCCAGATCTTCACTTTCTCCCCCGCCTTGTTCCCCAGTGCCACTACCTTAGCGTCTCCTCTCGCCTCTCCTGAGCTGATGTGCGAACATTGTGTGTGTGTGTGTGTGTGTCATTCTTTAACCCGGCTTTAACGTGTCAAGAAGCTGTGGGGTTTTGTTAATACTTACTGTCATTAGTGGCTTGTTATCGTGGCAGCCACAAGCAATTTCACCGTCTTTATATTCTTTAGAAGCCATGAATAATAATGGTATACTGATTTAAAATTAAGGTAAAAGCTGCATTGTGTTTTGAATATACATGCTAGTATTAGCATGTTAGTATTTTATTTTTGCTATTGTACAGTCTCAGTCATGGAAGATTTCAATTAAATTCTAGCTGTACGAGTAGCTGTAAATAGCATAAATGAAGGCCAATCCTAAAGACTGATCTATTTTGACAAAAAATATTTTACTCTAATTAAATCCAGTCAATCCTACTTCACTGTACAATTCTTTTGTTCAACACCTGTACCGTAAGTGAAGCTCATCACTTCCTGCAGAGGTTCGACATTAAAAGCCTACCAGGAAATGGGATGATTATGCCCTTGAAGTTGCTTGAAGGCTTTTAATGGGAAATCTTTGTGGAGGAAGTGATGGGTTGCATTGGCAGCAGCTTAACAGAGTAAAAAACAAACAAACAATACCACAAAATGGAATCGACTGCAATATATTTGTCAGGTCTTCCAGATCCTAGGTTATGTTTATTTTCCTTTTTTCACAGTCATTATTTCCATTTCCTGTTTTATTTTGACACCACTAACCTTCCTCTCGTTTGAGATCACTGAGCTTCCTGCCCTGCTGTGTCTCCACGCCCACTGACCTACTTTCCATCGCTGCACCTGTGTCTGATTGTAGCCCCGCCCCTGATTGTGTCCACCTGTGTCGTTGATCACTCCCTCTAGTATATAATGTGTGTCCTCCCTTCCTCATGTTGCCACTTCGTATTTGATCCTTATGATGACGGTCATTCTGATGTGTTTTCCTTGTGCTTACCTCTGTTTTTCTGACCCTCTGCCTGTTTTTTGACCCTGCCTTTTGCCTCCTGTCTTTTTGATCTGGTTGCCTGTCTGACTGCTTACCGGTGTACCGACCACCGCAAAGTAAAGATTGTTCTGAACTTTTTCTCCTCCTGTATCTGAGTCATGTGTTTGAGTCCTGTGCCTCCCTGAACCAGTTGTTACAATATTAGTGAATGAGAAAGTGAAGTTGCAGAGTGGTGAATATGACATGGCTGTATTGCTGTTCTTTGACTGAAATGTATATTATCCTGAATTTATTAAGACAACAGAGGAAGCTAAGTATGCATACAAGTTAAAACCTGTATTAAATAAAGGCCTTGTTCTTTTAGCAAAAGACCAGTGTGCAACATTTGGGGGGATCTATTGGCAGACATGAAAGATAATATTGATAAGTAATGTTTTCTTTAGTGTATAATCACCTGAAAATAAGAATCACTGTGTTTTTGTTAGCTTAGAATACGCCGTTCATATCTACATAGGAAGCGGGATCTCTCTCCATGGAGTCCACCATGCTGAACCGCCATGATCTACAGATGCCCAGAAAAGACAAACCAAACACTGTTAACTTTTCCTTTTTGGCCGGAGTTGATAACATTATTCACTTCCCTCTCTGCCGCTCTCTCTCTCTCGCTTCATCACTCACTTCTCATGTACACACACCCTTAAAGCACTCTTGGCCACCGTAGCAATCCTACATGCTTGGCACATGGGGGAAGTTGTAATCGGCATCTTAACCGCTAGATCCTACACACTGTTCCTTTAAGGTAAATAAAGGAATGCACAATAAGCCAGAGAATAAACAATTGATCATTTAAATTGTTCAAAATTGCAAGATACTCAAAGAAGTTAAATGTATTTATTTGTTTTCAACCACTCACCCACTGGGGTGGGTCGGGACTTGGGGCGGCAGTAGCTCAGTCTGTAGGGAGTTGGCTTGGGAACCGGAGGGTCACCGGTTCAAGTCCCGACATGGGCCAAAAACTGAGTGTGAACTGGTAGCTGGAGAGGTGCCAGTTTACCTCTTGGGCACTGCCGAGGTGCCCCTGAGCAAGGCACCAAACCCCCAACTGCTCGGGGCGCTTGTCAGGAGCAGCCCCCTCACTCTGACACCTCTCCAATTTGTTGCATGTATATGGACCTGTTTGTGCATGTGTGTGTATTAGTTAACAGAGTGAAAAAAATTGAATTTCCCCTAGCGGGACTAATAAAGGACTATCTTCTTCTTCTTCTTCTTCTTCTTCTTCTATCTTCTTCTTCTTCTCTTTCTCTGACATCAAATCAATAAATAATGTGGGGTACAGAAAGTGGAATAGTGACCCCTAACTCTCACATCCATAAAGTGTGGCAGGTTGCCACGATCCAGCCCCCGGTCTCACCGGATCTCGTTACCCAGCATGCCACAGGTTCTTCCGCCTTTTCCCTTCGCACTGTGTTGGCCGAGGTCTGAGGTCTGCTCAGCATCAAGCGCCGCCACACTGACGTCCAACACAAACACGCAGCAGTCAGGGTCCGGTTCAGTGGGCGACACTGCTGAGGCTTTTCCCTCTACGATAAACGCCACTGACATCACTGAGAGCTTAGCCAGTCCTTCACGACGCTCCCAAAGGCAAAGACTCGCCCTCAGTAATCAGCGGGTAGATCCCGTAACACAGACATGCACACACACAGCAAAATGAACTGGCACTCATGCATTTGGTTGAAACAGGACAACACAGACACTCAGTGACAGGAGACATAAATGTGTGCAATCACACACATACAGTACATACAGTACATACACAAGTTCAAGTTCAGTCACAACATTTATGACATCAGAATTTCAGGCCAAAACCAGCTCATTTCAATGGAATCGCTTCAATCTGGATTTGCTCACAGAGGCAAAAATCTTTAACTTGCAGCCGAACAATACTGAACTTTGAGGGAATAGAGACATCCTGAAAGTTCAAATTGGAGAAAGCTATTATATTTTTTGGGTTGTCCATCTGTCGGTATGTATATAAGTCCGTCTGTACTATTCTCATGTACTCAGAATCTCAGTTTGTCATTCCCTACTCACCGTTAGCGAGCGCGCGTGCGCCGTTAGCAAGCGCCATTTTTAGCTTATGGCGTTAGCAAGTGCCATTTTTAGCAAATGGCATTAGAAAGCGCCGTTTTTAGAAAATTAGCAAGGCGGTGCTATTGGGATAACATTAGCGATTGTGCAGTTGGCTGAGAGAGCTTGTGTGTGATGGTGAATTAGCAAGTGCCGTTAGCAAGCACCATTTTTAGTAAACGGCATTAAGAAGCGGTGCTAGCGGGGTAACGGTAGCGAGTGTGCGGTTGGCTGAGAGGGACAGAGCATGTGTGTGATGGAGAGTATCGGTAACGTGAACGTAGCAGTGCAGTGTGTGTAAGTTAGTTTGTCGTGAATGGATGCTACAGCCAAGTTTCTGTTCCTTGCTACCTGCGGCTTAAAGTGAAGGGGGTTAGCCCAGAAGCTAGCAACAACTTCAGCTCAGACTCACTTAAGATGAGCTGACTTTTAAGATGGACCAGTTCACCACCTCCAACAACAAGAGGTCTTTTTTTGTTCTATTTATTTAAAAAGAATACATTATGTTTCATTTAAATGTCTGGAAGAGCCCAGTAATAAAATTGCCAAATCATATTTTAGTTGTTTTTGTTTTGAGTTACATAAATAAATGTAACTGATTGTATTAAATGGGCATGTCATGTCATCTTATATCAATCACAGGCCTTTGAATCTTGAATCAAATCGAAATTATATCATTGCTGACTTTGTGATATTGGGAAATATCGTATCATTGTCCGGAGTATCACATTGTGATGTAACTGGTGATTTGCACCCCAAGTAATGTCTAGTTTTTGTGCCACGCATTCACCTATATGGAAGTTCACTAACAACTCAGCTTTAGAGCACAATCCAAATGAAAGCAGGAAAGTTTCTACTTTTCTGGGGACTGCTTATATGCAGACTTGTGCAGAGCTGATATACAGCTGATACCAGTGTAACCTCACTTAAACCGTCCCGCATTCATCCCAGAAGAATGAATAAAACAAGAACTCCTACTCAGCGTGCACAAAAGCAGTCATTGTATTCAGACGACTCGATATGCGCCCCAAGTTGGAATAGAAAACAAGAGGCCATGGCTCAAGTCTGACACTTTATACCGTCTTGCATGACGTGATCAAAGGAGTTTGTCCTATAAAAGCAAACAGACAAAAGAGCAACTCCTAATATTGCTCTGTACTCGAGGTTGCAGCCATAGAAAACATGAAACTGGGATGATGACAGTATGATGATAAGATAATTATTTAGCTTATTATAACTGATGAGGGCGAAGAAACATTTAATCATAACACGGCAAATATTTTTAGCAGTAAATTGTGATATGTGCTTGTTTACGAGACTTTGCTGACTTGCTTCCTCTAAACTGTGCATACGCCGGGTCCCTCGGGTGTTTAATGGCAACACATCTGAAATGTTACCCTTCTTCACAGAGGAGCCTCTTGCCTCAGCAGAGGTGTGGCAGCTGCCTGTAGTGGTGGCCTCAGACATCACTGCAGGCGAGTGGGGTGGGGTGGCCCTGGAGAGCACCTAGTGGAAAAACATTGAGCACGGCGGCTACAGTACAGCTATAGTGCAACTACAGTGCATCCACAGTACTGTACGTGGCAGTCTGGGAGTTAGCTAACTGCCTCAGGGTCGACTTAAGGGCTCTGACTGCAGGCCAACTCATCGTTTGCATCAGACTACATTTCTCCTCTCGTAGTCAGGTCACAACTGGCCAGGAGTATTGGCCGGCATTCGGGGACCCGGCAATATTTGCATCAGACCACAAATCCCTCGTTCCAACACACTTTATTTCTTCTTTCTCCCGTACAACAGACATCACGGCTTGCTGACTCTCCAGAGGAGGAACATTACAACAACACGTTGGTGAGAAAATAAATAGTGAGAGGACATTTTCATTACTCTTAGCGAGATCCCACGTTACTCACTTTTCATGGATTTGTATTTTTTTTTTAAATCTACTGTGGCACAGAAAATCAGTGGGTACATTTCTAAGCTCAAATAAACATACAGCATGTCATATACAAAGGGGAATATTTAATGCGTGACTGTTTTGGGATCTTTGTTACATTTTTCTGGATGTTTTAATCAGTCAATTTCACATTCATTTGTTTTTTTTTTTCAGATTTTTCTGATGAAGCTCGTTTCTGTAGGTGATGCTCTTTTCTTCGTTCAACAAAATTTTATTCCTGAAAAAAACGGCTGTATGCCAGGTGTTTAGAATAACAAATGTACAAGCTTTCATGAATCAATCTGTTATAATTAAGTAGCAAAATGGGCATGTATTAACATAAAAATGTTGCAGCTTATTACTAACAGGTGAACTCATAATTGATTAAGAAGTTAAGATGAGCACAGAGGAAACCTTCTGCAGCTGAATAATCCCGAACCAACACAGCAACATTTTGACTAAATGATGTTCCTCTCCTCTTCACACAACTCTCTTGCCAATTTAAAGGGAGAGCAGCTCGCGTCAATTATGGATGTGCACTATTGAAATGTTCATGTGATAGAGGGTAATAGTAGAGAACATGTTTTATTACTTAATTGAGTGGAGTTCCAGCAGGCCTTGTAAATGAGGAGTGACAGTAGGCGTTATCGCAGAGCGCCCTGGGTAATTATGTTCGGCTAAGTCTGGCTCGCAGGAGTTGAGACTCTCGCAGCGGTTATAAACAGCCGAGTTAGGCGAACACACACACACAGAAGCTGTTTTATTTCCAAGGCAAAGAGCTCGATGCGTCTGTGCAGCGGGAAGAATGTCATTTATTGCGCCGAATGTTTATCAATTTAGACTTCCATCTCAAGGCCGACACTTGCTCAAACAGGTTTGCACGCCACAATTAGCGCATGTAACGACTTTGCAATCTAAAACAAAAACAAGCTTGTTTGAAGCACTCAGTCCTGGTGAGAGGTGTAATCATGTTCGGGGCAATTACACAGGTTTGTTGTTCTCTACAGCCATGTTATGTACCTGTGGGATGCTGATTGACTCAACAATCTAATTAGGTTTCGTTATGTAGGCTCCACAACATGTTACAATTGTCAGCGAGGTCGGTATGGTACACAGGGCAACAAGGTCATATTCTTTAAGCATCACACACAAGTGGCCACCCTCAGCATCACTGCGTCTTGTTGTTTTTTAGACCTTTCAGTAACCTGATGAAGCAAAAGGCACCTGCCATAGTGAAGGAAATTTTTAAGATCACATTTAGATGATGTTGCTGCTGCATCATCATCACTCTTTCAGTGAGCATAATTAAAGGAGCAATGCTTATTTATATTAAAAAATCTATATGTTTTACTTCTGTTTTTAATTCTGTCTTAACACAGTTCATATAAAGGATTACATTTGCTGTCCGATAACATTTACAAAGAAAAAATAATAATTACAATAATTGAAAAAAAAAAATCCTGATTAGTTGATTAATTGTTGATGAAGTGGTTGGAAATATTGAAAACTGCCTATTATGATTTCTCAGAGCCCAAGGTGACAAATTCAAATGACTTCTTTCATAGAGCCAACAGTCCAAAACCCAAAGATATTTAATTTATTATCATATATGACATGAATGAAAACACGTCACATCTGAGAAAGCTGAAACCAACAAACTTCTGGCAATTTCACCTGAAAAAGGGTTTATTATTCATGTATATATCAAAATACCTGCAGATCATCTGTTGATTTACAAATCAAAGTGATGGAAAAAAACCCTAAAGAATAAAAACACCACATTTGTGACCACTTGCCAGGAAAAAAACAAAAGATTTTACAGATCATCACTGAAATAAATCACAAAAAAACAGATATAGAAAAGTTCCCCATCATCTGTGTTGAAAATTGCCCCTCCGCGATGTGAAATATTTGAGGAATAAGAGAGATAAAGACCTGGAAGATGAACAGTGTATGATGGAGAATCACAGATGTTATGGGGAGGGGAAGGCTCCGGCCGTGTGACACGTTATCTATGAAAATGGATAAAGCGAGAAGAACAGAGGATCAACACAGTGAGGGCAAAGTCTCCATAGACTAATTATTCCTGTGACAAAGTGGAAACTGTGCCACCATGGTCCCTGCTCCACCCAATCACACATGTTAGCGCTAAACCGAAAAGGAAACACTCCCTTCCCTGAAACACATACATTTTTTTTTATATATATATATATATATATATATATATAACTTTGGGTGAAAGCAAAGGCGAGGCTCTGATTAAGGCGACGTACAGTGAAGAGAATCTGCGGTGTCGCCCACCTTTGGGGCCCTCCTTAAGTGGCCTTAAATAAGATAATAAGGGCGATGGGCAGAAAAGAGAGGACTTTGTCTGCTGGCATTAGTGCGATGGCCGTGTTAGCGGTGATATCTTTGAGGGGGGATAGTGTGCCAGTAATGAGACAGGGTTGCCTTCCCTTGCCGGCCTAATTAATCCTACATTTTCATAGCGTATAATCACTGCCCACAGTGCAGCCTTCCACTGGCCAGAGAAGAGAGATGTCGGAGGAGTCTCTATCTGTTGCCCTATCTTTCCCTCTTCCTGTTCTATCTTTCCCTCTCCTCCTCCCTTTCCCGTGCAATTTATTACACTGGTATCCAGAGTGAAGTGAAACCTCCCAGTATGGACCTATCTGTCATCTCTACATTATCAGGAAAACACACTGCCTACCATATTGTGCTACAAGGGGCTCCGGCAAATTACTATTTTTATGGGACATGATAAAGGAAATGCTGCCTTATGTTCAAATATTTTACTGTCTTAGAGGAAACAGGAAGGATTGAGTGTTTTAGATTGCGGTGTGTGTGTCTTTTGATCTTTCGGTTTGTGTGTGTGTGTGGCAGACTGTACTGTTACAGCTGATGGATAATACAATAGTTGGTTACGGTCTCATAAAAATGTGCCTCTAAAGAGTTAAAATGCAATATAGTTTTTTAATGTGATACACTAGCAAATAATGTAATAACGGCATCATACTGATATGATAATAACTTTTAAATTTTATTTTTAGACTCTTTTATGAATATAGTTGTTTTTTCTTCTTTCTGAGCCCCCTGATATATTTGAATGAATAACTGTCTCTGTCTGGCCTCCTGTAATTCTATACAAACAAAAAAATAATCAATAAATACCTATATGCAGCGATTTTAGATCAATTGTGGTCACGTAGGAGCTTGAAATCTGTGTTAAGAATGTACTTATTTTGAATGAAGCGACTTAAAGCATATATGCACAGTATATTATGCGCTCTTCATAGACAGCAGTGTGAGACAGGGGTTGCTTTTATTTCTGCAATAGCCCCTGGACTAGAAATGCATTGAGGACTGCAGTGTCTCGCTGTTCGGCAGCATTGAAGCCATGTTGCAGAACGATCCCTGAGATGATAAAGAGAGGAAAGTGAAAAGTCACATCCTGTCACATCTCATGATCTCCCGCCTGAAATGTGAGGCCTGCAGGGCCTTGAGGGTGACATCCTCCATATACCAACACACCACAGCGCAGTGAATGAAGGAGGTGGAGAGACATGGGGGGGTGGGTTGTACAGAGGGGAGACAAGAGAGAGAGAGAGAGAGAGAGAGAGAGAGAGAGAGAGAGAGAGGAGAGGGGTGGAGCGTATGGAAGAAAACAGTGGAGGATTTAATGGTAAATAAGCCTGTGTAGTAGCAACTCATCCTGTCCCTCCCTATCTTCTCTGAAATCCTGCTTTCCTCTCTCTCCCTCTGTTTCTATCTCTCTCTCTCAATCGCTGTCTGTGTGAGACAGATACCCCAACCTCAAAGTGACAGGCCCTCAAACGACTTGGCGAGGAAACCAAGCATTAATTAAGTCATTGCCGGACTGTAATTTCCTTGAGAAGTGAAAAAATGCACGAGAAAAGGTTACTGAGACCTTTTCTGTGTCAAAATTACCATTCGTCATGAATATTAATGCACCTAATGAAGACAACCTTTGCTTCATCAAGAATGTTCTGGAGCAGGGTGCCACGCTGATAGACTCTCCCTGGCTGTTTTTCTCCTTCAGTCAGGCTGGCGCACACACACACACACACACACACACACACACACACACACACACACAAACTAAGGTTTACCCATCTGAGTCACCCGCATGCATCTTTTTCTTTATGTGCAACAACACATCTTTTCAAATGCAAAAGCGCCATATTTGACTGTTCGTCGTGTATTTAAAGTACTTAAACACGGGAATTTATATAAAATGTGTTTTGTTTTTGTTATTTAATGTTTGTCAGTCGATTAAAATATTTAATTGCAGTTAGCTGCGTGATTGTCCATAGTTAATCATGATTAATCACAAATTAATCACACATTTTGTACGTGTTCAAAATGTACCATAAAGGGGGATTTGTCAAGTATTTAATACTCTTACCAACATGGGAATGGGCAAATATGCCTGGTTTATGCAAATGTATGCAAATAACAGCACAAAACAATGACAAATGTCCAAAAACCCTCACAGGTACTGTATTTACTATAAAATATATGCTCAAATTATAACATGGCAAACTGCAGCCCAACAGGCAACAACAGCTGTCAGTGTGTCAGTGTGCTGACTTGACTATGACTTGCCCCAAACTGCATGTGATTATCATAAAGTGGGCATGTCTGTAAAGAGGAGACTTGTGGGTACCCAGAGAACCCATTTTCATTCACATATATGGAGGTCAGAGGTCAAGGGACCCCTTTGAAAATGGCCTTGCCAGTTTTTCTTCGCCAAAATTTAATGTAAATTTGGAGCGTTATGTAACCTCCTTCTTGCATGTAGTATGACATTGTTGGTACCAGTGGTTTTTTTTAGGTTTTCTAGTTTAATGTGCACTGCTACAACCTAAAAACCATAAGTTGCATTAGTGCGTTAATGCACTAGTATTGCATTAAATTTGGCCGCCATAGTTTTCTTACTACTAATTATTATAGACAATCTTTATCTAGTATGTCTTTTGGTTAGTCTTTTGCATTCACAAAAATGGGTTATGTGTAACATAAAGATAAATTTTGCTAGAGGACAAATTCTTAAAGGGCAAGTCCAACAGTTCTTGAAAGATTATTAGAAAATAACTGGAATGTAGTCTCTGACAGGATACATTACTGTTGGATAAAATGCAAGATTTAAAGGGGACATCATGAAAACTCATTTTTTTCAGTGCTGTTGCACATACATTAAGGGATCTCAAAGGCATACCAACCCACAAACTATGAAATAAGATGGCCCAGTCAGTTTTTTGTGGGCTGCCTGGATCAGAAAACATGATTCAACAAGCCATTCACATTTGGCTCCCCTTCCTATGTCACATGCAGGCTCATTAGAATACACCGACCACAGCCAATCAGAGCAGAGTGGACATTTTCAGGAGGAGGTCATAAAGAGACAGGCACTAAAATGAAGCCTTTCAGACTGAGGGTGGATACAAGTACATCAAGACAGACAGTATGAGGAAAAATAATGTGTTTTTGAACATAAAAGAATGTAAACATGTTCTCATAGAAATAGATAATTCAAATATGAACCTGGAAATGATATGTCACCTTTAAAGTGGTACACCATAGATTTTACACATGAAGTTTAGTTTACTCATCGGGTGTATGAGGTGTACTACTCAGCCTGTGGACACAGGTGTGTAATGTCTTCTGTGGCTCTCTTTAAAAAAAAAAAACAAGCTGACAATGTTATCTTATTAAAGACACTATCCAGTTGCATTATGGGAATTGTAAACGCCAGTGTTTTTTTTAGCTTGACCTACGTTAGGGAATAAAAGTCAGGATATCTCTGCCTCCGCTGCTTTGATTTTAATGAACATTAAACCTGTTAGCATACTGAAATTAGCACTTAGCTTCAGGCATATGATATCATATATATATCATTTCCTGTACGGCGCAGGCTTTGTCAAAGGGTTTTTACAAGAGCAAATATAAAAGCTTTTATATACTGGTTACTGGTATCTTTGTACCAGGAACATGGAGTAACAGGAGGTGTTTTGACATGAAACTGTCAAATACTGTAACTTTAAAGATTTATCTGATTCGGATTTCACCTGAAATAACCAGGCAGGAAACACTGAAATAATTATTTCAGGGGCCATTCCTACATACACATATGCTGTAATCGCCACTACTCATCCGCCATCTTTGCCCTCTTTACTCCTCAACGTCTCTCTCTCCCCTTGACACATACCTCTCATTAATTCAGACCTGTCACATTGACACACACACACACACACACACACACACACACACACACTGGTGGTACCTCAGCAGAGGGTGACAGCTCATCGTTGAATGACAGCAGCTCTGTCTGTCTTCTACGGGAAGATCTTCTGCTGCCAACAGTTTTGTAAAGTAACCCTCGACTGTCACTGCGAGAGAGGGAAGGGTCATCTATTCATATGTCTGCCTCCTCAAACCGTAAATAGCTTTCAGTGATGTCTTCCCTCATCCATTATTAACTGCTTTTGAATTAATGACAGTCTTTCATTTAGCACACGTAACTCTGGTGTGGTTGTTTCTATCCAGTAGCAATCCTACCCCATCGGGTGGGATGGTTTGAAAATGAATGTTTAAAGAAACATTTTAGGATTCTCTCATATACGCATACTACATGTTGTTCCATAATTTTTAACTTCACCCTGTCTTGTACCTACTTTCCCCAAAAGCCTTTCATGAAGGCTCAGAGAAGATCAATAAATCCATATCAAACAGGAGACATGGGAAACGAGAATTACCGCCTCTCTGTCAAGTTGCTGTTTACATCCATGTCTGTCCAAAATGTCATCACTTCACCATTTTAACTTGTGTGTCAAATTGTCAGAATTAGCATCATGCCCAAAAATATGTTTTTTAGGGTCACAGCGACAAGGGCTGACCCGAATGCTTCAAAGCTTCGACCACTGCCTTGGTAATCAGTCCAAATCAGTATTCGATTCCTTTGTTTGCTTGTTTCTTTTGTTTCTTTTTAATATATAAAATATATGTACATATGTAATAATAAAGTATAAATCCAAAATAGCCCTTGAAATAAGGAATAATTCCTCAACATTGTAGATTATTCATATTCAGGGTTGATTATTATTGGTTATTTTCAGACACCACTGTCCTGGGCAGTGAAACGGACAGACAGACAGACAGAAGAGCATGTGAGCCTGCTGCACTGCACCGCGAAGCTTTGAATACCTTTGACTATTTCACACTGAAGCTTCAAAGCCTAAAAAGTGGTATTCAGGACATCCCTAGCAGTGACCTTGACCTTTGACCACCAAGTTCTAATCAGTTCATCCTGAAGTCCGAGTGGACGGACGAACGAACGAACAAACCCAAAAAGACGTAATGCCTCTGGCCACCACTGTTGCCAGTGCAGATGCATAAAAATATCTAAACTTGAAAATGTCTAAAATAGAATAGAAAAACATTTGTCTTCTACAGGTGTGTTTGGTAATATTTAGGTGCATTTATGATCCAGAAACACAACTAGATATATACAGTAGCTCTCTTTACCTGATCAGTTTGTCTTTAATGATGTCAGTTTACATGATAGGTCTCGTCTCATGCATAAGTGTCAAAGAGGACATAAGTGTCAAAGACGAGTATGGAAATGTCCATAACATGTAATAAAGTCCTCTGAAACAGGACCGTATTATTGCTCATCACGCTGGAGGCTGTTTGGGGAACCTAGTGCATCTGATTGGTGTTTGAACCAACCAGCAGTTTGGACTAAACACAACCCTGTCAGACACCCATATTGGTGTTTTATTCAACAACAAAAAACCTCCCTTTGACCTAATGTACTTCTCAAAAGTCTTGCAGGTGAAATGATTAGACTCTGAAGAACTCACTTGTGTGCTAATAAGTCAAGATATGGAGCTGGATCATAAAAAAAACATGAAAAATCCAAGGCCCTCAAGTTGAGTATGGACCAGATGTAACACGGCCAGAATAGTATTGTCTCCTCTTTATAGGCTGATGAGCAAAGCCAGGGGACCTGCAATAGTGGTCTCTGAGCACTTCATCACTAGCGATGTAAAAACAACCAGGCAACAGTCATTATTGGCCTCAGAGGGTTTGGAAATCAACATGTCAGATGTACAGTAACATGGAGATACAGTACACCACATATTGTCATGTTATGGGGAAGATATCAGATCCCACCCAAAACTCCCACATGTCCTACTTGTAACTGCCATTCAACACTGGGGCTAATTCAGCTCAGGTTTGCACAACCTTTCCTATACATGAAGGCATCTTCAGGTGCATACTTTGATTTTGGGTTTCTACTAGAACATGTTTACATGTATTAATGTTCAAAAAATGATTTTTCTCATACCGGCTGCGATAAACAACAAACAAGGCGATTTAGGCAGTTCAAGAGCAGTGTTTCTGTTGGGGCGAGTAACTCCCATTGGCATGGACTTTGTAACAGTCATGACTAGAGGGCCACACACAAATTGAGAAACTCTAGCGAAAAGGTTATGGCTAAGCATTAACCTCGAATAGTTAAGGTTAGGCATTGACTTTGAATGGTTAAGGTGAGGACAGGTTGTTGTGCAGAGAGTCCGATGAGACTTTTTCCACGTTTTCGCAGTTTGCAGGTTACCGTCTTAGCACAACCCTTTTTAACTTTGCAGACCTTTTACATGTAAACTGTATAACACACTAAAGGAAAGAGAGAAAGCACAAAAGCATAATAGATCATTTTTAAGAAGGCCAGAGAGGCCAATTGGCCAGAATTACTTATTTAATGAGTGAATTGATGAAACACTTACTCTTTTATGACTAACATTTTATAATAAGCAGATATTAACTATAACCCTTTTTGGCTGTCAGTAAATCTAAATGAGCTAGTCATCTGGGGATTTTGGTCATCGACCTTCGTCCTGACCGGGATTGAACGCAGATATGACGCTGCTTAGTTCTGGTGAACAGGTGTTTGTTTTGGGGATTAAAACTCAATCTAATGATATTGCCATTATCTGATTCTGGTGTGGGCTCATGATTTAGTGTCAGTCTCTGGTTTATCAGTTACATGTATGGACCCACAGCTGCAGAGTGAAGGCAATGACTTCAGATTAACCTGTGAAAGTAGTCTCATACGAAAGACCTAATCACACATAATAACACTCTACAGCTCCTTTACAGTAATACAGAAGACTTGCATGTGATTTGGGCTTATTGCATAACCGTATGATCAAATGGTCTGTATGGTCTGTAAATGGTGTTACTATTAAGAAGTTTTAGACTGTTTGACCCAGCAGTATCATTTCATCATAGCAAAGACAGATTACAAAGTATTTTATTAGGTCTAATGGGGTGAATTGTTGATAAAAATCAGAATATAGACCCCTGCTCCGGCTCCTCACATGTGACCCAGGAGAGATTCTTGGTAAAAGCTGCAGCTGTAAACCAAATAATAATATTTTCAATGTCACATTGTAAATCGAGAGGGTAACAGGCCAAAGAGAAAAGAAAAAGAAAACCACCACCAAACAGTACAAAGCACCCAGAAGTGTAAGGTACACTGCCAATTATTTTCAGATGTTTTCAGCTAGATTTGTTTCTTTAAGGATACCTCTTTATTTTGTGACCTGTGTGTTTATGATGTGGATTTGGACTGAGTTCAAATTTTACTACTAGGACTATGGAGGATCTCTGGCATCCCCTAGGTGAGAAGAATAAAACTGTGATTTGTAGTCAGAAGTTCTGCCAAGGAAGCCCATAGCTTGAGGGCTCAGAGACTCACAAGACCGACAAGAACATGCAGTAAACTGGTCCACCAAACGTCAGAAACACAGGATTTTTTTTTTCATCATTTGATCCGTTCTGCATCAGTCTAAAAGAAAAAAAAATAATTGGCCATTTAGAGGCACAAAAAGAAAGTTTGCCTTTGTTGTGAATCTGCATAAGAGTCACCACCATACATTATCATGAATAATACATTCATATCTCCTCCATAGCCACGGGTGGTAGGGATTAGATAAAGCGCCATAAATAAGCTTCAAAGCCCGCTGTATGCCGTTTTGTTACACCTCGCCATAGAGGCCTTTCCTTTAATCACAAACTTAGCCTTAGCTGGTGGGGCCCTTTTGTTGCGATTGTGCTGGTGTCGCTATTAGTTCAGGGCGGCCCCGTCTGTACACACGTATTCATTTACCTAATTAACACAGAACTCACACTGGGAGTCAAATGAAAGCTACCGTAGGGGAGTCACAGAGAACAAAGCCTGGCGAGGAAGCTCAGCTTCTTACTGTTGCCCGCCATCAGAATCACTGGGGGAAAAAAGCAAAGATGCCCGGACGGGCCTTTAGTTTATCTAAAGACATAAATGATGAACGGACACCATTCTAATAATAAGTCCACTCGTTTGTTTATCCACTGCTTCTTGTACAAATTATATATTGTATCAGAAAAAGATTGAATCTGTTTGCTTGTTTTGTTTGTTGATTTTGTCGATACCAGTGAAAATTATATATATGCCAACATTACAAATATGTAACCAAAGTTTCTCTACTAACTGTATTGTGTGGGCTCAGTTTGCAGATATAGAGCATTGTGCTGATATTGACAGAGTTTATACAATCAGATACCATTAAAGATGGTCTGGGGAACCTGTACTGACATTTTATTTTGTCCTGCCCATATTAAACTTACTTAATGCTAAACTTTATGTTTTCTGTGAACTCATTCTTAACTTAAAGGAAGGAATATCTCATTAGGTTCCACTGAAAATGTCAAAAAGTCACCACCCCACCTTAAAAACTATGGCTTCTTCATTTGACAAGAGAAAATGTGGGATGTTTAATATTTTGGTGTCATCAAAATCTAAAGACATCAGCTACCCCTGACTGAAAAATATATTGGGCAGACGTTGGTGTTGGTGAAACCTAATTAGTGGATTATCATGCAAATTTCTTTGTAGATCTTTGTCAGACAACATGAAATATGCCCAACATCAGCTAGAATAATAACATCTTGCTCAAGATCAATTCTGGAGATACAGTCTCCTGCTCCTGTTATAGCTCTGTTCTATATTCAAAAAGTGTATACGGCTACTTCAGCTCAGTAGAAACACACATAATTAACATTTTATTTTAGTGACATTTCAAAAGTTTGCATAAAATTTGCTTGACAGTTGGATGGAAACAGCTTCGGTCTCTATCAGTGTTTATATCTCTCTCTTCTTTGTCTTTGTCCTTGAGGTGCAGGACTCACTATCTTGTGTTTTAAAGGGTTGGATGTCTTTAAGGACTGATTATCTTTAATTAACACAGTACGATAGATGCTCGTTCTATCTGCGTCTTATCTCTGCCTTGTACCCTGTCAGGTTATTTTCACGGCTTATCACCAACTGCAACATAATAACATGGACTACCTGATATACCTGTGTATATGTGAAACGTTATAATGTAATATTGTTTGCCAAAATTGAATTCTGATTAACTTTGAATGTTTTTCTGTGTTGTTATTTACATAAACTTATTATTAGTGTTTTAGTTTGTCAGGAGGACCCCATACACTGATGTCACAGTGACTGTATTATCCAAATATCAACACATGGAGATATTTGACAGGTAGAAAGGTAAGAATGACAGGAGTGGCTCTGGTCTGTGCTGCCTTTAGCAAGGTTGGAAGGAGTAATAAAGCTTCCCATCTTCGTTTCTGAAATATCGGTACAACTCAATCGGTTCTGCAAAACTTGATTGGTTGAGGCGGAGAAAATCAACCTTGCTCTGACAAAAAAGCATGCCGCTTTTTCACCACATAATATTCACATTCTGTGAGGTAGTATTCATGACCAAAACATGCATTGGCATGTGAATAATTGCACAAAGAAATGTTTGTGTAACAGCCTGGTACTGTCAAAAATATGAGCAAACAAATATTGGTACATGAAAGAATATTAAACATAAAGGTTGAAATGTTGAATGTAAAAATCAGATTTTGCATTTCAACAATGAAGTGAACTTGCATAGCTATTTTCGGTCTTACCCCCATCAATACAGAGTCTTCCTTTATTTTGTCATGTAAAAATTGCTTATTACATAAAGAGGTGAACACATGTTGTTTGTGGTGCACACACACACACACACACACACACAAAACAGCAAAGATTAATTACGAGGGGTTGGATGTTGCATCAGCAGCCAATTATCACCTGAGTAGAGTCAGTTGGCCTCAGTCGGTTTGCAGCCGCCCTTCTTTCTTCTCACACTTCCCTCCAAAATCAGCTGCCCATCAGCCGCTAGCAAATTGGATGAGGAGCCAGGAAACACATTACCACCCAAATACACAGTGACAACAAACCTGGGATGGTGGTAATAAACTCTAATCTATCAGGAAGAATGAGGGGTGAAGGATGCAGCCTGGTCAGAGAGCTGCAGCACACAGAGAGGAGAGTGGAGGGACATGAGAGAAATGAGTGATGTGTTTAAACTTCATTCATCCAGGGGAAGTCAACAGTGTTTTACCGGTGGCTGCTGGGTGGTTCCATGGGAGCAGCTGGAGGTTCAAAGCCTTATTCAATCGCACTATCAAAGGTTTGCTTTGCTGATGTGGGAATTTGAACCAGACCACAACCAAAAACTGTTGCAAAGTTGAAAGAAGTGATGATGCCTTTGGAAGAGGAGAAATAGCGATGTGAGCAGAGGTGATGGACAGACACGAGGGGAGAAAGACAGAAAGTGAAGGATGGAGGGCATTTCATGAATGATTTCTCTGAACCCACATTCACCTCTCACCAGCGGCCTGACCTCCTCTGACTTAGATGATCATTGTTGTCATGGAGACTGGCAAAACAAGTGTGACACTTCCCTGCTTTTTCCCCCCTGTATGTGAATGATGAAAATGAATGTGGCCCCAGGATCAACACGCAGCTATATTGGCAAAAAATCAATACTTTTTCCCTCTGTCTTGCACCGGTCCAGTAAGCTGTAACATATCAATCCATATGTGCGCGCAGTCTACACTAATCCTCCCTGTTGTGTGTGTGAACATGTGTGCGAGGGAAGAGAAAAATGTTGTGTTGAACAAAAGCTGCCCAGTGTGTTTGAACTGCTCCATTAAAACAATCTTTGTTTTTGATACAGAGGAGAGAAAAAGAGCAAGCTGACTGAACGCAGACTGGATGTCAGTCTAAGATGGAGGGGTTTTTGTTGTTTTGTTTTGCTTTTCTTTAAATTCTGTTTCTCATTACTGTGCCAAGCCTCAAGCAGTGAAGGGAAAAAAAACGAACCGGAGCAACTGTGCCTGAGCCCAGGGGCCCCCAGGAGCCACGGGGGGTCCCTACTTTGATGGAGGCCTGAGCATCATTAGAACAGATAGCATGATGGGGTCAGAAACACACTGCTACCACTGCACCGCTTCTGCAAACTCCTAGCAGCGCTCTCACTGACAAACACAGACACCAGAGAGTGTGTTCCATCCGGCTATTTCTGTGACTTATGATGTATTGAAATAGGAAAAATATCACAAAAATATTTTAGATCTCGCTTAAGGCAGAAATAAAGAAAATATGTGTAGCTGTGGAAATGCCTTCAAATATACTGACAGCAAAATGGCGGAGTTGGAGTTGTACAGCACTTAAAGTATGGATAGATAGATAGATAGATAGATAGATAGATAGATAGATAGATCGATAACAAGGTTTAAACAAAGCGTAGAGAAACCAAAAGAACAGGATTTTGCAATATATGGCGGTGGGTTAACAGAAAGCAGAAATTAATTATGTAATCCATTGCAGTTCGCTCCAAAAGTTCACTGCTCATGAAAAAATTAATGCGAACTAGCGCTTCCTTTATGGGCATAATAAAAATTATACTGTTGTACTTAAATTTTTTAATAAAGTGACTGAGAACATTTAGGGAGACTGGCATATGTTAATAAGACTGAGAGGAGAGAGGAGCGGGCCGTCCAAACAGCACTGGGGAGGAACAGTCCTGCTCTAAACCATCCCTGGTCCTCAAAGGTCAACCATATTTTTATAATAGCAGCCCTATGGCCAAATCTAAATCTGTCCCCAGAATATGGGGCGTGACCAATGAGAAGGTGTGGGAGATAAAGTCTAGCTGCCGCACGAGGAAACGTTACGACACCGTTTTTATAGGTAAGCATGATGGAAGGAAGAGACGTGTGATGCACGTTGTGTTTTATAGGCTGGTATATACGGAAGCAGATGTATTTGTTAGCCTCAGTCTTGGTACACACACACACACACACACACACACACACACACACACACACACATATATATGTGTGTGTGTGTGTGTGTGTGTGACCTGCTCACTAACTTATTTTTACAAGCTGATATACTGTAGATACTATGCATTAAAGTGAAACGATGGAACTTTTTGCTGTAGGGTAGTTATGGGATAATGCTCAACTTCTGCTACAACCACAGAGTGTGTATAAGAAGTGGATGTCGTCACGGTGACATTAAATACTATGCTTTTGAAGCCTCAAGTTCTGCATTTTGGTTGTCACCATCTTGTTTTTTGCAGCAAGCAGTGACATATCAGGGTGGAGCTAATTACAACCCAAAGTACATAAATTGCCATGAAGTGAAAGCCGATTGTTTGTTCCATTGCAACATCAGCGCTTTACAGCAAAGCTACGCTTTTGCTATTTTGGACTGAAAGCAACTACTGGATGCCAGTAAAACCTCTGGCTAAAAAGTGCTGTACAAAAGTAAAATGAAAATAGTACTATTTTTTTGTCGTATTCTAACGAAATGGCCTGTTTTGAACAATAAACTATCGTGACTATAATAAGCATTTTCAAATCTAAAATGGCGGCAGTGCCTTTAAGGTACTTCCACATTGGTTTCATTTCTCAGACCCAGAGGTTGCCACTTAACCACAACAAAATATTGTGTTAAGCTATTTCCAATTATTTTCAAACTCTTTTTGACACCAGAGAAAAAAAAAATATACACATAAGAAGCAGTAAAGTGCCGTGAAATTTCCTGTCATTATGATGGTGATACTAAAACTGTCCAATGAATGAGTTACCTTCCAGTCCATGTGACCTAATGTTTACTCCTCTTGGTTCATTTGTAAAAAGCCTGTGTGAACACCAAACGGACCAGAACTAACCAATATATCAGTCTTTCTTCGATCAGGACCAAATAAATGAAACAACAGCTGTGAAATTAAATCATCTTTCCCTCCAGCGCATTAATGAATTTTATTACTGTTTTGACGCAATATTATTAATTATTATTATTTGAACGCATTATCTCACCTTCTTCAGATTAACAGATGATTAGATAGTCGCATACTCCCATCAGAGGTAGATGATGGTTGATAGCTGAGTTTTAGTACCGGCCCACTAACCTGTACATTTTCCCAGTGTGTGTGTGTGTGTGTGTGTGTGTGTTTATGTGAGAATGGATGCTGGGTGTTGATGTCGGGGCTCTAGGGATCTCTGATGGGTTGTTTCCCTCTCTCTCTCTCTCTCTCTCTCTCTCTCTCTCTCTCTCTCTCTCTCTCTGTGTGTGTGTGTGTGTGTGTGTGTGTGTGTGTGTGTGTGTGTGTGTGTGTTCCCTGGCGGTGATGAGACCCTGTCTCTGACACAATGCTGCTCTGTTAAGGTCAAGCCCTACAGAATGTCAGGGATGATGACACGCACTGAAAGGTTTCATCTAATCCCTCCATTTCCCCTCTTCTTCCCCTCCGTCCCTCCAATCTGTCTCCCCCACCTCCGTCTCCGGCCCGCTCACTCACAAGACAAGACAGACATATACCGGCCTTCACCTAGAGTCTGCATCAAGACTCTTTGTGTGTGTGTAAATAGCATCAAGCCATGCCATCCCACTAGTAAGGCCAATTCAGGAATGCCTGAGGCCACTGTCTCTACATCTGCATGGTTGGCCTGGTCTTTATGCAGCTCACTGTCAAACATCTTTGCTTCAGTCTACAATGGCTGCACATTTACTGATACTTTGGCTACACTTAGTTGCTTTAATGCAACAGTAGAGTAACCAGCAATCATGACGATTCCCAGCATGCATATAATGATGTCCAGGAGATCTTTATTGGAGAGATTACAACCACTTTGAAAACAGTTTTGAAATGATATCGGAAATATGTTTAAGTCAGCTTTTATATCTGTATAAGTCAACATGTATTTATGTCAAAAACTTTGCTGTATTTAA
The DNA here is from genome assembly GCA_947000775.1 of Pterois miles. Classification (NCBI taxonomy): domain Eukaryota; kingdom Metazoa; phylum Chordata; class Actinopteri; order Perciformes; family Scorpaenidae; genus Pterois; species Pterois miles. The sequence goes on from CAMQGK010000327.1 coordinate 16,316,436, forward strand.
AGCGTTTAGCTTTATCAAGTGACTGCACTAGAGTGGGCTTTAAATTCTACATCACAATTGAATAATGGACTTGAGTGCAGTTCTTGTGCAAAGTGCAGGAATAAGAGCTCTGCAGGCGCGATTTCCTATTTGTGATCCACTCAGATCTGTTTGAACTGTAAGTTTAATGCCTCTTCTTTTCACCTTTACAAAGACCGCCTCTCGACAGTCTTTGGCTGAATGTGGAAGCAAGTTCTAATTCTGTTATTTCTAAATAGCGTCAAATTAATTCAATTAAGCCGCCACGAAAAAGAATGTTATTTACACCTTATGAGATTACCTGGACTTAATTTCCTGGGGTTTTAAATAATTGACAAACAGCATGTGCGTACTTAACTAAGCCTCATATTATGCGCACAGTTGAACATGTCATCAGTTAATCTTAATGCTTTTTACTCCTACATTTTCCCTCATTTTTCCCTCTTTCCCTCGCTCGGCTGCTCCATAGTTAACACTTATTAAATTAGCAGTCATCCAGTGATCAAACAACAAGCCTTTTCCATCTAGCCGACTGAATGACAGCAGAGGTCTCCTCGGTTTCTGGTGAGATGCCTAGTTTGGTATAGACGAGCACAGAAGCCCTGCTAATTATGATATTACAGTTCCAGTAAACCGTTTTGTGAAAGCACTACAGTTTGGATTTGTTTTTAACGCTGCTAAGCAAAGAAACAATGCTGGATTCAAGATGCCTGGCTTCCCCTGCACCTTCTCAAACTGTCATTTATCCTCTCACCTCTGTGGATTGGGTCTGAAACAGTAGAGGAATGGCGGAGATGGAGTGAGCAGGGGGAAAGGGGGGTGAATGAAGGATTATATAAAGAAGAAGCAGCACTTGACGGTAACTGGTTGAGATTAGCGCCTTAGGGGTACAGCAGTGGCTGTGATTTTGATACTGCGCCCCCAGCTAAACGCTGAAGGCCGCCTTGCCTAGAGGAGTCTGCCTTCACCCACAGGCAGTCAAAGATTGTTTTCTTACCAGCATCTCCTCCTCCTCCTTCTCCTCCTCCTCCCCCCTCCTTCTCCTCCACCCCACAGACACCTGTCATCTCCAATGTCAAAACTCCACACAGAAAGGAAAAGACAACGCAACGAATAAACAAAAGAAACATGCTTTTTTTAAAGGCACACTCTGCATACAGATCTGTGAAGGTGAGGCCCAGGCTTCACCTGCAGCAGCCGGAGCCGAGCATACTCAAAGTCATGACAAGCGGGGCTCTGCTGGCTATTAAGATGAAGTCTAAATAATAAAACAACGACATATATATTACATGTATAAGTATGTGTGTTGGTGGGGGGGCAACAAAATCTTATTTTTTTCTTGGGTGGTCAAAGTTAACAGGATAACGTGTTTACGCAAATTCATTTTAACACTACTAATTTCTTTAGCGCATTAGCACCACTTTTTAGGTTGCAGTTTTAAAGCTTCAGTGAAGACACCAACTGTGTCATACTAGCTTATTGGGAAGGCTCTAAATAACGCTCCACACTAAATTTTGGTGAGGAAACACCGGCATGGCCATTTTCAAAGGGTCCCTTGACCTCTGACCTTAAGATATATGAATGAAAATGGGTTGGACCACTATTGTAAAAGAGATGTCTGTACAGGACACCTCAAGCTGCAAACAAGGTTGATTATGACTATTCTGAATTTTTGATTCATGGATGAATGAAAATGGGTTCTGTGGGTACCCACGAGTCTCCCCTTTACAGACATGCCCACTTTATGATAATCACATGCAATTTGGGGCAAATCATAGTCAAGTCAGCACACTGACACTCTGACAGCTGCAGTTGCCTGTTGCCATGTTGTTATTTGAGTATATTTTTATGCTAAATGCAGTACCTGAGAGGGTTTCTGCACAATATTTGTCATTGTTTTGTGTTGTTAATTGATTTCCAATAATAAATATATAGCCTACATATTGTACATTTGCATGAGACAACATATTTGCTCACTCCTATGTTGATAAGGATATTAAATACTTGACAAATCACCCTTTAACGTATATTTTGAACAGATGAAAAATGTGACATTAATTGTGATTAACTATGGATAATCATGCAATTAAATATATCACTTAATTGACAGTCCTAATTTTTTCATGTCTGAGTCCTGATCACTTTTGTGTCTGAATTTGCTACACATTATGTTTTTGCAGCAGATGAAAACTGTGTCTTTACATAAATAAAATTGTACAGAAAAGTAATAGATTAGTTTATAATAAAAATTATAAACAATACTAACGTTCAAGGCTGCAATTAAATCAGATATGGAGAAAGTGAGGCTTGGGTCCAATGCAAATATTTACTGAAAAATTATGAAGATTACTTTTTTTTTTTTTTGCCCTGATGAAGGCACAGTGACTGAAAGCACAGCTTTATCATTAAATGCTTTTATTGGACATAGTTAGTGTGCAGAGCCTTATTTACTCCACATTTCTCAATATTCCTGCATCTAAAATTATTCCCAATTAAAACTACCAAACCAAAATTTCTGCAGGGAAAATGAGGTAATGACCTGTGGCTGACAATAGATTATTATTTGGTTTATGTGATAAATTAAGAGGAAGGTCACCAGACATCATCAATTTAGGGGGAACATTGGGGATGCTCCAATTAGTAGAATAATCAGACTGAATTCTGAATTGCCATTTCATGTAAAAAAAAAAAAAAAAAATCAGAGATGTGGTAATGAGTCTGGCTGTTATGAATACTTTTTGTGGGGATTTTTCTTTTCCTTTTTCCCTCAATAAAGATAATCAAAACTACAAGATCTAATTGAAGTAATTTTGAAAAGATTTTTTATCAAATCCAGTGTGAACAATCTTTGCCACCTTGAGAAATCACCGCTACCTTAGAAGTCTGTTTAGTTGAGCAGAAGTATGAGATGATGTGACACTGGCAGCCCTGGCAGGCGGTTGTTGTCGCAGCCAATGGGGGGCAGAGGACACAATGGAGAGTAATGGCTGCTACATGCAATCAGCCTCACGGTGATAAAAACACACTGCCATGTTTCATCTGCTGTTTTTCCTCTATTTTAATTCCTTCTGTTTGTTTGTTTGTTTGTTTGTCGACCTTGCCGTGTCAGCTGACCTTCCTCCATCCAGGACCCTGAAGAGAGGGGAAGGAAGGGGAAAAAAAAACAACAACAATGAGAAGGACGCTGACATTTCTGCACAGGGGAAGAACAAACAGCACAAATGCCCCCCACTCCCCCTCAGACAAATTTACTCAAAAATATGTGTGTGTCTTGAACGTCCGAGGCTGTCCGGCTCGCGGCCACCATTGCCAAGGAAGTGTCACGGTGTCGTGACAACTTCAGCGACTGCGGTGCGATGGGTGACCCTCGGCCGGCGTAGGGGGGCGCTGAATCCTCCACCCACCCTGGATCCTGACAGATGTCATATACCTCCTCCATGGGCACCTTCTGTTTCCTGTTCACCTTTCTCCATCCTGCAGCGTTAGGGCTCCTGTCTCCACCTCGTCAAATCACACACACACACACACACACACACAAACACACACACACACACAGGGGGAGAGACAGAGAAGGAGAGACATAATGTTGACCGATATAGGTTTTTAAACACCAATATTTTTGGATCGACCATGATTTTCTGTCGATTATACCAAAATAAGAGCAAATATTGAGCATTTCCCACCTGAATTAAAGAGCATATCCAGCATGGCATCACTCTAAAGCCAGCAGTTATTAGTAAAAGCCCAACATTGGTCTGATACATGAAATTAATTCTCATTGTCTGTTTGTGCTGACTCTATTTATGCCTTTTGTTTAAATACCGCCTGCTTAACTTAAAAGGCAAACGTGCATGTGGCGCTCTCTGGCATTCATATCGCCTTCTCAGAAGACGTTTCCTGTTATTTACCAAAGGCTTTTCTCTGAGAACAGTTGGTATTTTAGTCTTAGCACACCCCACTCAAAACCTGTTTGCACAGATTTTCCCAATCATCCTTCAGACCATAGTTTGACAGAAACACTTCAACAAAATGAGATTCTGCCTCGTTACATTGTCTTATACTGTTACATCAAAAGTGTCACCAGCCCACTCTGTGAATAACAAGTCTAACAAACCAAAAAGCCTTATGATATTAGATTTCCATAAACCTTCTGCCGGCTGCCTCCTCATAGGGATTGTGTATCATCCACTCAAAATGCTCCCCTAGATGGAAATGTGCAGACTAAATCTGATCATGGCGCTAGATAATGTTCACTTCTCACTCCTGAAACACAGACTTGGGTAGGAAACGGAGGGGATCCTGTGACTAACCCATCAATCACGCTGACGTTGTGCTCGAGTGATGGATATTCTAATTTCCCTTTTATATACAGGTGCACAGGATGGATGGATGACGATTAATGGACGGGCAAGGCTGTTTCCACAAAACAAAGAAAGACGCAGCGTGGCCTGCGGCGTCACTTTGGAGAGCAGGGAGCTGCGTTTCTCCATGTTTTTGAAGAGGATTCCTCACATTTGGGACTTGATTTCCCTGTAAACACGTGAAGATAAAGTATACATCCTGAGGTGACAAAGGTGTTGCTAACACAATTGTCTTCCCTCTGCGGGGACCTACAACAGGTTCCACAGTCTCTTTTATGACAGCCTTCAACACCCTCACCTCACCTCGTTTTCACACAACCTGTTTCTCGCATTGTCACTGCTATCAACTCCGTAATTATTCCTTAACTTTCACCCCACCTCAGACTGCTTAGACCGTAATTTATTTGAAAAAAACATCTTCCTCCTCAGGCCGACTCTTTCGACGCGGCGTGCTTATCTGTCAAACTCTTCAAAGTCGGAGTTGTGCCAAACATCCTTTTGATGAAATCTTCTGACATATCAGTGCTGCAGGCTTGAATCTCTGAACATGTCTCCTCAACAATCTCTTATCCTTTCTTTTCAAGCAAAACTTTCTCTCTGTGTTCAGCTTTTAAGCAAACACCTCTTTCATATCGGCCCTTCCATTTAACCGTTTGTGCCACGCTGGAGGTTAACTGGTTTCACCCCACTAATTGGCCAAAGTCATCACTGACATGGAGGCAAACAAACTGGAGGAAGTAGAAAAAGGACACAAATGTGAGCTAACTTAATTTATTGTCTTGAATCCTGAATGATCTGTTACCATGTTTTCAACAAAATTTATTGCTGAAGATTATTTTATTTTGTGCAGCAAAAAGGATAGAGTCAATATGTTTTTTCTGCTATAGGACTAAATATTTCGTGTTAATTTCAGGAGAGCTGCAACGATTAATCAAATCGATTAGTTGTCAAATATTAAATTAATCGGCAACTATTTTGATGAGTGATTAATCAGTTTGAGTCATTTCTTTTTTTGAAAAAAAGTCAAAGTTCTCTGATTGCAGCTTCTTAAATGTGAATATTTTCAGGTTTCTTTACTCCTCTATAACTGCAAACTAAACATCTTTGAGTTGTGGACAAAACGAGACATTTGAGGTTGTCATCTTGCAGTTTGGGAAACACTTTTTCACCATTTCCTGACATTTTGTAAACAACAACTAATCGATTTATTGAGAAAATAATCAATAAAGGAAATAATCATTAGTTGCAGCCCAGCATTTCAGCATGAGTTGATTTACTGGGGCTATTTAGTATTTACTACACTCATTTTTTGGTCATTTTTGTTGGACATCAGTTGCAAACTATTTCTCCAGTGATTTCCAGTTCCTTCCTCCGCTGCTGACATTGAACATGGGCATTCATAAACCATTCAGCGCTCAAGACTTTTCATGAGACTTAATAATCCGGCCTGAGATCTCTCTTCCACCTCCGTCCTTCTCCCTCTCTCTCCGTCTCACTTTATCTCTCGCTCTCCATCCCTCCCTCCCTGTCCGAAGCTGTCCTCCCAGCCATCTGTCATATGATGTTTATGGGCCCTTTTGCTTTTGTGTCCTGATGACCACTGTCACAGAGAGCTACCCATTACCGATGCGGCCTGATGAACGATGGTACCCAGACGCATCGCTGACACCCCTGTGTCCTTGGCCGCAGAGACGCTGCCTCGCTAGCCAGCTCAGGCCAGTAAAGAATGAGGACAGGGGGGACCTGAGGGAGCTGGACTGAGGACCTGTCCGTCATCCCACCGACAGGATGGTCATATTCCCCCCACCCAGCCCCAATCCCACTGCCGTCTTCCACCTCCTCTTTATCCAGCCAATGGAAATATGGGGCTGGTCAGTAAGGCAATGGCAATGATGTTGTCATTAATCCTGAGGTGTTGAATAGTGCCCTTGCCTTTCACCTGAATATATATCTACATCTGAACAGACATGCTGAGGGACCCCCGCTCCCCTCCAGAGGCTACAGAAGGTGCCCTAAAGGGTTAATGTAGGTAGAGAGAGATGATGAATGTTGTCGAGTGTGATTTTATCTGTCAAATAGAAATGTTAGTGCTCATTTTGATCTTTTATTCAGTATGTTTGCAGGCAGTGCAGCGGGCTGGCATAAAGTTTTATTATACTGTGTTGATAGTGGTAAATATGAGCTGTTCTAATATGATTTCTCTTTTTTAGCATGCTGTTAAAGGTAGGGTTGGTAAAGATTTTAGCAACACATTTTTCTATAGTAGCTAAAATTCTTACATCCAGAAAGCAATCAGTAAATAAATGTTCTGACAAAGCAAAAGAAAAAAAATAATGCTGGTATCTATAGCTGTTGTTGTTGTAATAAACCCGTCCAATCACATCATTCAGCCCGAATGTGATGATTGGATGGGCTACCTGCCCGCCTACCTGTGTGCCCTCGTTGCGTGTCACCAGAATCTTCCACAAGCTGCAACAACAATTGCCATGTTCATTGTTTACATTCATTATGTTCAAGTTCGTAATGAGAATAGTGGGGAGTGGCTTTGGAGGGAGGCCTGAGGGAGAGACTGTCAGTGTTTCTCTCGATTTAGGGACTTTTGGAGCTAATGCTGCTGGTTACTTTCTGTGGAAAATAGTTTGCAACACTGGGCTCGGTTTCTTGGCTGGATCTTTTTTAAAAATCTAGTATGCTCTTACTAGATTCTCAAGATCCCCCACCCTGCCTTTAAATCATGCTTTTAAATTTGCATGCTTATTTGCGTTGCTCTTGATCTTGGCCACATAAAGCTGCAGATTATCGTCCGTCAAATATTGACACTGGATGTTTTCTACTACAGTACTGCTTCTGTGATCTGCTGGTCTAAAAGGTGTCTAGATGTCTCGGTTAAAACAAGCTAAGTTTGGTTGGTTAGTCAGACATGTCTTAGTTACACATATCTATTGTTATAATGACTTTTTTTTTTTGTTTTTGTTTTTTGAAAGCTCCATGCAGTATACTATATGCCAACGCCTCTGCGCTGCCTTTTCTCCAACTTCAAAATATCATAAAGATCAATCTTTTAAAATGCTGTTGGTTTGGACTGAGGTTAGATGGATGGTACGTATAGGACAACACAGGTGATTCTAACAGAAAATTATAATCCTCTCACAATAGTGTAACATAATGTGAACAATCTGCTGGACTAAATAAAAATCCCATTTAATCAGTGAGGCCTTCTCTCCTCCCGTGTCTCCCTCCCTCCCTCTATGAATGTCTTTACTGGCCGGTGAAGCCGCTGATGAATTCTTAAGCAGATCACACTGATAATTGTATTTCATAACTGTCAGTTGTGCGAAGGCTGCCAGTGTGCCCAGGAGCTATTTGTGTCTCAGTATGTCCTCCACACACCTTCCCCCCACTCCCCCCATTCTGTCCAACCCCCCAATCACCAGGGATGTGCTTACTGTCTCCGGCCCCGAATTACTCAATCAGGAGGACACAGTTATGGATGACACCTTTATTACAATTAATCAGGGGAACTTGATTAAGAAAGTTATTCCTCCCCTTCATTGAGACTTACACAAGTGGCTCCGCTGCATATTGTAATTTATGTCCCACTGAGCTCTCGCACGGCTGATAGACAGAAAAGCCGACAGATTGCCAGCCATACTGAGACACATGTGGACGTGTGTGTGTGAGTGAGGTGTGTGTGTGTGTGTGTGTGTGTGTGTGTGTGTGTGTGTGTGTGTGTGCATCCCCCATGCACGTCGACATATCCAGAAACACATGCACAGCCACAAACAAACACATTCCCCTATCATTCTGTCATGCACAACTCAGGTTTCGCAAAGAGTTTAATAAATGACTTTAATTGGCTGTAGAGATGTGCTCGCTAAAGGAGGTTTGAATATTCCTTTTCCCTTTCTTCTTGTCTCTTTCCTTCACTCTCCCTCTCTTTAACACACACACACACATGCTCGTGAATGAAGCCATCTCTTTACCTTTACTCACAGTTCCTGGGTCTGCTGTGGCTAATTAGTCGAGTGGGGTTTTAGGTTTGGTAATTAGGCGGAGGTAGGAGTGACGGGGCTCGGGGAGTTGGGGAGTTGAAGGGGGTCTGACTGACTTGCACAGAAAGAAACTGGACTGTCTGGATCCTGGCAGCACCAAGCAGCAAGCCAGTGTCCCTCAGGCGCCTGGAAGTAGACTACCATCCCACAATATGAGGGTGATGTCTTTGTTATGTCACACGTTTCGGCGATGGGAAACTGGAAAAAGAGGGTTTAGTTTTTTTTTTAAAAAAAGACCTTTGAGGATTTCACTACCCTGAATGTCAACATGCAACAATGAAATCCAGCTCTGTGCTCTGGTCGTGGATTGAAAATCGAAATAGATCAGAAGCTACAAAAAGTTTTTGTGCTTTTTTTAAAAAAATGTTAATATTTACATGCAGGCTATGTGAAAAAGAAAGAGACAGACAAACATTTTAACTTTAAGTATGTAACCTTTGCTTATCAGGAGCCACTGTGGCTACAAGTGACAATTACAGCATAATGGTAAATGCTAAAACTAGGGCTGTCAGTCGATTCAAATATTTAATCACAATAAATCACATGATTGTCCATAGTTAATCATGATTAATCGCTAATCTCACAGTTTTTATCTGTTCAAAATGTACCTTAAAGGGAGGTTTGTCAAGTATTTAATATTCTTATCAACATGGGAGTGGGCAAATGTGCTGCTTTATGCAAATGTATGTATATTATTATTATTGGAAATCAATTAATAACACAAAACTCAATGAGAAATATTGTCCAGAAGCCCTCACAGGTACTGCATTTAGCATAAAAAATATGCTCAAATCATAACATGGCAAACTGCAGCCCAACAGACAACAACAGCTGTCAGTGTGCTGACTTGACTATGACTTGCCCCAAACTGCATGTGATTATCATAAAGTGGGCATGTCTGTAAAGGGGGACTCGTGGGTACCCAGAGAACTAATTTTTGTTGACATATCTTGAGGTCAGAGGTCAAGGGACCCCTTTCAAAATGGCCATGCCGTTTTCTCCTCGTCAAAATGTGGCGTAAACTTGGAGCATTATTTAGCCTCCTTCATGACAAGCTAGTATGTCATGGTTGGTACCAATGGATTCCTTATACTTTATAGTTTCATATTATACCTGCATCTCATATTATACCTTGCTCTGAGCCTGCTGCAACCTTAAAAATCGCAAGTTGCGTCAGTGGCGCTAAGACAAATTTGCGTTAACATGTTGTTATCATCTTAACTCCAATAGCTTTAGCTAAAATGTAGTGTAACAGTCGCATAAATAGAGATAAGTTTTAAAGTCAGACCATGGATGTATTGTAAAAACTGGATACCGTATCCCAAGATGGTGCCTATTAACACTAATGAGAGAGGCTTTACTTCCAAGGTATGTGGCCCACTGAATATGCACAGTAGTTTTTTCCCCGCAAGGTCCCGCTCAGCCCATAGTGTTTACATTGTGATGACATTACAATTTTTTAATTTGCTTTTCTTGACTCAAAGAAAGTTTTACAAATATAAAAGATCTATGAATCAAAAATTCATAATAGAGTCATAATCAACCTTGGTTGCGGCTTGAGATACTATCTTATCCTATCAACAGGTTTACAAACGTCTCTTTTACAATAGCAGTCTATGGGGAAAATGCTTTTTGGTCCGCAGGGGGATTTTTCACTGCAATACTGCAAGTTTCCACTGGAAAAAAAATGGAGGCAAGGCTGAGTGGTGGCACCGTAGCCAGGTCTTATTATACATCCATGAGTCAGACTCTCTAAGCAAGTCAGTTATACAGTTATACAATACGCCTCTTTAGCTCGCTCACATTAGCGACCATAAGCTACTGGTCATACCAGAAGAGGTCACACTGAAACAGTTAAAACCATACCTGTGTTAAAATTAACAAAGCTGTATTTTAGTTCCCATGAGTTCACCTTTTCATTTGCATGCAGAAGAATTTTTTTGTATTGCTCACTTTAAGGTACACCGCCAACAATATATGAAAATCTCAGACAACCATCACCTCTGAGGCTTTTCTGAAGACCGCTGATTCATTGGTAATTATAAAGTTGCATTAACTATAAAATAGCCATTCATATAGCCATAAAAAAAGTACTCACAAAAGAAAACCAGCACATCCACTGTTTTTCCTATTCAATGCCACATCAGTTTGACACTTTTTTTTATAATCTATGCTCTGAATTTACATCATTCACGTTTAGGTTAAAAAGGGTACATTTAGTTTACCCTCCATTACTTCCATGTATGTAAGTATTTAAATTTAACTGCCGTGTTAATGACCCTTTCTGAGGAGAAGTACTGCGGATTAAAATGAAAGAGACGCAGCATAATTCCCCAAATGAAGAAATGTTTCCCAAGTTTCACCATCACACAAGTCTGTGAATGCTTGTCTAGAAGACCTTCTCTATCTTTAATGTCTTGTTTACGCTCCGCAGCTCCAGCTTGCTTCAATACGTTGCCAGTTAGCAGCCTCCGACTGCAACACAATCCAATTAAATAAAGAGTGTTGTCTCTCCAGGTTCCTGTGTTCTCTAATTGGGGCTGTGACTGCTCACTAATCAGCGGAGGTACAGGTAGGCCCTGGAGGACGCCGAGACGAGGCCTCTCCTGCTAATTGAAGAGATGCTAAACCCGGCCTCCTCCTCGCCGTGCGGCGTGGATGCACACAGTGCTTGAGCATGCTAACTTCATCTAAACATCCATGTGCATCAACACCTCCCTCACCTTTCGAGGAAGGTGATGATGCACATGCACCAGCTTGCTTTTGCTTTATAACGCCTGACCAGACAGCGGCGTTACAAAGGCGATCGCAATAATTCAGCGATTACCGTTTGCTCTGCTGGTGAGATGAAGTCGATGCATTTCACAGTGTTAAAGTACTTCTTTAATTGTGATATTAGTTTAATTCAAACTAAGTCACTCCAACTTAAAATCATCTACAGGCATGAATTTTAAATGTCATGTAAGGCTAAAGATCATTGTTATGTGCAAGATGTCCCAAACCTCTATCTAAATGAGTCAACATTTTATATCGTAGCTTTTAAGTAGGATTACACAAAGAAAGGGAAACTTAACTTAAAGGAACAGTGTGTAGCATTTAGGGGCTCTACTGGCAGGAATGGAATATTACTAGGTTTTCTTTACTGTATAATCATGTCATCATTACCTTTAATTCAGCTGTTTATATCTACATACAGCGCGGGTCCTCTTCACGGAGCCGGCCGCCATGTTTCTACAGTAGCCCAGAACGGACAAACAAACCAGTGGCTCTAGAGAGAGGCTTTTGTGTTTCTGCGTCGGCCACAGTAGTTATTTTACACACTTGGTACATGGGAGAAGTTTCAGTTGGTTGCAATCTGAAACCTCACCGCTAGGTGTCGCCAAATCCTACACACAAAAAATGTGACCTCTGGAAGAATTCAGTACCTAGTGTTGTGTCTGGTTTACAATACTGACAATATACAGCATATAATATTAACAAAAAGGAAAAATTAAAAATTAATAAAGAAGAAAAATTAATATCCAGACTTTCCCAAGTGAATTATTTTCTTGCTGATGTGTAAATAATTTAAAAACTTTAATATTTTCACAAGTTGTAGCTAATAGCTAGCACAACTGTTTCTATTTGGATAATAAACCAGTGGACCTCATGTAGGAAGCGATATGCAAACTAATTTCCTCTTATTTTTGTTCGCAGCCACCATTTGCTCTTATTTTGTTAGTACCCACTCTTACCAAGATAAAAAGAAAAAAATCTTGTTTTTGTCCACAAATTAATTGTAGAATGCAAAGAAAAAACAGTTTTAAATTTGAGGATTGAGGTTTTAGAATAATTATAATTATTAAACATGAAATTGGTCCACTGATCATATTTAAGACTATTAAAAACCAGTGGATGATATTGCATGACTTACATACTGCTCTTAGATGCTCTTAGATTAATTTCTCGTAACGCTAGTACAGGTGCATGTTTACCTTGTTTAGTTTTATTTAACAGTACTAGTAATTGTAGAAATATGTTGGTTTCAGTATGCCGATCACCCCCTCCACGGGCCTTGAAAATAGGCCCCCAACCCTTGTTCAGATGTTTTCCATATTCCATCTATCTATCCGTGTCATCTATCTGATCTTATCTAAAGTCTTCTAAAAGCATTTTTTCTCTCCAGTGCTCTGGCATGTGCCAGAGTATTAAATACATGGCACCTTACCTGCCCTATAGTGTTTAGGAGGTGCTACCTATGCTAATACCTGCCCTTACAGGATATAGCATTTGGGGGGCAATAGGGGCAAAATCTATGTTAACAATTCATGATCAGGTGGGATTCATCATTCAGTACACCTGGTGTGAGAGCATATTTGGATGTTTAAGAACGTTTGGTGTATCTGGAGTTGACGTCTCTTATTTTTTCTCTTAACGGAAAATTACGACAAATTTAAGAAACTGCAGCATGAGGCCAAATGTGTTTGTGAAAGATATTGTAGGACTTAAAACATCGGTAATCACTGTACATTAACTAAATCTGAAAGTGACCACCACGTCAAGGACTGTCAGTGCCGTTCGGACTTGCTTTTCCATGGATGCAAACTGGCCTTGGCCTGGTGTGTTTCTGATTTCCTGCACCGTCTGGTGAAGGTAGCAGCTTTGCATGCTGGGGTCACACCTGTAACGTATTTCACACTGGGTTATATTTTGAGTGGCCACCTGGATGAGGAAATAACATGTTCACAGTGCATGAACACTACAGCCCTCCCTGCCAGGTAGGAACAGGTGTGTGTTTTAGACTACAAACGGCACATTAATACAACACAGGCTGCTTCAACATACAGCAGCTCTTCCCTGCTTCTTGCTTTTTAAGAAGTCGGGGAAACTTTTCACCTATCGAGGCCTTTGAGGTCTTTAAAATCTTTGGTTAAATGATCTGCCATGGGACTAAACGTCCTACCATATGTTGTGCTGCTTTGTTTCCAAAATGAAATTAAATACAAAAAAAAATGTCAAAGGGCATTCCACGATACATTCATTACAGGTGATTTTTTTACTAGGAGTGGGGAAACGTAATGGCATTTTCTAGTCCAACTCCTGGTTAGCTGGACTAATTTTTTTTTATTATGTGCAGCTTCGGGGCATGTGTATGAAAAGATTGATTGTGCGAATGCCATTTCTGTCAGCCACAAACAGGCGATGAAATACCAAGCACACCTGGAGCAGCACTCCCGTTTGACAAGCACATACCAATGTAAGGCCCTATTAGAAAAACAATGAAGTCTATCATAAAACATTTATGGTAGATAAAGTGCCTGAGAGTGCTAAAAGCAAGACATTATGGCAGCTGGTCTAAATTAATTTTAGGAGGTGGGCTCGTACCAGAAGGTAGGCACACAACATTAAGAAACACAGTAAAAAATAATAAATTCTGATTTTTAATTGGAATATTTGTGCAATAACATCATCAATGCAAAGTTAATTAATTTTCAGATTTGTTTTATATTAAATTCAGTCTTACAAATGAGAGACTGCTGAACCCTCACCTGGATAATAATAAATGTAGTTTCCAAAACCATAATAGAAAATAGACTGTTATTTATTCATAAAAGCATTGTGTAGATTTACTTATATTGTTCTATCAATCATCTTACAAAAATAAAGAAATAATCTCTATAAAATTAAAGACTTTCTGTTTTCAATGATTTGAGTTCAAGCATGTTTTTTTTTTAGTGCATTAACAATTAGTTAAATCACAGCTTGCTATCACTAACAGGCGATGATGCCATTTCCACCACGACCTTGCCCAAGTTTTTCCCAGCATACATGTAGTCCACAGCCCGGAAGACTGACTCCAAGCCTACGAACCTCCCCTCCTGAGCCAAATCCCCACAGTCCACCTCACACACCAGCTTCCCCTTGGCAAACATCTGCATCATGCTACCCAGAGCCTCCCTGTAGTCACTGATGAAGTGGGGCAGGAAGAAACCTCGCATGCTGGCTGACTTCTGGAGCAGCTTCACCGGTAGCGTTCCCCCTCTGAAGGCTGGGATCCCTGACGCCGTCTGGTACCCCGAGATGAAGCCAATCACTATGAGCCGCCCCTTATTGGCCAAGCTGTTCACTGCGAGTTCTAAGACGCTGCCTCCGACTGACTCGTAAACCACGTCTATGCCTCGTGGGTACTCTTTCTTCAGCGTCTTAGCCAGGTCCTCTGTGGTGTAGTTGATGGGCCGGTCGCAGCCGATGGATTTAAGGAAGCCGGCTTTCTCGTTAGATGAGCAGGTCCCAATCACGTGGCAACCGGCCTGTTTGGCAAACTGCACGGCGAACTGTCCCGTTCCTCCCGCAGCCGCCGTGACCAGGACCGTCTCGCCTTTGGCCAGGTCGCCCAGACGTTTCAAGGCAATGTAGGCCGTGGCGCCGCTGACCAACAGGGTGAGGAACTCTGGCTTCACAGCGGGGACGGGCACACTTTCCTTGGCTGGCACCACCGTGTACTCTGCAAACGCACCGCTACCGAAGTAGGCCACAGTGTCCCCAACGGTGTACCGAGAGCTGGCGCTAAGGCCGAGGCCAACAACCTCACCGATACCCTCGAAACCAGCGTCGAAGGGGGGCTTCACCGAGGGGTCGTAGCGGCCTGCTGAGTAATTAATATCAGAGGCGTTGATTCCCACAAAACTGAAATACAAACAGAAAAAGAAGTGGATTAAAGTTGAGAAAATAAAACAGTTACATGATGAAGTTGTGAATAAAACGATCACACAATCTTGGACAAAAGCTTTTATGTTGCCATTGGTGTGGGCGCATATTTCCTGAATTCTGTCTGAAGGTCAGCTTCTTCCTCTAGACGTCTGCACGGGGTACAAACACTTGTTTTGGCAATGATTCCCTTTTCTCTGTAAGACAACGGCCCTGCACTGACAGGGAAAGGCTTATATCACAAAACACATTGCATGATGTCATGATTCATTGTCTTCAGAGACACCCACAACAAACTGCACTTTTATAAACCTTAGATAGTTGCTTCTTGCCTCGACACGAAAGACGGCTGTTTTCATCTTACTTTGGTAACATGTTGGAAACAAATATGTGGGAAAGGAATGTATAAATAAATCATTTACCGTCTTTTAGAGCGGCACGCATGCTGGGCCTCATTACTGTGCATGTCACACGTGTACTTTGAGCTCGTTGATAATGCTTCTGTGGTTTATAGATGGGTCACAGTGACATAACAGAACACCTTGATTTGACGACTTTACATCTACAGAATCAGTTTCCTCACAGGGAAATATTACGTTTTCATCAAAAGTGCAACTATTTCAATGTACAAAACTAAAAGCACTGAGCCGCTTGAGTTTTAACAAATTAAAACAAGCTGATGTTTGTGTGTGAATACAGGCTGTTCGCACATAAACCTCTGAAAAACTTTTGAATCTAACAAAATATACCACAAACTTAAAAATCCAACACTTGTTACAGTCACATTATAAAATCATAACATAATAGGTGTTTTAAGCTACACTGAAAAATATTAAATGAAAAAGGTTTCAAGGCCTGTAATTTTGATTTAGCGCAAAACTGACAGTCACATTTACGCAAATTATTTGTTTTGGAGTGCATATTTGTCAAAAACAATTAAATGAAAATGCAAAATTTTGGACTCAATCAAAAACAATCTATCTTTCATGTGCAGATCATGTAATTGTACACATTTATGTGCCTACATTTAAGCTCTGTGTAAAGTTGAAGTGTACACATGGAGGTGTGGACTCAGAAATCTATTGGGACTGGAGGTTTTACTGTATGTTGCAGAGACCTGCTTCAATGACATCATCAGTAATATCTAAAATAAAGAAAAAAAGTTTCATTTCTTCCTTGTGAATTATTCCGCCTCTTTCGCTGCAGCCGTGATCTTTCCAGAGATCAATTTATCACTCTGAAATTCGTCACTTAACACTTTCGTATGTGATATTTCATTAGGATTGCACTGACACTGTGCAATGTGGGATAAGTGGTTCTTGATTTGCACAATCCCACAACCAGAAATATTTATTTTCTGTTAGTTAAAACATCTTCGCTGATGCCAGGACTGTGATAACTCACTAATACAGTCAAAGGTCTTGCAAGGCAGTAATGTATCTACACTCAGTCTGATGGAGAATATATATTTTATTGGCAGTAAATCCCACAATAAACCCTGAAGTGCATTTGTGTAAGGCTAATATAACATTTAAAATCAGATCAGGCATTCATACAGTCAGTGCTGTAGTAGTCAATCAGAATAAAGGTAAGATATTACCTCCGGCTGAAAAAGAAAGCCTGTTATTTTCAAAAAGAGCATCAATTTATGCCTTTTCCACCTCAGATGAGCACCTGTAGTTTAATAGCGTTTATATAATAATCAGTCAGTCTGTGTCAGGATAAAAGAGGTATATGGATTGACTGACTTCAGGTGGGTTTACTCTTCCCTAACCGTGAACACACTGCTGCTGCTGCTGCTGCTGCTGAATGAGAGAAATGATGCTGCAATTCCCGCGCCGTGTAACACTGCATCTCCTTCTCCATCATCATCTCCATCTCTTGATGCCAGTCTGATCCCCCCTCCCACCCCACCTCCATGACTTTCTGTTTGCAGTTTGGTGACGTAGAGAGACAGGAGGACAGAGAGAGAGAGAGAGAGAGAGAGAGAGAGGAGAGAGAGAGAGAGAGAGAGAGAGAGGAGGGGAAAGAGAGAGAGATGCCGAGATGGATTGATAGACAAATGCAGAGAAGAGGGCGGAACTTGGATTTACAGTACAGCGCTTATTCCTCACGTATTTTGCCATCTTGTGATGATGATGATGATCGCAGGTGCCGGACATGGGTAAATCAAGGTAAGCGCTTTATCCAACTTCTCCACATTACTGTGATAGATCGACGTCAAATAATGATCCACTAATAGACTCATAACACGTTTTGGGTCACATTAGTGTCTGTTTCTCTCCACCCTTCAAAAAACAACAACTTACCGATTTCTGACGAGCAAGTCCGCGTCTCCGGGAGTCGGAACCGCGACGGTTTGCATAGAAACGGCTTCTCTGAAATTAGGACTGAGCTTGTTTACGACAAGCTTTTTCATGCTGCTCGGTATGGAGGATCCTTTAAAATCCATGAAGTGCGCCGAGTAGGACAGGTCTATGATGGAGCGTCGCGCCACCGGATGAACTCCTGAAAGTGCGTCGGTGCCTCTGAGCCCCCCGCCGAACGCCGATACCGCTCTCCTGCCGTTCCTCGCCAGCAGCAGGATGGACATGATGGCTCCGAAATGTGACAAAGTTCAACTTGACGTACAGGCTACGTTAGTGGCAGCAATGAGCCCGGCTGCCATTAGCCTGCGCTGTGGGCTTCTTTCCTCTGCACTGTACACAGCATGCAGGCCGGGGCCGGGCTGAGCCGGGCAAAACGCACTTTAAAACCAAATATAAGGGCACATATATTTCGCAGCGTGCCTCTCTGTTTGTTAAGCAAAAACAACAGTCGAGTATTTCGGATTAAAACGTAGCACTGGTGCAGCCCTGTAGGCAGCACAGCAGCACCAGCAGCAGCAGCGCCCCAGACTTATCGGAGTCCCTCCCCTTCCCGGACACAACACTCACTTCCTAGTAAGGTGAAACAAATCAATCCTCGTCTCCGAACATATCCTCAACCGTTTTCCTCCCACGAAACCGACACCGACCCCACCGGATCTCTTCAGATATCGCAACTAAATATAACAATACGGCGCGCTGTGCCGTTGCGCACCCGTTTAAATCGCATTTTTATTCGGTTGCCGAAACGTGTTTGCGCCCACATGTAGGCTACACCTGTAACCAAAGCCCGTACCCGCGATTAGTGTGTTGTTTGCATTCCTTTCTGCTTGCATGCTTGCTGTACATGTGTTGTCATCTAATTGTCACCTGAATGCCATTTTCTGAAAGCGCCTCCAGGTTTTTGAAAAGCATGCAACTACTACTACAACATACTGTTTGATAGCATGGAACCCTCGTCCCACCCCCAGTGGGAGACGGACCTCCAACTCGTGCTGTGACAACCTAAAGATTACATTTAAGTTGTAACTAGTGAAGTATTTGTTGTGGTTTACATGTTCATATAAGTTTGTGTTTTAGTTGATAAGTTCCTTAAGGATCATTTCCTTTGTCGGAGGTTTTGGATTTTAGTAAAGCAAAGGGAGAAGGAGAGAGAGAGAGGGAGAGGGGGGAAAACAAGACAATTAAAAAGATTGACAGGTAGGCTCCTCTGTCAGGGGTGACGCTTGTGGAGAGGGGAGGAGTAAAAATGTAGCAGGAAAAGCCACTCGATGCGTCTGTCTATCAGTTGAGACTGTCTGAAACAGCTTCTGGATCCACCGCGTTTTCCATTTTTTTTCTTTTTTTTTGGGAGAGCTCGGATCAGTCTCTGGAGTTTTTTCCCCTCTCTCATTTTTGCTCTTTTTAAGAGACAAATATTTGAATCCGTGTCGATCTGATGGGCTGTTGGCGAAGCTTGGATGCGCCTGCGTCTTGTTTGTTTCCCCTCTCTCTCAAGTGATCTCCTCTCCACCGCATCAGCCACCCCTCCAAAAAAAAAAAAAAAAAACGACTCTTGTCCAAGATGCGATGAGATGAGCGGTGGAAATTATTTCCGCGACTCTTAAAACGTAAGTAAGAGAGAAAGCCTGCTCGTCCCATTTATTATTTTTTTTGTTCAATGGGAGAGGAAGAGGGAAGGAGGGGAGGGAGGAAAAAGTCTCCGCCGGACTGGTGAGGCTGGATCCGGGCTGAGGTGGCGTGGTGGTGACGGGACTGACATTAACCCATCTAATGCCTGTCTATCTGTTTTCTCCTCTCCGCTTTCTCTCTTTCAGGTCTCTGGCACAAGAAGACACGGAAACGCGGGGATACTTTACTTATCAGAGCTGTGCGCTGCGCTCACACGGGACTTATTTGTTTTGTTGAGTTTATTTATTTTTTAGTTTCGGTGTGCGTAAAAAGGCGCAGCAAAGTATCGCCCCCCTCCAAACAGCACTGGAGATTAGGGGGATTTTTTTTCCAGGGGGAGTGAACTGAAAACTTGGGTTTCAAGGTGCTGCTGATTCTTTTTTCTTTTTTTAAACCCTGCCATGAGAGACATGAAGGAAGATGATCTTTGATGGACATGAAGGTGTCAGGAGCTGGCCGAATCCCTTCGTAATTTTTGTGCTTGTTGTCGAAGCCGAGCCAGCTATTGAGTCCAAAAAAGAGCAGGCAGTTTGAAAAGAAGACAGATCCGAGATCAGAAACCCTTCCCCCCGACAAACGGGATGATTTTTCCAAACTGACAGACTTGATTTGTTTGTAACCCCTGCATGAGAAGCGCCGTGGAGAGTGACGGTCACTATGCCGAGGAGAAAGCAGCAAGAGCCGCGGCGATCAGCAGGTATAACCCGCCCCTCCATTTCCCATCAGTAACCAACTAGTTCTTTTTTAGTGTGAAGTGTAAATGAAAATATCTCCTTCTGTATCACATTGTTTAGTTGCCCTGCTTGCTGAGATTTATTTTACAACTCTGTTTAAATTTAATTCCTGGCGTTATTAACACAGCGCGCAACTCAACCCCCCCTGACCCACAGTTGTGTTTTAAAACGTGTCTTAATTGCGCAAATGACGCACATATCTGCGCATTGCCATTTTTTTATTATCCCCCCCTTTGCCAGGAAAGTTCTCTTAAGAATGGTGAGATAAACTAAATGGCATGTTATGGGGATAAAAGGGAGCTTTTGAGGTTCAAGAGTGAGTAATGATGAATAATTGACTGGGAAAGAAGGGGGAGAAAACTGGTGAGAGCCGGTTTTTTTCCTCCTTTTCTTTCTGTTTTATTAGAGGATTGCCATCCTTGATTTGATGCGTGATTGATCGCCTGTCATGTGGCAGTCTTTGATCTATTCATCCCTGATAAACATCAATAAATCCTGCCATGGAGACAAGCATGCCTCTGGTAGGTTTAGCACACAACCCTCCTGTTGTCTCAACCAGAAGCTGAAAAGCATAAAAAAGTTGCGAATTAGGGTGGAAAAATCACCTCCTTTTATTTTTAGGGAAAAAGGAGATGAAAGGACAGGGTGTATGCTGAATAGATCACAGGAAAAAATCAACCCAAACACTCCTTTTTTTTTTTAATCAGGTGTTTGCCTTTTCTTCATGGAGATACATTTTTGCACGTTCCCATCCAAATTCACCCCACATTCACTGTAAGAATCAGCCCAGTAATGAAATCAATATCCACTGCTGGAGGCGAGTATAATGTTTGCAATGTGACCAACTGATAAAACCAGGTCTTGGCAGAGGGGACCGACAAGGTTGACTTCTAGTGGTTTGGATTTGGACTCCCCCTTTTTTCCTCTCGTCTCCCTGCAGCCTTTAAACAAATGTAAATGAGTGACAGGGGTTTCTACCTCTGTGCTAATGAGGCCGGGCCTTTGAAGTTAGGCATTAACAACTGGAGTGAACAAAAGACAGTTACAGAATTTTAAAGAGATTTTGAAATATGAGGTGCAAAGCGGGTCGAACAGGAGGGCCAGCCGACGAAGACTTTGAACTCAGCGGGTTTTATCATTTTAAGCAGGGAGCTGCTGCTGCTGGTGGTGGTGGTGGTGGTGGTGAGGAGGAGGATGAGAAGCGGTGTAGGATGGAGAACATTCAACCGGTGCTCGCTGTCGACTCCTGTCTTTCTCCCTAGCGAAGCACTTCTCACACGATTTCAGGCCTAGTCTACGATGACAGGATTCAGATTTAGATATCTGTGTGTGTGTTTGGGTTGTTGTTTTGGCGAAATAGCCCTCTGGAAACGGTTGGCCATGGTGGGAGCTGAGTGACTCCTGTTAGATTTCTGCATGTAGATGGAGGCATGAAAACATGACATCGCTGTGACCCCTCCCTTCTCTCACCACGCACACACACACACACACACACACACACACACACACACACACACACAGGCCATTGATCCATTACACTGTCCACTGAGTGCCATGCGCATCATATGGGCTGTAATGGTCAATCACAGCTTGGCAGACGAGATGTTTTCCATTCTTCCATGAACATGACAGTCAGTCAGAGATAACGCCCTCCACTCCATGCTCCCAGTAGCAACAAATAACCAACACACACACACACACGCACACTGGGCTAGCCTGATGCTCCACTGGGAGCTGGTACTGACCTGTGGCTTCCTCTCTGTGCTGTTGCTCAGAGAGGAAATTGCTCATAGTGGTGGGGCCGAGCATGGAAATCAGAGCTCAGACAATTAAAACAACAATAGCAGACTTGTCTCGACAGGTTTCTTTTTTTTTTTTCCTCACCATGTACCTTTTTTCAGAGAATATTATTTGTTATGTAATGTCTGTTTTAGTGTTTCAAGCCCAAATCAGGTGTAAAATATTCCCCAACACTAGAAATGGCGAAAGTCATAATTGTGGATTTCTTTGACTTTTACAAACATTTGTAGGCATTTTATTTTCCCATAATGCAGCCAGGTAATAGTGAAATGTCTTTCATAGTCTGATGAAAGTTGCAACACCGCTTCTTTATTCCTTATTCTCCTCTAAATTTTTATAATTTCTTAAAAAATTAGAAGATTTAAAAAAAAAAAAACTTACGACTCTGAGTTTGACTCATGATTAAATTTATTTTCTCAAACGATAATTTTCCAACACAATTTTCTCTTGAAGCCTGTGTGTGTATGTGGTGTTAAGATCCACCTAAAATGGCCAAGACACAAGGATTTTTTTACAGACCATATGTAGCTCTCATTATACTTCAATAAATGATAGTTTTCATTCAAGAATCTGAGCAGTAAAGCTGAGATGGAAAGAAACCTGCATTAGAGAACGTAAATTAAAAAAGTACATTTTCCTTTTTCCAGTACACGTTTTATAGTGCACAGATGCATCTTCTCTGTGTGTGTTATTACACTTGTAGCCTCACCTCATCATTAAAATGACTGGATTTAAGAGTGAGGGGTGGGCGGTGGGAGGGGGGGCAGGAAGGAAGGCAGGAACAATAAAAAAGACAGAATGGAGTGATGCCGTCTTTCATCCGAGGCAGGCTTTTAGATAGCCTTATAGGAGGAAGATGAGGAGGAAGAGCAGATAAGATAGTCGCTCTTATTTCTGTGGAGCACGATGGTTAATTATAAGAAAGACGGTGTGTGTGTGTGTGTGGGTATGGGGATTGGTGGGGGGGGTAAGGTTGCTTCCCGTTGGCTTCATTAGAGAGAGCCCTAATTATCTGCGGAGCTGATGGATTTGTGACAGGCCCTAACGATTAATGCTGACAAATTCAGTAAGGTGTCAAGTCCGCAGCTGCCTTGATGTAATCAAGTTGATATTATACAGTCCCCATAGCCCCTAGTGCAGCACCAACTCAATTTGCCTGTGCAGGTGACAAATGGACTTTGCTACCTGACTAATCACGTCAGGAGACAATGCCAGTTAATGACCTCAGTGAGCTCCCGCCGCCCCCACCCCCACCCCCACCACTCTTATAACCTTGTAATAAGCGAGCCAGACCAGCTACAGCCCATCGCAACCTTTCCCTCTGTTCTCTCTCTTTTTATTTTATTTTCAACCGTCTCGTTCCCTTTGTTTTTATTTGAGTCCCTTCAGTTACACAGCTTCTAATTTCTGTTTCGAGGTAGCGGTGCACTTCCTTAAAGTTTCCCCTTGTTATTGGCTGGAATGTGGAACTGTTGCAGGAGATTTATTTATTTTTATATTAATGACACTGCTTCGGGCCTGTTCTAACCACTTGATGTATCGGCACTCCAAAGTAATCCCATGAACCATTTTTAAAAATAGGTAGTTTTTACACTTTTGCATGTGTTGCAGCCCTGCTAGTAAATCACCACCACATCATAACACGGCCTGCTCGCACTTTTAGCTGAACGTCCTCCCAACTCAGTGCTGTTTGTGGCCGCCTCGCTGAAGGCCTCCCGTTTATTTCTGAGCTGGAGAATCACAGTGCCCAGGGATTAATGATTTTGCATGCCCAGGGTAGCTAAGATTACACAGCGACCTTTGTGCTCTTACTTGACGATGCTGTTATGTGATATTCTCTCCCCTCGAAATAATCAGCATGCTGAGATTTATGTGAACCCCCCCCCCACCACCACCACCACCAACTATCCCTCTGTCTACACCAGCGTCCTGAGGAGTGCAGCAGTGTATAGCCTCTAGGTGTGTGTTTTTTTACTGTTAATGTTGCCGGATTTGAATACCAACCTCTTTCCTGAGAATTAGAACAGTCTTGTTTTGATAAAGAAAGTTTATTTTCAGCAAAGGAACTAGTGTCTTTGGCCCGAAAGTTGGAGCGGCTTATTACATCCGATGGCTTAAGGGCTCCACAGCTTCTGAGAAATGAGAAGTTTATGTTATAATTCAGTGAAGAAAGTGTATGTGTGTTTGTGTGTGTGAGAGTTCGAGAGAGAGAGGGGGCGAGACAGAGGCAAAGAGAGTGTGAGTGTGTGTGTTTGTAGCTTAGCACTGACCGGTGTTAGTTTCCCTGGAATGAATAACTTGAACGAGTGTAACGGTAACCACGCCGTGTTAGTTATCCTCTTTAGCGGGGCCTGCCTTCGGATCCCGTCTCCGTTCCCCCGCCGGAGAACGAAAACAGCTTCCAACAGCAGCTCCACATATTTCTCACTTCTGACTGTCATATCTGTTCACTAATCCCAATCAAAACGAGGGATATCAGACCGAGCAGGAACACAATATTGATCCACAGCGGCCAGTTTGCACTTCTGTTTCCTGAGCATTCCCTTTAGCTTGTTTATGTGTGTTTGGCGGTCGGACTCGGCTAGAGGTTACGCTAATTGGAGCGGCGGTGTCGTTAGCAGGTGGCATCGATCGACCTCGTCGATAGCCACTTTTGCTCCTGCGCCACCCTCTGAAACTATTAGTTAAATTTCCATCAGGGATTTGAGGCAGTCAAAGGTCAAACACGCTCAGCTCGCTCTTCTACTGCCTCAAGAGCCCATGTGTTTGTGTGTGTGTGTGTGGTATTAGTTTCTTAGTTACTTACATTTCTTATCCTTGCAAATGCAATCCCATTGCACAGAAAATTCTTAAAGTCCCATTTACAAAACAGCCTCAAGATCAACATGAAAGGTTTTTTGTAGTATTGATTATCAGTGAATAACTAATATAATCAAATGGAAGGTATTAGCGAGGTTTAAGCAGCATGCGTTAAGCTTTTTCTGTTCACACAGATAAGGATATATTTCACACCATAGCAATGGCACCCCTCCTTGTCTCTTTCTCTTCCTTTCTTTCCGATTCTTTCCGGGGCATTCTCAACAAAAGCTGCCCTCAGGGCACGCTGCTACCATCACTAGCAGTGTGTTGCCCTCGCTGCACTTTAGACACACACACACACACACACACACACACACCGTCAGCCATAAACACAGACAGTCAGACTGACAGACAGACAGACAGACACACACACACACACACACACACACACACACACACACACACACACCTACACCTAATGCTTAAGTGCAGCCAGCATGTCTCTGTGGGAGGTCATAATGGAGGTGGCTTAGTATGATGGGAAATCATATCATTAAAGCAGCCAGATGTGCTTTGTTGCCTGCCTTGCAGCACATAAAAACAGCAGCAAGTCATGGGATCCAAAAAGAAAAAGAAGAAAAAAATCCAAGTCTGAGAAAATCAAGTCTGAAACAGATAGAAAGCAGCCCTCTGGGACTGGGCTGACAAGCAGTCTTACTCCTGACTGCCATAGAAAAACAATTTCCCCCAAATAAAGAATTTTTGTTCTCATTTTTCAGTGTAGCGGCAGCATAACAAACTCGTTTTTTTTTTTTAACTTTTCGTGAAATTCAGATTGGACTCAAAGCTTTAATAAACGGCGCGCTGTTGCTGTTATCAGCTCTTTGTTAAGTGTGCTTAATTATGATGTAATATTTGTGTTGTGCTGAGTAATTACATTTTGTTAAGGTTCCACAGTGGGGATGTAAGGCTCATTAATGGGAAAAAAAATGTTCATATGTTGTGTTTCTTTTTTTTTCTTCTCTGGTACATAATTTGAGACATGAGGAAGATAAGAAGGGAAGCGTTCAAGAGAAGTAGTCATGCAACATTTAAGGCGCTAAAACTTGACATCTCAAATTTTCTTAAGTAAAGTATTACATTTGCTGAGGGTAAATTTGCTCTCTTGATCAGCGCCGTGCCTCCTCGAGAGGCTATGGGAAAAGTCTGCTAGAGCCAAATTTAACATGTTACTTCTATCAATAAAAGATGAGCAATTACAGAATATTTTGTCTAATAAGTATTTGAATTCCTCGGCGCAGGAATGAAAAAAAAAACATGTAGCTTACCCACTCATTACATCAGTTAGCAGGGGGAGTGAGAGGCAGCTCTTTGATGCCAACAAACAAACAAGACAAACGAGATGGGCCCACTACAGAAGAGCAAAAGCCCTATCCAGGGACACCCAACCCCTGCGCACTCCTCCCTCTTCTCCGTCTCTTCTTCCTCCTCTCTCTCTCTCTCTCTCTCTCTCTCTGTCTCTTTCACGTATACCTCTCATCTCTCCTCTCATTTCTCGGCACTCCCTCTCCCTTTATTTCTTGCTCTTTTCCCCTCTCCAGCATGTTTCTCATCTCACATCCCCCTCTCTCCTGGATAAATACTCGTTCTTTGCCACTCAAAAGCAAAGAGAAAAGAGAGAGAAGTGCTGGTGGTAGAGGAAAAGGGGGTGAATGAAAAACGGGGATGAGGAAATTTTTTTTTTTCTTCTTTTTTTTCCATTTTTAAACTGTGCTCCTTTCTTTCCCCCCGTCGGTTGTACCTCACCAGACAAAGTTAGGTGGAGATCATCGGAGAAATGAAAAGCTGAAAGGGAAACAAATGAGGGAAGTTTAAGTGTGCATTCTTGATTTGTTTTTTGGTGGGGGGGGGTTCTTTTTTTTTTTTTTTTTTTGAGCCAAATCTATAATCATCCCAATATGGTTTGAACGCGTATGCAATGGAAATAGGCCTGTTTTAGTGACTGAGAAAGATGGGAAGAGTGGATGTTCGGCGATGGCAGCGGGCACCAGTGTTGGTGTTAGTGGGTGGGAGTCTATGTGGGTGGATGGATGGATGGTAAGGTGGTGGGATGGCGTTGGGGGGGAGGGGGGGGCAGCTTTTAGGATGGGTATTAGAGCTGACAGATGAACGGGACGATAGACAAATTCTCCTGCAACAGCTGTGACTGCCGCCATTATCCTGACAGGTGTCAATTAAGAATTACTGCCCGGCCGGCCGAATGCCCCTCCCGACTTGCACACGTCCCTCCATCCCTACACCCCCCTCCCCACAACCCTCCCACCCCCTTGTCCAGCTGTCGGTGTGCGAGCGAAATAACACTTTACCCTTGTCAGTGTTGTCACAGGCCCTGCAGCCCCGGTCCCCCCCCCACCCCCTTTTGAAACGGCGGCCAGCGGCAGAGGCTCGCTGATCAATACCTCGGCGTTTTAGCGATCATGTGTCTGTAGGTGGACGGGTGTCCAGTTTTGCCCATTTGTATCTGTACAACCTGTGATCTATTGTTTGAATCTCGCTCTCCGATCAGGTAACTTAACACTACCGGATGACGCACGCATCGAGGCGTGGTGATTTAACAACACAATGAGACCCCGTTGCTGCCTTTTTAAATAACCCTCAGTTATAAAGCTTTAGTTCAGGCTGAAATATGGTGTTTAGCTCCATTCTGCAGGTTAAAAAGCCCCTTCATTACATCCCTGGCCTGTGTTTGTGTGTGTGGGTGCATTTTGTACACAGTGTGTGGTGTGTTCACCTTTTGCAAAGCAGCGGCTGCAGAGTAACCTAGATTCTGCTTCCCTTGATCCTCTGTTACTCACGCTGTTGGCTAATACAGGGCTGCCTTTATTCCACATTGTAAAGTGGGGAGTTGAGGTCAATGAGTGAGAAAATGAACAGTTGCCATTGCCCATCTCGAAGGCTCCCTTCCAGTAAAGCCGCTGGCTGACAAACACATTTTGGAGTCGGCAGGCTTCTGGCTTTTTTACAGCGGGAAAAAAAGGAAATTCAAGCGTGTGTGTTCCTCATTTGCCATATTTTCTCAATTTTTAGGGGTTTAAATCAGCGCGGTGGCATGCAGTTTAATTTCCCTTTAATTATTAAAGTGTAATAGAAAGCATCATGTGTGCGAGATTACGGTTCAGCTGGCCAAAGTGGTGACAGTGTGTGTGTGTGTGGGGGTAATAAAGGGGGAGACATACTGTAAAGATGAGTGCACATACCTTTATTTCTAATTATACACCATATAATCAACCCTCACGTACACATGTGTTCTATGAATTTTAAAGTTATTATGCGCTGGTGTGCCACGCTGTTGACACTGTGTAGTTATTACTTGCTTTCTGTAATAAATGCAGTTTTCGGTGCCGGAGCAGAATAAACATGAGAAGCTTCAATCGGTAGAAGGAGGAAGCAAAAACAGCAACACGGAAAAGCAACATGAGAGTGAGCGCACGAGGCTCCCCAGGAATACACAGATGGATTTGCATGTTCACTTGGGAGTTACAGTTTTGGATTTCTTCCCTAGAAATCATTTGCCACAGAAAATAACCGGGGAAGATAATATCAGTGTTATTCCGCTATACTCCTGCTTTTATTTGCATATCTCTTGTTTTAAATAAGGCAACCCCTCGGAGTGAAATTCAGTTTGTTTTTTGGAGCCTCATTCTGCATCACCTTTTTTTTTTTTTTTTTTTTTTTTTTACTTCTCAACCTCTCTGCCTCTATTTAATTCTGTCTTCAGGCCTATAGCTCCTCTCTTCTGTCTCACACTGGCACTAGACTGCTCCGAGCGATTATCAAACCTGAGAATATTTTCCATCCACATGCAAATCACCCACCATGCTCTCTTATCATTCCTGCTTTGCCCCCCCCCCCCACCTACCACCCCGCCTCAGCCACCCCAAACGGTTGTGTGTAATCAAAGTAAACGGCAGCTAAAGCTAAAAGGGAAACGCTCTTTGTGGAGATGGATGGAGGGATTAAATATTAACCGGATGCGGCTGACTTAAGGCAAGTGTTTTACATAGCTGCTCCCGCCGCGGATGCCACGCATTGATCCCCTCGCCCTGGCGCCTTTACTTGTTTGGCTGCCTGCCGTTAATTTTTCACCACCGTTTCACTGGCCCGGCCTTTTAGAACGGAGAGGGAGAGGGAGGCCAATGAATGGTTCACCCATCCACCGCTGCCCCTCCCCTCCCTCCCCGTGCCTTTAACGGGGGCAGGTGAGATGGATGATAGCAATTTGAGATTTTGTTTGTGCGTGTGATCATGGAGATTGTTTTTGGTATTACCATGGTGTAACAATTCCAGTGATTAATTGAGGCGAGTGCTCGGCTACGATCGGAGGAATTGGGGTAAATGGGAGGTTGCGGGTTCTCCACCTTCCTCCGCTCTTGACTTGTGAATGTGGTGTTTATCGGCTGACCTTGGAGTCCGACACTGCTGGCTTCTTTACACACACATAGAACAACAACACACTCCCGGGACCCTGCCTCCACATACACTGCCCCTCTTGTCATATCACTTCCTTCATTTCCTCATGCCTCTTTCTTCCTCTCCTCCAGCTGTGATTAAAAGAGAAAATCAAAACCACTCAAACCAAACTTTGGTGCGAAAAGGAGACTAAACAAAAACAAAATGGCTACAGTGGCTACACTATTCCTGTGGATGGACATAAGCGGTGGGAATGCTCTTCCAGTGGCTGTATGTTATCAATGTGTTTGTTGTCTGCATGTGTATAGAAATATCCTGTGGGTCACAGAGGCAGCTTGTTAACAGGGGGGCTCCTACCAGTGGTGACCCCCCCCCCCCCCCCCCCCCCCCCCCCCCCACCACACACACACACACACACACACACACACACACACACACACACACACACACAGACAGTTGTTGCACTGGTGCTGTTGACAGCATTGTGAAGGCCTTGTGGCATTTATAAATGCAGTGTCGGTCCAGCAGCAGAGCTCTACCTCGCAGTCGTCAGACATGGCCACCGCTCATCACTCAGCCCTAATGATGCCTGGTTTTCCCCCACCCCCCTCTCCACCCACCCTGGCCAGATCTGAAGGGGTCGAAGGCAGGTCGTGACCCCCAGGTGGCTGTAGTCCGGACGATTGCTGCACTTCTTTACGTGTTTTGGTTTGACCTCTCTCTCTCTCTCTCTCTCTCTCTCTCTCTCTCTCTCTCTCTCTCTCTCTCTCTCTCTCTCTCTCTCTCTCTCTCTCTCTCTGCAGCTCAGTCTCTCTCTGACGTTATTATGTTCCATTTGGTTCAAACACATACAAGCTTTTCACAGCGTGTATCAATGTTTCGGTGCTGGGAGGTGCAGATAGCTGATATTTATAATGCTGCATGGTATTAATTTAACAATTTTCATGCCTCCAAAAAATCCAAATATTTTCAGTTTCAACCTGAATAATATGATACTAAAATGCACTAAGCCAATAAGCCAGTAATAATAGCAATGATAATAATAATGACACTAAAAATATTGTTTAATCCAATCAGAATGCTGCATCACTGTTAAATACAGTTAACAGAGCTTAGACAACAGCACAGTGTTACATTTCATAATAAACATGACGAAATATATCCACCGTAATAGATCTATGGGTCATCTTTTAATAAATATTCACAATGATAAATATTGGGAAACAAACATATTAAATGTCTGACCCTACTCTTTCTGTTCCTCCCTTGGATCCTCTCCAACTTCTCCTTCCTTTTCATGCTATTTCCTTTCTTCTCCCTGTGTCTTTTCTATGTCTCTCGCTCTTTTGCTCTCCTTTAGTCAAAGTAGCCCTGGTCCCCATAGCAACACATAGTGAACTCTTTACTCATTAGTGTGTATGCAGCCACGCTGAATGACCTGAATCCTGTTCCTCATTCCTGTGATTTTCATGCCAACACGTCCATCACCTCGTTGTGATTTTACCGGATCAGGCTGAGTAACCAGCCAGTGTTGATATTTGGACATTTGCTTGATTCCAAAATCAATGTGTTTGTCTTGTAGTGGCAAGTGAATTGTGTGTGTGTGGTGTGTGTGTGTGTGTGTGTGTGAGATCACATGAAGATTGAGAGGCGACACTGGGAAACGTCCCTCCGTCACGCTTGACTCACGCTCGGCTGTTTTTTTTTTTTTTTTTTTTTTTTTGGTCGTTAAATCTCCAGAGCGCTGATAACAGGTCAGCCGTTGAGAGAGAGAAACGAGAGGGAGGAGGGGAAGGGGCAGAGGAAGTGAAAGAACCAGGATATGATTAGAGAAAGAGTAAGAAAGTGTGTATGCAGACGAAAAAAAAAAAGGGAAAGAGAAGAGATTGGTCGTCTTTATGCTGGCTCACCCATTGCGTGGGCGGTGCATGGAGTGGAGGGGTCAATGGGATGCCGTGATAGGCTAATCTGCCAGGAAGGGAGGGTTAGGGCAGGCCTCACGGGAGCAGCTCATTGGCTAAACTCATTTGCCCTGTGAAATAAAATCTCATCGCGTCTTTGTTTTCATTTTTTTTTCTCCATCGTTTGAAGATTGATAGTGCGGGTATTTGCTCTGAAATCTCTTTTCGAGTGTGAATATTTATCTGCCTGCATCTGTACAGTATGTGCCTTGTGTGTGTGTGTGTGTGTGTGTGTGTGTGTGTGTGTGTGTGTGTGTGTGGCATACTTTTCTTAGTTCATCCCAGTTCCTGTGGGAGTGTGTGTGTATGCACGATGTTTCCAGAGCTGTGTGTGCCTGTCCTCCAGTCAGACACATGGATGACAGATGACCCAGTGGGAGACACCAGCCATCCTGCCCAACCGGAATCTTACCCCCCTTCTCCACCTGCCCCCCCTTTGCCTACTAAAAAGTGCATACTTTGTTTACTTCCTTGGCTTTTAGCCATAAATCCTGGATCCACCTCCAAGGTGGCGTTGCCCCCTTTTCCTCGGGTTTCCCAGCTTTGTACACGATCATAATAACTGCGTCACCGCGAGTGTGTGTGCGGGAGAACAAACCAGCCGCAACCTGGCTGAATGCATGCCTGTCTATCGCTGGGGGGGGGGTAGGAGCTTACTGGACCAGAGGAAACCTAAATCCTCATATAAAAAGGCCATGCACTCCTCAGCCTGGGCCGAGGGAAGGAAGGAGGGAGGGAGAAGGAAGGGAAGAGAGAGGAAGACAGAAACAGGGAGAGAGAGAGAGGGGAAAAAAGTTGATTTCCTTTTTCAGCAGAGCCATACATCACAGGGCCTCCCAGCTGCAGTGTCACAAGCTGACAGAATGACATGTGTCATTTATCAAAGGGGCCAGGCGGGGGCCTTGGGAAACGTGCACCACAAAGCCTGAGAGAGTTCATTCCAACGCTCAACCCTCCCTCCTTCCCTTCCTCCCTCCTCCCCTCCCTCATCCCTACTCCCTCAGCCCGCCCCCACCGTTCACTCTCCTCCTCGTTTTCTCTCCTCTGTGCCCCCCCCCTCCACCCCTCCTCTGACCACCTCCACCCTCCCTGCGCACTTTGCCTGGTGCCAAAAAAAGGGCTCTGTAATGTTTTCTGTCTTCGTTGTACTCACACACAGCCAGCGTGTGTGTGTTTGTGTGTGTGTGTGTGTGTGTGTGTGTGTGTGTGTGTGTGTGTTTATGCAGGGTTGCTCCACTGAATACAACCACTTCCTATACCTTAAAGCCTAAATCAGTCCAAGTTTGAAGAAAATCTGAAGGAATAAATCACATTTAAGTAAGCATTCGAAACCTTTCAAGCTAGCAGTTTGACAACCAACACATTCATTCATAAAATGATCACCTTATGGTGATTTTAATAACACTTTAGTGTTTACCTTGCTCAATGGCTTTGGATTTGTGTGCATGCATGCATACATGTCTGCGTGCACGTGTCACGTGTCGTGCTCCTCCTGGGTAAGAGGTTGTTTATCTTGCTGTTACTGATCTGGTTTAAGACAGTCTTTCTGATTGTTACTTTAGTGGCCTTATTAGAGCGTGGCTTTTCTCACTCTCCCCATATCATTCTTTACTTACTTTGTTGTCGTTTTTATTCAGTTGATCTCCTACAGTAGTGGCCTGGAAACATTTATATGCACACACACACACACACACACACACTCACTCCATACCTGCTACTGAAGAGTTGTTTGACAGAGAGATTACAGCTTTCCCGGCTGGTCGGGCCCCAGTCGGAGGTCTGCGGGGTCACGGCACTGAGCGCTCGGGGCCCGTTTAAGAACGCATTACGTTGCAGAACAGCTTGTACATAGGAACGGCTGTTGTAGCCGACGTGTCAGTTACAATAGCAAGCTGTGTCAGTCCAGTCATAGCATGCCTATCAACAACTTTTTTTGTGTTAATGTCTTACCTCACCGCACGCACTCCATTTCCAGCTTCCTCTCATCCATCATCGGCTCACCTTTCATCCCAACCCCTCGTCCACCCCCATCATCGGCCCCCGTTAGGGTTAACTCCATCCCGGCCACTTGCAGAATCAATAAACTATCTCACCTGGGTGCCCTTCCCTTCCTCCACAATGGCCAGGTTTGACTTTAGGAACGCTGTAATCTGCCTCTTGGCTTGTGTTTAGTGGCCTTGTTGCCATGTTTGTCCACCACCGAGCTGCGTTGTATTTTGAAGATCAATTGTGACCAATTTAGAAGAAATCAAGTAAAGTCAGCATGAATTTTTATGTGTGATGTATTAAAATAAATCATGTAATTCCAGACCGATGTCACCATTTAGTAGCCAGACTGCATGTTGTATCATTTAAAATGAAGTTAACGCAATCAGGTTTTGGTGGCTGCCAATATTAGATGCAAGGGCATTTCCACAGGTTAGGCAGGATATTTTTCTCAAGGCATTCTGGGGATTTCAAATACATAAAATTTTCATTAATCTTGCAAGCATGCGTCTTCTTTGAAAACCGTGCCCACCCGCTCACTTTTAGCTTTCTAACACCAGACTAAAGCGAGTTTATTTCGACTTCTAGCAGCTGAGAAACTTTGGGTGAAATTCTCTGTTTGATAATTAAAACTCCAACTCTCTGGGCAGCACGAGGTGGTGAGCAGACAGACAGAGAGAGAGAGAGAGTGAGGGGGGAAATAAAGAAGAGGTAGTGGGGGAGCCCTGACAGTGTAATGTTTCCTTGCTTTGTCTGCGGGGGTTAAAAGACGTGGTACATCATTAAGAAGAATATTCAGTGGCGGTGTCACTGAGGGGTGACCCTTCTAACAGGTCATGGATAGTTCACCCCCAGCCCACTAAATACCTCCCCGCCCCCTCCTCCTCCATACACGCAGCCATAGGTAGAGTTCAGGGCGGAGAGTTTCAGTCACACAGTGGCCATTTTTGATATCTTTGTTTTCCAGTTGAGAAAAAGCTCTTGAGCCGTAAACGCTTTTCATTGATTGTAACATGCAGCCAAGTTTGGCTAAAGCACAATAAAACAAGCATATTTACACAGTCCTGAAGCACATCTTGGCACAGACAGACAACTCAGCTCATGCTGATGCTAAATGTGCGTTCAACAGTGTTTATAGGGAGATCAAGAATGAAAGGAGCAGTTTTGAGATGCTCTGTTTCTTCTCACCTCTCCTGTTCAGCTTCGTCGTCTTCTTTCTTTGTCTTTGCACCTCCTTCCTCTATGCGCTCTGTGTGTCAGGAAGGTGGGGGACCGGGTAGACGGCCTCTTTTCATTTGTCTTCATAAGCCTCATTTATTTTTGCAGCCAGATGTGAGCTGACAGACATCACTCAGTGACCCCCCACTCCCAACTCCCCTTCTTCCTTCCATCGGCACCCTTGAGCCCCTCTTTCCCCGTACTCCACCCTACTAGGAGGTCAGGCGAACACCCCACCACCACCTCCCCTTGCACCCCCACCCCCGACGTCAGCATTACACAAGATGGATGTATCTTTAAAGCAGAGATTGATTGTGGATATCAGAGTTATGGCGCCATTCATCACGGCCGATATTATTCAGACGAGCGGGATTGAACAAGGAGGTGGGACTCCTGAGCCTGTGTGGGTGGGTTCTGGTGGGGGGGGGACTTTAACAGATTGTAGATGAGAGTGTATGTCAGCGGTGTGTGTGTGTGTGTGTGTGTGTGTGTGTGTGTGTGTGTGTGTGTGTGTGTGTGTGTGTGTGTGCACGTGTGTAGAATGAATGTGTGTGCTTATGCTCATGTACTCGCTTGTACCTTCATAAGTCGGCCTCACTTGGGAATTCTGGCATGTGCTCGCGTCTGACTGTTTCTCGTCTTTATTCTTGTCACTGTGTGTGTGTGTGTGTGTGTGTGTGTGTGTGTGTAGCTGTCTGCATTGATCTCCAGTGATGTGATCCTCCTTGAGAGCCTGTTCTCATCGGACTCTGATTTACGGCTTCATTAGGATCCTCGCGCTACCTCCCCTTCTTTTTGTCTCCCCAGCTTTCGCCAGGTCACTCTTGGAGACACACACACACTCAGCGGAGTGAAAAAGCTGCAAACTAAAGGACTTTTCATCCCAAAACACATTGTATAGTTTGTTTCTGTTCTGTTTGTCATCTTTATGAATAATCTCTTATTATTCATCAAGGCTCAGCACCTCATTGTGCCCCCGAGAGCTGGAGTGCTGTGGCGGTTTTCGGAGGTGCTTCCCTACCCCCAGGCAGCCCCCGCTCGGCTGAAAGGAGGTCTCATTGTGTGTGTCGTCTTTTATGGTGCCGTCTGAAAGGGAGGGATGCACTCCAGTCGGCATTCAAATGCACGTGGTAAAGCAGCCAGCAGAGCAGGACAAACACCACAGGTTGTAAACGCTTTGAAAAGGAGAGTGTGTGTGAGAGTGTGCGTGCATGAGGATGTGTAAATGGGAGTGTTTTGAGTGTGTGCGGGCTCTTGACTGAAAGGTTTTCACTCTCTTTACCTCCACTTTTTCTCTCCCGATACAGTTCGCCACTTACTTTGCTGCTCGTTTTTTCCCCCCTGTCTACCTGTCTTCTGTAGTCGCCTGAAATGACTTTCTTCTTCCTCACACTAAGAAAAAGAACCTCAAAGTTTTTGCTTCTCATGGTTTTAAAATCCCCCCCTCCACCACCACCACCGCCATTATCAGGAGTCAAGTCATGCAGAAATGTAAAAAAAAAAAAAAAAATAAGAAGGTAATCACACTTTGTGCTGGTGCTTTTGTCGTCAGTCCGTGATGGAAATGGGTCTAAATATGAGATTAGAACCTGCCGGTGACTGATGCTATTAGGCAGATATGCCATAGACTTTACTATCTCCCATGAAGGATTAGCGCAAATTATACTGGGAGACAGGCTTGATTTCTCCTCTGCCTGGCTGGATGTGGGCATTTGAGGCACTCTAAGTTGACAGCGTCTGTCTCCGCTTAGTTCTCCGAGACAGGTTGTGTGACAGCTGATGCCAGGCGAGGGCTTAAAAAGTGTGTATGTGTGGGTGTCTGTTTGTGTGTCGGACAACGTTTGGTGGTCTGTGTGTGCGAGCGTGAGTGTGTCATTGTGTGTGAGAGTAGAGAGAGTTATAAACTGACAGGCGAGTGTGTTTGAATGTGATTGCGCGTCAATGACTTCTTTTTTTTTTTTTCAGAAAACAGGTTCTCTTTGAGTAGGGTGACAATTGGGAAAGGCTAATTTTAAGCTCGGTGGCTTCCTCTTTAATTCTTCACACTCTTATCTAGCATTATTTTGAAATAATTAAACTGTCCAGGTGAAGGTGTTTTTTGTAGCTATGAATAAGTAGGAAAGCTGGTCAGACATCTGACCAGGTGCTGGATATTTAAATCCGTTTAGAGGAAAATGCTGATAATAAGAGGACATGTAAGTTTCTCTTTGCTCCAGAAAGGTCCATCATGACAGCAGGCCAATGACATCCATCACACAGCGCGTAATCTCAAATTGCTTGAACTATGATGTTGATGTAACTGGAGGTAGGTGGTCGAGCGCTTTGCTCACCTCTCAGGAATGTTTCGAGGGAACATGCAAATGCTCCCTGTTTTAGCCGTGCTGTCTCCTCTCGGCCTGCTGATTTAGGAGGGTGACATGTCCTTTAATGTTGGGTAATAAACTGGAGGGGTGGATTTACGGGCTCAAGCCTTGTTTTCCCCCCAATGTTTTTGTCCTTTGGCTCCATATGACAACAATGCAAGGTCCGTCCTCGCCGCATTTGAGGTGTTTTCAAAGCTACTGTAGCAGCTTTAGCAGAGCCGTTGGTTTCCACCTCAGTCCGTGGCCATATGTCACTCAGAGAGAAAGTTTCCCAGTACACTGGAAAATAGTTTGGATTGACAATCAGCTACTGCAGAAAGCTTTAGTCACTTAAGGTTACACCTGCCGATAGTTCATGATCAATGGATTTCATGAGTTTTATTGTGATTTCTGTCGACGCATTTAGCTTTGCTTGACATTTTCAACACGTGAAACGCAACCAAAATTGTGTAAATGCAGCAGTGCAACCTTTACTTAGATCTGTTTGTTAACAAGATAATGACATGTTAACACAAATGCCACCAATTTCTTTAGCGCAATCTATCTTTCAGAAGATAGATAAGGAATTCATTGGTACCAACCATGTCATACTAGCTTGTTGTAAAAGAGGCTAAATAAAAAAATAAAAAATAATTTTGGTGAGGAAAAACCGTCATGGGAATTTTCAAAGGGGTCCTTTGACCTTTGACCTCAAGATATGTGAAAGAAAATGGGTCTATGGGTACCCACGAGTCTCCCCTTTACAGACATGCCCATTTTACGATAATCACATGCAGTTTGGATCAAGTCGTAGTCAAGTCAGCACACTGACACACTGACAGCTGCTGTTGCCTGTTGGGCTGCAGTTTGCCATGTTATGATATTAACATATTTTTATGCTAAATGAAGTACCTGTGAGGGTTTCTGGACAATATTTGTCCTTGTTTTGTGTTGATAATTGAATTCCAATAATAAATATATATACACATTTGCATACAGCAAGTATATTTGCCCACTCCATATTGAGAAGAGTATTAAATACTAGACAAATCCCCCTTTAAGGTACGTTTTGAACAGATAAAAATATGTGATTAAACACGATTAACTATAAACAATCATGAGATAAATTATGATAAATATTTTAACTGACTGACAGCCCTACTTAGAACCAAAGGGAACGATCTTTACTGCACATTTAACAGCAATATTTTGATTCAGCTTGTCCTTCCAGTACTGCTCCACATCTTCAGATTTCTGCTTTGTCTTCCCACTCGTCCTCCTCCTCTCTGCTCTCTCCTCCTCCTTAGTGTGTGAGGTGCGATGCACAGCGGTGCTTCGCTGTGTCAGCAGGATTGAAACAGGTCAAAGTGTAGAATGACTCAGATAGGTGTGTAGCGTCAGACCGATATATACTGTACAGTATGTTTCCTGATATTGGCTTCTTGTTGGATTTTGGCCAGACGAGGCTGCCCACGTCTGATGTGATGTTCAGACTTCTGCCTGACTACAGCAGGTGAATATGACTGTTAGTAATGTTTTTGTTTCAGGTGGCTGACCAGAAAATGTACCTCAGTGTGGTGTGGGAGGATTTACTCACCATCTTCAGTGTGTAAATCCTGCAATGAAACCTGCATTGGCTACCTCGCAGTGCTGCTAAATCTAAAGGAATTTTATGGTGGTTGAAATACTGTCTCAGAGGCTTTCCTAACCTGAGTACCTTTTGAGGGGATACATATAATAATTAAATCTTTCTAGCACGATAGAAGTCATGTCGGCACCAGTATCAGCATCTTAAAACCCCATATCGGTCTCCTCTACACTGGATGCTCCAAATCAGTCTCATCCTCGACACAGTTTGACTGATCAGTCCGAGGCCTAGTTTGCTGCTGCCAGCATGGGACTCGATGTTCGTTTCTCTATTTATTTCCACAGCCCATGTGTTTTTTCCCCATATAAAGACAGTCTATGTCCGACCGTGTCACCGCGTGATGGATTGCATAGTCCTCTTCTCTCAGGAAGAGAAAGGGGGCGATGGTGGAAAGATGGAAGGAAAGAAGGAGGGAAAGAAAGAATGAGAGAGGGAGGAAGCGGAGTGGTGTGGTGCGGTGCAGCAGTGAAGGACATGGCAGCTTAGCGCTGGCCAAAAAGACTGTGCTGAACACCTGCTCCTGTCTCCAACGCCCCTTCAACCTCCTCATTACCTGTCAATCTATCACAAGGCAGCCAGATCAAATGTCTGCAGCAGCCAGGACTCGCACAGGGACGGAGAGAGGGAAGAAAGAGGGGAAAGCGAGGGACAGATTGCATGTCTGGGAGAGAGGAAAATGAAGGGGAAGTAAATGGAGCAGCTGCGTGTGCATATTGAAGATCTGTTGATAATTTGGAGTAAACTTTGTCCGGAGTGCAATTATTTAAAAACTTCTGGAGGTACTTTGTCATTAAATTTACAATGTGTGCAGTATAGACTGAATGACATGCAATGTGTTTTGTCATCATCAATGGAGGGTTAAAAGATTATCAACAAGTTATTAGAAAGCAATTTTAAAATAATAAAAAAAGTAATATTCTGGGGGACTTTCAGGTGCAGCTCCTTGAACATCATCATATATTACAGGCTGACCAAAAATCAATAATATTTTGTCAGGCATAATTTTTTTCAGTATACTATACCCGCTGCTCAACATTTAGACCAACCCTACAGCACCTCTGTGTGAGAGAGGTGAATCTGTGACAGACAGGCGCCTCTGTAGGGAGGCGGGGCCTGTAGTTTCAGATTACAGCGACAATGCTGCTAGTGTGTGTGTGTGTGTGTGTGTGTGTGTGTGTGTGTGTGTGTCTGTGTGTGTGTGTAAGAGAGAGTGTATTTGTGTGTTGTGAACACAACAAAACCATGCACATTTGTATGTATGTAAATATACTTTTTATGAGTGTTCATGCAGACATATACAGGTTTATTTTGTGTGCTAGAGTGTATCAGTTGTGTGTGTGTTGTGTGCTTTTAACGGTGGATAAATTTGAGCTCATCAAGGTGCATTAGTGCACACATGACCAGTCCCAGCCCTCTATTTCTGATCCCTTTCAGTGCCTACTCTCTCTCTCAGTCGTTTGCAGTCTCTCTCCCCTCTCTCTCCTTTAGCGTGTGAGCTGTGGTGATTTACGGTAATTATCCAACGTTGGGTCATCTATCAGGCTGGCCGTTGCTAGGAGATGGAAGCAGCTGCTGCTGGCTGTTGTCTTGTCATGGACAGTGCATGTGTGTGTGTATTTGTGCATACTTGTGTATGAACGTGTGTGTTTTTGGTGAGGGTGATTGAATGTGTTTATACGTGCTTGTGTGTGTGTGTGTGTGTGTGTGTGTGTGTGTGTGTGTGTGTGTGTGTGTGTGTGTTCAGGTGAAGCAGTCCATCCTGATGTGGGGATTTAAAAGCGCAGGTGGTGTTAGGAGACGGAGGCAAGCGAAGGAGTTGGCGGATGGAGGGAAGGATTATAGGAGGGAGGGTGAGGGTGGGGTCAGAGGTTGAAAAAGGCCAGGTGGAATTTGAGAGTGTGTGTGTTTGGGGAGGGGTGGGCAGCTTAAAAGGCACAGGTGTGTGTGTGTGTGTGTGTGATAGACAGGGGAGCTGTATGATGAATGTATCCAGGCAGATGGAAGTTGGAGGAAGTCAGGCCTTGGGGAGTAGTTTTAGTGGCTGTGAAAATTACAAGATTGTGCGTGTGTGTGTGTGTGTGTGTGTGTGTGTGTGGGGGGGGGGGGGGGGGGGGGGTCTATCTATTCTATTGGCAGGTGATCGTCACACAGATGGGTGCTGGTTCAGATCCCCGCTGAGGGGCCTATTTCTCTCCATTTTGCCGTTGTAATCCACCGTAACCCATTGTGCTGCAGCCGTCTCAGGTTTCATGATCTACACACACCATTCATGTCCTAGCAGACGTGAATGCACCCAAATCCTACCCCCTCACACACACATTGAAAGGTCAACAGCTAACATTATAGTCTTAACGCTGCATTCAGTGAACATATGAGGGGGTGTTTTCAAAGAAAACGCCGGGCTTTGTCATCACAGGTAACTCATGACTTGAAGTTTAGACAGGGAGATTGCTGAAATGTTTACTGTGATATAATAACGAGACAAAACAGAGAGGACACTATGATAGTAATTACAGCGACCAAGCAATCCTAATAATTATTGCGTTAATATTGAAAGTAGAGAAATAAAAGTGAACAAATTTGATTGTGTAAATATCTTAAAATTGTAAGCAATGGATACAGTAATTGCTACTGTTTACTACCAAATTGCTAATAATATAAATATTATAATAATAACAGACTTAATTCACAAACTAATAATTATACAGTTAAAAAAAATATACGCCTAGACTGTTTAGATCTGTGAAGTTTTATTTACTTGGCAGATCTGTAAAAAAAAAAAAAAAAAACAGCTGGACAGAGGCCACGCGTCCATATGAGCGACGGTAACTGTAAATACAACCTCCACTCTCAGCTCTCCATACCGGCCTAATTAGTGCCAGTTAGCATTTGTCATTGCGTTTAGGGGTGAAGATTAGGAACACCTCTCAATTAATCTGCAATCAGCCTGTTTGTTAATTAGCTAACCTGTTCTAAGTGGCCTTCAGGGCTCTTGTGTAATTAGCTAAGCTGCTGGGAAGCAGGTCTGTGTGTTGACATTGACCTAAAGCACACAATACACACACACACACACGCACACACACACACACACACACACACACACACACACACACAAATATATATATATACAATATAGGATGCACAGATGTCTCCAGTCATGGTCAATGGTCAAAAGGGACGAGAACCTCTGGCTTCCAATAAATTACACACAAACCAAACGCACTTTATGTGTGTTCAGGAAAAACAAATGCTTAAACACACACACACTTCCTAACATACTTTAGTAGTTGACACAGGCGTGCCGCGCTCATCCAAATATACATATTTGCACGTCGTCATGCTCGCAGCACTGATTATTCCTCCGTTCACTCTACAGCAAACCTGCATCCCTCAAAAGCATTCTTAGAAAAGACGGGAGGAGAAAATATATACTGTACTCCCCGTGCACGTACACTCTTTTGAACATTTCATCCTTTTCAAGTGCAACAACATCCCCACCAAAATGAACAGCTTCTCCATTGCTGTGTCGAAGCGTTTTTTTTTTTCTCTCTTGCTCACTTCAAAGCCATTTGTTTACTCTGCTGCCTCCTGACATTGTCTGTGGTAATTAAAGGAGCGCACCGAAATTTATGGTTTAATTATACAGGCCTTGTTATGCAGAGAAGACCAGGATGGGGCTGATATGCTCAATAAAAATAAATAAATTCCATACGGGGTTTATTGAACCCGCGTTTGTGTGCAGGGTTGCAATCATTCCAGCCACTCAGGTGTGCGTACGCATTCATGTGCATGCATATGCGTGTATGTTTATTTATGTATTGCCTCGCAGGACAGCTGCAGCTCAGTGTGAGTGGGTGAGAATGAAATTTAAAAAAGAAAAAAAAGCCAGATGAATTGCAATCGATTGCCGCTGGTTCACCGTATTGATCCGGCAGCATGTTAAAGCCTGCTGTACTCCATGAAGAACACTC
The DNA here is from genome assembly GCA_947000775.1 of Pterois miles. Classification (NCBI taxonomy): domain Eukaryota; kingdom Metazoa; phylum Chordata; class Actinopteri; order Perciformes; family Scorpaenidae; genus Pterois; species Pterois miles. The sequence continues at coordinate 16,358,520 of CAMQGK010000327.1, forward strand.
AGTCAGTCAGTATGGGCTCAATACCACCCCCACCGTACCTCATCCACCCCTTCACCAACTAACACAGGGCTGGATATACTGTAAATGTCTCCCTGTGTTGTTACTGCCTGCATGTGTAAAAAGCGGATTATGCTTGCAACCTCAGCTTCTGTATGCATGAGTGTGTGTGTGTGTGTGTGTGTTTGTGTGCTGGCGTGTGTGTGTGACTGGTTTTGTGCGAGCACAGTAATGGAGAGTGATCTTGGCTGTGGCCCACAAGCTGCTTCTCTGAACTGATCTTTGAGTTGGGTATAAATAGCGCTTGCTCTATAAATAAAACAGCAGCACCTTTCACACACTCTCTCTCACTTACACACACACACACACACACACACACGCACACACACACACTCAGACCTGCCCACATGACTCTTGGATCTTACACTTGAAGGTACACAATCATATGCACAAATCCCATCAATCCATATCTGATTCTCTGCATGGAGGTCAGATAGAAGGATGTCTGTCGGACATATTGACATATTTACATGAGAGCATGACCTGTACCAGCTTAGCGCTGGCCTGACCTCTGACCCCACTTTACTTTACAGAATGATAAGGCCCCACATCAGGTCTTTAATGTGCACAATTTGGTGTTAAGCTTTTATTCAAAACACCTTGTAGCGTGAGAAAGTAGATGATCGATGTCTTCCCTAAAATGAGCATAAAATGGCATTAAACCCCTTTGGTTCAGGAAGATCTTGTCCTCTCCCAGCCAGTAGTTGTCGAGGTATGGAACGCAGACTGGCAATCCAGCATCACTATCCTGCTTGCAAGGGAAAACACCCTAACAAACTGCTCTCTAACAGTTCGGTGACTGTGACTTAACATAATGCTACCGGCCAACTGTAACTCAACGTGACTTGAAGTGTTTGCACGGAGCCACCGGTGTAAACGATCACCGGAAAGGCTGCTGGTTGACTCAGTGAATATCAATAATACAGAATTTCATCCACTAATCCTGTTTGCACAGCACTTATTCACATTCACTCCACTTTCTACATCAGTCCATTATGTAGCTGTGTGTCTCAAGAACAACATGTCCCATCCGCCCGCTGTCTGCTGAGCTCAACTCAGGCTAGGAGTGTTTTGAAATGGTGGTGGTGGTGGGGGGAGATAAATTGGTACAGCGAGCTGGAATGCTGCAGCAGTTATTTAAGGCCCTGTAGGTGCTGCCTAGGCCATATGCTCCCATTATTCCGCTTGGGAGGGGCCCATGTGGGCATGTGAGCAAGGCTAGAAAGAGGAGGAGGAGGGTGGGAGAAAAAGAGAAAAGAGGAGGGTGATGGAGGGGAATGAAGGGAGAAAGGTAGCTGAGGAGGAATTATTTTAAGGAGAGCCCCCCTATCAAGCGTCAGAGGAATTTTCAAGAACGGGTTACCTGGAGAAGCCTGAGATGAGACGAGAACGAATTAGCTTCCAAAGTAAATGATCGCCTTCACCCTCAATATCCGGCACTCTCGCCGTCGTCTTTGCATAATTCATCTCGTCAAATTTTGAGGTGTGACAGAGTATAATTCATGAACTCCTGAACTTTTCAGGTTGATAGCTTTTTCTTGGGTTTAGGGCTTCTCAATCATTTTCACATCATGGAGCTGCGCTTAATAAGAGTCGGTATGGCGCACCTCCTCACGGGTGATTGTTTGGTTGCTTGTTGATTTTTCACAAGTCAGTGCAACTGAATTTTTTTGTAGCAGTGAGAATGAAATATGATCAGGATAATATCAAGTAAATGGTGAGAATAAACTTCAAAACCTGGATCCCCAAACTTCATTTTGTCAGCTATTTACATTTTTCAAATATCTTTTCTCCTGCAGATGGCTTAATATCTATGCGTTAAGAAAACAAGGCCCAGACGCAGCTTTGTCATTGGCTTCATATCTCTCTCCCTCTCTCTCCTCTTCTTCCCCCTATCTGTACAGTCTCTTGTCAAACTGAGGCCTGTGTTCCTGATCAGGGCATTGCTCTCATGTTAGCCGCTTCACGGGAAGCACATCCCAGCATTCCCTCTGACACGCCGGCAGCAGCATTACCATAATTGGCTTTTCTACATGACGGGACAGAGGAAATAATAATGTCATTTTATTTACAGCCCTCTTGTCCCGGTCCGAGAGCTATCACCCCTCCTCCCTCCTCCATCCCTCCTCACCGCTGCACTCTTTCCTCCTCTCCGCACATACACAGACATACACCCCCCCCCCCCCTCGTCTATCTCATCTCCCTCTCTCCCACTCTCCCTGTGCGGGGCGCGAGTCTCGTTCTGCCACGGCGTGTAGGTCAAGCGATGGCTTTTTGATCAGCTCCTGTCCAAAGCCATCAGGGTTGAGAGGCACGTAATGGAGAGCGGGGTGACAAACAGAATCTGGGGAAGGAATAAGACTGCCAGTTTCCTATTAGGGGCCGGCCTAAACGGCCTCTGCCCCCCACCCCACCCACCACCTGCCCCCCCACACCCATTCTCTGCTGCGAACCCACTCCTACACTGCCTAAATCACATGAGTGAAGGGGCCCATGATTGGACATTAGTGCCGCAAATGACTGCCATGATTGCCCCCTCTTCCCAAACTCACATCAAATAAATAAAGAAATGTGTGTAAATAAATAGAAGGAGGGGTGTTGGAGAAATGGGGCTGGTGGTGGAGGTGGTGGAGGTGGTGGTGGTGAGGGGAAGCTGACTGGTTTCATCCCCTTCTTTTTCCTCTCTCTTGTTTCATCGCCTCTCTGCCTTTCTTATCTGGTTTGTTTGGCTTTGACATCGGCCAAATGGTGAAGCTCCGCGAACCTGACAGAGAGTTTTATTGATTTAACAACCAGCAGACTCTCAGCGAAGCAAAGGGAGAAGGCAAAAAAAAAAAAAAAAAAAAATAGGGTAAGGCGGAGAAAGATAGCAAAGTTTTGAAAAGGAGTGATATGTTTCTGCTTTGCTCCTTGCCAAAACACTGACGTGTCCGCCGGTTGTATTTCATTCGATATCGTTTACAAAAATCAAGTCATACACAAAATGTCAGGCCGTGTGTGAGGGGGAATGTTTTCGAGATGATCTGTTCTGAGGTTGATCATGTTGTCCCATGTTGAGACAGGATACAGGGCGTTGACCACAGTCTTCTCATCAGAAAAACATCATATCAAAGTGTCGTCTGATCCGCACAACAGGACTCAGCACACACTCAGCTCTGGTCTCTGAGAGCTAATACTAAATGCACAAACCTGATCATAAATGCAAACTCTGGAACAACATGTGGCATTCATTAATCTTGATATATTAGGTACAAATCAGAATAAAGGGTGCTTAATGCGCACTTAAAAAGTGGTAGTCCTTCTGGAGCTCTCGCTGAGAGATGAGAACAAAACACACGCTTGAGCTCTCATCTCTAATCACATAAAGTTCCGTCGCCCAAAGTATATTTGGTAGCCTGAGACATGAAAACCTTTGATGCCACCTCCTTTACAGCACCATAAAGTGTCTATGTCAATCCACTTGTGCATTATGCATTTTTAAAAAGGCTCTTTATAACATCCAACGGGGCTACTACAAACCATTTTTGGTGCTTAACATATTTTAGATCCTTTTTTGTTCACAGTGTATTAACCGTGCGTGTAGGTGTTGAGAGATCAGTGCTACGCTCGGATGCTAATTCCTGCCTCCTCCGTGTGTATTGCTGGTGATCTGGCGTGGCTGGTGGCGGGCTTGATCGCTGCTGCTTCTGACAGTGAGTCTGTGGCGCTATCCTGGCCACGCTGCCTCCTGTCTCCTTGATGGCGGCACGTCCCCGAGCAAAAGTGACAGGCGCTTTGGCGCCCGTGCAGATGGCCCTGCTCACAGCCATCACCCGCTCGGCAAACCAAACCGCCAGGGACGGCGCGCCAGCCCTGCCCCTTCCCTCCCGAGCCCGCCCCTTGCTGCTGGTGTTGCTCAGAGAGGGGGCTTAATCTGGTAGGCCAGTCAGAATCACACATCTTCAAGTTACAGTGATTGAACAGATTGAGTTTATGTGTAGATTCAGAATTTAGCATCCTGTCAGAATGGATGCAGCATCTCAAAAGAGACGGGGAGGTAATTTATTTCAGACTAACGTGAACGCCACGTTTCATCACTAATATTGTACATTTATGGTTTGCGAAAACCGTCCACTTGCTGCCTGTGATTTTTACAGATGTCTGTGTCTGCCAGTCTTTTGTCTGTGTGCTTTTGATATCTCCCTCTTTGTTGTTTCCATGACAACATGGCAGGACAGGCATTGATTGACAGGGATCGTCAAAGGGTTCCCTGGCGACCTGCTCATTGTTCGAAGCCCCTCCCTGCTGCAGTCTGTGTTTTGTCACTCACCCAGTGATATTTCTGATCTGCTGCTTCTCATTCCTGCTGTCTGTCTCTGTGTGTGTATATGTGTGTGTGTGTGTGTGTGTGTGTGTGTGTGTGTGTGTATTAAGCACTGCCAGCTAACGGGGGTTTAGCTATTTTTTGGCTGCAGCCAGCCATTGTGACTGACTCACATAGGTAATTCCTACTGTATGTTTGCACTGTTCGTGTGGGCTTGTGAAGAATGGACGGGTGTTCTGCGGGACGCTTTGTATATTAAATGGGTGATATGTATTGATAGCCTCCTGTTCTGGAAGCGGGTTAGCAAGGGGGGAAGGCACTGTAACAGAAGACACTCTGCAGATGTGTTGTAGAGAGTACAGCACATAATGCTAATCTGCTGTGTTAGGGATTTTCAGGAGTTTTAGAAACTGTCTCGGTCTCAGTCTGTCAGTGGGATTGAAGCGCAGCCAGGTTCTCCTGTAGTGCTCTCATTTCACTGAAATCCTGTCAGGCGTTAGGGGAGTATGTTGCTCATTTGGAGAGGGGTGTATCAGTAGCACACAGCAAACTCAGACTTATAGGCAATATTATGGTCGGTGGACTCAGGTTCGCACTGTAAGAGCAAACATGCATGAGCTGCAGAGTGCGTAAAGTCGGTATGGGGAGGTGAGCGTGCGGGCAGACGCGCATTCGCAAGCAGGCACTTACCGAGGCGCTCACACGCACACGCATGCACATCATCGTGCAGTCACAGTCGACGGTGCAGCTGCTCACCTCCCCCACCCCCTCCACCCATCTCCTCTCAGGCAGCAGTAAATGTTGCCAGTGTATATATATCAGGTATTATGTCCACTTAGATTATGATATGACAGGTTAGCGTGCCGTTTGAAGCTGACAGCACATCTGTTTCATCAGGAGAGAGTGATACTGGCATCTAGGACACACATCTCACCATGCAGGAAGGAGATAAAGGAAGAAGCTAGGGGGGCCGTCTTTCCTGTCTCCCTGCCTCCCTCACCCCTCTCTCTCTTTCTCTCTCTTCTTTCTCCCTTTTCTCTTACACCCATCAAACCCACCGCCTCCTGCTCACTTTTTCTTTCTCCTCCCGCATCTACTTTTCATTCACTTGTTCTCCCCCCAACCACCTCCTGTCTCTCCGACTTACTGATGCTTGCTGTGTCTTCCCTAGCATGCAAACACACACGGTCTAGCCTTATATCTCATTTGTCTTTTGTACATTTTACTAGTAAACCTGTTACATCTCAGGCTCCTTTAGTTCCCTTTCCTCTTTTAATCTGTCTTTTTGTTAAGCACTGTCCGTGCCATTTTGGATCACAGTATGCCCCAGACTCCTTCCTTCAACAATCATTGTGGAATTCTCAATCCAAGTGCCATTGTTTTGCCAGTTCCTGCCTATTAGCTCAAATGAAAATGACCTTCAGCTCATCAGAGTGGGTGAGAAAAAGCTGCAATATCTCTGAATTAGTGTTTTGTTTCTTTCTCTCCCCAATCAGTTGCATAACCTAAACATGTGAGGAGCAGGACTTCACTGACTGGATGACTGAAAGGCAATAAAGCTTGGAGAAAGAAAGAAAGAAAGAAAGAAAGCAAGAAAGAAAGATAAGAGGGGGGAGTTGAACATGCAAGCATGCAGCTGGCTAACAAGGCCAAACAGCCAGTCATTTCCTGGGGAACATGAGGCATGTGTGGAGGAATAGGGAGTTGGGAAGGAAAAGGACAACTGTCAGAAGCTCAGTGATTTATTTTTCCCTCGGAGGCTTTTTTCACCACTGGCTCTCAGAGCCACATGTGTGTGAGATACACACAAATTCGTGCATGCATGCATACACACTAACATTGGATGAGAGTAAAAGCCTACATTTCCCATCGTTGAGTATTCATTCCATGTTATTTTGACAGTGGTCCTGTTGATGTGTTGTAAATGTTTAATTTCACCGAGCTGACCTCCTTTCCCTCTCTTCTTTTCTCCTCTTTTTTTGTCTCTTGCTCTCTTTCGCTCCAGCGTACATGCCCGAAGATGAGCTCAAGGCAGCCGATCACGATGAGGAAGAGCACCTGCAGGATGACGGCCTCTCATTAGACGGCCAGGACACTGAGTTTCTGTGCAATGAGGAAGAGGAAGATGTGGACGGAGGCCAGCCGCCCAGCTACAGAGACTCTCCGCTCAGCAATGGCACTAACCCTGACGCTGGATACGGGTCCCCGCTCAGCGATGCCAGCGACCGACTGACGGATTTCAAGAGCACTTCTTCCAGGGACGGTCAGGAGAGGGATGGCACGGCTCTGCCCTTCCGCCCCAACAACGGCCTCTCTTTCCAGGATAGCCTGGCACAGATGAAAGCTGTCTATGCAAACCTCATCTCAGATGCCTCTTGGTCCAGCATCACAATGGACATCATGAAAGCTAAGCCTGCTGCAGCCGGCAGTGTTAACAGTGCCCTCACCACTCCGGAACCCGCCCCTACTGCTTCTGTCTCCACAACTACGACCACAAACAAGAGCAGCGGGGCTAACATGGCTAGCAGTCACCATAACGGCAGGAGCTCTAGCACCACTGTCAACCACATGGGCAGCACCACAAGTGGCAACACTAATGGCACAGCAGCTAGCTCTGTTAGCAGCCACAGTGCAACCAGCTGCAGTGGGAGCAGCAGTGGTGGGGCTAGTAATGGTAGCGGTGTAGCCTATGACTGGCACCAGGCAGCACTTGCCAAAACTCTTCAGCAGACCCCCTACCACCTTTTACCAGAGCCCAGCCTCTTCAGCACAGTGCAGCTCTACCGGCAGAACAACAAACTGTATGGTTCTGTTTTCACTGGTGCAAGCAAGTTCCGCTGCAAAGATTGCAGTGCCGCCTACGACACACTGGTGGGTTTAACGGTCCACATGAATGAGACGGGCCACTATCGAGATGACAACAAGGACAAAGAGGAGGATCAGGGGAAGCGCTGGTCCAAGCCGCGCAAGCGCTCCCTGATGGAGATGGAGGGGAAAGAGGATGCCCAGAAAGTGCTGAAGTGCATGTACTGTGGCCACTCATTTGAGTCTCTGCAAGATCTCAGCGTTCATATGATCAAGACCAAGCATTACCAGAAAGTGCCTCTCAAAGAACCAGTGCCAGCCTTGGCCACGAAACTGGTGCCCACTTCTGCTAAAAAGCGAGCTCTCCATGATGCTATAGTGTCCCCATGCTCCCCAGATTCTATCCATGCTGGTAGTGGTGGTGGTAGCGTATCCCTCGGGGATGTTGGCAAAGATGCAAAATCCGCAGCTAACCCCTATGTTACGCCAAACAACCGCTATGGCTACCAGAACGGTGCCAGCTACACATGGCAGTTTGAAGCTCGTAAAGCCCAAATCCTCAAATGCATGGAGTGTGGGAGCTCCCATGATACACTGCAACAGCTGACTGCCCACATGATGGTTACTGGTCACTTTTTGAAGGTTACAAATTCTGCATCCAAGAAGGGCAAACAGCTGGTGTTTGATCCAGTGGTGGAAGAGAAGATTCAGTCTATCCCTCTCCCACCAACCACCACCAGACTCCCAGTTCCCAGCGGTATTAAGTCCCAACCAGTGTCGCCCGCCCTCTCTTCTGGCTCAGAGGACAAGCGGGAAGGAGGTGAGGATGAAAAGGTCGAAGGAGGTGAGCCAGTGGAGAGAAAAATCAAGGAGGAGAGAGATGACTCTGGTGAGAAATCTGAGACTAACGCAACATCATATAAATACCTTAGAGAAGAAGATCTGGAGGAGACACCGAAAGGGGGTTTAGATATTCTTAAATCCCTTGAGAACACAGTATCCAGTGCCATTAGCAAGGCCCAGACAGGCACACCTACGTGGGGGGGCTACCCTAGCATTCACGCAGCCTACCAGCTGCAGGGCGCCATGAAGAGCTCTGCTACTGTTCTACCCCCAATGGTCCAGAGTGTCCAGATGCAACCAATGTTTAACAGTGGGCTACGAGGCCTGGTTACGGACCCCAACTCAGTCATCCACTCACCTCGGAGCCCTTCCTCCCCTACTCCCCTCAGGAGCAACGTCACTGCCATGGAGGAGCTCGTGGAGAAAGTGACGGGGAAAGCTGCCACTGTGAAGAAAGAGAAGGAGGAGAAGATAGTGAGCCTGGAACGATGCCGGCCCCCGTCGTTAGTAAAATCTCCCTCTCCAGCATTGAGAGAACAGAGAGAACAATTAGCATCTCCAAATGACCTTTCCCTAGGTAAACCGTCCGGTATGAGAAGTAGCAGCCCAGGCAGTGTAGATTCAGAGCTCATCTGTAAGAAGGAGCCCAAAGAGAGTCTAGTAGATGGCCACAACAACCATTCAAAGAATGGCTCTGAGCCGTGCCAATCCCCAGTAACTAATGGCAACAGCCTTGGCATCATCACCGATCACTCGCCAGAAAGTCCTTTCATCAACCCTCTCAGTGCACTCCAGTCAATCATGAACACACACCTGGGTAAGGCCTCCAAACCAGTAAGCCCGGCTGCAGACCCACTATCTATGCTTTACAAAATCAGCAACAGCATGATGGATAAGCCGGCTTTTAACCCAACTCCTCAGGGCAAGCCAGCTGAGCCCATCAACCACTATCAGCTGTATGAAAACAGTGACCAGCCCATAGACCTGAGTAAAAGTAAGGCTACCATTAACAACAACAATAACAATAACAACAGCAGCAGCGTGCTCCTGACCAACAATAGTGTAAATGGTAACAAACCCCTCATTTCCCTCCCTGACTCAGTCTCCTCTCCTCTGAGAGAGAACGCTCTGATGGACATTTCTGATATGGTAAAGAACCTCACTGGGAGGCTGACTCCCAAATCTTCAACTCCCTCCTCCATCTCAGAGAAGTCGGACGCCGACGGCAGTGCGTTTGAGGACACCCTGGATGACCTCTCCCCAGTGCAGAAGAGGAAAGGGAGGCAATCCAACTGGAACCCCCAGCACCTCCTCATCCTCCAGGCACAGTTTGCCTCCAGCCTGAGGGAGACCTCAGAGGGCCGCTATGCCATGACCGACCTGGGCCCCCAGGAACGGGTCCACATCTGTAAGTTCACAGGCCTCTCCATGACCACCATATCCCACTGGCTGGCTAATGTCAAGTACCAGCTGAGACGGACTGGGGGCACCAAGTTTCTCAAGAACATGGACTCGTGCCAGCCCGTGTTCCTTTGTGGTGACTGTGCCTCCCAGTTCAGGACTCCCTCCTCCTACATCAGCCACCTGGAGTCTCACCTGGGCTTCAGCTTGAAGGACCTGTCCAAACTGTCAACTGAGCACCTTCGGGAGCAGCAGGCTGCCTCAAAGGTGATCACAGACAAAATGACATTCGGCAGCCCCCTGTCAGCCTTTACCACGGCAGAGGACGACACAGGCTCTGTGTACCAGTGCAGACTTTGCAATCGGACATTCGTCAGCAAACACGCAGTCAAACTGCACCTCAGCAAGACCCACGGCAAGTCTCCGGAGGACCACCTGGTGTATGTCACAGCTCTGGAGAAACTGGAGAAGCTAGACAAGATGGAGAAGGTTTAAGCGAGGGTCTCAAGCTGAGCGTAGAGACTGACAGCTGTGGAACTGACTAGAATTTCATTGCACTAAAATGACATTGTTCACAGTTACTGCACTGGGCCGAACTGAGCCGCCAGAAAAAAAATCGGTCTTATTATTATTTTTTTTTGTGATAACTGCCTGACTGGACCATGTCTTTTCATGTTGATTTGTTTTTTTTTTTGTTTTGCCAAGCTTTTTTACACTTATTTTGTAATATATTTATATGCTATTTGTCTGATCTGTGCATGTATTTTAGTGAATCAAGGTTAAACACAAGATTTTAATCTTTTCATGGCAAAAATACAACTACTGCTTCAATGGTAAAAGTGGAAGAGTGGAAAAAGAACTGATGGAAGAGAAAACTGTATAATACTTGATATGAAGAAGGTGAAAATTAAATGTATACACCAAAAGAATGAAAGAATACCCTGAAAGACTGAAGTAGCACCTTAGACGGTTGAATTTTGAATTTGTAAAGAGAACATGTTTTGAAATATCTTGCATTTGTCAAAATCACATTGATTTGAAAAGATCCAGGATTATTATTTCCCCTCCCTTCTCCTTTTTGGGTTCCTGTCACTGCAATGTTTCTGATGATGAATGGCCTGCTCATAAATCTGTCAGTGTATTAGAAAAAAAAAAGATCATGTGAACATTTGGAAAAACTGAAATGCTGCTTCTGGTTTACGAGTCAATCAGTGAAAATGAATGGCCGTCAGTATGCAAGTTTGCTCAAAAAAAAACTTTTCCTCGTTGTGAAGTATCACCTTATAGCAATTTTCCCGTTGTATGGTTTGTTACAACATCCTCTTTCTAAATTGTGTCGCTTTATTCAACTGTAAAGAGAAACAGTCCGTTACATGTAAATGATTACCAGTGAAATGTCAGTACTCCATCAGACATATCTTACCATTTGAAATGGCTCAACATTCTTTGTATCTTAAGGTGTGTGCATTCTCTAACTTTTATATTGTCATTTTATATACAAAAATGATAAAAAATAAAAACAGATGGTGTATATAGATATATGCTGTAGAGCTACAAAAATGTCCTTTTTTTAAAGAAAATTACAAATTTAGCTTCTTTGGCTTGGTTTACAGAAATGATTTTAATTATACTTGCATCCAATTTGATGCATGAAAATGGTGTGGAAAATAAATAAGCGATGCACAATGACTATACATTTCAATGTTTTATCGACAATATTGTAAAAAAGAAAAAAAAACTTTTTAGCACCGATTAGTTTGTTTCATTTCTTTCTCAATTGTAAAATAAACCCCAAAGCAGTTGTTAAACAGTCATACATTTGTGGTCGTGTGTTCATTTTGTCACGGTGGTGCACCAAACTCAACATGTATAAAATTTCACTTTGCAGCAGTTGCTTGGCGGCAGATTAAAGCGATCACACCCATATCAAATCCTAACCCAGTGTAATAGGATTTCTCTTTTTTAGGGGGGAGGGCGGGTTAGCATTGCAGAGGTAAGATTGGTAAGATTTACAACAGGCCTTTTATAGGCTTTTATATTTACAACATTTTTAAGAAAAAAAGCCACTGGTGTCATACTCATAACTGATGACTGAGCCACGTCATACTGCCGATGATTATTATAATGATGAAGATGACGGGGATGATAAGTCTGTAAGGGTGCCTATTGTGCTGTGAGAAACTCATGCTAGGCTTGTGACTGGCCTTCGGAGGGCCTCTTCTGAAAGAATCAGTGTTATATTAATGATGGCAGACAGTGTACTTTTGCCTGTCTTCTTGGAACAAAATCAGATGGGTGTCTGTTCTGCCTAATATAGCCCCCTGACTGGCCACAGCCAATAATTAACACAACTATTCATTTGATACATGAGCAGGAAGCTGTCCTTTATTTCTGATCAGCTGCAATACTGCATGTCTCAACTCTGTGCATTCTTGTGATGGGGATGCTACAGTGAAGGGGCATAACTGAGATTTTAATGTTTCAGACACTGCTCTTCAATTGGTGAGCGTACTTCGCTGGCGTCATTCATCAGAACCAGAAACTAATGCATGTGTATAGTGAATGCCACATTGTGAACACACATCTGTATTTTTGTAGGTTTCTTCAGATAAAACAATGTTGCAAGATAAAGTGTCGCTTTGGCATCAATTTTTATTCCCACAGCTCGTGTGCAATAGTCTAAGGTCAGGGGAAAAGAATGTAGTTTAATGCAGAAAACCATCTCAACTTTATTTGCTTTGTTTTCATCTCCTCCAAATTAATGTTTGCATGGTTGCTTGCAGAGCATGACAGAAGATGTCTGCATCTTTTTGGCTCATCAAGCAGCTTCTCCATCATCAAGTCAAGTCCTTCAATCTCTTCTGTTGTATTTGGCCATGGCCTTTTCGCACCACAAGTTTCTCTGCTGCTGCGCTGTTGTAAATTTCTTGTTTCACATCTGACTTCATTCAACGCATACCACGACCTTAACATTTAGCTTCAGTGTGAGCTGAAAGTGATTTGTCATGTACAATGACCTCTAGGTGACCCCCGACAAGTTGTGGGATTTTTCTCCTCGGCCAGCCCTGCAGGTAAAGCGTCCGCATCAGGAATGTGATCTCTCATCTCGCCCTCATGTCTCAAATTTCTGATAGAGCGCTTACAGTGCCCACCTTTGTGTGGATGACGCCATGCTGCAGTGTTATGACTTCCATTCCTCACACTCACAACATGTCTCGTGTCGGCTGAGTCAGTCACACACACTCACTCTGCCCCGGCTATATTAGCACGAGTGTCTTTTGTGCAATTACACACCTCCTCGATCTGGCTGCACCTCGCTGTGTTGATACATGGATCCAGTGACAAAGGAAACACAGGCAAAGGGGCAGATTAGCCCGGCTGAAGATGCGGCTTCCTTGAAAAAAGGGGGCTGCTAGAGTTGGGTTATAAAACAAACAAGGCAGATAAACAAGCAACATTTGGAGGAGATACTGTTCCCTGCACACCAGAAATAAAAAAACACCTTGTAGGTTTAATACCCCACAGCTAAACCTGTAATTTTGCTGTGCCGTCAGATAACTGCTGAGCCGATAGAGACTCTTCCCTGCTTTGTTAGAGATCAGTGCACTGTTTCCTGTGCGTATTCTATGTAAATTACATGCGATAATCGCCACGCACGGCACAATGCTGGTTCCCGTGGTGCAAACGGAAACCGAGGATAGATAAACGCAGGCTGGGCAGATTTGCATAGCCTTTGTGTTTTGGGCGCTGCTGAACGTGAGCCCTGAGGATTGGTAGGGATTTCCTCAAGGTTTTGTATAAGTAAATGCCTGCTTCCTCTCAGGGCTGGGACCATTATGTACAGCAGACAGGGGTGGGTGTAGACAGAGGGCACAAACGGAATAACAAAATTACCTGGGCTGGTGGGAACACAGGGAGGGAGTATTAACCTGCATAACTCGCGTCTGCCTCTGCCGAGATAGAACAGGGATGGTGTTTGCATGGGGATGTGTACTCCTTACACTCTGTACATTGCACCATTACAGTGTATGTTTGTGTCATCTGTTAGAGACAATGATAGAGAGGTGTCTCTCTGTGGTTATAGCAGATCACAGAGAAGTGAAGTTAAACAGGGAGGGCACGTCGATCTCATGATGTTTGATGTTTCCTCAGAAGTTCACCTCTAAAGCTCCAAGGTGTGTTATTACCTCTAGTGTAAGTATGCTCAGTGGAAACACACACACACACACACCTGTGGTTTATTGACAAGTCTTTTGTTAGGCTTCATATGTTCATGGCCCTTGTTCCTGGTTTGTATAGCGGCATGAAGATCATTGTCAACCCACGAAAACAAAGACAAAGCGCCTACTGAGGATCCCGGCGCGTGTCTGCCGTCTATAAAACCTCCAACTTTGGGCACAACTCTGCGCAACGTATGGTTTAATACCCTTCCAAATACCTTAAACCAAACAAACAATGTCTGACAGAGAATCAACAAACAAAGCAACAACAACTGAGAGCCTTTGCAATGGATCAGAAACTAAAGTCAGAGGAATCTGTTTGGATCCTGATAAAACGCCTCATTGTGGAAACTGCATTCAGGAAGAAGTTATCAGTATTCACGTTTTGCACAAGATACCTGCCTCAGTCTATTTTTATGTTGATTCAAGTCAGTTTGTAGGCTTGTTTCAATTATGTTGCTCAGCTTCACACTGTAAAATGTGCAGGATCTGTGACAATTTTACTTTTCATATGCACTAACCAAAAAGGGTTCAGTATAGTACCATGATAGGTTTTGTTTGTGCTGCAACCTTACTTTTCATTTTAAGACAGTGTATTCACTGATATGGGATGTATACAATACTACAATTCTTTTTTAATTTTTAATTTATTTTTATTTTCTCATAACGTTTGAAGTGACGTTAGCCTGCTGGCAAAATCTGATTTATTTTCAATTGGGTGGAAGTAACAAATTACATTTACTCTCATTACAGTAACAAGGTTGTTTTGTTGTGCATAAATTAGGCCTATTTGCTGGGGTGGATTAATGCACAGGCTGGCCTAGGTTAAAGCTTATGGGCCTCTATGTTTGCAAGGGCCCCAGATTGGCAAGATTATTTTCAATTATTGAAATGCACTTCAGAGAAAAAAATGTTACCCCTGTTGGCACATAAGAAACATCAAAAAATTAAGCTCATTAAGATGAAGATCTTATGGAACTGGCCCCTTGATGTGACCAGATTCGTAAGGTCAATTTGGTTTTCAAATAATACGTCACTACTGGACAGAATAGTGGCAAAATGTCAGAAAGAAAATATGATCACAGAGCACAAAAATGAAAGGCACAGCTGAGAGAACACTATGTCCTCTCTACTAAAGAAAATCCCTAAATTGACTAGATATTATAAGCTGTGTAATATTCCTTGCATGCTTTTATGCATGGCACAAAATTATTTTTTTTTCTGGTGACGGTAAACCATGAAAAGTATGGGTGGGGGGCCCACACAAAGCGTAGCCCCAGACCACTTTAAACCACCACTGCCTCCTTGTAGATCTACCTTTGTGAATTTTTAAAAAAATCAGTAGGTCTAATTTTAAGCACAAGTATTACACGTCACTGCATTTCAAGTCATATCTGTTACTGGAGTTTAAAAAAGGTAACGAAAAAGTCCTGATAAACTGCGTGAACAGAAGAAAGGAGACAAATCAGCAGCTGCAGCAGAGAAGAAGCTGCAGGTGTCTGCGCTGCAAGATGGCGGACCCCAGAGTGGCGACACCGGAAATGATGCATTTATAAACGTATGCGCACAGCTGGCAGAGTTCACTGCAGAGCTACTCCATGGGTCACTTGAACCAAATGTAGGGTGACATAGGGGGTTATTTTAGGGGTAATTATTGTACCTTGGCATAGTTCAAACGTTTTGCATCTATTTTAATTAATGACATTAAATGCGCCGTTCGGCCGCGCGCTAAATGACACACCCACAATGCTCATGACGGGTACTGTGTCTGGCTAACATGCTAAATGCTAACATGCTCATAGCAGTGACTTGAGGAGCTTCTGCTTTCAGTCAAGTGTATGAGGACTTTGAGGAGTGCAGCGGGACCAGAGGTGGACTGGATATACCGGGACCAGGGAGGCTGAGTGGACTGGTTATATTACGCTTTCAGAATGAGCGCGTACAGACGCTGAACCCGGAGCGGACTGTGGAGTGCTCAAGACTTGCAGGCTGCAGCTCAGTCAGGTGAGTACAACAAACTCAGCCCTGCAGATTGATAACATTAACAACCACGTCGTTGCGTAGTAGCGTTGCCTAGCAACTACTCCCGTGTGCGTGCTTCACGATGTAAACTGTGCAGTTTGTGCTTTGCTGTTATACAGTGGCTGCAGCTGCTGAGGAGTTAATATTGTTTACATGCCCATGTTGTCTCCGTTGGCTATGGTTGATCCTAAAAGAAGTTTCAGGTGCTGTGGTGTCCATAGCTCCTTTTATCATTTTGTTTCTCTCTTTTCTGGTTGATTCGTATGAGGCTACATATTAGTATATTTGATAATCAGTCGTATACACAGACTGCAGAGTACCATCTCTTGGTTTGGTTTTGTTGTTCATATTCCACTTGTTAGTGCAATATATTTTACAGTAGTATCATACACCACTCCTCCTTAATATATAAGCCAGTAAGGTTTAGTCAATACATTTTAACTGACCTATTTTTTTTACTTTTACTGAACCAGAAATGTCTTGCTAGTCTTGATAGTAAAACCTGTTTTAGTGTTATAGAAAACATTTAGGAATAATTTACACAACACGCATTAAAACATTTCAGAACGTCAATCTAACCTTTTTTTTTCCCAAAAGGTTTAACCACTCATAGCACTTTTACATAGCCCTCCTACCATCCTGTTGATGAGGTTCATTACAGTAGGCAGACGTTTTATTTTTATATAACATCTGTTTATTCATCTCTTTTTGATTCAGATACACTGACGATTTTACAAGACTGAATTTTTTAAATAGGGTACATCATGTCAGGCGCTACAGCGAGATACTGTCATGCCACTGTAACTGAGAGTGCAGCACTCCAGCTGGTGTCAGTAGCAGTGTATTTGTATTTTTTTGATGGACACGCGGCAGTCTTTCATCAAGGTGGGTTTATTTTGTGGTGGGAGGGTTGATGTGACAGAGTTGTCTTTGGAGAATGATGGTGTTTGACAGCAGCAGGCTAACGGATGTAGGAGATCAGCTCAGTCTGCCAAGCCTTTAGTTATGATGTGGTGGTGGATGAGAACTGCAGGTGTGTGTCGCCTGGCCCTTCATCCATCACAAGCCCGGACAAAACGCAAAGAATACAGGGGATGAAATGTTTCTTCCATCTTGGTGGATGAGGGATGTGGTTTTATAAAACAAGATGAGATACCCATCCATTCCCTTCTTACCAGTGTACTGATGCAGTGTATTTTTTTTTTTGGAGGGGATTATTTTGTTCTCTATCTTTGTTTCTTCATTTTTTTAAAACTTGCATTTAGACATATATAAGCCGTGCTATACCTTGTCATGAAACGTTGATAGAAATTTGTACCAACGTGATGACCACTTTAAATATACCAGTTTTATGTTTTTCTATGCACACCTCTCGCTGTGTAATCTATCTCTATATGCCAGATCATCTGGGGAGATCTCTATAGCTATAATAATAATCCACATATGAAAGATTAATGGCATATATCCCATTATCCTGTGTGTATATGTATGATTCAGTCATTGACCTCCCAGTGGTTTTCTGAATACGAGAACTACCATTCCCTGTCATTCCTATTTCAAATCAAAGAGGTCAACATAGAAAATGTCTCAAAACCAATTTGTGTTTCAAAAAGACCCTTGAGAAATAGTGGCTTGTGTTGCGTTTGATATGCACAAAGACACTTATCCCTTATCTGTCTTTTCTGAACGAAAGAGGAAGAGATGGAGGGTGAAGTGCTCCAGGAATCAGTGCTGCCTCCATGAGATATGATGCTGCTTGATTTTGATCATTGACATTTGCTTTTTCATGCATCCCGAAAAACAAGGCCTCCCTTCCATTAAGGAATTATTCAAATGACCTTCAACAGTGCATGTTTTCCTACAGTTTTGTTGTGGGAATATGAGAACACATACTGACATCTCAATTACTTATGCAAGGCTCAGAGTAGGCCCAGTGGATGCAATCACCGTGTGTGCTATCCTCAGTCACTCCGAATCACAGAGGCTCCCGGACAGACACACATAATTCAGACAAGTCAGACAGGATTTGCATACAAAGACTAAAAACAAAAAAAAAGAGGGCATAAATAAAAAATGCACCATCTTGAGCGGGGAGAGAAGGTAGAGCTTGGAGAGGAGGGGAGGGAAGAAGGGGAGGCCGGTAAATTGTTTTAAAAAGGTCTTACATGTCATGTTGTGTATGTAAAAGGGTTAGACCGATATACACAGCTGATACTGGCCTTTGCCATTTGCTTCAGTGTTGGATACCTCAGAATGAACAAAATGTAGTTGTATTGATAACAATTTATGATTGTTACTAATGATAATGAAAAATATTATGTCATCCCCTAATTTTCAATGTTTTCCTCTTTGACAAATAACATTTTGGAGTGAAAAATGTTTTCAGGCACAAAAATCTACATATCTGATATATTAAAGATACTGAGTACTGGTACTGACTCTCCAAATTCCATAGTGATTAAACTCTTCTGTCTAAAGGCCCGCAGTCATCAACCACCACCCTCTCACACTGGACCAGACACTGTTGTCCATCTTTATCCCCTTAAAACCTGAGTTTTTTTCCGCCTTCCGCCCTTCTGGAGGTGACACACTGTCTCATCGTCGCGTGATGGGTGGGGGTGGCAGAGGAGTGGGTGAAGGGGGTAGAAGGGCTGGGGTGGTTGAGGGCAGGCGGAGAGGCGGGGTGGGGTGGGGTGCATGGGAGGCTAACCCGGCATCACGTCATTAGCGTTGCACGGCGGAGATGCAGGGGCACCCTGACACATGTCACGGACAGCCAGCCGAGGGCCCACGTATGAAGCTGACACGCTGCGCATAATTTATCCTGTGACACGATCTGCATGCCGAGTTGTTGATCTGTTGTGTTTGGTTTGGACATGGGCGCTCTGGCAGGGAAGATGGGGGGGGGGGTTATTATGCAGGTGGGGGGTGGGAGGCAGGAAGAGGAGAGTGAGGGCGCAGAGGTGGCTGTGTGTGTGTGTGTGTGTGTGTGTGTGTGTGTGTGTGTGTGTGTGTGTGTGTGTGTGTGTGTGTGTGTGTGTTTTTGTGGGGCGGTGGAAGGCGGCATCTTGGTGTAGCACACACTGAAGGGGCGATACATTTGTCATGTCCACTGAGAAGCAACGTATACATAAACAAGTGCATTCAAATTCACTAATACAGACACCCAGACTCTCTAACACACATACACGCATATTCACGCTTTGGCGATATGCATGTTGAGTCACAGAGAAATCACAGCCATAATCTCATCCCTTAAGACGTCTGTTCATGAGTGAAAATGTCACTCCATTGGATGTGATTGTTCTCCAAGCTTCAGCTGCAGTGTGTTGTTAAAGCACCGCTGACACCACTTCTGCTTCAGTGAATAAAGTGTTAATTAGATATGTTATAAGCTGATGTGTTCGCGTGTGAGTTGGCGCTGATTTTTTTTTCCATCAGTAAATAGGTGTGACTATAAAGGTACATATGGTTAGATTATGGCTAACTGGACTTGGTAAATGTACATGTTTCCAAATGAGTAAATATGAACATTAATATTGTAAGATCTATTATCGTATGGTTGGCTTTTATTTTTTATGTGTCTTTGGGAAGCGCTCATCACAGATCAACTTCTCCTGCCCCCCCCCGCCTGGCTTGTTTACATGAATTATGCATATGACCAGTCTTGTTAGAGGAGCCCCTCCCTCATCATGCTCCTAATCCCTGCCGTTGCCGCAGTAACCAAAATTAGACATGGCTGTGAGGTACAGTATGGACCCTCAGGGCTTTTCTCTGGACAGGCCTCATCCCAGGCTGATGTGGATGAGGATGTGTAGGTCCTATAGGCCTGTAGGTCACCTGTCCACTGATATTACTGTACTGATGCTGGTGCTTGATGGGAAATATTCATTTCACTTCAGCTCAGTCTGTTGCTATGAACCCTGAAGCCAGTCAGCGCTGTACAGATTCAGCCAGATCGGTTGCTGTTTGATGTGCAGTTTGAACGATCAGTGATCTGGTTCTTGGACAGCTGGATGCATTTCAGGCACGTCAGAAATTTTGGCCTGCTGTCTTGCAGTTTGAGTAGTTCCACTGTCCAATTCCTTTCATGACTGCTGTCAAAAGATATGATATAAACTGTAGTGAGCTTGTTTTAATATTATTTGAAATGTATTCTACATGTTGTGGCTAACACTGTTCATATACTGTACATATACTGTATATATTTATATATATTACCGAATTTTGCTGCAGAACAGAAAGTGGTGTCTGCATCTTCCAGACATCTGCAGCTCTGTATTATTATTTTCCTCTTACCTGCAGTTTATAATTCATTGTACAGAGTAATGCCTTCCTCTCTTTTTTTTGGTCATAATTGAAGACACGGCCATCTTGTTTGAAGAAACTTTATTGGAATTGTCACTGTACATAACAGACAGGGTTCTGTGGTTACGTTCACTGTGAACTCAGGCTGTTCAGAAAGGCAGATTAAAATATTTAACATGAGTTAACACAATGTACAACAACGTGTTAGCAGCCTAAGGGCTAAACAGGAATAAAGGCAAGGCCAAAGACTGAAAAAACAAAGTGTGGTGGAAGAAATGTAATGTGTAACAGTTTGTTATGTCATGTTATGAGGGTATTGTTCCATTAGGTTATTGCGTCCTGTCAATTTCCAGATGCATCAGCTAGAAATTATGTGAACATTATGTTCCTCAATCATGTCACTAAACAAAACTGACATACTTTTTTTCCTATCCATCAAAGGACAGGTTATCTAATGGTTAAGCTTCAGTAAGCAAAGAACTACTGACATCATATCCACACATTTGGAAAAAAGACATGCATTCTTGTAAAATATATCTCAGATTGTAAATGTGATGCAAATTTGCGACAGTTGCAACACTTAATCAATGAAAGGTTGAATAGATTTGCACTGGCAGATGCCAAAACTGGGGTCCTGTTGACCCAGAGTAGTGTCTGCCAGTCTGTCTGAGATAAATTGTTGTACAGCTTAAACTAGTGTAAGCTATTTTGCTCTGAGTGAATTTTGCTCTGGTAAACATTACATCTAGTGCTTTTATTGTGAAAGGTAAGAATGGAAGGATTGAAGTGGATTAAGAGTTTATTTCAAGCATGTTGTTGGAGCACTGGAACAGGCCGGTGGAAAGACAAACCATGATGGTTTTAGAGAGCTTCGTTTTGTTTCTGTCAGGTTTGAATGACGATATTCTGCTCAAACAGCTGATGTACCTGCTGAAACTCAGGACGCTGCACACGCACGCACACCCCTGCAGTGGTTAATACAATAAATAAATATAAACTAGATGTTTTAGACTGGGCAAATAGTCACATAAACTATTCAATTTTATATAGCTAAGCAACTGTTCGAATAATCGAAAAAATTGTGACTCATCCCGACTTTATTAGCAACGTGAAAGCTCTAAAAAATTTGTAATATTTGTAATATTTGCGTTCTGTTTGAACAAGAACGACAAAAACACCAGTTCTAAAAAATCTACTTACATGCAAATTTATCACAAGAAATAAAACTTCCTTCCTGTGTGTAAAGGCCTCAAGTGTGTGAAATCGATGGCTGCGGAATAAAAGTTTTCTTGTGCCGAATAGAAAAATAGGGCAAGACTGCACAATATCTATTTAGTGTCAGACCCTTGTTACACCTGGCAGGACGTGACCTCACACAGGACAGGACAGGACACAGATGATCTAACCTCCATGTCCCCGATGGTGGTTCCTCCCTGACCACAACAAGTCAATATCTTTTTGTTAATATTACTTTAAGATCAGAAGTATGGCCACAGAAATAATCCCAGTTTGCTGTAGGGGAGAGTTTTTCAACAGCCTGCAATGAAAGCCTTTTTTATGGAGAGTTTTAATGTCCCGTAAAGCTCTAAATGCTGTTTCTAAGACTTATATAAAATGATTATTTCCCAGAGGATTTGGACCTCAGGGGCATGTATTGTAGATCCATTCCCTTCCTGTAAAGAACTCCAATGTGTTTGTTTGGAAGCAGTATCCCTGCATTACCCCCAACCAGCTCAATCACTGCTCCCCTGTGACCCTCCATTAACATTATTGGTTTTTGTAGTCAGAGGTTGCTGACAGGGTTTCTTGGACTGCAATGAAGACAGAAGACTATCAAGAGAGGCCTTTTTGTTGCTGAGAAAAATAACTGACATACTGTATGGGTTCACACTGGATATGACTCTGCAGTAGATTTTTCTTTCTGGGACGACACACCTATCTCTAAGTGTTTTAGTATTGATTCAGTATTAAGATTTATTGAGATTTTCTTCAACTTTACTAACACTAGACCTTGAGAAAAAGCTGAATATAGTAAAATGTTTGATTTTCAGCATATATGTAGTCAGAGATGCCCTGAAGTGGTGTTGTCACCAACATTTTGGTATTGATACCTGCACCAACATGTATTTCGATACTTTTCCAAATAAAAGCAGAACACGTCACGCATCAGCAAATAAAATAAAATACCACAAAGACAGGCTTTTCTAATACAGAATTTTAAAATAAATAATAAATAAATAAATAAAGAATAAAATACGATTCAAAACACTAACATCTGAACATCTGAAAACACTTTTTGTTATTTTGAGCAGTTGTAATTTTTGGGAGAAATTGTTATCAGTAGTTTATAGAATGAAACACACCTATAAATTGTCAGGCATTGTTTATTAATACATTTCCCTCACAAATTAGTGGTAATTTCTTTTGATTTATAAAGGACATGTAATGTTTTAAACTACTGGTGTATATAATCCATTAATCTTTTTTCCATATACAGTATGTACTTTGTATATACAATTCCTTTCATTAACAACTTATTTTGAAAATCGGATGTAGTCACGTGCGTGTACTTCCCCTAACTTCACCCATTCCGTCACTAGCTCCGTTGCTTTTAATGCATTTAACATAAATGTCAATACGATGACGTTTCCGGTCCATGACAGACTTAGTATGCAGCTTTAGCCATCATGTCTCGCTCTGCTTTTCCTATCAATGTGTGAAACCCAAAGTGTTTCCATACTTTACTGTATGTGTAGCGTTTACCACATTGGATTTAACCTGTGAGAGTGCAGGTCGTATCCGCGCCAACCCACTACCGTTTTCTGCTTTTTCATTTTGTTTTGTCTGCGGCCAGTTGACGTTAAAAATCTCTTTCAAAATCATCATAAAAAATTGCTATACGTAGATGTTTTTATTTGCCATCCTATTGAATATTCTCGAAATGTCACTGTCCCCACTTTGCTGAGGACCCTTAGGTGGCCCGAAATCCTAACTTTGAGAACCCCTGATCACTGTTGTATTAGTTTTAAGAAACAAAAGTAAAATGACGGGAAAATGAAGCAGACTGCCGTTGTAGGCAGCTTGCATGTAATTGTCCCGTTGTTATTTCGAGCCTGTTAATTTCACAGCACCAGTTGGAGTTGTCCATCTGTTTATCAAAGGTTAACTGCCTCCACACTTATGAAGCGTACGTTTCTCATGATGCTCAGACTTTACAACATGCAGTGGATTGTCTGTGACGCATCTGAAAAGTTTGTCTTCTCCTCTGATAAATGAGTACATGACAGGTTTTGTCACAGCATGCCTGGTATAAATAACTGACAAGGAAGACTATAAACTCAACCTGAACTTGAGAAGAAATTAAAATAGAGATATGAGAAATAAGAAAGTAGTAAATATAAAGAAGCGTGTAAAAGTCTGCATTTATCATACGTGATTTTTATTGTTAATATAAAAAAGGATTGACGGGTCAGACAATCAGAAAGAACAATTACTGTTTATGATCTATTTCACACTGCTTTCCCCATGGAGGAGTCTGCAGATGAGTGAAAGCTTTGGTGAATGTGGAGAGTACAGAATGGGCAGACAGTCCAGTTAATGGCCATGCATCACCGTAGTGGTAGGAAGGTAGGAAGCTGCAGTTCCTGGATGTTGATTTAATGGACAGCCTGTCACTTCCTTGTCACTTCCCCAAGATAATTTTACTTCACCCATCTTGTGTGTGTGTGTGTGTGTGTGTGCGCTCGCGGTATGTGTATTTTCAACAGTCGTTATGGCCGATTTTTAAATGAAGCATGCTGGTTCACAAGCATGCCAAGGCCACCCTCTCTGGGCATTTTTGCTCCTACAGCAGTTAGTTTGGAGAAATGATTTCCAACATGAATGGTGTTTTGGTTTGTTTTTCCACATACGGTAATAACACCACAAAGAAAGAGGCTTTTTGCAGTTTTTGTAAACCAGGACCGCAGAGCTTTGTTTTGACAGACAGTCATGTAATCCGTCTGTTTGAAACACACTGTGAATAATGGCTTAAGGCAACTTTTTACAAAAGTCCTTCTCCATACCAAATTTCCGACCAGAGAAAGAAATGACTGCTCCCACATGGCACTTGTTGATAAAGTCGGGTTTGCTTGGTATTTTTTGCCATTTGAAACACAGCTGAACCAATGCAGAAGTGCACTGCATGCACATTCAAACCTCTGCAGAAGAATCCCAAAACGGCACGTCCCTCTGCTGTTATTGTCCCTCCACTGGCTCCCAGTTGCGACGGCCCTTGGTACTCCCATCACAACAGAGACCGAAGTGGCTAGTCAGACCCTTCTCCTCTGTAGTCCCCTGGTGGTGGAATGAGTTTCTGAACTCCATTCAATCTACAGAGCCCCTTTCCACCTTCAAGATGATGATGACAAAAAAAAAAAATCTGCTTCTATACACCCTGTGTATTGCCTCTCTGCCAATCTGTTGTTGATGTACGTCGCTTTGGACAAAAGCGTCTGCTAAATTGTAGAATAGCGGTAGCAGTGGAATGTGTCACATATGCCATAACGACCTTGACAAACCTGCAGCAATGGAAGCATCTACTGTAAACACCTTAAATGCAACTGATGGTGTGATTTTGCTGCAGCCATATGCAAACATACAAGAGTTTAAAAAAGACGCCGGTTGCCATGGTGACTTTTTTTTGCCCCCAAGAGTTTGTGAATTCTGCTTCCTGTTCCTGATCCGTGGATGGAAGTGACACCATGTGACTGCGCTACCAACGCATTTTCTCCATGGCTAGCCCCACCCAGCCTCCGACATCCGGCACCCAGTACCAACCCCCCCCCCCCCACACACACACACACACACACACACACACCTCACCACCCTGCTTCTCCTTTGTTAAGCCAAGCTCGGAGTGCCATAGACACAGATGAAGGCGTGGAGAAAACACATGCCAAAAAGGCCCCCCTGCCACTCTCACTCTTGCACAGCGACAATGATAGGCTGTCATCACACAGCGATCAGCACTGTCACCCACAACATTGCCGTGCACAAACACACACACGTACGCAAGCGCAGGCACGCACACATACACACACACACTCACACACTCACACACGCATACACACAAACACGCATATACACAGGCGTACACACACACATACACAGGACCCACGGCTGTGAAAATCCGCACCAGCCTCGACAACACTGACAACCAAGTCACTGCTGTCACTTCAGTTATTTTTACACTGGGGCCTGACAACACATCAAAAATCCCTCTCGCTATGGGAACAACATGAGACCACTGCATCAAGCCCATTAGACGCCACGTGTCACATCAAATATCTAATTATCTGCTATTCAATATTCCCAATTAAGTTAGAGATGTTCACTATGCACATCCACACAATAATTCACCACAGTGTTGTGTATGCAAACTGAGATGATAAGCCTGGCCTAGCTGTAAAAACAGAAAAAAAACACAGCTGCATTGCTGTCCTGGTGACAGTGAGAAGGCTGAGGTGGATCCTGGAGAGAGTGATCACTTGCTGTGGTTCAGTCCTGTTTTCTGCAGATACAATCTGACCAGGAACAAAGAGAAAGTGAGACACAGAAAGAGCCAGTTATTCTAGTATTTTTTTTTTTGTCCAGACTGGTAGAGGAAGAGTTAACTTTCTTGGCCCTGGCTGCTGTCAGCAAGCAGAAGGCAGCTATGTGATGAGTCTGATTGGCGGCCGATGGCGGTGAGATCAGTGGCAGGGCTGTGCGATGGATGCCATCTTGGCCGGCTTGTGATGTGCAGTTTGTCGCCCGGGCTACACTAGGAAGGAAAGCCTTGAAAATACTGCTGGCTGTCACTCAAAGAGAAATGTGGTGTAGATCCAAAAAAGCCCTTCACCAAATACCTTTTTGTTTGCCATCTCTCCTTTTCACAGCCACTAGGATGTGATGCACAGTGTTATAGTAGTAAGTGAAAAGGTGAGTAAGCTGCTGTCGGTGATAATCAGAAGGATAACCATTACTGAGCAGTAAGTGCAATCCTCCTTTAACTTAGGATACAGCTCTTTACTATACCACCTGAAAGTGATTCAAGTAAGCCTGAAACAGGGTGCAAACAGTCCATCAATACATCCGTACAATGTTGGCTGGACTGCAGCAAGGCGAGGCCAATCCTACAAATGCTAAATTCTGTCACTGACTAAGTGGGTGTGCTTAATATGGGTTTGCTTGCTGAACAGATCAGTGGTTGTGTACTCATGAAAGACTTGTTCTTTGGCTCGGGGGTGCGTGTTAAACACGACTCTTGCCGAATGAGAGTCTTGCCGAATGAGAGTCTCGGCGAACAAGAGTCTCGCCGAACGACAGTCTCACCAAACGAAAGTGGCCCTTATGCAGAACTGCACATGCACCATACAGAAGCAACATTTCTTGATTCACACCCACTTGTGAATACTTTTACTTCACTACATAGAGGAACTAAATGACAAAATGGGTCATTTGTCTGTGGCTTTCAAATCAATCCACGCGACGAGTCGAAAAAGCAACTCATGTTAGCATTTCATAATCCTTCACCTCTATGATTAAAATGTGGTTTTAGGTGACAAAAACTAAGTTCAGGTAACTAAAACTGCCTGGTTATGTTTAAGAAAAGATTGACTTGATAGTTTAAAGAAACCAGTGTTAATTGATGGAAGGAAACAAGATGCAAACCACAGTTTCCGGTGCTGTCACACACTTTATAAGGCCAGCCGTCTACCCTGGCATCCTCTTTAAAAACCTCTTTAGCCTTTTGCTGCTGAAAGAAGACAGTCTTTATTCACACAACTACAAGAAGAAATGTAAATAAGCAAACAACTAATGCTGTCATTTTTCAGGGAGGAAAGTCTTAAAAAATAACATAAAACAATAACATAAGATTTTTAAAATATCAGCTCGAAAATTATTAATATCCTTCATTAAATCTGCAGGTTACTATCTTGAGCGCAGGGTTTATTGTTTTACTTACAAATTAAATATGCTTAATATAAATGGGTGCAGACTGGGCTGTGTCATGGATGCAAATATCCAGTCAAACTGGTTCCCCACAGGGAAAACCTCTCAACCATCCCACCCCTGACTTCCTCACCCCATTTTTCCCCATTAGCCCCTTGTTTGCTATGACAGAGTGGGATTAAACTCTGTGTAAAATGTTACACTTCTGAGCAGCTCCCTTTTGAAATTTAGTGACAAATCAGACAAATTAAGCCTTTGCCCCCATGCAGTTTCCCCCTTCCTCCCTCTATCCATCCCCCCCTTGTATGGTTGTAGCCTGAAGCGAGGATCGCCGCCTCATCGCAGACGGTCGGAGGATGACGACAGGGTCAGCTTTGCCTGCAGGCACGGGGCCCCTCAGAGCTGCAGCAGACGCTCGTTTCATCCCTCAAACTACATCTACTAGAACAGAGGCCCCGGCCATATCTGCTGACCGGGAAGTAACACAATAACATCAGCAAAGCAAAGCAGACAAATGAGCACAGGATCAACGGCTGGCAAAATGAAAGCGGTTACTTTGCCATTAACCTCAGATGGTATGTGGAGTAGACATTTCTGACATTTTTTAAAAACATTTGTGAACACGTGAGGAGGTGCTCATTTAAGCTTAGAAACAGAGTAAAGCCTTGCTTATACCTTCTGCGAGGACAGACGTGAGCTGACGTGGAATCGTCGAATGAGGAAACTGTTGGATTCCCAAAGCTCCTCAAAGTTTTTCACGCTCTCCGCCCATCAGCGGCGCATAGAAATTGTTGGATGTGCAAGCAAAGGCGAAAACCTGCCGTTCGGAAACCCCCGTGAAGGGCCGTGTCTGATGGTGTGACGTCATTTTGGCCGTGCAGACACTTGTGACCATCATTGATATGACAAGCATAAATCAGGCTTCACACTGCATGTAGCCATGATCTAACCACCACATACTGCTGCCAGTGACCCAAACACAGCATAATGCATCTTTGTGCAGCATGAATGCATTAATGGTAAAAAAAAAAAAAAAAAAATAAGACTGCTCAAAGATGTATCTCAATTATAAATTCTACAGTAAAAATATAATAGTGCAAGAAAAAGAGGAGAAAATAATGACAATAATAATAATAATACAGATTTCTTAAAATCAATGATCAAAAATGGTCATATCAAGGCATTTTTGTTTAATGTAGTTAAGCTAAGGTTTTAAAAGACTTAGAATAAGATTAGTTTTCTTCCTATTTCTGCATTACAATCTCTCTGGTCCCCAACAGGTCAAAGCAGCAGCAGGTCAGGTCAAAGTTTTCACTTAACTTGTTAAATATCTCAACATCTACTTGATGGATTGAGGCAGAATTTGGTTCAGATATTCATTTTCCCCAGAGGATGAATATCATTGACTTAAGTGACCCCCCTGGCTTTTCATCTAGTGTTACTGTCCCATCGAATTTTCAATTTGTCCAATACTTTAATTTATAAAACGAAACCCTGCAAAACTAAGGACATTCCTACCAGTGTCTGTTCTACTTCGTGTTCAGCTATCAAATATTAGCATGCTAACACTCTAAACAAAGATGATCGTTGGAGAAATTACCTGCATTTGTGTTGTCAAGAATATCGAGGTATAGATTAGGGGTGGGACGGTTCATGAAAATCATGGTTCGGTTCATATCACAGTTTGCGGTCACGGTTTTTGGTTCGGTACAGCGGTAAACGGTATTTATGGTCCAGCAAGGAGGCCAATTTCCAATGTCAGTTTGAACAGCTTTTCCATTTATTTGCCAAGATAAGTCAAGTGTTTGCCTGAACAACAGTAGACGAGGCTAACATAAGGAGCAAGTGCCACTGTGTTATTGAAAAATAATTAATAAATAATAACAAATTATAGGCTCAGGACATTGACAAAAAGTGGATCAGGGCAGCCAGCACAACAGTAGCATATGTTTTGCCATTCCCTGATGAAAATGTATAAAATGTATTATAAATATTATAGCGTGGCTCAAGTACCCTAATCATGTGCTGAAATCCAGCGTCCTCCATGACTGCATAAGGCTACATATCTTTCACTATAAACATCCCGACTGCTTTAGTTGTGTTTTTTGCTCTGAGTCTGCATGTAGAGGCTGTTTAAATGCTGCTGGGAGAAGGAGTTGCTCTTTCCTCCCCGACTCTCTCCTCCTTGTGCTATCAACGGACACACCAGAGTGATGTCTCCGTAAAGGATTCATCATATTGGAAGTATTGCCGTTAGCACAGTGCTTACACACAGTTGACGTGTTATCCACCACTTTTTCCTCGTCACTGTCGTATGTAACACCAAATCCATAATGCTCTCACACAGCAGAGTGAAATGACGCTGGTGGATCCTCTACTGTACTTTATCATGTCCAGTTTCCTTAATGGAGTCACAGCTGTACTTTGCACTTCATCAATGTCTCTGCCAACTGAGAAGTTTGACAAGGAAGAAGGCTGGGTCATACGTCATCAACGCATCGTGTCTTTGGTGGTACAACACATGCGCGGTAAAATCTGGTCCGCCCTCGCTGAAATTGAGCCAATAACAACGCACGACTGCAGCCTCAGTTACACTGCGCATGTGCGATACCTCATACTCCTGTCCGCCCGTGTCCCAGCCTTTAACCATAGGCCTTGATTTCTAGTGTGACAATAAACGCGATGGAAAAAATACAGTCGGCCTCATAACCTATTTCAAATGAACCAAACGGTACATACACAACCCGAACAGTGACTAACGAACCGAACGGTTTGGATTTTTACCCAAACTGTTCCCATCCCTAGTATAGATACATATCGATACTGAATATTTGAATATTTTTCATTTTCTGCAGTATTGATACACAGGCACCAGCTGCACTTTCTGCTCTCTTTTCTTTCCAACAGCGAGTTGAAACACACACACACCGCTTTTTATCTATTAATAAAAATCCAAAATTTTATGCCCTCTATTGTGAATTTTTCCCTGCGGTATTGACAGTGGTATTGAATATCAATGTTTTTCAAGGTATCTCACTGAAGTTAGAAATTCCAGTAACGTGACAGCACCAACTTGTATCGTCCACAGACTGTGAAAAATCACCTTCAATGCCATATTTGACCAGTAATTATTCTGTTACGTTAGACCTTCATTGTCATGAAGCATCTATACCACTTTGTCTGTGCGTGGTACATTTGTAATCATTGCTGAGGATTTAGACTATGGGATATTACACTTGATATTATTTTTATCGTTAGTGAAGCCTTTTAGGTCTGATGATTATTCTGCGACTAGAGTTTTGTTAAGATTGAGATGTAAACCATTTGAAGCATTACCGTTGCTCATAAAATGGGATGGTTGATGAGATCCATTTATGCGAAACAAAAGATTAAATCTTGAAATTAGATACTTTGAAGATGAAGTTGAGAATAGACAATGATGTATTTTTGTAGGACAACCAGGAACTTAGCATCGCACTGGGTTCCCTTGACAAAAAGCCAATGAGATGTTTCCACTGGGTTGTGGATTATGCAGAAAATAAGCTCTGTGGCAAACAAATGTTTATGATACTTGGATTTTTTTGTTCAGCAAGATACAGAAGAGCAACACCATGGTCACATGAGCGCAAGTATACAGGAGGCTGTAAAGGCGGAGAAGTTGGTGTGATGGTGTTTAGTCGTCTCATTTAGCCACTTCTAGCCACAAGACACGTAAAAGCTTCAAAACTCATGAGTTGGATATTTATTGATGTATTTTAAATCGTATAACAAAACGTTCAACTCTCTTCAGCTTGTGTTAACCACAGACCGACATACAGACCAGACCAGATCAGGCATCTAACTAAAATTCAAAAAATCATCATCATCCCAGTCAGAAAAACCCACTGTCATTCAGACGAGGGAACCCGATTAATTTCCAGGTTTTAGGACTCATTCCTGTAGCATTCTATAAATCCCCACACAAGCCAAAAGACTGCAACCTAAAACAAAATGTTTGGATGCCGTTGGTGATGTACAGTTTCATAATGTGATTATTTGGCATAAAGTACCTCTTGTACAATTGCAACATGTTGCTAAACAAGTGTAATGTAAAGGCTTTTAGATGACATGTTAAACTAACGGAAAGCACTTTTCTGTTAATTAGATGTGAATTATTATTTGTAGAAAGCCAGACAAAAAAATGTTTACATGGTATTTTAAAGTTAATCAAATTAATTGGTGATCATCATTTGGTAGTCACGAAAAAGCTGCAATTTTTATTTTCCCCTTGCAAAACCTACCTTAAATCTGTTGGCAACATAATTCTCAGTCCGAGTGTTTCCATTGTTTTTTTGTTGCTGGCTAGAAACTAGACGAAGGGCATATCTATATGACTTTGGTCCTTAATGAGGCCTGTTCTGGCTTTTTTAAAACTGAGACAAGGTCCTTATCAGACGCTTTCTCCCTGGGGATTGTCACCCTTTGCGGAGTACGTTTCCACGTAAGAGAGATTTCCCTGACACAAAGGCATCTCTCGTCTATCTGCAAAGCTTCTTGAAGTGTTTATCCACCAGAACTGACAGAGAGCTGACTTTAATTAGCACCGTCTCCCTTTTTACGCCCCCCCCCAACACCCCCCTCCACACCCCCTCTACCCTCGTCAGATTGCATAACTTCGAACTGAACCGTATATTAGGTTTTATTCACTGATGTTTTTGAAGGACCAGTTCATAGAGAGAGGGAGAGCAAGCCGGCTGCTCTCCTCATTTATGGCACATAATTAAAACTAAATGACAATTCCACTCTCGTATTTAATTAACCACTTTAGATAAAGCAAACACACATACAGTATGGTACAGAAACGCATATACGCATCACACACACACCAATCACATCCAGAAGGCACATGCAAACCATCACACAGAAGCAGGTCACACCCCCCAAGTCTTATTAAACCCCATAATATTTCAATCTGGGGCTTTACTGACTCCGGAAAAGGAAAGCCGCCCCTCCCTTGACGCTTTTTTTGGGGGGGATGTCAGTCAACTTGACACCCGGTAAATACTCTCTCAAACTCCCGTTTCAGCTATTCCCCCCTCTGTCCAATCATTTGTGAGTTTTCTCAGTGTTAATGATGAAGGGTTTAATTCATCATAA
This sequence comes from Pterois miles, assembly GCA_947000775.1. Lineage (NCBI taxonomy): Eukaryota > Metazoa > Chordata > Actinopteri > Perciformes > Scorpaenidae > Pterois > Pterois miles. The sequence continues at coordinate 16,390,590 of CAMQGK010000327.1, forward strand.
CAGTATTCGCACAACCTCTAATTAGCAGCAACACTCGTACAACAATGCCAGCGTTATCTCCTCATGCAAATGAGCTCTCAGTCTGTTGCGTTTGCTAATTTTATGAAACGGCAGGGCGATAACTACGCAGCCTGTGCTAATCTTCCCTGCGTTTAACCCTGGTTTTCTTTTTAATCCGCCATCCATAACAAACAAACAACAAACAATAATCCTATTATCGGCATGATGATTCCTCTTCTTTTGACTTTTTGTTAATTTTACTCTAATTTAATCTCAGTTATGGGCAGAGAAATCACATGCACATCCTCTATACATTCAGATTTTTACTCCAGATGAGTGTGTTGAGCTCATCAATTCAAGTCCCCTGATAGACTCCTGGTGATAACATCCATATAATATTATGCCATCGGAAATGAATGGTTAATTATATGCCATGTTGTGCCTTATACCACTGTGGAGCCTGGAGTATAATGGATAAAATTCAATTAGCACCAGACTGAGGTGTATTAAGGCGTGTACAGTGCACACATTCATTGCTATTTTGTCTGCTATTCCCAAATTATACTCATGATGTTCATGCATGTGGTCAAGCCAGGCAGTGTATTTATTGTGTGGATGTGGGGTGTGTGTATGTATGGTAGTGGGTGGTGGGGGTCTAGCTTGTTATGGCCCCGGGTTCACTAACCTTGTCCATATTGACAGCTCCTGCTATTAGGGGCCAAATCTGTGAGGGATCCCGTGGTTAGATTAGTGAGAGATGAATGCTCTGTGTGAATGTGTGAGTCCGCGTATGTGTGCGTATGAATGCTTTTGCTGTTTGCTGATTACCCAATCTACCTGTTGTCACTGTGGGAGAAAATATCAGACATTGCCTCATTTGCCTCAGCGACACGGCAGATAACACTATCAACACCCACTGAAGTTTATACTCTAATATGGCCATTCAAATACACTTAGATTCACAGTATGACATCTTTAGTTAGACGTCAAAGCATCTCTAAATCGTACTTGATAGATATTTCATTACCATGACTACATAAATTGTGTGTGTGTGTGTGTGTGTGTGTGTGTGTGTGTGTGTGTGTGTGTGTGTGTGTGTGTGTGTGTGTGTGTGTGTGTGTGTGCACGTGTGTGTGCATTGACCTTGTGTTAAGCTGACACTCTGCTGTGACAGGTCATTTTCAGTGACCTCACAGCTATTAAATTGCCAGTGGGGACACACTCTTCTACTTTATATACTGTACATATACATAAGAATCTGTTCTCTCTCCCAACTCGACAAATACTGAAACTTGGTCAGTGGCCATCTGTGTCTGATACTGACGACACACTTTAGTGTCTGTATGGGAAGCGCCGGGTTTTCAACCGACTCCCATGTAAACCCATCTGTGTCAGTATTAGACGGGCAGAGCAACTGGTGTAGTATTGGGGAGACTTGATTTAGGGCTGGATGATACAGAGAAATTCAAATATCACAGTATTTTTTACCAGATACTTCAATATCAGTATTGCAGTGGTATTGTAGGGTTGACCACTGGTGCTTTCACAAACTATTTACAGAGAGCGGAACAGATATTTTTGATAAATAATCATCAGATTTGTGGATATAATGAAAGCAAATAATAGAACAGCTAGAACAGCCTTTAAGTTTGGATAATTACATCACTTTACAGCAATGCAGCCTTTAAAACCAGAAAAAGACACACAAACACTTTGCCATATTAAGAAATTACGATATCCAAAATCTAAGACAATATCTAGTTTCATATCACAATTTTGATATAACGTCGATATATTGTAGAGGTCAACAGATTAATCGGTCTGCTGATTAATCGAGCCGTTTATTTGGCTTTTTTTCATAATTGGCTTCGGCCGATTATCAAGCAGGTGCATAAATGCTGCTAAGTGCACTAAAACTTTATTTTTTTATCCAAAAGTTTATTTGACAAAGTTTTTCTTTTTGATTACCTGTTTCATGTATTCAATATTTAGATTATGCATTATTTTTATTTAAAATATATAAGTTCACTGCAATGCCGACACAAAATGTAAATTGGAGAGACAGACCATAGGTGTTCAATAAATGTTTACTGAATCTGAGAAATTTAGTGTATCATTTGTTATTGTTAAGCTGTTATATTTTATCAGATGGAGGAAAAAAAAGAAAATAATGTTTTCAGTGAAGATAAGAATAATGATGTAAAAAAAAAATCATTATTTTCTCTAATATTGCAAATCATATCGCAGTCGCAATATCGTCAAAATAATTAGATATTTTTTCAAAATTGTTCTAGTACTTATAGTAGAAGAAGAAGAAGAAGAAGAAGAAGAAGATCTACCTTTATTAGTCCCACAATGGGGAAATTCAATTTACACTCTGTTAAACTCATACATGGTACATGCAGACCTGAAACACACATACATGCAGTAATGGAGAGGTGTCAGAGTGAGGGGGCTGCTCCAGACAAGCGCCCCGAGCAGTTGGGGGTTTGGTGCCTTGCTCAGGGGCACCTCGGCAGTGCCCAAGAGGTAAACTGGCACCTCTCCAGCTACCAGTTCACACTCAGTTTTTGGTCCATGTCGGGACTTGAACCGGTGACCCTCCGGTTCCCAAGCCAACTCCCTACAGACTGAGCTACTGCCGCCCCCAATATACCCCAATAATGCCGCACATATAGTATACTGTATATGTGCTATAAGTTAGTCTGTAGGAGGTCATAACATATTTTCTTCATTGTAGCTTGTCCCTCTTTTCTTTACAAAAATTATTTATATGTTCAAAGTGTTTTTATGGAAATTTATGTTTTATTTTACATAAGCTGCAAATGTTTGCATCACAGATGATGGTCTTATTTTTCATTACTACCTACTGTATGTATAGTTTTACCTTGTTAGTACAGTTTTAGTTCAAGGGTCGAAGTTAAATACTTTTAAAGACTGTGATACATTTTCAAAGTAAATCTTTGGCATTTTGAATTAACTACATTTCTGATTTGCGGCCGAGGATCATGGGTATTGTATTATGTCGTATGTTTGAGCGTGCACAGCTTCAGATACAGCTAGATTTGTGTAATAACACAATGGCGTCAAACCAAGAATCTGTCCTTTACATCCTAGCCTTCATTACTAACAGTCTTCATCGTTACCTGTTGAGGTGAGGCCTTGAGATGATATGTTAAAAGCACTGGTGTGTTTGCGTAACTGGGTTAGACTAGACAATTACAGGGCTGTAGGGTGCTGGTGTCAAGGGTGAGATGTTAAAGAGGGAAAGGGGGGGGGGGTTATGGAGCGGGGCGTCTAATGGATTGAGCTTGTGTTGATATGGGTCTGAGCCCACCAGCCATTCCCTTAAAGATGTAATGACATCTCATAATTAGCATAATGTCCCAACTTGTCTGCTGCTTTTAGCTGTCACACTGTATTTGTCTGAGGCCAGCCAATTACAGCAGCGATGCAACGCCGGGGGGGCAAATAGAGGCTCTCGCCCACATCCCATTGGCTGTTACTCGTAATAGAAGCGTAATGTCAACATAAGACTCGAGAATATGCTCGTAAGATGCTTAGATGTTCAATGGAGACTGGAGCTGAACATGAGATTGTGAGATTGCTGTTGTTGGTTTTGTATTAAAAAAAAAAAAAAGGCTATCACATTGTTCGTATCACCCAGGACTGATTTGATAGATGAGCTGCATTTTCTGTAGTTTGATTACACATTTACTGGAAATTGGTGTTAAGGTCCAGTGGCACAAGGAAATTCATCAGCTGTACCGCCCCTGAAAGCTAGTTAGCTTGGTCACTAACGGGGCAAGTTCACACAGTCTATTGAAAATATATATTCATAAAAGGGATGTTATGATTACAGAAATTTTAGTTCATACCAATACTATTGAAAATTTCATGATTCTTGATGCCAGTTCGATAACATCTGTGTACCGGCTGCTAAGAGCTAACGTTAATTAGCTCTCGTCCTGCTGATCTCAACATGGATTTGTTGTTCAGGAGTTAGCATTATGATGGAGAAAAACAGGGTGTGTCCCCTGGACGCATCGATAGTGAGTTTACTGCATACCGAACACATTTCCAGGATGACGGGACGCCATTAATCTCGAGCCCTGGCGGTGCCTGCGCTAGCGTAGAAAAATGAGAACCGTCACGTTTTCAGAATTTTAGCATCGACTTGCCGAAGCATCTGCTCTCATGGCATCTCTAACTTATACCATCACTCCTCGTCTCGCAACTGACCTGTCAAACTATTCCTACTCAAGCTTAATAGGTTAATTGAAATGTTTTGGTTGGAGAGGTCAGAATCTGTCATGTCTTCAAAAGTTGTGAGGCAAAGTTTGCATACAGTGTATCTCTGTACTCCACACTTTTTCCTCTGTAACTCACGCTCGTTTGAGTTTTCTGTAACTACGATTTAACAACATCTCATATATTTGATTACTGTGATGTATTCCACACTGTCATGTTTGTGCAGAGAGACAACCAGCTTGTCAAGAAGCTAAATAAACCTGCATCCTACTACGTGTCAGACATTGAAGCTGCTCTATTCATCAGACTTGTTTTAATCCATCTCCATATGATTCCTCCTCTATCCACCATACATCCAAGTCTCAGCAGCCTTATATATAATGTATCTGAACAGAAAAGAAATGGAGGTGACAGAGTCAGTAGTTACTATGATCAAATATCATAGCTGGAGGCTAACTGGGCATCAGGGCCCACTGACAGACACACTCCATGGGGAATGAAGGGATAGAGAGAGAGAGAGAGAGAGAGAGAGAGAGAGAGAGAGAGAGCGAGAGGGTGTCTGTAGTATAAGGTAAAGGATGGCGGTATGTCGGTATAAATCACCATTGCGGAGGCTAATCTCTCAGGGTCTCTGGCAGGATAAATACTTTGCTTATAGATCCAACACGCCTCAGTCTCCGCCACTCATTGGGCACGCTCAGTAGGCACAAGGCCTCCCTGGGCACGGTGCTGGCTTTCCCCCTTAAATCATCCCTCATTCTCATCTTTTTTCACTCCCTCCTTTCAACACAGCGAGGCTGAGAGGCCGGCTGGGTGACTGGAAGAGGGATGAGAGAGATATCATTCTCATTTCTCTTTATTTCCTCACATTTCCCCTCACTGCAAAAAAGAAACTCCCTCTGTCTCAATAAGTCTTTTAATCTCATATATCTGATCTTAAAATCTTTCTCTCTAAATGAGAAGGTAATTTGGACAGCACAGATGAGATAATTCCTTTTGTTCCTCATGCAGTTTCACCTGTCACAGGATTTTTGTCATATACATGCCACAATATCTTGAAACAGGGCAGAATATGCAGATTTCTCCACTGGAAATTTTCGTCTCTATCTTGCCTGATGACAGAGTATTTTTAAAAAATAAAGACTTCACTGGAAAGACTTGTTGAAGGAGATACCTTTTGCAGTGTACCAATCATTCAGCTTTCCCTTTTTTCTCCCTTAACTTTTCCAGCATACAAGTGGCAACGCTGAAATAAAATTAGCCTCTCTCCATTGTTTCTGCAGTGACAGGGAGCGTTTTCTCATTTCCAGCACAGTTCACTGTATCGATGAAACCCTTACATTTGCTACTGCCTTGCTCTCCATTTTGTATTTGCATGTCCCCTGCTTCACCCCTTTCATCTCTGTGATGGGAAGGTAAAGACACCCCCCTCCACTGCCTCCCTTCCCCTCCCTCACCGGCCTTCCTCTTCCTCTCCTCCCCTCCTCAGCCCTCCCTTGTTCCCCCTCTCGGTAATCTGGCCCTGTCTGTAACAGTGGAGGTGCTGCCTGATTGAAACAAACGGCCGCTGATTGCTGATCAGCCAGCTGTAAAGCCTGGCAAGGATATGAGCTAATGAAAAAATGGACCTGATTTGAGAGGCACCGAGCGTCGCTCACCCTGCTAGCCCTGCTGTCCCCTGCTGTTACCCTCTATCCCTCCATCCCTCCCTCGTCTTCCTCCTATCACCCCTCCGCCTCACCCTGTCTGCCCATCATTGTCAGCTATCCTTAATAGGAGAGAGAGAGAAACCGGGATAGATGTAAAGTATTGGTTGGGGCTGGTTGTGTAATTGAGGTAAAGAGGAATTAGCAGTAAAGGTGTTGTTATTGAGGGTCTGTTTGCATATGCAGGTGTCTATGTGGTCTATTTTTTATGACCAGATATCCTCAAAACGATGCAAGGATGACAACATCATGCAGAATGGGGATATTTCTGTCTTATCAGATGCACATTAGTGAGTGAAAAAAATATAATTCACCAGTTGGCTGTCTCATACTAACAATATATAGAAAGTGAGAAAATAAAAATAAAAAGAAGTAATTGCTCTACAATATCTGATAGCCTATGTTTTATATTCTTGCTTTAATATCCAACAGGTCAGTTTTTGTAACAAAAGTACAAAGGGTGCTATAATAGCATAGAAAGGGAAATTTGGGCACATAATGGACCACTTAGGCCACAATGAACATCTTGTGTTTATTTGTGCACATTTTGATGATTGCCCCTCCCCATTTTGATGCATACAAAGGCACAAAGTAACACACTCTGACCCCCCCATCTTGTAGGGTCAGCGCTAAAGTGGGCAATAATTGCCTGTGGCAACTCATTAGAATTGGTGATTTGGTGAAAGTAAAGTGGAAAAATAAGAGAAAACACACAAATAAATGCATGCGCATACACATGGCGTGCACGCGGATGAATATGCACGCACACAAAAGCAAGCCCACGCACACATCTGCAATGCCAAGGCAGTAAATTAAAATCTTCATGACCCTGTGTACACAAAATTAGCCACAGGGCCAACAGACCTGCATTAGAGCAGTGTATAGTAACAGAGAAGATCTCTAATTGGGGGTCATTATTTAAGCTGAGAGAGGGAAAAGGCTGAAGACTCTCATTTTCACTCCTCTTTCGCCTTCTTTTTTATTTGACAGGCGCAGTAAATTAAGAAAGTGGTGATATTTAATACCTTTTAACCTCCTCGAGACAGTTTTCTGATCAATTACTAGAGCAGGCTGTAATTGTTAGCCTGGATAATGATTCCACATGTGAGAGAGCAGCGCTAAGATGAAGCCCTGAGTGCAATTACCTTAAACCCCTCAAGTGTACTGGTGTCTGGAGAGGACATTATGGAAAGAGAGAGCTAGTAAGACAGGCAGAGAGAACCTGCAGAGAGAGACAAAGTAGAAGATGATGTGAGATCATCTGACAATTGAAAACATCAGTATAGCTACACTGATCACATTAAATAATGTGTTGGGGATCAGCACTGTCAGGAGGTTGGTAAATTGTAGTAAATATAAAATAGATATTTTTGAGGATGGAGTGTTGGTTGTTGTTTTCTAAAAGAGAATTTCAGCTGTTGGGTTAAATCTCAGTGTGATGTACTCTGTGTTTGACGCTAATAAGCAAAGTTAGCATGCTAGCATGCTGCATTATGATAGTAAGCATTAGCTGCAAAACAAAGCATGTTAGCATTGTCGTTGTGTGCTTGCTAGCTTTAGCATTCGCTCCAAACACCGTGCCATATGAGTGCAGCCTCGCAGAGCCGCTAGCATCTTGCCGGTGTCTTTCAGCACATTGTTGGACAAAATAAAACATTTTACCTTCAGAAAGTATGCTACTAGTGAGGGAGTCCTATTTCTCCCTTTACTTAACAAAACCATGTTCTTACTTAACTATCCAAGATAGAAGATAGATAGATAGATAGATAGATAGATAGATAGATGAACTTTATTAATCCCAAGGGAACTTATCTTTCAGTTACATCCCGTCCAAGAACATAAAAAACAGTGACACATAACGGGGGGACAGGAGCGGGAGGACTGAGGGTCGCCGCCCCAACGGCGCCCCATTTTCTTAGATGAGAAAAGGGAGAACAAGGAAAAAAAAAAGCATCTCCCAGACTAGGCTCCTGTAGGGGGGGCACAGTGTGGGATCTGGAAAAAACACCTCTACACCAACTATATTTTAGAATAAAAATAGCACAAATATCTGTACTTATTATCTTTATCAACATTACTGACAACCAGACTATCTAGTTGCTAGTGGCGTACGGCTACACGTTTCCAAATGGAATTTACGCTTGTAAATTATGGTTTCCATTTACATGTATCAATCTTTTTTTGTCAGCGGCAAAAATAAGTGCATTATGATGGAATAATTCACTTCTGTTGACGTAGCTCACATAAAACCTGGACAAGCAGGCTCAGGGACAGCTTCTTTCCCAGCACCATTACTGAAATAAACAATCACAAACAATAATTCTTACAACTGCTCTACCAATCCCGCTCACCTCACTATGTGCAATAACGTCTGTGTGCAATATTCACTTAATTGTACATAATTTCTTATTTAATTGTACAAATCTCTTGTTTACATTTCTATATTTTCTATATTTTTACATTTTCTTTCCCCTTGTACATAGTTGTACATATTTAATTTATTATTTAAGTATTTATCTTGTATGCATCTTGTTTCTTCAGAATGCACCAAATGAGTTGTGCGCCAATTTTGTTGTATGCAATACAATAACAATAAAGGCGATTCTGATTCTCTTGTATCCATTAACACATACACTCATCTCAAAAACTGAATCACATACGTGACTGATTTTGGATTCAAAATAGTGAATTTCACCAAAAGGTGACAAGTTTGCATGCCTGTAGTGAACATGTAAGTTAATGGAGCATGTAGTGGCTAAAGAGCCAGGTATTTCCTTAAAAAATAGATGAGACCAAAAACAGAGCTGAAAGGAAACTGAAACAAAGAAAAGAAAGCTACTGTATGACAGGTTCACCATGTCAACATAAAAGACGATCTGTGTTGTGTTTATAGCTTAATTTCCCTGCTCTTAAGAGGCTAAAATATCAGTTATAGTTGGTTTAGTGCATTATATTTTACTTTAATATTTACAGTTGGCACAGTTCCTATGAAATCTAGTTGACTTTTTGGCAGCAAATGAATGAAAGAGATGGAAAAGGTGATAACATTATGCATACAATGAAAATCAGGCTCTAGAGCAGACGAGACATCACTTCTCTGTAGGCCTATATGTGTTGGCACATCCTGGCATGTTAGCACTTATAGGAATGTGTCAGCATGCATATTTGTATAGGCTATGTTTGCATATGTACAACTTCCTGGTTATGTTGGGGTGACATGTCTGCCATCCTTTTATTGAAAAACCCTATGTGGGTGTTCCTTTCTTGGCTGTGAAAAGTGTATGTAGCCAAGCAATTTAAGATCAAATTACACCCTGTGAAATCTCTTGCTTGGCCTGACAGCCCCCCAAACACTAAATAAATCACCTTTTTACTGTGGAGGAAACTGCGTGGCTCAGCTGCACATGAGAGCACTCCCATTTTAAACAGCCCGTTTTTACACAACACACCCACAACAGTGGCTTTCTATTTTGCCACTGGTTGCTTTCACTCACTATAGGTGACCAAAAAGGAAACGTACATTAGCGTAGAGTTTAAAACAAGCTTTAGCGTTGAGCACCCTGTCAGTGGTGCAGTTTATTTCCTCACTGATCTGCATGTTTGGCGTGTCAGTCTTGGAATGCAACACCATTTTGAATATTTATGATAAACAGCAACAGCTGAGTGCCAAAATGTCCCACTTGAGTGGAGGCACCGTTGCTAAACTGAAATTCTCATACTGCTGTTAAATCCAGGGGCATATTTATAATGTACTTTAAGTAAAAATTTAGGTTTGATTCAAATTATATTTGCACATAGCTACAGATATCTTTTCTATGTAAATGAAATTAAAGTTTGAAGCTTGGCTGAGGAATAACTCACTTGATTCATCACAACTATGACTGGCCAGTTTCTAATACAAAATATATATTCCACAATGGATTAGTTTTGAAATGTACAGGAGTCAAAACATGCATTTATCTTCCTTCATAAAGTACGAGCACACAAAAGAGCTGCTGCCTTACAGCTTTCACAAAGCCTTAATTTGTTACTTTCCACCCTTGAACTGCTCCACTGTTTTGCATAAAGTGCAAGATTTATCAGGGGAGGTGGAGAGAATATGAACAAATAGTGAAATTTCAAACAAACAGAATGCTTGATTTCTTCAAATATTGAACAGTTGGTGGTGTTATCTGGCTCGGTGACCCAGCGCTCATAGCAGGCAGAGCGGAGTGGCATGGCCTGACCTCCTGTCTGCAGCGAGGCTGGCTGGAGGCTGAGGAGAGCCGAGAGAGAGAGGGAGAAGGGGAGAAGAGACAGGCAGAAAAGGACGAGGGCAAATAAAATACCAGACGCCTGCACAAGAAACACACACAAAACTAAACTAGCATGAACCCGCTGCCACCCTCCCTTCCCCCCCAACATCAAATATGTTAAGGCCATCTGTTTTTTTACACAAGTAAACAACAATGCGCTGTCAATAGCAACAGGGCCGGGTGAGTACACTTGTTTAATATTTAACAAAACTAAATTTCTATAGTTGTAGAAGCTAAAGGTCTTACATTTAGTATTTCTGCATGGGGTGAACGGTATAGCCTCTGTCTCATGCCAGTGGTATTGCTAGCGCCAGCGTTTTTCTAAAACATTTTTTTTTGAATCCACGTTTTCGAAGAGCCCCGTTCTCTCTTGTTCCCTCCAATGCATTTTTGGAGTTGATGGAGGAGTACAAACATGTTGTGGAAATATTTTCCCATCATCACTTCCCCTCCACCATCTGCTGTCGTCAGAAAGTCAAAAAGCTTCATCTCTATTTGCGCTGGAAAAACAGCACCCTCTTCCTGTTTGTGCTGTAAAGGAACCTCTTTTTACAGCGTTCTGGCAAGGGCAGTGATGATGAGTGTGTGGTGAGTAGGCAGTCAGACGAGGAGGCACAGTTGATGTTTCTAGGGTTGTCTTAGTAAAGGAATTTTCCCTTTGGTGTTTATGATAGCAATATTATTGCCTTTTTTTTCCCTTTACAAATTATTTAATTTTAGTGTCAGATAAATAAGTGTTATTGTTAGGCTTTTATTTGGTATATTGTTGCCTTTTAAATGGCAAAGATGACTGTTTTACAACTAGTGAAATACTTGTTTATTGTTAAATCAGAACACAGAAGGGCACAGCAGAGATTCTTTGGCTGTAGTAAAAAGACGTAAAAATGTCGGCACCTACAGAAAACTTAGGATGTGGTGGTTGGTCTGTGTGGTATTTATCCCAAACCTCCTCCACTGAGATTGTGTGATAAGTGACAAGTGACGAGCGCAGCGTTTTACCCAGAGTTGAGCATTTTTCAACTCCACCAGCCCATCAGCAGCACAGTTTATGTCCTCCATCAGTTTCTACACAGGAAATGTTGAACCACTGTGTTGTCAGCCTCGTTTCGGCAGCGCTCACTGACCAAAACACAGTGTATGAAACTTAAGAAAGAGAAGAAAATACACTACAATACACTAAACCTCAAACAATACTTTGTCGCAATTAGGAGCATAAAGTTGGGGCCTATTTACTTAGTCAAAGATTACTACTAAATATTACTTAGGTGGTAGCGGGTTGATTCACACCCTCTTATTGATCGACATTTGGTGGTAGTAACGCGAAAAGATGCACCAACAAAGGCAAAGAAGAAGACAGCTAGCTTCTAATCATGTATAAGAAACACTATTTTATGTTCTTCATTATTAATCTTTTTATACATGTATATTTTGTTTGTTGAGAAGTTGCTCTTGTCAAGTGAATGATTTGCCAAACATTTCATTAATAAAATCACACTTACATTGAGGTGAAATGTAATGGAGACCAGAAGGAACATATAACCATTGAAAAGTTTTTAGGCATAATTACTAGCCATCAGAAAAGTCCATTACATTTATAAGCCCCATAAAACATTAAACTGAGGTATGCTCATTATGTCATACCCTGAGTTTTGTAATGTGCTTCTAATACCTTAAGAACACCACTTTAAGTGGTCAAAAACACAAAAAGTAACAGACAACAGTTCACAGGTTCAGTGGCTGAAAAGTGAAGTGACGTGGTGGAACAAGTCGGTGAAGTGATGCTTCACATTCAGCAGAGCTGAAGTCCCCTGACTCTCTCCGGCTGCCTTTTATAATAGGAACAGACGAGGATGATTTACCTTCACAGCCACTGAGATGATCCACGCAGCAGATGTTTTACACTTTCTGACCATTTATTTGTGGAGCGGGAGAGGGAGGGGGGACTTCGGAGGGGTATAATTAGGATTTATGGAGTGAATCTGCAGAGTTGCAAAGGCGACTGATGATCCCTCCTGTAAGAAGTGTCTTTGTCTGCTAGGTGAGGGATAACGGACGGCGCCATGTTGACAAGGGCAAGGACAAGAAGCTGGATGTTTTAGCGTTGCTCACCGGGTCCCTCATCCGCTTAGCACAGATGAACACACAGATATGCGCCTATGCACTGTACACCAAACACACACACAAAACATAAACCCATCCATTTATTTAAGACAGAAGAAGTAGGCACTGTTGGATGAATGCACAGATCTACACACATGCATACACGCTGACACCTGCGCATGTACACATAGAGCATACGTCTAAATGTGCTCAAAACAAGCAGCGTTCTAAATGTGTTTAAAGGGTAAATGCACACACACATCCATATGCAGGCACATTAACATGTATGATGTGCATGTAAAACTGCAATTACTAGCTCAAGCTTTTATTTGCTTCAATCACTGAACTTTGATTCCTTTCGTGCAAAACTCGTGCAGCAAAGATGTGAAATACTATCCAATTGATTATTTAAACCAGCGTGAATAGTACTTATATAAATATTAGGCTATCAAATAACATATCAATTATGAATCATTCATTTGATCTAGCTCTGAGACAGCTAACTACTCGTTTTACAGCACTGGCATACTGACACCTTTTCTTCAACCCATCTGCCCGTCAGCCGGCTGGCTGAAAAGGAAAACTAAACAGAGAAAGGTACAAACAACTTTATTTTGTCACATGACAATATTCACAACTTGGATTAATTTTAATGAAAAAATGTTTTGATACTTTTAATCAGTGAACTCTTACGGATGAAATGAATGTAATGTAAATAATTGAGGAATATGAACACATTCACTCTCTGACCGCTTCAAAGTTGAGGAGTTGCCACTTTTTATTTGTTTACTGCTGTACCGCATAGTCTGAAGCGGAGAAGCTTAAAGCAGCAGTGGGCAGAAATGGAGTAAATATCATTTTTTTTTAAAAAAGTTATTTTTATAAAACGGTCACTATATCCTGACAGTAGTGCATTCCTCTGTGTCTTCTGTGTGTGGAGGACACAACCAATCAGAGCAGAGCCGGAGCCTGCCGTCTCTCAGCCGGCTGTCAATCACGTTAAATCAAATAGTTTAATTAGGCGGCACTAATCACATATGAATCAATATTCTGTTACTGTAATGCCTATTTCTCACCTCAAAGGTTTTCAGAAACATCTTGTAGTTACTGTTTAGTTGTAAAATGACAAAGTTTGTGATCCAGCAGCCATGTTGAGATCAGTTGAGGAAATACCAAGCACCGCCCACCAGCCGGAGCACAATCAATAGGAATGCTCTCTCTCTGAAATGACCTGTGATTGGTCAAAGTCTCCCGTCACAGGCTTGACCGTTTAAAGCCTGAAAACAGAGACATGAGGAGGTGCAGAAGTGTAGTTTTCTCCCAGAACACTTGAATTACAACATGCTGAAAGGTTGTTATGGATTTCTGTGCCCAATGATGCCTTCGCCTTCTTTCTGTCTCCCTCTTTCACAAACACTAGTTATGCTGCGCTCAGCGTCTCTGTCTGCAGTTGTCTCAGTCTTTGAAAAAAGGTTGAATTTCCAAAATTAACAAAATGCTTCATCTAATGAAATATTCTGCTTTGATCAATATTTTTTGGAATTTATCCTTTTAAAAACAACATTTTCACTGGTCAAAAAACATAAAGGGAGGCATTCATGTAACGGGATGGTGTAGCAGTAATCAACAGCAAAATAAATTTGAATGAATGACACTTTGGTGCTCATGGTTTCCTTAAAATGAACTGGACAATTGAATTGTGGGAAATCTAACCGCTCTAACGGTGTGCAACATCTGTACTGACAAAAGTTAGCCGGCATGAAATAGAGACCTGCCTTTATTTTTAGTCACACCGGCCAGTAGAATGGACTCCGCTTTTAATTGAAGTTTTACATTATGTCTGTTCAAAATAAGCACCTTTGCACAGGCCTCTGCATATCAAGAATGAAATGTGCCACACAAGCTAAAACTACAGTGTGTTGTCTGAAGTCCTCTGGCCCAGCTGGTGTCTCTTGAGATCATGGCAGCACCAGATCACCCATATTCCAGCTCAAACACTCAACATTTGAGTAAAAAGGAAGTCCCTCTTATATAAATGTGCTACTTTTATTTTGTTTTTTAAAATTTTATTGCCAAGTTTCATGGCATCACATGAGCGTAGCTCTAAAGTACCTCCCTAAATTTGCCTTATGGGGAGTCGACCAGATGACTCACATTTGTATTTCTGCTTCTCTCTCTGAGCCTCTGGCCTGTAGCCTGAAGCTTGCCAGCGGTCATTAAATTGGTTATTTACAGTAAACAGTGCTATAATCCTGTCACAACCTCTCCCTCGTCCCTCCACAAAGCCTCGGCCAATGTTTGGTGGCGAGAGGAGCGAGTGTTAAATGGGTATTGAAGTGACGTTATCTGGATTTCTTTCTCTCTCTTTTTTCCCCCCTCCGATGGATGTGGAGCAGGGTTTGTTTGTCTAAATGTTAGCACTTTGGAAGAGCTCCACAGCTGTGGGCGCCTAGATCACATTGGAGGTTTCACTGCACACACTCCACACACACACACACACACACACACACACACACACACACTCACTGCTCACTCACACTCTGACAGGCAGCCATGTTGGGCTGGCAGCTCAACAACACAAAGCTTTTATCTGTCAGTGGTCAAGCCTGACTGAACCCCCGCTACATTATAGGCAGTCACACACACATGCTGTCTTTCCCAACACACACACACACACACACACACACACACACACACACATGCACTTTGAAAAAGTGCCATTTCTATTTTTTTCCCCTTTAAAACCTGGCTCAAATCTGCTCTTTTCCGGAAATTAGCCATCTGTGCTGCCCGTGAGTGACAGAATGTTCATATCAATCCTTCCAGGAGATGATGAGCACCCCGTCTGCACAGACAACACCCACACACACCCACAATGACACACACACACACATGCATACCCACACACATACACTCGTGGCCACATTTCCAGGAGCAAGTCATTTGTGAATTTGTTTCTGCTATGGATAATGGCATGAAGTGAACCTTCCCTTTGAAACAGATGAATTTGGTACCGATTCCCATGGCCACTCATACAAATACAGTACATACTCACACAATATGACCACATGCCACACAAGACGGAGAGTATGTGGAAGAGAAACAGACAAACACACAAACACTCTTCCAAGATTCCTGCAGGACAAAGATGGCTGGTGGTTAATGAATCTTAGTTAACACCATTAGATTGAAAGATGAGCGCTGTCCGAATGCGCCTTCCTGTGTATGTGTGTTTTTTTTCCCCCTGTCTCTCTTTCTCAATTTTTTTACGCTTGAATTTCGACGAATGGCTTTCATCAGCAAAGCGCATCTCATTAGTGGCGATGATGCGCCGTATGTTGATCATCATCATCTGTGAGTGGACTGATGAGCGATGAATGTCAGCTGTAATGGAGGCGACGACGACGTGTCCCGTAAACCCACCGCGACACACTCCGGCTAATTACTCCATATAGCGCCGTTACTGGCAGCAAAACGGCTGCAGCGGCACCAGTAGGAGCAGAAGTGGAAATGACAATCATAATGAAGCATATCAGGTGCATCAGTTCACTAAATGCAAGCTGTGTCTGGTATTAAAAAAAAAAAAAATCACCAGTACTGAAATTCTGGAGACAACGTGGATCAATGATAACTGACAAGATATTATTATTTGGTTAACATGATCATTGTAAGACATCCAACTATTTGTAAAGGGTGGAGGAGACATAAATAGGTTTTATTTGTAATGCATGTAATAAAGTACATTTAGTGTAGTACTGTGCTTTACCTGAGAGTTGAGTTACTGGAAATGGATTTATTGTACCCGATACCCCGCTACATTTATTTGACAGCTTTAGATACTGGTTATTATGCTGATTAATACTTTACATACGAAACGTATGATCAAAATGTGACACATCTATAAACTTCCTACTGTACATAATTTGGTTTAAATTAGCTCCAGCTCAACCACCAATAACAATAATCTAATAATTAGGGATGTTAATAATTAACCATTTCACCGACAACCGGCATTAATCATTTTAACCAATTAACTCTATTGGTTACACGGTTAAAAGAAATATTAATAATTAATTAAATAGCAGAGGAGCGGCTCGTCACTTCAAGGAGAAAAGCTGGTCCACCTTCAGAGAGAGCCGGCGCAGATACAGGAAGTTGGCTCTGGACTTCCAGCTGAGGAGCTGTAGTTTGTAGCCTCGTAGCATTTATTTACCGACATATAAACTGTACACACACTGTCTGCTACAGCTGCGTTCACAGCTACAACACCACCAGTCTTGTTGCTTACCAATTAATAATCGGTTACTGAAGGACTGGTGAGAAAATTTTTCAAAATCCTCCCTCCCAAAACTCCTTCCCAATAATATAATGCACAACAATATAACAATCACTGGAACAATAATATGTTTTGGTTTTGATATTTTAAGTAGACACTTAAATGGAAATTTTGCCAATTTTAAATCAGCTTTTTACCATTACAATGTTGGTTGTATATGTTACTTTCCTCCATGTAACCAGCACCCAGAGCTCTTTTGGCGGCTCTAGGGCTGTTTGTTTGAACTCTTTTCTATTACATAGAGAGTTTTATGAAAAGACCGTCTTTCCAGCAGTGAAGTGCATCTTTAAGCATGGTTTTAAATGCAACACTTTTACTTGCAATTGAGTTTTTCATACTGTTGTATTACTACTTTTACTTAAAGCTGCTATGATGAACTTTCATTTTGTGCAGATTTTGGTGGCCCTTGTGGGCAAACACGGTAGTGTTTCACCAGATTCCGGTAGAAAACCTCTCATTTTACTGCAGAAGGGTCTTATAGTCTGCTACGCACAGTGCTGGTCCTGTTAACCTGTGCCTTCCTTCTCTTCAGTGGGCCTAACAATATGGCAATATGGTGTTGGCTCCTAGCGGGGACCGGCGGAGCAGCGTTGCAAAGCAAGTAAAAAATCCAAATACTTCTTTCACCACTGCGTATTTGTGTTCAAAACTGATATCTCACAATTTTGATTTGATGTTGACGTCAAGTGCTATAAGATCAAATTTACTTCTACAGCAACGCCACGTTATCCAGTAAAGCAAGGCTTTCATGGCCAATGCAATGCAAAAAAATCTTAGAATCAGTTTTGAATATTTTTCATAAATATATTTACCCCTTGATGTCACCAAAAGCCCTGGAAGCAGCTATACTGTAGGTGACCCAACCCACTAAACACACAGTGTTGGTCAGAGCGGGGCTGACTGACGCCCACTGCCTGTAAAGTACACTGCATACTTACGGCAGAAGCAGCCTGTGAATGTTCACTGTCCAATCACGACGCCACCACGCACCGGCTCTTGCGCATCACAGGTGCTTCTCTTCACAGGTGACAGAAGGATGCCGAGATGGCAATATTTTTTTTTTTGCTTTGTTTGAGGGCGTTTGTTTGTGATATCGCACCTCATGCTAACTTGCAAATTATTGAGAGCCAGGGTAACAATAGCAGACGACTCTTTTGTCCTCTCACCACTCCGGTTTGCGGCTGCTGATGCTGTGATTCTCCTGAAATCTACTTTGGCTGCGGCACAAATGAGACAGAGAGAGAAAACACCGTCTGGAAAACACCCTCAAGGCTCCAGTCCTTGAACCAGTGGTCAGTCTGGAAGCTGTGGGAGGTTTTGGCCAAATCAACTGTTGTTGTTGCCTACTTTTGTGTGATGATAGAAATGCTGTAGGCCGCCTTGCTTTTGGTTACTTGTAGGTTTTGGTATATTATTAATGTTCACCAATGTTTCTTGATTTATCTATTGCAAAAGGTCCTGATAATTCAAAGCAAACTATGTAAATCTGCTCTTCCCAAAGTCTACTATTTCTCTTTGTCGCTTTCACATGTACTCCCAAAAGTCAGCTGGCCTCTCCACTGTTGTTTTGTCTAATCTGAAAGTCTCCAACTTCTGTGAGAGAGAGTGTTGGAAAGAAAGAAAGAAAGAAGGAGTGTGTACCTTCGCTCCAGTTTGGAGAGATTTATGAGTGGACCAAACCAAAGAGTGTAAGAGTGTATACTCAGAGAGAGTTTGGAGGAGGAGAGATTTACGATCCACCGTATGGGTCATAATTCAAAGTTCACGCTCACATATATCACATTTTGAATCACATAGATTATGAGAGAGAACAGATTTATCATACACACAGGTAGCACATGTGCAGGCTCCAAAAAGCAGGGAAAAGCAAAAACAACACACCCTCACAAACTCGTACACCAGATGGTTTTTCATTTTAAGGAAATGTGATCCTTACATGCAGTAAACCTGGTAATATGATGACTTTGAATTAGTGTTGGTAATTGCCTTAATTTGTAATATGCAGTAACTATCAGTCTTTTTCCTCCGCAGAAGTAAAAGCACAAATTATTTATCATCAAAGCATGTTTTCATAACCCTACCAACAGTCAGTAATTTTAGGTAATATGCTATAAATAACCTGT
The DNA here is from genome assembly GCA_947000775.1 of Pterois miles. NCBI lineage: Eukaryota > Metazoa > Chordata > Actinopteri > Perciformes > Scorpaenidae > Pterois > Pterois miles. The sequence goes on from CAMQGK010000327.1 coordinate 16,409,401, forward strand.
TTGTGACATATACATACAGTTTTTCATTGCGGTAACATCCATTTGGGTAGCTCCTTTTAATCAATTTTTGGGAGAAAAAAGGGAAGGCCACATCCATGCCTCATCCAGTCCAGTGGAAGCTCTTTTACAAGTATATCTTGATGTAAACTTTACTTTTCTATTTCCTATGATTTACTGTTTGGAGTGTGTTAAATGTTTCATGCGCCACGGAGGCCACTCTGCTGAAACCTATTCAGCTCTGAACACACAAGCCCATCTATTTCTGTTCCTGTTTGTTAAATATTAACCACACATTCCCGCTGTCTCATCCACTGTGTATGTGTGTTTGGGAGATAGAGAGAGCTACGTGTACGACCTCTCTATTCGTCACTGTGTGTGTGTGTGTGTGTGTGTGTGTGCGCGCGCGTTTGTGTGCATCAAGTGTTTGTGGGTGTGTTGTCAAAGTTTACTGGTCAGTGTTGTGGTGAGGACCAATCACATTTTGGGACCATTGGGTTAAGTAATGCAGCCAATTCTACTAATTTCCAGTGAAATCTGTCCTGCTGGAATTCCATTAAACATGGAAACATGGAAGACAGAGCACCGTGGAATTTGGTGAAGTCTATACACAGGAAATATGATGCATTTCTTGACTTGACTTTAATATTTGACTATTTTCTACTCCACCCTCGAAGTCCCCCTCACTCAAAAATACTTTTTGTAATTCCAAGTTGAGTATTTTTATGCCTTAAAATACGTCTGGAGGTTTTTTTAAGGGCTTCTCCAGAGGTTTAACTTCCATTGAGTTGGAGGTAGAGATGCACCGATACCGGATCGGATATCAGGCTGATATTGACTCAAAAAGCTGGATCAGTGACAATGGGGCCGATCTATTCAATCAAGTCTATGTTTATATACTGTGCTATGTACATTATATACTGGAAGCCCTGCTCCAAGTTTTGACCACTTTGTTGCTGTTTAAAATTTTTACACTTGAATTTTAATTGCTATTAATTTTGACATTTATTTTTAATAATTTTAATAATAATTATAAATTCAGCAAATTTCTACCTGTATATTTGTTTGTCCCATTTTGTTTTACACTATCAGAAAAGCAATTTTGAAGTCAAGTCTGATGTTGTTGATCCGATACCAGTGTTTAATTAATTAGCTACATACACTGGTATCAGAGTGGTACTCGGTATCGGACAATAGCCAAATCCTCAGTGTCTGCATCTGTATTGCATCCCTAGTTGGAGGACTTTAGAGAAATAAATGTCTTTGTTTAAATGGTCAAAATCAAAACAACAGAGGCTGAGATACTGACTTAAAGGAGCAGTGTGGAGCATTTAGGGGAATCTCGTAGCAGAAGTAGAATATAATAGAGTGCTGCAGGAATGAGTCCTAAAACACAGAAATGAGTTCACTTCTGGATCCGTCATCTGGAAGTCAGTTTTTAAAATGAGTTTTTAGTTAGATGCTTAAAGTAAGGTCTGCAGTGAACACAAAGATTTTGTTTTGCTCTACGATGTAAAATATGTCAGAAAATATCCCACTTGTGAATTTTGAAACTTTTCTGCATCTTAATAAAGGCGGCTGCTAAATGAGATGACAAAACGTCATCACACCGACACGTCTGCCTTTACAGCCTCGTTGTGTATACTCATGTGTGACCGTGGTGTAGTTTGTTTCTAGCCTAATGTTAGCTTTTTACTTCTGGCGTTTGCATTCACGCTTTAATAACAAACACCACTATTATGATTTTTGAAAATTATCTTGCTGAAAAAACTTTGTTTGTTTGCCCCATAGTTTATTTTTTTCAATAATCCACAAAAATCCCATTGGATTTTTTTGACAAGTTAACCAATATGATGCTAACTTCCTGGCTGGCCTACAAAAATACACATCATGCCTGCAGCGCAAGTATTTTTTCTTTAGTGTATAATCACCTTTAATGCAAATACTTGTGTTTCTGTTAGGTTTGAATGAGCTGTTTATATCAACATGTGGAGCAGGTCCTCTTTTTGGAACTGGCCACCATGTTTCTACAGTAGCCCAGAACGGACAAACCAAACATTGGCTATAGATAAGACCATTTGCATTTTCACTTTGGCCACGTAGTTCTTCTACACACTTGTCACACGGGAGAAGTTTCAATTGGTTACAGCCTCATTGTTAGATGCCGCCTAATTCTACATGCTGCACCTTTAAAGTCAAGGTCCAAAGACACTAGGTACTTCATTTCCCATAATGCAACTCAGTAGTATTTTTCATTAGACTTCCCTTGCCTCCTAATGCTCTGTTCTTACAAACCCCTCCTCCGTTTCTCTCCGTTTTAACTGTTAAGTTCAGACCGTAATAACTCTGACATAGTTTTTCACACTTTTGAAACTCAGAAGACAATATTTGACTGTTTAGTAATACTCCACATGACTGACTGAACTTCATGTCAAAAATCCATGAAGTTGAACAACATTTTAAATTCATGTAAGAGCTTCATATTAGTTAAGGAAACCCATAAAGCTTTCAGAACATCAGTGGGAAGGCTGATAATACAATTAGAAAAAGGCAGATTAATCCAAAATGATATTATTAAATGTCTTGTTTTTGGATTATATGCTGCAGAGCATATTTCAGGCCAGTGCAATATTCACCTCTCAAGTCTTTATATTTCAGTCCGAGTTCTGCTTTGTGTGTCTGACTCAGGTAGAAGATAACAGCGAGAATGCCCATTTCGATGATGCAACGTTACTTTTTGTCTGAACCCTCTCACTGGCCTGCGCGAGACAATTAATGAGAGTGTTTTGTTTTCTGGAGGCTCAGTTCTTGTAAAAGTCAGTGTGATGAAGCTCTTGTTTTTTTTTTTTATCTTGACCTTGTTGGAGCCTCCATCACCCTTCCAAATTAATATTCAAAAGCCCTTAATTAAAAACCCGCCACCCCGTCCTCCTCTGGAGCAGGATAAACAAATCTGGGGCTGTGTTTGTTCCCTTCTGGCCCATCCTATACTCTATTTTAATGATTTCACTTCAACCTCAGAAAAAAAAAAAACAAAAAAAAACTGCAAGACGGCACGATGCAGCAGAATGTGACATAAAAAGATGAAGACAAGACATAGCTGGGGGTGAGTGAGGAGAGAAGTGGTGGTGGCAACGGGGGGGATGTACTGTATTTCAGAGTCGTGGTTAATTACAAAAAGCATTAATGTTTTATTAACCCCTTATCAGTAATTAATCATGGGTCTTTGATGTAAAGTTCAGCTTACAAAAGCACCAGGAACAAATTCTCTCATCCATATTAGCCCATTAAGCCGGCTGGTATGGACCAGTCTTGCTAACTGCAGAGTGCAGGACAGCCTCTGCAGGCATTAAAGCATTTGTTTTGACAGCGCTGTTTGTTTTCTACTCCCAGAAGCCATTGCAGTGCACCTCCAACTCCCACTAGTCTCTCACCAAAGGAGCCGGTTTGCATTTCAAATATGATGGAGCTATTGCATATTGTGCACAAAATTTTACCTTTCCCACAACATTTCTCTGGATTCCTGTACTGTATGAAACATGTTATACTGGACTGGTAGACACAATTACATTTTCTCTAATGCAGTGGCGAATTATATACTTTATTTCTATCTATTATTTCTGCTATCTATTGTAGTAGACTGCTAATCGAATCCCACAGCAACATTGTGTGAACCGATAAAGTGGTCGGGCAGTGAAATAACAGTAACATGTCAGGAAAGGTTCATTTTCAAAAGGAAAACATGCCTGGTGGGGGCGAGTCAGACACTATGAGACTGTAAAGGTGCATCATAAGCTAACATACAATAATGTTATGAGCTAAATGTGAAAATGTAGAGGTTAAAAGTTTTGTATTTTAAGAAAAGTTCATCAATTGAAGTAGCATGTTGTGTATCAAATGCACTTCAAGAAAGTAATTTCTAAATCATTTCAGCAAAAAGTATTATTCGTAATGCATGTCGCCAAATAAGTTGAAGCATTCCTTACATTTTACTTCTAATTTAGGCTAATTTTATATGTCATTGGGAAATCTAATAGTCTGATTTAACTAATATATTATAGGACTTAAATGGTATATTATACTTCAATATAACATATTTTTAATGGACAACTGTGAAGTTAAACTGGACATGATTCATATTTTTAAGTAAGATACAGCTATTCAATTTGTAATTTGCTTGTAGTGCATCACAATGCGCTGCATGGCTGTCATCAGTTATACTTGAGCACTTGAATTTTTTTCATCTGTTTTTTTTTATGTTCTAATCTACACTGGTTTATGAGCTGTCCTGAGTTGGGAAATTGATTGTTGACACCCACTGAGAGGACGATGACCGTAGCCTTTCACCTAAAACCCCGGCCCTTCTGTCTCTCTCAGGGTGCTGTCTGGGGTGATCCAGAGGTCATGGGGTGAAAGAGAGGCCAGCTGGACTATGCGAGGGTGATCATGAGGTCAGTAGAGCCTGTAAGCACTGGTGTGTGTGTGTGTGTGTGTGTGTGTGTAGGGGTGTTGGAGTGATATTCGGGGTGAGAGTCAGGTCAGGTTGCCTATGTACACTGAGACTGTCGGGGTCAAGCAGTGGTCACCGTGGCTCACTTTGAGGAACGTCTTTGCTGGACTGTTTAGTGTCATCCCTGTGTAAACCTGTGCTCAGACAAACACCGAAAACACACAGTATCCTCTTCCCCTGTGTTAATCAGTTAGCGGTTGATGGATTGACAGCCACATTATTAGCACATTGAGAGTGAAGTAAATGTCATCTCCTCTGTAGTTTTTCTCCCCCTCATCCACCATGCCATCCACACACACACACAAACTCAAACACCAGCATACACACACATGACTTTTCCCACATCCAGGCATGTTCTCTGCTCTGCAAAAGTACAGACAAGACACTGGAGGCCATGTTACCATTGTTGATGCTTTTGTTGTTATTGTTCCTGCCCGTGTTGATTAAATTAGGAAATCCTTTAAGTCGGCAGAAAAGAGGGGAGCGTTGTTTTATTATTAAAGAGGAAAGAGACACCCCGGCAAACATTGCGCCGGTTAATGAGAAGTACAGCAGAGTGCTTCAGGACTTGGAGATTTCAATAACATGGCAGAGCATCCCCCCCCCCCCCCTGTGAGGAGGATAATACAACAGCCCCCCCTCCGTCTGGTTGCTCCTTCCTTGTTTTCCTTGCTGGCAGAGCAGACTGTAGGTGCTGTCTGAGAGACAAATGTAGTTCAACAGCCTTTAGGTTTTCTTGTTGTTTTCTCCCCCTTTAAAAAAGAAAAAAAGGTTTCAGAAGATCAGGACTTGAACAATATGAGTTTTGGAAAACAGATACAGATATTTTTGGATTTTTTAAGTGATATTTTATGCCACTTTTTTTTAGAAGCATTGAAATTGACAAATTTCAGTGTTAATCGCAGAAGTGCAGTGCCCGTTCAAAACGTGCCTGTTCAGATGGGGCCAGTTGTGTTGCGCTGGTGCTGCTGCTTGCAGTTTTCCTCGAGAACCACTCATACCAACAACTTCACACTCAACTCTGCGCTGCCTTGAGTCCTGAGCAATACACCTATCATGACATAGCTGTATCCCCTAGCAACGCTAGAGTATAAGGCGGCATAACAGTTAGTAGGGGTCCGTCTCAATCCACTGCACCATGTGTACATAACGCGCATACAATATATGTCCGGTTGGTCTCAAGAGCTTGCACTCGATGCCGCACTTCCTCGAGTCCTCAGCAACACACCCGCAAAGTGTGAAGTCGATCGGATGAAAGGTTGTCGAGATAAAAGGACATGCATACACACAGACAGACAGATGTATTTGTTGACACCTCCAGAATGAAGCTTTTAGAGGAGTGGAGGTAGTATTTAAACCATCTTTTGACGTTCAAATTGTGCCCTGAAACCTTTCAAAGATGATGGTAAACCACATCCACAGAACTAAGAGCGCCTCAATGTAATGTAATATCAATTCTGCAAAAAGGTGTCTGCAAGAATGCTACATTGCTGCTTTTTTTTTAACTTGACCTCAACATTTCCAACATTTCAAAAAAGGTTCTTCTGACATCGACTTCAAAATGTAGTCTGAATATAATTTATTCTTGCCATTTAACCCACTGAGCTCCCAATAGACAGCTAACGCAGTGTTCAACAACAGTATAAATTCAACAAAGAATATCTTTTCAAGTGAAGTACTTTGCTACTTTTTTTTTCACCTGGAATTTAAACTTTTAAGAACTGACCGATGACATTTTAAAACCATCTTTAGAGTACTTACTTCAGCTTTTCAGCTTCTGCATTGTTAGCTTACAAAAGATAGATTTCTGTCAGTTTCATCTGCAGTCGCTCAACGATGGACCACAATACCAGTGCCAGAAAAAAATCCACGAAAAAATACCACTTCAAGAAGAATGGGCATCCCATCTTTTTTGCTTTCCACTGTCACACAGATTGTAGCGTAGGTGGGTGCCATTGTCAGGGCAAGGTCGCGTGCAGTGCATGTATTTTGTGCATGTGTGGATGTATGGGAGTGTTTTTGCTTCTGTTAGTCAGAGTGGGTATGTGTAGCCGGAGTGTGTGTGCGACTGCATCTGTTGTTTAGAGGGTCGTGTCAGACTGTGGATTCACCAGACATACTGCAACTGCATTCCCTCCTACACGACTGCTGTTTTCCCATACAGGCGTGTGGTGTCTGTATGTGTGTGTGTGTGTGTGTGTGTGTGTGTGTGTGAAAGCCAGCACATAATGTTTACATGCACACACTGAGGTTTTGACCAGGCAGGGCAGTAAACAGACAGCAATCATAAAAACATGCTGTTAATGCCTCATTGTGTTTAATCAGTGAAAGCCAGCAAAGGAAACTGAACATATATCATTATAGCTGTCTGTCAAAGGTGGCTTTACTACATTACTTTCATTCATACTGCCTTTTAATGCTGCAACTTGTAGTTCTTCTACTGAGTGTTGACTGATTACTTAAAGCATCATTTTATAGCTTCAGAAGAATATATTGTGGGTTTATATACTCTACTAGAACATATAGTATAGTGTCCTCCAGATGACGTGTTGAAGATCCACATGCCTTCATTTCCAGACTTGCAACTGAAGTTTCTTGACATTGATTTCTATCTTTCTTTCTATGTTTGTATTGCCAGATATTAAGCTTACCGTGGTAGTCAGTGTTACACCGTGTTTGGGCATACACTTATTACATTACTTGTCCTCCATCCCCATTGTCATTTTGCTTTTTTTTTTTTTTACCTCCGCCAAGGAGGTAATTCTGTCCGTTTATCTGTCTGTTTGTTTGTTTGTCTGTGTTCAAGATAACTCAAAAACTTATGGACGTATTTTGATGAAATTTTCAGGGTGTGTCGAAAATGTGAAAAGGAAAAACTGATTTAACTTTAGGGGTGATCCGGAAGAAATCCTGGATTCTGGATCACTTTGAAATTTTCGTTAACATCAGGGTAAATGGGGCCCAAAAAATTGTTTCTCGATATCTCTGGTAATTTCCACATGAAATTTGACTTGGGGATTTACAATGTGTACTTCTATCAAATCCCAAAGACTGATCCAGATCTGATCCAGATGGCGGATTTTATAGCAATTTATATAAAAAATGGGGGTACTCTTACATTTTGGCCTACTGTGCATTTAATATTAGAGGTAGAGATTTCTAACAAGCGGCATTGTGTAGCTGAGACAATTCTGCATCTGAAGTATGTCAACGAATTTGATCAAGCTTTAATACTTGAGGAGATAGATCCAGAAGAAACCGCCAGGGGAAAATTTTGGGGTTGGGGGGGGGGTGGGCTTTTGTTTAAATAGAAATACGTTTGTTTTCAGTGTATGTGAACAATAAGCAGAAGAAGAAGAAGATAGTCCTTTATTAGTCCCAAAAGGGGAAATTCAATTTTTTCACTTTGTTGTTAACTTAACGGTGCTTGGCGGAGGTGAACACACACATGCACAAACATGCATTAATGGAGAGATGTCAGAGTGGGGGTCTTTTCTGAGGCAGAGGGAGTTTAAATAGAAATAACGCACCTCTCCAGCTTTTAGTTTGTTTTCAGTGTCATGTGATGGCGGGACTTGAACCGGTGACCCTCCGGTTCCCAAGCCAACCCCCCACAGACAGAGACACCCCCCCCAATACGTAGTCGGACAACTGCTGTCTGCTCCGTCTCAGCACAGAGTCAGGTTACACACAGGACGAGAGAGATTTGACAGACAATGGTGGAGGATTTGGTGTCAAAGCAAAAAGCAAAAGCACATTTATGGCAGTATTTCGGATTTAAACCCAATGCTATAAAGGAACCATAATGTTAATTAGACAATCGCCAAGCTGAGGCCGGAGCGTTGACAGCCGGTGTGGACGGCGGCAGGTGGAAACCTGCTGCCCCACAGCGAAAGCTCGACCAGAGAGGCCAGACACACAGCCATCCAACGTTAAAAATCAAAGTAAGCGCTCTCCATATTTTGAGTGTCATCCTTAAATGTCTGGTGTGACCGGTAGAACCAGTGTTTTTAGTTTAGTTTAGTTTATTAACTGGTAGGAAAATTTCCTCACTGTGATATCCCAACCAGTTATATCTGACTTTGTGTCTGAACTGTGCAGCAACAATCACAGTTTTGTTGGTAATACAGTTAACTGCACTAAAACTACAAGGCTAGCGGGTTCTGATTGCTAGCAGCTCATGTAACCTATGTATGGTAAATGTGAAGCCACAGCCAACAGCTGGTTAGCTCAGTTTAGCTTAGTTTGTATTAATTAAACAAATGAGATATAACATTTTAATTAGGGACCTTTAGATGTGCTGGTAGGTGAATTTTGTTACCTTGGTCAGGGCAAGGCTAGTTGTTTTCCACCTGTTTCCAGTCTTTATGCTAAGCTAAGCTAAGCAGGTGCTGGCTCCAGCAACATATAACAATCTTCACATCTAGCCTAACTATTTGCAAGAAAATGAATAAACCTATTTCCCAAATGTCAGACTAACCGTAACAGCATTGGAAAAAGCCAACCGTAACATTAAGTAGCTCTGGCTAAAGGAGGTAGGACTAATTAACAGAGCAATAACTAGCTACGCCCACTACTACCTTTTACTTTCTCTGCTTCCTCATTCCACAGCAAGGTTATCAGTGAGACAGTGCCAAAGGTCAGACAAGAGTCCTCTCTGTGACCCCCTGACCCCGCCATGACCCAGTGGCCTCAGATTCATCAAGGCGGTGTTATTTCTGAGTTCACAGGGGTCATCTACTGTTCAAAGACACACAGACACTCCATCAGCCATGTAACCCCTCAGATTAGTATTCCTAGAAAGGCTGTCCTGCAAGTGTGGTATAAACTATGGAATAACAACAAAGGAAAACACATGTCGCTGCAATTGTCTCCATGCCAGCATTTCTAGCATTCTGCAAAGAAATGAAATGTGAAATCTTGACTTCTCGTGATGAATTATCCCTTTCTGCACCACTGCTTTGGAGTTTGTGTGTTTTGCTTATACGTTCAGCAAGCATTATAATATGCCATTTACATAAAATAGATAAATGTCAGGCACGCCGACAGCGATACAAATATTTGGTGCTTCCCTGGTGTTTCAGGTTGACAAATCTACAGAGGCCACCCCTTGACCTTTTGACCGTGCCGGGCCTTATGGGTAATGATGATACTGATGGCCTGACAGCCAACTTACCCAGTGGCCATCTGGAGCAGCTGTCATGGTGGCTGATTGAGAAGGAGACCCACCACCGGCCATGCATTGATTTTTTTTTTTTTTTTTTTTTAACCGGGATCCCACACCCTTTCTCAGGCTCCCTCTAGTCGGTCCTTTAGCAGCGTCCTCACCCTGAACTTTGACCTGAGAGAGAGTAGAGCTGGAGGTCACTGTCAATGCCCTTCTCGTCCATCTCCACCACCAGCATGTACACACTTACACACTACAACATGACTTGTTCGTGTAAATGAGCTGCTAACTGTAATATTTAGTGGTCATCTTTATCCATGATAATAGCTTAGTTAAACATGCAGCAAGGTACATTTATTATTATTAGTTTGTGTTTGCCTGGTGGTTGATAAAAAGCACCAATATGAACAGAAATAATGTGCCATGTATACTTTTACTCAACATCTCTACATTTCAGAGGGAAATATAGTATTTTTTTAAATATTTTTTTTTTTTACAAGTTACCTTGTATATAAGGATTTTACCTATACAGATCAGATATTTGGTGCATATAGGTTACCTCACAAAACATAACAGTGTGTGAAGTTAAAATGAGCTCCTCCTTGACAAACTACAATAGTATTATGGTAAGTAATCCAATATGATGATATATAATATGTCACTCATGGGTGCCTTTTTTTCTGCATAACTTTTACATTTAAAAAACTTTAAGTACATTTTGTGAATAATACTGCTGTATGTATCTCTGGCCCTGAGGTTGGACTTATTGGCTTGCCTGCAGCTTTAGGAGTTGTCTGTTATGTAACCAGAATGATAGCGAATCTGCTGCTTTGACTGAACGTTGAATGTGTAGAAGAGCCATGTCCATCTTTTCCTAGCCCCCCCCCCCCTCCTCCACACCGCCAAAAACCCCCACACCACTTAAACAGACACCTACACATACCACTGCTGCCGTATAGTGATCTGTATAATCTGACAGGCTCCGGGAGTGACTGATAGCTATTGTTGTGTTGGAAAGCTTTTGTCACCTGACAAAGAGCTCTGGCTTTGGCCCTCATCCCTCTGCATCATCCTCTTCCTCATCCTCTCTCTCACGGGGATATGGAGGGGCCTCAGCGCCCCATCATGATGACTGATGGAGTCTCAGGGATGGATGAGGAAGAGGAGGACGGTGGGGGCGATGGCACACTCGAATGCTGTCTTCATCACAAGGCTGTTTATGGCATTAAAATGGTGAATTTGCTTTAAATGTGGTTTGTTCACTGTCAAAAAAACAAGACACAGAACCATGAAATCTCCATTGAGAATTACCAGCTGTCTCGATTAACACGTTGAATAAGGTATCGACATCATAGAGGAGGCTCTAACCAGCCACCGGCACGTTTCTGCTGCTCTGACACTTTTATTTTTGCTCATTTCGCTTGTTTATTGTCATGATAATGAAGTCACAGTGTTAGTGTCATCAGGAGAAATCTAGCATTTTTGGCCTGGTTCCACTGCTAATGTATGCAAGAGCTACTTTTCCTCTCTCATCATTGTCAGCGAACCACTCGCCACCAAAATGGCTCCTAATTGAGCAAACTGGAAACAGTGAGCCAGGAGCTGAACTGTTAATATATGAGATTCAGTATACGTGCTGCAGAGTTTTGAGCTGTGAAATATGCCCCTCAATATGTTTCTGTGATCACCAAATCATTGCACGTGATGATTTTTTTTTTTTGTGAGGATTTCAACGTACTGTAATGAGTGGGAGTGACTGAGCACCACTGACAAGCTTAAAGCATTATAAATGTTGGGACAATAGAAACTGGCAGACTGAATGCTTGAGATTTCTTTTTTTTATTTAAGGCAAAGACACATTTTTCCTCCTTTTCCTTTCTTCTTTTTCGCCCCTTTTCTTGTATTCATGCCATTTATCTCAATGGCCTCTCACTGCACACTGGGAAATAGCAGCAGCACTTGCGCCATGTGTGAGACAAAGAGAAAGGTCTGTTTCAACACCATCAATCCCACAATCCCACACAGTGACGAGCGAGAGATAGTCACCATCTGTGGACGTGTCTCTCGTCACTTTGCCTAAAAGTAAAACTGCACCCAGTAAAAAGTTAAAAGTGTGAACGCCTCAGTGTGGCGTTTGTCTAGGTGTTTTGGAGATACCTCCCACTATATTCCATATCGCCTTGTTTTTAAATAGCGTGGCATTTGCAGTCCACATTGTGTTCAGTAATTTTGCACGTTAAAAAGAATACAAAGACGTTTTCTTCCTCCGTGCGTCTGCGTCACTCTGCCTCCGCTGTTGCTGTCTGTTTTGCCCTCTTTCCCTCTATTTCTCTCTCCTCTCATTCCCTGTCCCTGGCTGCAGCGCAGCAGCCATTAGCTTTACAAATCCAGCCTTTGATCTCTGATTTGGGCGGGTGCCTAGCAGAGGAGGGGTACTGGCTGTGTGTGTGTGTGTGTGTGTGTGTGTGTGTGTGTGTGTGTGTGTGTGTGTGTGTGTGTGTGCGTGTGCGTGCGTGTGCGTGTGCGCCTAGCTGTCTATGTAGGCCATTTGAGGGCTAGCTGGCACTGCAGAGGAGGAGGGTTCACGACCGGTCCACTTCTGCCGAGGTATTACAGAGGGAGTCGATTTCCAGGGAAGAGGCTGTGATGATAATGCCGGTTCATTTGCATTTGTACTGAGCGAATAAGCTGCCTAATGGTTTAAATATAACTCACTTACTGCTCACTCCAAACTCCAGTTCTCTTCTCTGTACCACTGTTTCTCCAACACCCCCACCTCACCCCCATCCTACCTTTCCTCCCCCTTTCACTTATCTCACCCTTCAGAGCCTCTCGTCCCGTCTTATCCTCGCCTCATCTCTTCGGAGAATATCTCCTTTCCCCGGCCATTTGCCCAGATATTACATTATTGAACAGAAATCACTTTTAGCACTTTGGCAACGGTCAGGGACTCCAAATAGGTATTGGACCACTGTTATCATACATGCAAAGTTTTTCGGTCGAGGCTCATTATTTACATTTTTGACTGCTGATACCAGTACCGGTTCTGTCAGATTGTAACATGTTTTACTGATATTGAACATTTTAGAGTAAATGTATGTGTTGTCTTCATAAATTAGGTTATTGAGTGGAATCTGATGAAAAAGCTTTTCATAGAGAACCAAAATGAATCATGTACTATACAGCTCATCAGTCAGTCACAATAAATCACACAGTATCCGTATCCAGTCAGAGATGCTGGACATTGACTGGTCATGATCTGAGTTTTGATAAAACGGTAATGTCAGAAAAAAAGGCCTATATTCTCTAACCTAAAGGCCGTCACGCATAGGGATGCACCGATACCAGATCGGATATCTGGCCAATGCTGACTCAGATAGCTGGATCAGATATCAATGATAATTGAGCCCATCTATTAAATTCAGTTCTGTGTTAATGTACTATATACATCATATACTGAAATCTTAATTCCTGTTTAAGTTTTGACCAATTTATTGCTGCATTAAAAAGGTTTACACCTTAATTGGGATTCCTGTTAATTTTGAAGGGTTTTTTTTGCCAAATTGTTAGTGGACAATTAATTATTTTGATAATAAATAACAATTAACTAAATTTATATCTATTTATTGTTATATTTTATTTTACAAAGTTAGGAAAGCAATGTTTAAGTCTAGGCTGATGTCACCATTCACAAAACAATGATCCCAGTCACCTCTACACTGTGAGGCATATGGCTTATTGATTAAACACTGGTATCGGATTGGTACTGGATATTGGCCGATACCCATACGGTGCATCCGCAGATACACATGGCGACAAATAAACAACACAAAAATGCATATTATATATCTAGGGCTTTTATTGTGAAAGGTAAGAACGGAGTGGACCTGGTCTTTGCTGCCTTTGTCAAGGTTGAAAGGAGTAGTAAAGTTTGCCTGGTATAGACTACGGAGCTTCTGTGTTGTTTCATAAAAGTAAGTGAAACTCAACTTGTTCAGCACAACTTGGTTGGTTGATGCGGTTCGAAAGCTCAGAAAATTGACCTTATTTCAGAAAAAATTACGGCGCTTTTTTCGCAGCATAATATTCACATTGCGTGAATTTATTCCTAACAGTTCAAAACATATATTGGCATGTTTGATGAATTAATCTCATGAAAACAAAAACGGCCTCAGTGTGACTTTAACATGGAGGATCTGACAATGAGTATGGGCCATGAACGACCTGCATCCTTTTTTTTTGTTCACTCTGTCCACTCGTCCGTCCATCCGTCCATCTGCTGTACCCCAGCCTTTTCTCGTCCTGGTCTTCTCCTCTGCTGAGCGGTAATGAATGGCGTCCCTCACTGCGGCGAAATCACCTGTTCCTGCCTCAGCCTTCCTCCGCCACATTAAGTGGGAATTTATGGAGGCGGCTTCCCATTGAACAAAACCATTTCTCTTCCAGTTTGGTTTAACAGCACTCTTTATTCCCTGCAGATTTAAGGATAGGAGGCTGGGGTTTGGGTAGGGTGAGGGGGGGGGGGGCAACACCATTAAGGGCTAGGGCCTTCCCAATTTCTCTCACACTTACATTGGGAAGGCAAACAGCCCTGAGCGGTCTGCTCCTAAAGAGACCTCTGTGAATAGATAGATGCCTGATGGATCAAGTGGAGTGCTAACACATGCAGGACTGTCCCATTTCTGGCTCTTTTACATGGCAGGAGCTGCTGGATTTCAAATGGGACTTAAAGACTGCTAGTTTTATTCCTCATCTAAGAATAGAAATGTATAACAGAAATCAGCAGCAGGTCTGATACACCAGGGGATGTACCAGATCTAACAGCAGGCCACAGAGACATTTGTCCCTGATAGTGAATCTATTACTGAACCCTTTATTGAAATTGAGTCGACATGCTACAGACCCTCTAATATCATAACCTATAAAACTGAGATATTTTACAATTATTCAGCGGCAGCGTATTTGGGCGGATCTTTTAACTGCCAATGACTGTGTCATATGTAGCTGCATTAGCGTCTCATTACTTTGGCGATAGGGAGAAGATTCCTTAATGCCTCTCGACAGGCCATGATGTAATTACACAGTGTTTGTTGCAAGTCAACATGATAATTTGTGTTTCCAAGGGATCTGTCATACGCCCGGGACGCTGGGCGCATAAATGATTCAACCCCTCATAAATGTCCTGATTGAAAACAAGCTGTTGCCCAAACCAACTCAACTATCTTGTCACTGCGGCACCTCGTGGCCTCAAAATACACAAGCGAAAAACAAAAAAAATCCCTGTGAAAATTCATCACAAAGTTTGGCGCTGTGAGGCAGAATTATGCATGAAACCATAAGAAAAGCTTACCTTTCACTTCTCTATCTGCCTGTGTGTGTGTGTGTGTGAGTGTGTGTGTGTGTGTGTGTGTGAGATCAAGATAGTGAGAGAGCATGATGTGGAGAGAGTGTTTAGTGTATGTGTGAGACTATTCTGCTATTCCCCAGAGGCTGCCATTGTCGAATTTACCCATTCCCACCCTCTGAGCTCGACCTAACAAGACTACACAACATCTGCATGGGGGCTGCGGAGTTTATGTACATGGTAGAGGGTGTGTGTTTGCGCGAGGCGGGTGTGTATGTGTGTTTGGGGGCGTTGATTTTTTTGTTTTTGACTATCTGTTTTGAAATCTGCGGGGTGGGCAGGGTATATTAAAGGCATACGAGGTGTTCCTGCGTAGCCGTCGGCTCCGCTGCACCTCTCCAGCGTTCTGACTGTGACCCCAGCCTTTGGGTTTGTGTGTGTTTTCATTCTCTTTGTACACAATCTCTAAGATGTTCTCGCTCTCCTCCTCTTTTCTCCTCTTTTTCTCCTCCTCCTCTCCTCCCTCCCTCCCCTCCTGTGTTCCTTACAGAACAGAGGAGCCCCAGATACTGAAGATATTGCCCCTGGTTTATTTGGCCTGTCTCTGTCTCTCGTTTTTTTCCCTCGTTCTCTTGCCATATATATCTCCTGATCCTCCTCTCTCATCTCCTTTTCTTTTTCCCTTTTATTTATCTCCTGCAAGTCCTCTCACTTTGCGATCAATACGCTTTCCGCTTGAAGCCTGGCGGCCAATATGAGAGGAGCTGCGGGATTTTTGAAGTTGGAATGCTAAACATGTTAAACAGCGGAGATGTTTTGAAAATTTGGGATCATCGGAGAGATGTTAAACGTCTGAATTTGTTTTTCCCAGTTCCCAGCTGCACACTCTATGTGCATCAGACGTTATAGCTTTTTATCAGCTATCTTTGATCTCTCTGTAGCTTTTTATATAATGTTTCTGATTCTTGCATTTGAATCTATTAGCGGATCACTAAATCAGGGATGTAGCAGTTATCGTTACAAAATGAACATGTGATATGCATATTTATATATTTATAAATCTACTTTGAAAATCAGTTTGCTTCATTTGAAACCAACACTGCATCACCCGATCTTCCTGCTGTATAAGAGCTTTTACAAGATTCCTGATAATTCCATATTTACATAGTATATCTATATACATAGAAATGATTAAGAAATTTGTAGACAGGGATTTGGGGAGTTGTTATCGGCAAGCCTTTATCTCACTATTGTTCACTACAAACTGCACAATTATTAATTATATAACAATATATGTTCTCTTTCACCACATACTGTGTGATGTTGACAGTTTTACAGGTCAATACATGTCTGTTCCACAAAGAAAAAAATAATGATAATAAAACATTTAGATCTTAATTTCTCATGATAAAATATGGGATATTTAGTCTGCTGGCAGCACCAAATTCCTGGATGAAAGCAGGAAAGACCCATCGAGCTCAACGCATCCTCATACAACGGTTCCTATCATATCTTACGAAATGTTTTTCATTGTTTTTCGTTGCGTTGTAACGTCCAGCAGCATGTGTCAATTTCCACTCGTTACAAGGATATGATCTCTTCAAAATAAACTTCCGTCTTCACAGAAAACTACTTGGTTGGCCCTACTAGGTTGCAGGGTTGAATCCGGTTTTGGGCCCTTCTGTGTGGAGTTTGCATGTTCTCCTCGTGTCAGCGTGGGTTTTCTCCTGCTTTCTCTCCGCTTCCTCAGTCCACAGTCCACAGACATGCAGGTTAGTTTCATTGATGAGTCTGAATTGCCTGTAGGTGTGAATGTGAGGGGGAATGGTTGTCTGTCTCTATGTGCCCTGCCATGGACTGGCGACCTGTCCAGGGTGAACCCCGCCTTCATCCATGGGATCAGCCCCCTCCCGCGACTCCTAAGGGAATAAGCGGTTGCAGATTGATGGATGTGTTTTGTGTGTTTTTGTCAAAAATAACTATGGAAATGTTGTTAATTAAGTATGGACATTGTGTGACAAATAAGTCAACGTTGACTTATTGTTTCACACAGGATGCGAACAGCAGTCTCCAGGGTGAAGGTCTGGTGTTTTTTGACCCACCCTTCCACCCACCCTCCTCTCTACGCAGTTTATTACTTTTCAGACTTCCTGTTTCATGATTACGCGGACCACATCTCGTGGGATATATATGAATTACAGTGCGTTATTTTTCATACAGTAGGTATAGCTACGAACGGTGTATGAGAACATCCTGTCTAACTTAATTACATGTACATGTACTGTAGCCATGCTAGCAGCGTGGTACTATGGAGGGTAATGTCTGTCTGCTGGTCAGTTTTGGAGTTGTGAATTTGTTCGGTTGATCAGAATATCATCAAGCACATTTACACTTGGATTTGCTGTCTCTTCCTGACCTTGAATTTAATCCGACATAACCTGTGACACGCTGATAACAGGTATAAAGAAGGGCCTCTTTGTTATCCTCGACCTCAACTCTCTCTCCCTTAACAGTCTCTCTACTCACTCCTTCCTCTTTGTTCTCCATTTTCTGCACCTGCTCCTCTCGCTCATACTGTCGGATGGACGGGCGGAAGGCTGCTATATCCCTGATGACTGTCATCATCATCGTCTGTGTGTCCGAGCGGCTTTGACGAGCCAGAAAGGCAGCGAGCCAGCTAGCCAGACAGCAGGGCTGTGGAAACAAATGCAAACGGCCCCGTGCTCCCCCGTTTGCATCCAACTGTCACGCAAATTTTATGCAAACTTTTGAAATGTTACAAAAAACAAAATGAGAATTTAAGAGCATTTTCATTTGGGTTGGGAGTGAATAAATTGGCATCATGACTGAATAAAACAACCACTGGCTTTTTAATAATAAATAAGTTATTGCTCTATAGAGACAGATGTTTGTCACCTAAAAGCCACTTTTCGATGAGGCCTATGGAATCATGGATTTGATTGAAAAAAACAAAAGACAAGACAATACATTTAGGAAAGAAAAAACGTCTAATACATGTCTAATGTAAAGACTTTGCATAAACCTGCATGTAGAGATGTTTGTACAGTTTCCATGTGTGCGCATGTACTGTACACTTCCAGATCCAGACTATTTATATGCACACTGTTTTATACTGATGGACCACAGGAGACAGAGGGGTAGACATCAAACCTCTTCTCTGGTGGTCGTCAATATAACACTCCTACAGCGATCGTCGACATTATTAAACATCGTGTTTTAACGTGTGACACTGTGAGTGATGTAGTGAGGAACAAAGAGAGAGGAGTGAAGGAATGAGGATGGGGGGGGGCGTGAGAGAGGCAGATGAGACTCCAGAGTGATGGCAGAGAGAGAGAGAGAGAGAGAGAGAGAGAGAGAGAGAGAGAGAGAGAGATATTCAGGCATCACTGCTTTTCCTCCAGGTGTCTTTGGTCTGCATGATTTCATCTGCGAGGCCATAATAAACTTCCTTAATGAAATAAGTAATTAACATATTATAATTGTGCAGCGGATGATTTTGACAGAGATCATTTTCCATATCTAATGCTATGCTAATTTAATCTGTTCCCCTCCTCTGCCCGACACGACCCTTTCTGTGATTAAGTTTCATGGCATCTCACTTTCGCTTTTCCTCACCTCTCCTTCCTCATACACCCCCATCATCCTCACCCCCTCACCTCTCTCCCTTTCCCTGTCTCCCTTTTACTTCCTCTCTCTTTCTCTCTTTCGCCGGTGATGGATTGACTCCTCCACGGAGGTTCAGGGCCTTGTTGTTGTGGAGTTGCAGGCGGAGGGACGTGCACAGATGGCGGGGGAACTGGAGGCTGGGGGTGGAGGGTGGAGGCCTGGATCTGTATGTGTGGTCTGATTTCGCTCCTTCCTCTGCCTCCTCTGCGTGGAAAAAAAAAGGAGAGCGTGGAGCAGGAAGCGTGGGAGGTGGGAGTAACAGCGGTGATTGAAATATAGCCATGCGCTGGTGGTCAGATGCCTCTACAGTTTGGTCATCTCTACATATAGTTTGGAAAAAGGCAGTTGATATTAGGCAAATATGATCTTTGTCTTTGATGGTATCTTTAGGAAGTCTTTGTGATAAAGAAGAGGGAACTTGACAAAAATTAAGAAAAAGCCCTGATTACTGAGTGCAAAGTTTAAATGTCTTCTCATTGTGACAAATGAGGTAATACACTTTAAAGCTGCAATGGGTAGAAATGGAGCAAATATGATTAAAAAAAAGTTTGTTTTATAAAATGGTCCCTTTATTCTGACAATAGTGCATGAGACAGATAATCTGAAAAAACCCTGTACCTCTGTGTCCTCTGGTGTCCTTTGGTGTCGTCCAGTGTCCTCCATTGTCCTCCAGTACTCCTAATGGCATCTGCAAGATTTCACAGACTAGAGGAAAACAACCAGTCAGAGCTGATCTGGAGTCTGCCAGTTGTCTGTCACTCATAAACTCTGGTCAAACTAGGCAGCGCTGATCAAATATGAATCAGTGTTCTGTTACTGTAATGCCTGTTTCTCACCTCAAATGTTTTCAGAAACATCTTATAGTGTACAGTTTAGCCGTAAAATGAAAAAGTTTGTGACCCGGCAGCCATGTTGAGATCAGTTGAGGAAATATCAAGCAACGCCCACCAGCCAGAGCACAGCCAATAGGAACATTTTCTCTGAAATTACCTTTTATTGGCCAAAGTCTCCTGCCTTGGGCTAGTTTTTTTGTTTAATTCTGAAAACAGAGCTATTAGGATGTGCAGAAGTCTAATTTTCTCTCAGAGCACTTGAATCTCTCAATGATACCAAAAACTTTCTGCCTACTGAAGCTTTAAATGCAGAATATATGCTGTAAATATGAAGCTAAGTGCTCATGTTATAATCCCCAAATGACAGTTAACTCTGCTGGTCTTTATGCTGTGGTCATTAACAGATGAAACTGCTAATTATAGTATTAAGGACCAGAGTTGGTATACTCCAGTCGTCATGTTAGTAGGAAACTTGTTTTCAGATCACAGCCAGAGGAAATCATTAATTTTATTTTTTACACCAAGAAGATTTGCATCAAAAGAAATGAATGCCATTTGTGCAGCAGTTTGCAGAAACAAAAGTCCAACTCATAAAAGCTTTCACTGAACAGTAAACAAGCAACAGGCTGAATACTGCAAACATTATGATCTCCTCTGTTCCGTAGCCTCTCTGAGAGGACAGAGAAATGAAACAAGGAGGTTGAAGGGGACAGAGAGGGGTGAATGGGAAGAGTGGGAGGCGAGGGACGAGTGAAATCGGCCAGCTGTGGTTTGATCCGTCCCGTCTGATGGCAGGACCCCCCTCTCTCACTCCATCTCTGGAGCTCGCTATCTGTTGTACTCTCTCAGTCCCTAAAGTCCCTTTCCCCTGGTTTGTGGGAGCAGAAGGAAGCACCCACTGGAGGATCTCCATTTTCTGTCACCCATGAAATGATGCGTACAACACAGCCACTACCCCACCCCTCCACCCCTTTCCTTTTCCCCTAAATCCACAGCTCCACAGCATATACTGTAGATAAGATTACTCCCCACCCAATGCTCCAAATCAGCAGCTCATGAAGGAAGACAAACTGCTGTCTGTTAAATATATTTTTGCAAACTCATGTGGCTGCGGTCACATTTCCAACTTATGAGATCTTCCGTGGAAGTTCTGTCTCATGCTTACATCGTCACATTTCACCGTATCCTCAAACAATAGATCATATGATATCTTATCAAAAGTTAGTCCTCACTTTTCGTGCTTTCTCCTATGAATGTCCAGCAACGTGTGTCAGTTTTAACTCGTTACATGCAAAGTCTTTTTAAAATAAACGTATGTCTTCACAGGAAACCACTTGGTTAGGTTTAGGCAGCAAAACTACAAAGTCAGGTTTAGGGTTTGGGTAGTTTCTTATTTTTACTTAACGTATTTTTCACACTATAAGGCGCACTTAAAATCACCCAGCTGTTTAACTCAGACACGGATGATGAAGGATTTGATGGATTTGCGGAAGAGGAATGAACTGAAAAGTGAGTGTATTGTTTTGTATTTCATGTGTTAGAATTATTAGAGTTATTGAAGTTATTGAGTTATTAAATGAAATTAATTAAGTTTGACTTATCTGGCTGTTTTGTTTCGCGTAATGTGCCTTATAATCCGGTGCGCCTTATAGTGAGAAAAATACGGTAAGTAAATAAAAATACAGAATTCCGCCACAATAAATAAATAATATAAATAAAATAATAAATATTTTTTTTGTGAACATAGTCTGCTGTGACACCAGACTGCTTTTCAGCTACTTTTCGGAGCTTCTGGTTTATGTGGTGTTTGTGGTGTTTCGTTGCATAGTGTCTTTTTATGTTATATTCTTTCATTACAGCCACGATGGCTCTGGACACAAGACAGACTGGTCTGTTCTTTACGTTTGTGAACAAATATTCTGCCTCCCACCTTTCTTGAAAGTTCCTATTGTGGTTCCTGTTCCTGTTTTCATTTGGCCCTTTATGGGGAGAGGTGGCTTAAATATCATTGTGACAGGTAACATGAGGTTGCAAGTGACTGTCAACAGATGTGGGAGGGGACACTTGCCCACCTTCATTGATGTGCCAACACACAAGCAGAGCATTCTGGTATTTGTAGTATTAGCAGTTCATGCGCTGTTTACCAGCGGGCCAGCTCTAATATAAGGCCAAATATAATTACGGGCCTGAGTTTGACACCTTTGCTCTAAAGCTTTATTGATGCAGTTTAATTTTTGACATTATTTGAAATTTTACATTTTTTACATGCATGATTTCGCAGGATGAAAAGGACTAGGATCAAGGATCTATAGAGAATGGTATGATCCTTGTACCAGCCTCTGCCTTCAGTGTATGAATGTGTGTGTGAATGGGTGAATGTGACATGTAGTGCAAAGTGCTTCGAGTGGTCAGAGGACTAGAAAAGCGCTACATAAATGCAACTCCATTTACCATTTCACAAACCTTTTGAAATCCTGTTTTATTAATTCCAAAGTATCTATCTAGTACAATGGCTCACACCAAGTTATTAAAAACTATTACTAGTGGCCCAGGACTGTAAAAAGATTTCTCCAGTCTCATGTTCAGAAATTGGTGCTACAAAGGAGTAGAACAAACAAAGGGAAAGAAGGTAAATAATGTATAAGCAGTATTTTGTAAAACAATTTCCTCTATTCTAAGTTGAGCACACAAGACCAACAGAGATGTATAAATATTGTAGTGTGCAGAGGCTTTGTCTGCCTGAATACTCAGTTTTGTGTGTGTGTGTGTGTGTGTGTGTGTGTGTGTGAGAGAGAGAGAGAGAGGGAGAAAGAGAGAGAGAGAGAGCGAGAGAGAAAGAGGTCAGGTGGGGCAAACAGAGGATGAGTAATGTGAAAGTGCTCAGATGTGAATGTGGCCAGTAACAATGAATGAGTGACAGGACACATGCCACTGGGTAATGAGAGGTTCACACCTGCATGTTACCCTTTCTTTTTTCATACTGAGAGACCCCTAATACACACGCACACACATACATGTAGACAAAACCCCCCTCACACACAGCATCCGACCTACCACCGCCTCCATCCCAGTGCACCCGGTGAAGGTCGAAACCTTCCTCTATGACAACTTCCCCATGTGGCAATAATAACAAGGCAGCAGTAAACATATAGTCAAGAACCAATGCCACAGCCACCCTTCGGGCCAATCAATAACCTGTTAATACAAATGTCAAAAGGTCAAAGTTGGAAATATAAGATGCAAATGATATTTTTGATATAGATGATGTCCTAAATTGGTTGACAGATACAGCCCACCCTCTGGGCTACATATATACATAAGGTTTTAAGGACATGTGCACCAAATTAAGTGCCAGTCAGCCTTGCAGTGTTTAAATTTGTGATCAGTGTTTTTAATTGACTTTCATTTGACACGCAGGGGCATTTAAACGTGAACAAACAACGTTCTTTCTTCCTCCCATTCTGCATAGATGGTGCAACATAACACTGCTGCAGCATAAAGTGTAGAGATATTGGTAAGGTGAATTACCAGAGCACCTCTTCTGAAGTAAAATGGTAAATGGACTGCATTTATATGGCGCTTTTCTAGTCTACAAAGCACTCAAAGTGCTTTACAACACGTGCCAGTGCTCACTCATTCACACACATTCATGCACTGATGGCAGAGGCTGCATATCAGGAGCTGTTAGAGGTTCAGTAGTCTGAATCCACAGATGTAGACTGTAGGGATTTTCCAATTGACCATCGTCAGCCCAACAACCGGCAATTGGTGATATTCAAACTGGCCAGAAGCTGGGGGTGCTAATTTTTATTTTTTTTTCTAACCAATAACCAATCCTATTTAACCGATTATTAACTGTTAATCAACATTAGTGTGTCGCATGTAGTGATGCACCAGCTGCAGTTTATGTGCAAAACAGACAACTGAGTCCCCAGTTCACCCGTCCAGGAGAGTTAGCAGCCATGCTGCACGGTGTATTGTCGAGGACACATGCAGCCAGTTTCCCAGTAAAAGTCTCCAACGCATCATGTGGTTTAGCTGCCAGGTGGTCAGCTGTGCGTCTGCCTGGCGTAACGTTAGCGATTGTCCGACAGACTGTGTGTGTTTGGTTTGTGCTACGTTCAAAGTTGTAGCGTTGCTGGTGGCTTCGTGCTTCGTCTAGCTAGTCAAGATTAGGCATTAGGTCATAAGTTGTCGCTAACTTAAGGGCTAACCCCATCCCCCTCACTTTAATCAGCAGGTGAAAAAGGAGATGCAGGAACACTCTCTCACCAAAACTAACGTTAAACACACAACCTACTCACTGTTATTCCATAAAAGGAGGCTGTTACCTGTATAACACATTTTAGTTTGAAAACCATCTGAAAAAGGTGGGCTACTGGACTTGCAATTGGAAACCCTGCACCTGGAAAAATGAAACAAAAAAAAAAAGCTGTTCTTCACCTCATCAGTTTATTTCCTGTGACTCTTAGCAGTGTAAGGCATTTCACAATAAAAGACACAAACATGGAAATAGCACCTCTCAAGATCGGGGACTGTTTCCTTTATGAAACTTGTCAAGCTGGGCACACGCTGTATTTTCTGCCACACAAATGACCTTCACAAACAACAGGTGCTCAAAAAAAAGAAAAGAAACAGAAAGAAAAAAAGAAAAAGCAGCGGTTAAAAACTGAAATCGACCTTGTCCGTTTCTACATCTTCCTCCCTCTCTTTTTCTCCGTCTCCGAGACTGTGGCATCACTGGGACCTAATGGTAATCGAGGGCTGTCACCTCAGTCAAAAGAAAACATTATCCAGCGTGTCACTCGGTGCACCTCAGGAACAAGAAGAGAGACAAAGTGTGTGAGCGGGAAAAAAAATGGACCATGAATGCCTCTCAGTGGAATTCAACTCCTTTAGTAGGCTTTAGTAGGCTGGTAATGTGCCAATACATGGCAGAACAATCAATACAATACCACCAGAGGAATTGGTAAACTTGAATAATATAATTGTCAGTCAAGCACTTTACTAAACAGAAGGTATTATAAGACATAAGTACGTTTTAAAAGCGTTTGAAGGATGCAGTAAGTTTTGATATGATAAAGAACTTGTTACTGTGGCAACTGTGAGGTAAATGAAACAATATTTAACTGACACTTTACTTTTTTTACTTATATATATATACTGACATTCAATTAGAGTCCTTTAGAAATGCAGATGAAGTTTTCTCACAGTGTAATCATCAACCTACAGAATATCACATTCAAAGTAATGTAAAGTCGTTAAGTTTACAGCTGCCCAATAATATAGCCGCTTGCACATTGCATTTAATAGCATGCAAAGTCAAACAAATAACTGAGGGGAAAAAAAAATAATTTCAGGCTGCACATGAAACCTTAATATAATTTTATCCCTTGGTTTTCCTTTCGTAGCACCCCCTCCCTCTCTCACCCCACACCCAAAACTATCTCTCAGTGTGTCTCTCTTCTTTATCTCTGTCTCGCTGTTTCTCTTTGGCTCGGCTCTGAGGTTCATGGGGAGATCTCAACATCCCTAAATCATCATCAGAATGAGAAAGGAGTCCCAGGGCTAATGCAATGCAGATATGTTGTCTTTTGTGTCGGAATATGAGAAAAGGAATTTATGTGAGGCGCTCGGTGAGTCAGAATTCATTTCTTGCTCGAGCTTTTGCCCCGCAGTCAAACGTAAACTGACTGCAGACTCAGCTGGCTGACTGAGTGAGGACACACACAGGCATGTACACGCACACAGTCGGGCACACAGAGGCGTGCAAACTCAACCCACTCAATATACACGGTATGGACTCCCTCAACACTCAGCACATCCATACACTCGTGTTCACCTCAATAGAGTGCGTCTCTGTGCTCAAGAATGGCCTCTCCATCCGTGAGTGACAGGTGTACATGGGTGGCACAATGGCCGCCAATATTGTCCGGCGACCATGGTAACAATGGCCCGTCTCCAGGGAAATGTGGAGCCTCGCAGTCTCCAGCCGTCAGACATGAAAAGAGAAAATTTCAGGTGGCGGTGGGGGGAAAAAAGAAGAGAAAAAAAAAAAACATTTTGAGGGTTTTTTAGCTAATCAACATTGCCGGCGGCAAGCGCTTTGATAGGGAAAATGGATTCTGATCCTTGATTATAATATAGGGCACAATCTGAAACAGCTCAAACACACACCGAGTGTGAATAAGCAAGCTGAAAATGAGTACATGGTCTCTCCTTGACCATTAGATACATGATTGTGATCATTTTCCACATCTGAGGAATAAACATGAGTAGTCCGCTGGAAACAATACATGCTGAATGAACACCTATTAAACATCTGATTTTGTAGCACACATAGGATGCATAGAAAGTGAACATCATTGGGTGAATATTAACAATGAACGGGTCTCGCTTCAAACAATACGATGCTGTTTATGATTGCACTGAAACATAGCCTCGATGGTCTTCGCTGATGATGAAGGCCGCTAAAAGAGGCGGCTAACAATCTGTGGGTGTTTGTGTATAATGTGTGTGAGAGAGACAGACGGAGAGACAGGGGAAAGGGGGAGAGAGAGGGAGACAGAGAGTGATGTACTCTTATCAGTCTTCCCAGTCCTCAGCAGCAGCAGATAAACAGAAGTGTGAAGGGCAGTTGCGCTGCAGGGGGCTGATTGACATGGCTGGCGCCCAAAGAATTACACACACACACAGACACACACACACACACTGACACACACATTTGCCTCTTGCTTTCTTCACTTGAGCAAATATCCACAAATGCATCATCTCGTGACTGTGAGTAGCACATTCAGTACTACAGCTGTCCAGTCGAAAAAAATATAGGACTGAATACTTGATTTACAAGAATTTGTTTAATTTCAATAAATCCAGCAATAATACATCATTGCCCAATTACCTGAGGTGTGAGGTGAATACTATAAACAAAGGAGAATTAGACCAGTGCTTCGCGATCTTTTTGCCTTGTGAACCCTAAAATGAAGGCATGTAACCACTGAACACAGGTTATGAACTTCGTGAGGACCTGATTGGTCTGTTCAAACGAGTGAGTTTTTCCTTTGAGATCCTTTTGTCTGAATGATTTCTATGGGCTCTAAAGACTTGCATTGTTCCGTGTTTCACAAGAGACAAGCAAAAGTTATCACCTTGACCCTGGTGACCAAATGGTAGCAAAACAGTAGAGAAATTTTCCTTATTTTTCAAAATACTGGCCTTTTACTTACATTGACAGGAACTCTTCTCTCTTGTAACCCTCTTCCCGTTTTGTGCTATAAAGCAATCTCCCTCTGTGCTTCATAGGGATGTCACAAGAAGTCAATGGTAAAAGTCTGAAAATGTGAAGGACAAGGTACTCATTTTTCTACAGTACGGCATGTACTGTAGGTGTCATCAGGGCTCAAGACGATAGAAAATATGGTTGGGATTAAACTCCGTATTGATGCATCCAGGGCATATCCCCTATTTTTTTCCTTGATAATCCCGACAATGCGAACAAGAAATCTGTGTTGAAGTCGGTAGGATGAGAGCTAGTTAATGTTAGCTGTTAGCACTGTGCAGGATTGTGCTGCTTACCAACTGCTTAAAGCTACATCATGATAATGCTATTATTTACCTTCGCCCAACTTGAGTGCATCACAATGTACAATGAAGAATTCTACTGTCCCCGAAATGACGGGATGACGTTAGTCTCAAACCCTGGTACCTGTGGTACTGCAGAAAAACAAGTACCATCACATTTTCAGAATTTTGGTTTTGACTTGGTACCAAAGTATCTCTTCTCCTGATATCCCTAGACTCTACAACAACTATTTTAGGTTAAGTACAATACTTAAGTACTGAAATTCTGAACTTTTTTTAATTTGTGTATTAATTGAGTGCTTCCTTTTCCACTATACGGAAATATTGTACTTTTTATTCCACACGACTTGGTGATGACTGTAGATTGAACATCTTAAATACAACATACTGTATGTGATCATCTTATAAAACATTATGCTTTCTCATATATTAAACTACCATGAGTATATACAGAAATTAAAATTATCTTGATTTTGAGCAATGGCTACATTAAAATGGTAATGCTGCTCATACACTACAATCAGAACTAGGCTAAGTTTGAAATTACGAACAGCTGGTGCAACCGGCTCCAGAATATTTCATCCAGTACTGACTACGAGGGGTGTCACAAAAGCAGATGCTTCTGTTCCAAGTCAAAAAAGTGACCCATTTTTCTCCAGAACCATCAGGGCTAAAGACTAATGACATCCTGTCATCCCAGTGTGATAGAAAATGTGTTTATGATGCCGCAAACTCGCTATTGATACAACCAGGGGACAGTATTTCTTTTTCCTTGATAATGTTACTTTGCGAGCAACAAATCTGTGCCAAAATTGGCACGACGAGGGCTAGTTGCCGTTAGCTGTTAGCTCTGTGCAGGACTGTGCTGCCTACCGGCTGCTTACAGCTGATGTTAACTAGCTCTCATCTTGCCGATTTCAAGAAGGGAGACCACATTGATTTACATAATGATGTGTTTAGGTTCTTAATAAGTATTGGGTGAAGATAACTTCAAACGTTATGATGTGTTCAAATGCAATCTTGTAAAATTTGGTTTTTGGCGAGAAACTTGTTATGTTTTCATAGCAATATATACTCAACAAAAATATAAACGCAACACTTTTGTTTTTGCTCACATTTTTTATGCACTAATGTCAAAGATCTAAGACTTTTGTACACAAAAGGCCTATTTCTCTCAAATGTTGTTCACAGATTTGTCTTAATCTGTGTTAGTGAGCACTTCTCCTCTGCCGAGATAATCCATCCACCTCACAGATATGGCATATCAAGATGCTGATTAGACGGCATTCTGCATAAATTGGTCATAAATTGTGTTCTAATCTAAGTCACAACAATAGACAGTCTGCTTAAACTAATACCACACAAAAATTATATGTTTTCATGTTTTTATTGAACACATGTAAACATTCACAGTGCAGGGTGGAAAAAGTATGTGAACCCCTAGGCTAATGACTTCTCCAAGAGCACATAAATTACTTGTATTCTGATTTACAGTTGCAAGAAAAAGTATGTGAACCCTTTGGGATTACTTGGATTTCTGCATAACTTGGTCATAAAATGAATTCACAATTTTATCAAGACATTTTGCAGGAAAAGTTAAGACCATCTGTCCGCCAACTGAAGCTCAACAGAGGAGTAAATCAAAGTAGTATCAAAGTAAATCAACAGAATGGCTTCAACAGAAGAAAACACACTTCTGGAGTGGCCCAGTCCTGACCTCAACCCGACTGAGATACCAGACATCCCAAGAATATTGCTGAACTGAAACAGTATTATAAAGAGAAATGGTCTGTTGTGCAGGTCTGATCTGCAACTACAGGAAACGTTTGGTTGAGGTTATTGCTGCTAAAGGATGGTCAACCAGTTATTAAATCCAAAGGTTCACATACTTTCTCCACCCTGCACTGTGAATGTTTACATGTTGTGTTCAATAAAAACATGAAAACATATCATTTTTTGTACAGTATTAGTTTAAGCAGACTGTGTTTGTCTATTGTTGTGACTTAGATGAAGATCAGAACACATTTTATGACCAATTTATGCAGAAATCCAAGTAATCGCAAAGGGTTGACATACTTTTTCTTGCAACTGTATTGGTGATGTATTGCAAATGAAATCAATCACATATACTGTATAACAAGGTCATTTAAGCTACGCTGTGTGTATGAGTGAAGATAAACACCACCTCAATACCAGCAGCTGAAAGCAAATGGGGGGATTAAGGAAGAGTGGAAGAAAAAAAGAGTAGCCTGTGTGTCAAGGGAGGACAGGGGAGACTGGAAATGACTGGGAGAGGCTTGACGGACAGCCAGAGACCTTGTCTATTTTTTTTGTGAATTTGTATTTTTGCAGAATGGATGTACACCTTTACATGTGCCACCTGCGTGTGGTCAGGATGCTTATGCATATTGGTTTGCATTTATGAACCTGTGTGTGCGCATCTGCATGAATATGTGTGTGCATGTGTGTGTGTATATGTGTTTGTGTGTATGTGTGTGGTTGTTTACAGTGTGTTAGCAGATTATTGAGCAGGCATGCCCTGTGGCACCATGCTGTTCCACACCAAACAGTGAAACCAATACCTTTTTGTCGGTGATAAAACTGGATGGCCAGAGATAGGCATGCATATTATCTCTCACACACACACATACACACGGAAACACACACCTTCTACTTAGTCAGCTGCTGAGCAGTATGTCACTCGTTGTGTGTGTATGTATGTTTGTTGTGTGTGTGTGTGTGTGTGTGTGTGTGTGTGTGTGTGTGTGTGTGTGCATGCACTGGGCTTACAGGGGTTTGTGTGTTATCTGTGCATGTGTGTGAGTAATACACTCCCACAAAGACACCATACACTCTCCCTCCTACTCTTTCCACTTCCCCAGAGACAAAGTCCCAATTTCTCCATTGCCTGCAGTCAGACAGAAAGACGAGGGGGGGGAGCTGCAAGAGAGAGGGGAGGGTGAGAGCTGGAGAGTAAGGAGAGGTAGCGAAAAGAAAACCCAGATGCTATCAGCCCTCAGAGAGCCACCAGGGTCATTGTCATGTGTCAGTCAGTGTAACACGACTCTCCCTGATAAGCCGGCCGATTGCGCCGATTGGCCACGACGGGTGACAGTGCGATACCGTTCTGTGCCGGCGCTCCTGACGAGACACGAAATTAACCCCCAGCGCTTTGCCGATAAACATCTAAAATGGTTTCGGGACCCCGGGGGCTAATGGGAAGAGACGGGAAGCTATCAAAATATCAAATGTGCGTGACAAGCGGCACAAGGACCAGGTCTGTCAAACACTCGCCTCTCCGAGTGTGATTTAACTCCCGTGTCTTCCCCACAAAGCCTGGCAGCACAGGGCTGAGAAATGAGCCACTCGTCAACCCCCCGTCTGTACACGGCGAAGTCATATTTTAATAGACATATTTATTTAGGCAAACCGATGCGGGGATCCCAGTTTTAATTAGGTAAACAGCTCGTTGGAAGGAATCAATGGCGATGCGTTAATGAAGGTCGGCCCAGGCTAATAGCTGAGGCCTTTTCTGTCTCACAGCCTTGAAATTCTCATGAAAGGAGTGAATGCAGTCATCTTTTTCTGTCTAACGCTGGTCGGGTAACAGATAGGGCTATTTTGAGGGGAATATGTGCAGTGTGTACCTGGGT
This sequence comes from Pterois miles, assembly GCA_947000775.1. Taxonomy (NCBI): domain Eukaryota; kingdom Metazoa; phylum Chordata; class Actinopteri; order Perciformes; family Scorpaenidae; genus Pterois; species Pterois miles. The sequence goes on from CAMQGK010000327.1 coordinate 16,440,173, forward strand.
CTGTGTGGGTTTTTTTGGGTTCATGTCCTTGGCGGGATGCTTGAAGGACAGGAGAGCAAGTGGTAGCAGACAGAGAAGCCTGACTCTGTGTGTGTGTGTGTGTGTGTGTGTGTGTGTGTGTGTGTGTGTGTGTGTGTGTGTGTGTGTGTGTGTGTCTCAGCTGGGTGACATGTGAAGGTGATGGGTGTCACCGGTGTCCCTGTCGTCTGAGGGCATGTCTCTGCCTGCTGGCTCTGACACCAGCCTGACTGACTTATGATCAGGATTTATCATCTTGATTTATGATGAGCCGGGTTTGTCCCTCTCACAGCCATGCAGGGAGATGGGGAGGCCTGCCTTTGTGTGTGTTTGTGTGTGTGTGTGTGTGTGTGTGTGTGTGTGTGTGTGTGTGTGTGTGTGTGTGTTTTTGTGAGAGAGAGCTTGTGAGCTGGCCTAGGCGCATGAATGAGTACCTACATGTTAGCAAGTCATTAATGTCACAGTTCACTGCTTTCACAAATCCTGACGATGAAAAAATTGTGACTCAGGTAAGCGAGTATAAAGCCTGGTTTATGGTCGCCGAGGTGAATCTGGTGCCAGGTGCGGGCGCCAGAAAATTATGTCATCACAGCTTTTGCGTGGTATGCAAAGGCTCCGCAAGTTGTTGCGGTGGTTTGTCGTGCACCCCTGAATTTTCAGTCTGAAAACTCGGACTGCTTGCGCTGCGCTTTTTATTTCAACATGGATGCCTTCGAGGACAGACTGGTCGAGCAGGTTCGCCTGCACAGACATCTCTACAACTGATGATTGGGAGACCACAGGGACAGTCAAATGTCATTAAATACTTAGATAGATATTAGATATTAAATACCTAGAAATAGGCAACACACTGGGGAAAGGAGAGGCATTCTGCCGCTGGCTGTGAAAGAATGAGAGATTGTTTTGTAAAAGCTAAAAAAAAGGGTTAGGGTTCGGGTTAGGCAGAAAATAATTTAGATTGGAGGTAAGCGACAGTAATAATTACAGAACACAATTGCAATGTTTGGCAGTACATACATCAGTATTTAGTCTTTACTACTGTTACCATGCAGTCTGCTTTCATTTCTGGTACCACTCATTGACTTCTTGTCCTCAGAATATTTTGTTTGTACGCCTCCTGGCGTACAGTTGAGCATAAACGCCTCTATGCACGCTTGTAGTGTGTGCTGCACTTACGGAGGCCTGTGCCACAGTGTGTCATGTGAAAAAACAACAAACAAAGCTTAACGCTCCTCTCCCTCAGCAACTTGGAGGCACTGTTTTTTTTTTTCAGTTTGAGTTGAATCCAGTGTACATGTCTGTCACGATGAATGTGAAACAAGGTGTTGAAGGAAGTGAATATGATGCTCCGGTGTTTCCCTAGATAAATAACAAAGGTTAGAGAACATGATCCAAGACTGAGTGCTAATTGAAATGACTTATTCAAACATTTCAAAACTGTGAACACAAGGTCCTGGATAGAGCGCACCAAGCAAGAGGCGCTGCTTGTCACCACAGCAAAGCTATGAGTCATTTTCCCTTCATATTGTGCTGTAACAGGCAAGCAGAGTCTTGACTACTAAATGCCAGGCGCAGGGACATGGGGGCTATTTAGTAAACATCTTTCAATTCCATGCCAGCCGGCCGGCCGAGCGGCCAGGCAGCCTCTTAGCTTCTCCCCGCTATGTTGGGATGCAGGGAAACAGGCCGTCTCCAGACCCAGGGGATGGAGGGATGAGAGGGGAAAGAAAAGGAGCAGGAGGAGGAGGGGGGAGACAGAGAAAGAGAGAAGGAGGGCACTGGAACACATCCACAGATTAACCCTCATGGAGGAGATGGAAAATAGAGCGGAACTGAACATACGGGTCTGTGTGTGTGTGTTAGTGGAGAGAGAGAGAGGAGGGATGAACGACGACATTCAGAAGCGTCCGGGCATCACAACACAGAGGTGCCCATTTTATGTCTCTGCCATGCAGTGGACAACAACAACAAAAAAGCAACAAATGCACACCTTTTAATTTTCCCATGCGACCCCGCTACACATCCATCTCTCCCTCCCTGCACGCCTCCTTGCCTCCAACAGCCACTGCTAATCTTCTCCTTCACACTCCCAAATAAAAGCAGCAGAGAAGGGAGGAATGGGGGTGAGGGTAAAGAGGGGTCGCTTGTCGCTTTGTGCCAGGCCTTCATCCATATGAAGGTATAGAGTTCAGCCTAATAGAGGGGCATTGTTTGAATGACAGGAACATGTGTGTGTGGGTGTGTGTGTGTATGTGTTGTGTGTGTTCACTTTGCAGGGTCAGAAATCTGTTCACACCATCTTGTGTGGGGATTCGCTTCTTATCTGGGGACCAAAATCCTGCACCCATGGGGTTAACAGTTTATTTTAGGGTTCAGACTTCAGATGGGGTTCAGGCTTGAGTTATCACTAGATCAAGGTTAAGGTCAAGTTTGGTGTTATAATTAAGCCTTCAGAGAAAGAATGCTTGTACAGTGTCGTCACCAGGGCGGGAATCACCAGAGGCCCCGCGATTCGATATTATCACTAAAGCTGCAATGGGTAGAAATTGAGCAAATATGATTAAAAAAAGTTATTTTTTCTAAAACGGCGACTGTATTCTGACAGTAGCATATGAGACAGGTAATGTGAGAAACATGAGCCTCCATGTCCTCCGGTGCTCCTAATGTCATCTGCAAGATTTCACAGACCGGAGGAAACAACCAATCAGAGCTGAGCTGGCTGTCCAGCTGCCATCTATGAGCAGCTGTCAATCACTTGCGAGGCCTATTTCTCGCCTCCAGTGTTTTCAGAAACATCTTGCAGGTGTAGTGTTTAGCTGTAAAATGAGAAAGTTTATGATCCGGTAGCCATGTTCATATCAAATGAGGAAATATCAAGCACCGCCCACCAGCCAGAGCACAGCCAATAGGAAAGCTCTCTGAAATTGCCTGTGATTGGCCAAAGTCTTCCATCACAGGCTAGATTATTTAAAGCCTCAAAACAGAGCCATGAGGTGCAGGAGTCTAGTTTTCTCTCACAACACTTGAATTACAATATGCTGAAAGATTATTGGAGAATTTTTGCTCAGTGATGCCAAAAATATTCTGCCTACTGCAGGTTTAAGTCACGATCCGATCTTATTGCGATATTAAACATTTTGCGATATGCTGAGAAGCGATATATTGTGATATATTACCTTTTGTCAACAGCAAATTATGCTGTTTGTCAACATCTGTTGTATCTAATCTAATCTAAAGATACAGTTTTCACTCTGTTCATCTCAGAGTTTTCAGTCACATAGCTTGAGAGACCCCTTTGGTGAGAGAATAGCGGCGGCCCATTGTTAAGAGGTTAATAGTTTATGTAATAAAAGATCAATACTTGACATCCGTGTATTGATACAATATTGCCACACAAAATATCGCAATACTATGCTGTATTGATTTTTTTCTCCCTCGCCTCTAGTCCTCACAAGGATACAGTGGTGTTTCAGTGTTTCAGTGCCTTCATAAGTAGAATAAGGTTCACATTCATAAGGTAAACACATCCACAGAACTGTACACACATCTACTGTGGGATCAAATGGTTTCCCACCGCCTCTTTTTCTTGTCTTTTCTTTTCTTTTCTTGGTGAGATTTGTGACTTTTGGAGTTGAAGGATTTTGTCTTTTGTACTTTGATTTGCATCTTGGCCTGCTACATAATCTCTTTTGATGCTTGATCCTTTGTCTATGTTATTAAAACTTAGCATACTGTACTGTAAACTTAGCATGTATCATGATTATCACTCATGCAGCGTGTGCTGAACTTAGTATGGATCATACTGTAATGTTAAACAGCATGCAGTTAGAATGTAGCTGACTCACTTACAGCAGAGTTAACCAGTCACTTTCAGAAAAAAAAGTCCTCATATTTGCAGTTGTAGGGAGTAATGTGAGTATTGTATTACTATCATTAAAGAAATTTGTCCGATAACCAAAACATGTGATCATTACAGAGCTGGAACCGTAGCCAGTGAACACTGGCCTTAAGGACTGTACAGTATTTGCCTTTGTTTTGTGCTGTTAATTGATTTCCAATAATAAATATATACATAAATTTGCATAAAGCATGCAATTAGTCCACTCCCATGTTGATAAGAGTATTCAATACTTGACAAATCTCCATATAAGGTACATTTTGAACAGATGAAAATGTGAGATTAATTTGCAATTAATCATGATTAACTATGGACAGTCGTGAATAACGCATAACTATTTTAATCAACTGACCTACTGCCCTAGAACATACACATTGGCATTTTAACATGTTTTAGTAAACTTTCACGTCGTTTCACAATTTATTACATTATCTGACAGAAGGGTTATGATATTGAAATTTCCCTACTGACAATAAGAAAAAAGACAACATATGATATTATCACCCAAAAAAATGCAAAAGAGACAAATGTAGATATGAACATCAAGGGACTGGAGACACATGCAGCACACATGCAATACATAAGTGACATTTAGCGCTGTTTTACACAACGGCAGGCTGAGATCAATAAATCAGATCAATCAGCTGGTGGCTAGTAACTGTCCTCGTACAGTCTTGCCACTGTTTATATGTTGTCACCTTTGATTGAGGGCTGATTGGTCATCGTGGGAGGAGTTTTGGTGGCAGACGTATATTGTGATATGTGACATTTCCATCTTTAGTCCGACCCGCTCAGTTGACAAATCATTTTGTTCGTTCATGTTCTCTGACTCTCCTTTTTCGTTTGGTTTAAAAGCAAAGAACGGCAATGACCCCCCTTCCCCCTTCATACAAGCGCGCAGGAGTCCACAGAGGAAGACGCTGTGTGTTCAGCTTTCTGTATTTTCGTCTAACTTATTCTCCAACTTCATTGTTTGTACTTTCCCACGTCGACTTTCACTGTTTTGCTTTTGCAGCTGCACAGGAGTCGTGTTAAGTAGTTGCCGATGAAAACCTAGCATTTCCTGATTTTGCCGCTTCATAATAAAAGCTTTTAAATAAAATAACGGGGGACTTTTATCGTGAAGAATATAGGAAATGAAATGTTTATCACCGTTTTACAGTCACTTCAATATACTGGCAGAATCCCTGTATTCAGCATAATTGAATATCCTTCTGTTATTGTGGGCACACGAGGACCATTATCACGGCCAATCAGTATCGTGTCAAACGCTAATCTCGTTATATCGCCCAAGCATATCTGGCCGTAATCGAATGAACATTGTTCGGACTTGCAACAGGGTTTATTCATCTTTATCGCAAAAGTTTTCAAACGTATTGAATGTTTACTTGCCTTTGATATAATGCTAATGTTAGTACTGTACACCCCCCCCCTCGCTGTGGTGAGAGCTGCAGGGTGTGTGTATGTATGTGCGTGCATGTATCTGTAGTTGTGGAAACAGAGCGGGCTGTACAGATTCAGATACACATACAGATACACAGGGGAATAGCTGTGAGTGAGTACTGTTGGTTTGTTTGACAGGGACCTCTTACCCCTGTCTCTCACACCTCAGATAGAGAGAGACAAATACACGGGGTTGGCAGATAGAGGCAGATAGCAGACGAGTGAATGGGAGAGCAGAGAGAGAAAAACATAAAGATAGACCACGAGGTGTTGAAGACGGGCCTGGGGAATAGGAGGCGTAGCATAAAGGAGCGAGAGCAAACCGCCAAAGGAGGGGCGACAATAAAAGGGTTGGGGAGAGAAGGAGAGAATTAAGGGAGGAGAGGGGTTAGAGAGAAAGGGAGGGGGAAAACGAGAGATAAGGAGGGAGAGAAAGCTTGGCACTGCACCGGGTAGTGGAGGGTTTATTATTCTCTGTAGCACTCAATCAAACGCCGGCCCTCTGAACAGAGAGCAATGCTGGCGAATCATCCTGGGGGCTTTCTCGCTCTCCCTCTCTCTTTCTTCCTCTCTCTCTCTCTCTCTCTCTCTCTCCATCCCTCCCCTCCTCGCCCTCCCCCGCTCTCTCTCTGTCTTTTTTCCTGCGGTGTATGAGTGCTATCCATCTGTCAGCTGTCAGTGCCAGTGAGAGATATACAGAGCTGTCACTTCGCGTCAGCCCGGGTTTGGGAGGCCCTCTTTTGCAGCTGCCGCTTTACACATACTTTCCCTATGGCAGCACAGGAGCGCCGCTATTAAAGACACACAAACACCGATAGCTTGGTCAATTAAAAACGTGATATTAAGCAGTCAGTGTTGGATAGATGATTATTACTGCCGTTATTTTAATGTCCTTTGGTGTTTTATGACTTTGCCACTCTGAACAGTATAAAATAATTGCATGTCTTTTCTTTTTCAGTGAAACCCTAAAAATTAATATCAGCAGTGAATTGCATTTTTTAAAAGATATCGCTCTCCAAGCTATGGAGCGCCAATGTGAAACGGGAACTTCCAGATTTTGTTTTTGAACAAAGAAAACCTCATTCAAAATCCCACTGACGTTTGTAACGTAACTGAAAAATAAGCCTTGGATCAGTATGTTGTGTGGTTCACTCCATATGTCCATGTAAGGATGGTAATTAAATAAGAAAATCTAATGCTTCTTATTCAACATTTATGTTTTTAGCGGTCTGTAATGAACACCATTTCCCATGACCAACCATTGTGGTTTAATTGTCATGGCCCAGCAGAAAGGGCGATTGCATTGGAAGGTCAAGAGGTCATGGTTACTTTAGATTGTCTCCACAGTGGGACAGAGAGGACTGGACATTTTAGACAGCCAAAATTACAGCTAAAAAGTAGGAAAAATGTATTTGTTGTAGGTTTATATATCGTGGCTATGGATTAAACCATGCTGTGGCACTGGCGTATTTTCATGGGAGCTGTAGTTTTTTGTAAGCTAAGGCCCCGATCCAAAATGCGCTGCCAGCAAAACAGTTGTTTTCCTATGGTACAGTGCACTTTTTTAGACGCACACAAAGGTTAAAATATTCTCTTTTCAGCTTAAGATGCAGAGTTGCACCGCTCGTCAATGTCACACTTGACCCAGGCAGCCAATAAAATAAAGCTAGAGGCTTTACTCGCTTTACTTGATTTTAATGGTATTTAATTACTGATTACTAATGCGCTATGTAATTCAAAGTAACTGCAACAATATAATTCATCAGCTCAAATCCGTTTTTTGCTTGATGATAACATTCGATCGGCAGGTTCCACATGCAGCCCCACTCCACAGCTGCACCACGTTGTTTGCTCAACGTGCTTTGCAGAGGCGTTTTAGAGGCAGCCGTACCTGTGGCGTTGTGTCTCTGTCTGATCGGGGCTTTTAAATTTTTTTTAAATTTTCTAATAGCAAGTGGTGTGGTGGATGCCAATTTGACTTAGAATACGAAAAGTAAACCCCAGGAGCACAGTTTATGTTTACAGAAATACCAATGAAAGTTGTTATCCTGTTGATTGTGACCTTGTTACCATTAATTTGCCTTTTTTATACTTAAAAATAGATAAATAAGTCATTTCTTCATATATATAAGCCCTTAAACCAGGGTCAGGAGCTAGCACCCATGATCCGCCAAATGCGGGTAAATGGTTGGCAGTGGTGGGTGAAATCATCAGGCCATCCGCCTCTTAGGCAGACAGGAAAACGCTAGAGATGGAAATTGAGAACTGTAGTTTTCCGTTTTTTTGACATCTCATACCTCTGTGACTATCGATTCCTCTTATTGACGCTTACTGACATTGTGCATGCACAATGACACATGCGCACGCTGTACCATGTTTCAGTTTGTTTTGGACCGGAGACCCTGCAGAGAGAAGAGCAGCATGGCACTACTGAACCTGAGGGGATGCACCCCATTTTTTCCCTGATAATTTGACACTGTGAACAACAAATACATGTGGTAATCAAAAGGAGGACAGCCAGTAACGTCAGCTGTTAGCAGCCTGGCGGGCAGCACAGTGCTGTTTGGCTACATTTAACGGAGCTACTAACGTTAATGGAGGTGCCATTGAGTTATTATTATGAGACGTTCATGCTCTGCTTAGCAAAATGACTATTGGGTGAAGGTAAATTACAATGTTATCGTGATGTGTTTGGCGTGAAACTAGATATTAGAGAGGGAATTATGACCTGTTTAACTTACAAACAACTTGCCACGATTTTTTAATCAAAGCAAATATTTAAATCAATCATCATCATTTGAATTGCGGAATTTAATGCAAATAACCACTATAGATGGCAGTAACAAAGTACAGCACAGTAGTGTGTCCCTCTCTCCTCTCTGTATATATGTTTTTTATGAAAAATATATTGAACATTTAATGACATCAGATCTAAAATGTTATTCCTTTCCATTTAGCGGATAGATTTCAAAAGTGGCAGGAAGTGAAAAAAGTTAATTTCAGACCCTGCCTTAAACCCTTTTCACAGCCCACTGGATAACGTTTAAAACATATTGGTCATCAGGCTACAGTACAACTGTGTTTAATTGTGTGTGTTTCTGTCACATAGTGACGCCCCATCAACGTCCTGAAAGAAAGCTGTTGGGGTTCATGTTTGTATGCGTCTGTGACTGGTGGCAGTGGGGTTAACACAGGATGACTGCAGTGCCAAACCCAAGTAGGGTTGAAAGGGTGGGATGGTGTTGGGGTGTGTGCATGTGTGTGTGTGTGTGTATGGGGGGGCAGCAATTACACAAATTAATTGCAGGCCTCTGCTGACACCACTCAGGAAGAAGACGTGAAGGGTACACATGTGTGTTCTATGACAACAAGAGAAAAGGGGATGTGTGTAGCCTCCTCCCATGCCTTCCATTTGTATATGTTGACAAGATTGCCGGGTTTTTGTGCCTATTGTGCCACTCCTGCCATTCCAGCGCCAATTGTGTTGGGTTTTGGGGGCTCGTTATTAGAGGGTGACAGTTTCTGGGCGGAAACAAACACGACTCTGACGATTAACACCGTGTCACCATGTCAGCTCATACAGTAATCCTGATATTCTGTCTATCGCACATGTGTGCAGTGAAAGGGAGGGGGGAGGTGAGAGGAAGGGACAGCGAGAATATCATAGAAATAGAGAGGGAGAGAGGGAGAGACACAGCCGAGATCCCAGGAGAGACAGATAAAGCCGTGTCGTTCATTGAGGACATTGTGTACGTGGTGGCGTACTGTAATGCAATGTTAACATTCCTCCCAATCCCGGGCTCTCCGCGGGGAAGAGCAAGGCCTGCTGGGGGATCTGTTTAGTTGATCAGACGTGCCAGTGCTCTCGCCAGGCAAGGGAATAGACTAGTGTAGGATACAATAGGAGAGCAGGGCGTGACAGACTAGGATGAGATAAAGGATACTGCTGAGTAGAATAGCATTGTAAGTCTAAGCATGAATAACATAGCAGGCAAAGGACAAGATAGTGTAGTTTAGAGGGGTATTTGGGTTCGATTGGGGATACAGCCGAGTAACATACAGTAGATTATGATAAGATATTCAATGGGTAGTACTGGAGGAAGTGTTCTGGAGGCTTTGTAATTTAAAAACTTATCCTAGTTCTGACATTAGCGCTAAAATAAAAAACATCTGACCCATTTTACAGTGATGTGCTTGCATGTCATAGTGTAAACAGGAAGTGGCGAGGTAATAAAAAAGGTGCAGTGCAAGAACTTAAATGGCACTGTAGGGAAAAAAATGGATTTGTAATATGTAGCCACTATTCAGTATTGCTTTGTCTTATTGAACTGAAAACGTCTAAAACATGTGCATGTTGCATCTGGTCTTAAGGGTAGAAATGCACAAATGTAACGTCTGGTCTCAATGGGTTAAGCAGCATTAGCATTTTAATGTTGAGTTGGTCAAAATGGAGCTAACTTCAATTTCTGTATAAACCCATGATTGTTAACGATATGTAAAAGCATTACTGTATATTATAAGACAGTTATATATGTTGAAGGGATGTCATAACCATAAAAAATACTATTTCCCTCAAGTAGAAATTAAGAAATTACTATTTCCCTCAAGTAGAAATTAAATCAAAATTTTATTGAAATTGCAATATGGCCTATTGCAATTTTCACATTGCAGGCGGCGCAATATTTGTTAAAGGCCAAATACATATCAAAGTATCATTTCAGATTGTGCTGCAGAGATGTCTTGGCCTACACATCCAATTCCACATACTTATGAAAACATCTTTGTTCAATACAGATCCCCACAAAAATCACACCATAATCACTTTAATGTGTTTTTCAATGAAGATGAGAATAAGTTTTGTATCCTAATATCGTAAAACATATCACAATTGCAATATCAGTCAAAATAATCTCTGATATTTTTATAAAATAGAGCAGCCAGTGCAAGTAATCAAGTAATTAATGAATGCTCCGCCCCAAAAACAGATGTTTTGAATAGAGGTTGACTGATTAATCGGTTGGCTGATTAATCAGGCCGATTATTTGACATTTTCTCATCGGCATCGGCCGATGTCTGAGCATATTAAGCCGATAATCAAGCAGGTGTATAAATGCTACTAAGTGCACTAAAACTTAATTTTTTCATGCAGAAGTTTATATGACAACTGATGAAGCCACTTGGATAAGGGGCGAAACGTCTTCTGAGACAAAGTCCAGTTGCCTTCGATTCAAATTGTTGCCAGAATATTTTACAAAGGTTTTTTTTTTTGATTGCCTGTTTTATGTATTCAATATTTCGATTATACATTATTTATATTTAAAATACATAAGTGCACTGCAGTGCAGACACAAAATGTAGATTGGAGAGACAGACCATAGGTCATTGCTATCCTGATTCTTTTGTACTTAACCTTTGCATCATAAGACAACACTGATTTTGAGCTATACAATAAACTTGACTTGGCATATGATATTCACCAATATGGTAGGATAGACTGACTCAGGCTATGACTGGTGTGACAAAGACCCAAAAACAGTAGAGTATGATAGGATGAGGTTGGATAGGAGGTAAAAGCTTATTATTGCATTGGACACAGTAGCTTTGCAAAGGAAGGTGAAGCTAGGCCAGTTTATCCACGGGCATTTTTCTATCAGATTGTAACTCAGCAGCACTCCAACTGCAACTCCAACGCCTCTGTGGGCAGATTGGCTTCACCTTCACACTCTCAATCAGCTTTTCTATCATAGAGGTGTCACATTAACATACATGCATGCACACATGCCATACAAAATAAATGGCAACTTGCAGATGGGGCATGTTTGTGCACGAGTAAACACACACACACACACACACATGCTCTCTACCCCCTCCTCCAGCACCTCTCAAACCCATTATTGGCAGCAGTTCAGTGACGGCTGTGTGACTGCCAGTACTGCGGATCTGCTCCTGGAGCGAGCTCTCCCCATCAGCGCTGGCTTGATTACCCTGATGTATGCACACCCAGACACTTGACAATCTCTCAGCATTTACATATGCAGCCTCAGCACTCCACACTACTTCTGATCTGAGGTGTATGTGTGTGTGCGAGGGTGTGTTTGCGAGATTTACTGTGCGTGTGTGTGCAAGAGTGTGAGTGTTCATAAGGCGAGTGGGAGAAGATGAGGAGAAAGGAGGAGAGAAATGGCAGCTCTCGCTCGCTAAACGTAAAACAAACAAACTTTAATCCGACGCCGAGCCCCTGCTCTTCAAAGCCGAGACGGAAGTAAGAGGGAGAGCGAGAGAGAGCGCCGCCTCACCTAAGGGCGCGCAACGCCGTAAACACACAAACAGAGCGTTTACCAGCCGGCCCGTTATTCACTCTCATGTCAAACACATAGCACTCAGAACTAACTACCACACACACTACCGGGGATAGAGCTGTGTTAAAACCCTCACAAAAGCCTGCACTTGACTGATGTTTTTCTTTCTTTTCACATGAAAAATCATCATACAAACACCCAGCCCCCCCTCCCCTCGCCCCCAAACCTGATTCAAAAGGGCCTGCCTCTTGTTCTTTCTTTCTTTCCATCTCTGTCAACGTGAGGGAAGTGTCGATGAGAGGCAGAAACGGAGAGAGAGAGACGAAGAGAGAGAGAGGAGGTCTGGGGAGTTGCACTATGTCGATCCTTTTTGGCTGGCGCTTCACAGGGAAACCGGGCTCGGCTGATCATCATTAAAACGCACACAACTTGACATGTTTATTTAATGGCTGCTCCCGGCAAAGACGGCAAGCTGCTGCTATCTCTCACCGTCACATGTTGATCTACCACTGTGCCATGTGTGTCTGTGAGTGTGTGAGAGAGAGACAGAGTCTGTGTTGGCATTAATCTTCTCGAATGTACCTTTAATTTCCTGTATATGAAGATTTCTGTAATGTGCAAGGTGTTACTGTGCAAATACTGTACTGTAAAGTCAGGTCAGGCCACTTTGTGTTTGGATTAAGAGGACTGAAGTGGTTGTTTCTCATGTCGTTGCGATATTTGCAGTAGATTTTACTGTGACGGGACATCCGTTACCGATTTCCAACCTCTCCGAAATCTGTAATCTAAACAGTCCATGCCTTCGGTTAACATGCCAACGCAGCACCACCCTGCTGCTCTCTTGATTTCTCTGGTTACTGACAGCTTCCATAAATACCTTTGATGCTTCAGATCACATTGGCCAACAATCCAAGAGTGCCACACAGTGCATGAGTGAAGCCCGAAGTGATCAGAGAGGAAGAAAGTCTTTATGTGCTGCAGTTAGAGCAGTAGCAGGGTCAAAAGGCTGATTGAATTTGCATCTGATTTTGTGTGTTGTGTATTTTATTTAAAGCTACTGTGTGGAACTTTTAACTGGTTGTGAAGTAGTCTCAATTTAATACTGATGGCTTTTCTGTGACCTACATAAGTAAACAAGACCATCATCAAGAACACTGGTTATTTCTATAGAGTTATTCTTAATGCTTGTCGTCGATGCCACCGGATCCGATTCAGATGAAGTCACTCAAGTTCAGAAACTCCTTCAGCTCAAACTCTGTCAGGGCCTCCAGCAGGGCCTCCGGCAGCGACCCACCATGGACGGACCCAAATGCTGCCTTTAACCTGCAGTCAGAGCTCTGCGGGATGTGGAGAGCTCCGTGCCCGGCAGCAGTGGCTCCACCTCCGTACCAGGAGCAGAGCTTCGCCTCGCTGCTCTGCCGGTCCCCTGCTGGGAGCCGTCACCATGCTGCAGGAGGCCCGAACCACATTGCTGGTCCTGCTGGAGGTAAAGGAGACACAGGAGAACCAGAACCAGGACTGAGTGGGGCAGACTGTAAGACCTCGCTGCAATAAAATGAGAGGTTTTCTAAAGGGACTCTGGTGCTCGGAAACACTACCGCTTTTGTCCACAGGGACCGCCCAGAATCACAAAATTAAAGTTCCTCATAGTAGCTTTAAATAAATTAAATTTGTTACATGGCAACAAATTTGAATCTGCAACATTTTGCAGGATTTTATTTGTCATTAGCTTGAAATGTTACCTTATGTCAATAAATGTTTAGTAGAAACCACACATATAGTACAGTATATGAAGTATACGAGAGTTACTGTATTTTCTCAATTTAAAGGGGACATATCATCCACTTTTTCAGGTTCATACTTGTACTCTGAGTTTCTACTAGAACATGTATTATTTTTGTCATATTGTCTGTCTGATTATACCTGTATTCACTGTGTCTGAAATGCTCCGTCTGAGCGCTTGTCTCTGTTAGATCGGCTCCTGATAAAGCCCAGTCTGCTGTGACTGGCTTGTGAGAAAAATTCGGTGCACCTTTGCAAAGCTTGTTCTCAAACCATGGGTGGTATTTTCAAATGATCCTACATATAACATAGGAAGGGGAGTGAAATATGAATGGCTTGTTGAATCTCATGTTTTTTGCTCTAGGTTTCCCACAAAGAAACTGACTGGATTGTCTTATTTCACAGTTTGTGGGTTGGTAGGCACTCCAGATAACCAAAAGTATGTGCACAAGCACGATATGCCCCCTTTAAAGTTACAAATCCTGCATTCATTGAATGGCCACTGGGGGCAGTGCAACAAGCTGCAAACACAAAATTGACATATTATACAAGTCAGCTTAGATGAGATAATTGTGGTTATGTTTGCTTATAGTTACCTATTAACACATCAAGGAGCAACATTAGCATTCATTTAGAGCCATATTTCTGTCTGCCCGGCAAATGTAAGTTTAATATTCCCTCTCCATTTAGCTCTGTTTTGGTCTCCACCAACCCCTGAAGAAAATTTCTGGCTCTTTAGCTGCTCCACTATGTTCACTAGCTGTAGTTTCTAACTATGGCTGCTGTTTGGTGCTGGGGGAAAGTAGCTTGCATCTGGAAACAAGGCTGATGAGGGCAATGAGAGTGAACCGGCAGTGAAGTTATGGGCTGCAAATCAAATGTTTGGTAGAGCTCAGGGGAGCTACTGACTTGCTGAATTATTTCAGGGTTTATTACTATGAGTGGCACATTTCACTAGGGCTGGGTATTGTTTAAAAAAATGCCAGTGCCAATACCAATACCCTTAAAGTGATTCTGATTCCAAAATAGTACATCAGTCCGTACCCTTCATGTGAATGGATGCTGTGTGTGGCTACTACTGGCTAGCTAGTCGCTGCACAGCACTACATCAGTGCTCATACAGCGGTTACTGCTGATTATACCGTCCCCTGACTACATTGTCTTAGATTGATTGCAGGTATCGTTTGACTGGAGAAGTTTCGATACTACTTGGTACTACGTTATATCGCTCAATACCTTAAAAGTATCTAGCACTGATACCCTGCCCTACCGTTCACATTATACCCCTTCTTCATATAAACATATTAACTGCAGCTTTAAGGGACATTTTAAGGGTAACATTAGAATAAAAATGGCGAAACACCAGGACAAAATTCTTTGCTAATACAACTGAAGCTAATATGAATGCAAAATGTTCAAGTCTGCATGCATAGATCTCCTGCTGTGGAATATAAAAATGTCAAATTAGACTCCATGAAATAACTAAAAATGTGCTCTATTTTCTATACGTCTTTGAGTAAAACAAAAAGTGAGAACAAAATGTAGTGCTGGGCTAGGGCTTGTGGGTGAAACAGCAAAGAGAAAAGACGAGTGAGTGAAGAGGGATCAGAAGTATAGAACAGAGCAGATGTGTGTGTGAGTGAGAGACTGCGGGGTGGATTAAGGCGACACACTTCCTTTTTTGTTTGTTTGCGTGTGTAAACGCAGTTTTGATGAAATATTAATGGCACCTTCCAAAATGCCTTGTAAAGGATCCTCTGTCTTTGACTTCTCCATCTGTAGCACCTCAGGTAGGCATTTAGTATGCTGCTCTCTCTGTCAGGAGGGAACCGGCAACCCTCCATGTGTCGAGCTGTCAGCGCAAATCCACCGCCACCCCGCCCCTTCCCCCACCCCCGTGACACACCTTTAGTCCCGCAGTCTGGGTGCCCGCCGCCCCACCCATCATCCACCTACCTAATCGCCAGCCAGCACTGCCTCCTGCAATGAAACTTTTCACAACACATCTCTTGTACTTTTATGATGACAAGCACGCGTCAAATAAAAGATAGAATAGAAGAGGTGTGTGGATGATTGATACGTTTTGACATTTACTTTATATTTCCTGATTGTAAATTTTCTTTTCCGCTCGCCGGATAAACTAAGACGTGCTTTCTTCTGAGATTGGGGTTGACGAGGAGCCTGATGATATTGATTGCACTTCACAGAGCTGCTTGATTGGCAGCTGCTGAGGATCTGAGGATCTTATCCCACCCGAGCACCCACCCGAGAGCCCCTACAGAGGAATCAGATACACCGACAGTCCCTCATCTCCCTCCGCTCCTGCTAATGCTGCCTGACTAAGGAAGGGTAAATGATAGCGCCTGTCGACAAACATGAGGCTTGCTTGTGGTTTGGTGACGAAGGCCTCACGTTGGGGGGAATCAAAGACTCTGATTGACTTTCAGAGTTTCGTGGTAATGGCGGATGCTTATAAAGCCAGACCTCAATCAGTAACTGTGGTGTGGTCGCAAAGGTGAAGCGTCATAGTGTCACCCTGAATGGTCAGCCAGACACCCACAAGGCTTCCTGTCACAAGGAATGGCTATTTATGGTTCTTACAATGCATGCTGGGGGTGCATGGGCATGGCATGCTGCATAATGGGCTTCATTTATAACATACAGATGCACATTTCAATCTTGTGACTTGAGGCTGAGGGCCAAGAGGCAAAGCATGTTACAAATAATGCTTTTAGTTGTCTTTTTACATGTGTGCATAAACTCTTGCATTTTTATGTGTTTCAAGAAAGGTGGTAGAAGTATTTCCCTGCCCCCCCAAGCCTCATACAAAGACAGTATATATATATATATATATATATATATATATATATATATATATATATATATATATATATACATACATACATACATACATACATACATACATACATACATACACACACACACACACACATACAAAAAGGAAAAAAAAAGATGGTGACTGTTGCCTGAGGAGGTATGGTTGTCATAAAAAAAGCTGGGTTGGGATTTGTTGGTGTCACTCAATAAATCAGTGGGAGTTTAATTACCAGCCTGGTGTGGAGGAGCCGTGACAAGAAGAAAAGTGTGTGTTACGTGTGTGCGTATACCTCTGTGTATGTGTGCAGGTTGAGAGCGGAGACGCCGTGACAGGCACTAGCTCTGTGAGTTAGCATTCCTCCTGGGCTGGACCCCCACCAAAAGCCTGACAGGGCAGAGCTACACACTCACACACACATACAGGGCCGTACCATTCTTCGCTGGAGGGGGTGGGATATAGGTGTCGGAGGCGGAGGGGTTTGCTTTACAGAGTTGCAGCTCTCAGTCTCTCACACTAATCCTCCCCCCCCTCACCCCATCCCCTACCTCTGCTGCCCCACACACCACCTCCTCCTTTTATGAACTGTGCTGGGCAGGAACTTTAGAGGCTAATCTCTGCCTCATAGTCCAGCGCACACCGACTCTGACCCTCAGCCCCATAATCCTGTAACCAGAGAAAAGAGCGAGAGACACCGGGAGAGAGGGAAAACAAAACAGAGAGAGAGAGAGAGAGAGGCAGCAGGGGGTGAAGTATGAGAGAGAAGCAAACAGAGAAGTAATGTAACATAAATACAGAAACAGAGCAAGTGACACAAACTCCAAATTGTTGCTATGCCTTCACTGGCTTTTGAATTTTGCAGCTGTGTGTAATAATATTAATGCATGACTTCCAATTAAATAATTTATCATTTCATTATGATTTCAGTGTATAAACATGCTGTCAGTGTGGGGAAACTGACATTTTGCTTTGGCAATATTGTGCCACCAATAAAGGCTTGAACTAGAGGGTGCACCCATTCAGAAAAAAAGAGGAAAAAAAATCAGCAGGCTAAAGTAGCGGGTAGAATAAAAGGGTGGCAGAGAAGCAAACACAGGTTTGACAGAGATAGCAGAGGTGACGATAGGCAATAGGTAATGTTTTTCTTCTCCAATTCCCTTTTGAGGTAACATCCAACAATTTGAAGGTTCAATGGACAAGATTACAGTTCTGGTAGAGATGAGTTAAAAATACAGGGTGAGTTGTAACACCGTCTGCGGCGCGAGTGAATGACACGCACACATCAGTGTGCTGCGGAGCCGTGCCGCGCGCTCGCTGTTATTGGCTGTTTTCAACTGTAGCACGGATGAAAAGAGTCAGCATTACAGCTGTCAATTCAGATGGAGATCAGGTGGCAGGGATGAATGAGGAGACAGCAGATAGTGGCTCTGGGTTTGTCTGCACACACACACGCACAGCAGACATTAACGTGCGCATGAATGCGTGCATGCAAAGGCATTTTGCAGATGCTAACCCTTAAAAAATAATTTCAAATCCTCCGTTTCAGCCAAAGGACTGTGCTGTCACTCTCCGATGTTTTCTGATCGCCGTTGTTCTCCTGTAAAAACAATGACAGCTGCAGGAGTGTCTCATCGCTCGTAACTTAAAGTGTACTGAATTTGTTCAGTTTTCAGAGAGCTATAAAATCTGCCAGTATTTCAGACAACACTTTTCATGTTTCGCAATTGATACGATTCAAACGTGCTAACTGATAAAAAGAGAAATTTCCCAAAGAGAGTAATTAATTCCCTGGCACCTCAGTTTTGGGAGAGTGCAGGGCAAGTGAAACAATGAGCGTATAAAACAACACTCCACTGTACTGTGGAGTTCAGTGCTAACAGACAGATGCCAATCTAGCTCTCTTTCTCTCCCCCCTCCTCCTGCTAGACATGTGTGCTAGTTGGCTCAGAGACATTAGCATTTGTTTTACCCCCCATCCCATGTGCTAGAGCCTCAGGCACAACAGTCAAAGAGACACCACCACCTCCCAATATCTCATCTCATCTCTCAGTATGTGCGAGTGTGAATGCGAGACAGTGTGCTCTCACTCACGGACATAGAAACACACACTGAGGCTATTGATATGTGCTGAAAGAGTTGAACTGCGTGCTCTGTGTGATTTTTATTAGATATCAGTGATTTTGCAATTTGCATGAGAAAATTCATAAAGGCTCGTTTTGCATTCTGCTTTGCTTTGGCAGTACCAGTCTAATGGATCATCATGCCAATAGGGACCTCAGTTGTGAGTGTGTCAGAGCCAGTGCATGTCCACACTGTGGTGTGCATGTGCTAGTGCGCCCCCTAGCTCTCAGCTGAGGCCCCTTCCCCTTTTTTCCTCCTCCTCCTCCTCCTCCTCCTCCTCCTGCTGTTCCTCTCTTGCCCTACATATCAGTCCCGGAGAGAATAGACCCGTCTAACACCCGGCTTCACAGAGACGCTGTTTTGTCATGTTTTATATCATTCTACTAATGGCAAGAAAAGCAGGTCCTCTGACTAAAGACTGCAGTATCCCTAAAGATCTCTGGTAACAAATGCTCTGCAAAAAAAAAAAAGAAGAAGAAGAAGAAAAAAAAAACGTGACGACTCGCCTTAACCGAGCTCTCTGTTCTCACCAGCAAAAAGCTCGTTTTGTAAACAGTCTGAGAATGGCTGCGTTTTTTGATCCATATTTGTAATAAAGGAGAAAAAAAAAACAGACAGACGAGAGAAGAAGAGAGGGAGAAGAGATGGGAGGAAGAGAGAGAGAGAGAGAGAGAGAGAGATCCAACAGATGGTAGATTTGGCGAGGCCTCTGCCATGCAGTTTATGTAAAAGCCTGTCTGGAAAGAGCACAGACCCCCGAAGCATCTCTCACATATTGAGGAGTCACAGTCACGGCCTGGCTGCAAAGTGAGACGCCCCTAATGTCGGTCATTGTTGAAACACTACTAATTTCCTTCGATAAAATGAGACTTTGTTGTTTTATATAGTAAAAGTATTGGGCATTATTAATTCCCCATGGCCAAAGAGCAGTCCCAAAACTGTTACTGTGAACATATTGTTGTTTTAAAGAAGTAAAGTGCTCACTGTGACCATAAAATGACCTGTTTGCTACTGTTTTCTGTGGGGGATTTAATTAAGATCAGACCGTTTTATATGGATGATATTAAGATTTCAAAGAATGAACACATGTATACATGTAAACACACTCTGTCCCTGTTTGCCTGCATGTTTGACCCTGTGGCTGCCAATTAGGAGAACTTGATTGAATGATTATTTTTTCAATTAAATAAGTGAAAAAATGCACATCACAACTTCCCAGAGCACAAGATGACCTCTAAAGTGAAAAACCAAAAGATGCTTAGAAATGCAAAATACCTGCTCAATTGAGAAGTTTTTTTCCCACTAGTTTTGCATGAAAAAGGATTGAAAAGATTATTTAATTATCACAATAGTTGCAGATATGTAACATGTCATGTAACAAATATTTTCTTTGTTGTTCTCTGTCTCTGTCTGTCAAGTATTTTCTTGATTAATTGATTAGTTGTTTGGTCTTAAAAATATCAGAAAAAGGCGCAAGACGACATCCTCAAATTTCTTGTCTTGTCCACAACTCAGATATTCAGTTTACTTAAAGAGGAGTAAAGAAATCAGAAAATTTATTTATATAATATATTAAGAAACTGGAATCACAGAACTTTGACTTTTTTTCTTAAAAATTATTCCAACCGATTACTCAAAATAGTTGCCGATTGATTTAATAGCTGACAACTAATTGATTAATGGACAAATTTTTCCAGCCGTAATTGAAACGTTACATTATTGTCTTCATAGGAGTTTTATTTGAATGTGAAGATGTGCACACATGGACAAATCAAAATGACCCCGTGTCCTATCATATTACTATTATTATTGTTTCCAGTCATTTATTTGAATGTTGGTGTTAGTGTACACGGCGTTAGCGGCCGGCGACAAAATGTTTTGGCACAGAGTGGGCGGACACACATCCACCCACACACACACTCACAGCCCCAAAATGACCTATTTGTGAGCATGTGTGACCTGCGACTGTCGATCAGTGCAAATTTGTGAAGCAATGAAGCATGCAGGAGAGTCCCGTCAGAGCAGAGGCGAGACATCACCCCCCCCCATCCCCTCCATCCGGAGGAAGTGTGTGTGTATATGTGTGTGTGTGTGTGTTCGGGTGTGGGTGGAGGGGGAGACACAGGGTGGAAAAGGCACCATGAATGTAAAGAGGCAAAGGGTGAAGTGAGGATGGAAGAAGGGCAAGTGAGGAAGAGGAGAACTCACGGTGAGTGAAGCTCGTCTAACAGTGTGATTTAATGTCATCTGCCGGCTCGCTAAAGCCCCCCCCACCCCACCCCACCCCCCCACTCCTCCTCCCTCTATCCCTGAAATGTTGAAAAAAGGACTTCTATTCAAGCCGGCATATTTTTATTCCTCCTCTTCTCTCTCATTTCACATGGGCTGCAGATGCCTTAATTGTGCTCGCTCTTCAAGGCAGCCTTTTCGCTTGCTCTTGATAAGTCTTTGATATTCTGTGCTTCACTAATTGTAGTCGCTGCAGTACATCTATCTTTTTTCAATTTCCTGATAATTAGCCTCTAACTCTTTCATCTGTCTTTTCAAGTGCACTAAATCTCCTTCTCTAATGAAAGTTACACTGAACCCAACAAGGTTGACGGCTGGTAAAGGAAAAAAAAAACACTGACGTCTCTCTCCCTTCCTCCCTTCCTCCCTCCCTCCCTCCCTCCCTCTCTCGCCGTGGGCAGGCCCTGTCCTTGCGTCTCCAACGTGAAAATATTCAACCAAAAGAACACAGGAGCCGTTTAATAAGAACATGCTTCAAAATGACTCGGGTTTAATGGATGGGAGATGTGAGGTGAGCGGAGGAACTAACCCGGAGCGATCTGCTAAAAAGATCAAAAAACCTCCGAAATCACTCAAAGCCACTGCTGCACTCCCAAAAGACCGCGGTCCTATCGAGAAGCTCCGAGTAATGAGCCAGATTGAAATATTGCTGCGAGAGGGGGGAGCTATGTTATGTACAGTATATGATAACATATTAGCACAACATCATTCGAGTGTGACAGCCCTAGTTTGTACTCCAAAGCTCAACTTCTGCTTTGGCGAGAATTGATTCTTCCTGCATATTCAAAACAGCAGGAAGATAAAAAAGCCAGAGAAGTAGACTGCGATAAAGGGGTTTTTTTGAAGTACAAGGAGTGTTGCTCTAATAGTTTTATGTCTTTTGATTCAGTGTTTCCATGGTGGGAAATGTGTTATTGAGAGCATTACTAAAAGAAATGCAAACACAGGCGGCGTGAGAGGAGAGCAGAGAGAAGAGGAGTAAAAAAAAAAACAGGCATCAAAATTGATTTTTCAATCATGCTTGCTGTTTCAAGAGGGCGTCACATGTTCTAATGACCTCATCCCTCTTGTAGTGATGTGAGTTATTTCACACCGGGCCATTTTAAACTAAGAGGACTAAGGTGGGTGGGTGGGTGTGTGGGTGTGTGTGAGGGGAGGGGGGGTTAGTGCTGCTGCTAAGTAGGGCTCAATGCGGTGAGGGGCAGTAAAGAGGAGAGGTGGGGTGGGCTAAGGGAATGGTTAACAGGGTCATTTAGATTGGATGGGAGATCGATACTGAGAGGTAGAGAGGAGGTGCATCTCTGTCACTGTGATGTGTGGCTGCTGTGTGATTGTTCTGCAGATTACGTACAAGGGAGGGGAAAAAGAAAAGGGAAGTGCTGTCTGTGTGTGTGTGTGTGTGTGTGTGTGTGTGTGTGTGTGTGTGTGTGTGTGTGTGTGTGTGTGTGTGTGTGTGTGTGTGTGTGTGTGTGTGTGTGTGTGTGTGCGCGCGCGCGTGCGTGCTGTGAACAATCATGTCACTGTCCTCCGGTGATTTAAAACACATTTCATGTTTTTTTTTTTTGTTTGATATTCTATCCCCGCGGAGGAGGAAATGAAATGCAATGTGCAGTGAATGTTTAAAGCTTATCGGTTTTCTTTAAAGATTATCTCTTTTTTTTTGGGGGGGGGGGGACAAAGTCAGTGACACTGAGATGATTACAAGTGACCAATCTATTCATTTATCTAAAGGAGATGTGATGATAAGACGCAAATTAAATCATGATTTTTTTTTTTTGTTTGAAAATCTATAAATCATCAGACGTGATGAGTCTTGTGGCTGCGAGGTCTCGGGTTCAAAGCCAGAATTAGACAAATTAGTGGTGTTCTCCTCCACTGCAACCTCTGCAGAGGTGCCCTTGAGCAAATCTTTGAAACAGTGAAGCTCTAATAGAAGTGCGTGACCAAATAATCTCAACTCGGATAAAAAAAAGCTGGTAAAGGGACCTTGGAGTTTGAGAATTGGCCGTACTGGCAATAAGGGAACGTTTCAGGTGTGAATATGTTTGAGCATGGTAGGCAGGTAGTAATTAAGTATTATGTTTAGGGATCAAGGGTCATTAGATTAATGTGCTGTGCCTTCATGATGATTTTGTGCTCATGTTTCTTATCATATACTCTCTCATGTTAGTGTCATTTGTGCGTGCCGTCTTGTACATGTAGCACGCAGCAGTTTGTGCTCCAGCGTTGCCTGCAGCATTTCCTGCAGCGTGTTGCGGCCTTCCAGCAAACATGCAACGCCTGCAGTTAAAGCTGTTCACACAACATCATTAGAGGGAGAGAAAAAAAAAAACATGAGAGGATCCTAGCAGAAAGCAGATTCTCACATTTAGCCAGTTACTGAAAAAACGGTGCAAATTCAGCTATGATGTAGTACATGTATTTTGATTGATTTCATGACTAGCTGCAAAAGTGGTACTGATGGGCAATCTTGAAATAGCTGTTAATAATTTCTTACTTGTTGATATAACACATGAGAAATGTCACTTTAAAGGTGCTATATTTGATATCCATAGCATTAATATAGTATCAAACAACTATTTGTTATGTAAAGGTAATGTTTACCTGTGTCCTTCTGTGCTTGTTATAATCTGAGCTTACTCTTTGCTTTGTTGGCATAGCCGGGCCGGCTGCACATGCTTTTAGTGCATGTGAGCGTGCCCTACTGGCTAGCTTACAGTTGCCGCTCTGTATACCAACAGCTGAGAGCTCTGTCTTCATTCAACTCGGTTTTCATCGTTAGCACTGTTAGCACCGTTAGTTACGTTGCCGTTGCCATGTTGAGAGCCGTATGGAAGCAATAGAAATCCTCCCAATCTCACATTTTTCTCCCCTTTAATACCCATTTAAAAAGCCCTTTTTTTCCTCCATTCACAATATACTTGAATCCTTTATTCTGCTGGGAGCTATCGTGATGAATAATTGTTTCATTATATCCAGCAACCGTCATTGTTTAGCAGGTTAGCAATCAGTAGCATTCTAAAAATAGAGCATCATAGACATAATGTACAGTCTAATGTCAGAAAACTATAAGAAAACAAAAGTCAAATCATGTAATACCTCACTGATCCCTATAGGCACGCTGTGTGTTCCTTGGGCTGTACAGAGGTCAGAGGTCAGGGTCTGCAGCAGAGCAGCTTGTAGGGACTCAGTGTTGATCAAAGACCCCTCTGCAGGCAGGATGCTTGCTGACACAGCTGCTTAGATCCAGTCTGAAGGACGTTCTCTGTAAACACACGAAAAGAAGAAAAACACCACTTACTTACTGACGCCAATGTTTCTGTATTAGTTCTGCCTCTACTTTATTATATTAACACATTTTCACTGATATTCCCAGACTTTTCTATGCTTGTGGAGGTTTAAAAAAAACAGCTAATACATAGTTGTCATTCCCAAATCTAAACAGCGAGATGGAGAAATAGATATGGGTAGTACCGTGGAGCACTTAAGTTATTTTCTAAGTGCAGCGTCTACATTTCTTTGCATAACCAGCTTCATTTATTCAGTTGCTCCTCAGGTCGCAAAGCAGAATCTAGATTGACCATGTACCGATAATGGGCATATAGCATGTAAACTTTTGAAATTTGAAATTTTACTGGATGTGATCATAGAGAATCTTCTCCAACAACTGCCGTGTGGCTAAAGGCTTAATCTCTTGGTAGGCCTTGTTATTTTCTCTCAGTCCCCCCATATCTCTATTAAAGTGGCTCAGCTCTTAAATCAAAATAGAAAAAGGGGGAGGAGTGGGGGTAACAGGAAACACAGCTCTCATCTCTTACACTCGTTTTGAGCGCTGGGATGTGACATATTTTGCTTTTTTCCCCCCTTCATTGTCCTTCTGCCTGTGCTGGGATGTGGGAGGCGGATCAGATATCACTGCCTTGGGTGTTCGCCAGTGCCGCTCGTTCATCACGCTGCCCTCCCTCCCTCCGGGGCTTCTGGGAAATGGGTGGACGGAGGGATGTACGGCCAGGGACGACAGGTGTTCATCTTCCAAAAAACACACCAATCAGGTGCTCATATCTCCAGCCCTGTCACGATCTATCCTTCTGTAATTCGATACAGGTTCCTGCAGCTCATTAGTGAATCTGGATCAGAATTCTCTGCTCTTGTTCCCCCTGTTATTTTACAGTGAAAGTGTGTTACCACAGCAGGGATAAGTTCTGGCATTAGCTGACCGTTTATTTTAATCGTATTGCACAGTGTTTGTGGCTTGGAAGTCCGGCATGTTAGTCAGTACACAAACCCAACCCTGTCTGCTGTTATAATGAGGCTTTTTGGGGACTAAACTTTGAGGGACTCTGCGGGAATTCTGGCAAAGTCTACATCTGATATCATTTGCAGCTGAAACTTTGTGACCTGCTCATATCGATACCATTTCTGGGGACTGGCAAGATATAGTATTATTAGTCACACATCAAATACCAAAGCTTGGTCAGTGACCCTCGGTGTCTGATATGACACACAGGGGCACCCTTTAACGTCTGTATGGGACGCACCAGGCTTTCAGGTGACTCTAATAAAAACCCATCCGTGTCATTATTAGAAGGTCAGAGCAGCTGATGTGGTATAAAGAAGGAGAAAGTCTGCATGGGGCGGGTGGGAGTACAGGACGGAAGGGTCAAACAAACAGGACCTTCACCCAGGAGACCGCTGTTTGCGTCCCGTGTGAAATCAAGTTAATGTTGACTTATTTTATTTTGATTTTGTTACGTGACACTCGTATTTAAAGTGACAGTAGGCAGTATATTTTTGACATGATTGTAATTCAAGTGCTCTGAGAGATTACTAGACTTCTGCACCTCCTCATGGCTCTGTTTTCAGGTTTTGAAACATCTAGCCTGTGACGAGAGACTTTAGCCAATCAGGTCATTTCAGAAAGAGTGTTCCTATTGGCTGTGCTCCGGCTGATGGGCGGTGTTTGGTAGTTCCTCAACTGTTCTCACCATGGCTGTCGGGTCACATAAACTTTCTCATTTTACAGCTAAATAGTAGTTTCAGAAAACATTTGAGGCAAGAAATAAGCATTACAGTGACAGAATATTGATTCACAATTGATCAGCGCTGCCTGGTTTGATTGTTTGGTCAGAGATTGTGAGTGATTGACAGCTGGCTCAGAGACTGCAGACTCCAGCTCGGCTCTGATTGGCTGTTTTCCTCCGGTCTGTGAAATTGTGCAGATGCCATTAAGAACACTGGAGGACACCGAAGGCCACAAAGGCTCATGATTTCTTTGAGATGACCTGTCTCACTCTTACTACTGTGAAGACAGTGACTGTTTTCTAAAAATAAATGTAATCATATTGAGAGGTCGACCGCTATTTTTTTTTTTTTTTTTGGCCAATGCCGAGTTATTGGAGAATCAGGATGGCCGATATATGATGCTGGGGGTGATATGTTTTGGTGATTTTTTTTTTTCCTCCATCTGATAAAATATAACAGCTTGATAATAACAAATGAAACACAAAATTTCTCAACTGCGTCAACATTTATTGAACAACACCTATGGTCTGTCTCTAATCCACATTTTGTGTCTGCACTGCAGTGCACTTAAATAATTTAAATAAAAATAATGTATAATCTAAATATTGAATACATGAAACAGGTTATCAAAAAAACTAAACTTTGCCAATTAAATTTTTGGATGAAAAAATAAAGTTTTAGTGCACTCACCTGCTTGATAATCGGCTTAATATACTCAGATATTGGCCGATGCCAGTTATGAAAAAAAAGTCAAATAATCAGCCTGATTAATTGGTCGACTTCTAATCATATTTGCTCCATTTCTACTCACTGCAGCTTTAACTAGTGTCAGTTGTATAACATGCATAGTTACTCTATATTACATATCAAATGTACTTATTTTCCTGAAACCTAACCAAGTACTTTTATTGCAGAAGTAAAGCTAAAAACAAAGTAAACCTACAGTATGTTGGAAGTTTATTTTGAAAAGAGACTGTATGCATACACCGTATCAAATGGAAACTGGACATTTCCTGCAAACAAAGAACTTTATTTTGAAAAGACATTAATGAGCAAAAACTCACTGGCCCGAGTCCAAAACTGATGCTAGAGGGGTACCTAGTAGAGCTGCCTCCCCCCAGATCTGTCAATTAAATCAACTAATCAACTACTAGCCAAAATCGTATAAGTGTTAGTCAAATAAATTTCTTTGGTCGAGGACAGCACTAGTACCTAGAGAATCATAGTTTGAAGCATATGGCCGCTGACCAAGCTGCCTTATAGTACGAGTTGGGAGTGAGAATGTGTTGAAATATTTGCTCAGTACGATGAGTCATATCAAATCAGTTGTAGAGAAATGAGGATTTCTGGCACAACTCCACCTACCAAGATTGGTGGAGCAGGGAAAGAAGTTTGAAGATGTAAAACTCCAGCACACACTTTAGGGTATTTCTGCATTGTTAGGGTCTAATAATAAAGTTGCTCTACAAGTGTCACTGGAGTTGAACCCCTTCAAATTATTATTAGTTTAAAGGGAGGACTGGTCCTAAATGAATGTCACTTTTTAAAAGTGGCCTACATGTCACTTTTTTTTCACTCTGTTACAAGATGAAGAATTAACAAAATTATTTCATATTCCCAAGATATCAAGGCGGCTGTGTTTCACTCTAATACGAGGAATAAAAGATAAAAGAGCACGCTGTGGTAAATCAGTCAGTTGCTTGTGACAGCTGTGATTGACAGATTTCAACAGAGATCTGTTCGTCTGATGATCGCGCCCGATGAGCTAACACAGCGAAACGTCTGCAAATGTCTTTAGAACGTCTTTGAGCAACATGATGGAGTTTGACGAACCCGTCTCATGTTCGACACGAAGTCAAACCGCGTTAAACGCGCAGATTCGACAGCACCTCGCCTCTCATTTTATCTCATTTCTACGGCTTATTTTTAAACGCAGAGATCACGTCAGTGAGGTGTCGCGTAATTCCCCTGTAATTAATCTATGGTCCAGGTGGTCCCTTAAAAAGTATGTTGTGAAAAGTACAGTGTGAAATGTTGTGATGGCTGTCGACGGTACAGCAGGCGAACCCGTCGGCTCAAAGTGATGGGAACGCTGAGCAGCTGTTGGAAAAGTGAAAGGAAAAAGTGAAACAGAGTTGTGTGTGACGGATAACTCTGTTATTCATTTCTGTGCTAACTTGGACTCTTTATTTTTGCTAAAAACAACACTTAAAAACAGGATATGTGTCAAACTGGACTTTTAAGGACAAATAGCTGCATTTACTGTATTGCCCCCCCCTGCAGTTTTATTTGAGCTAATTTAATTTCTTTCTCAAGGGTGGGAAAACTAGCTGCCTCTTCAAACTTTCAGAGTATGTAATTTGGTGTAAAACAGTAGCACTTTAGGCGTTCTCCACCAGTGAAATTAAATGGGACCCTGCGGGGTTGTGTTGTAGGGTATTAAGTAATGTTTATTGATGTTTATTCTCTGAGGGAGCTGCGTGGAAAAAAATCACTCTTCAGCTCTGATTAATTTCCCCCCTTGCTCCACGTAAACGATGGAGCTGAAGCAAAATCGCTCTTTAGCCATGACTAAGAGAGACTACAAGTGGAGCATCTCTCTTTAAAAAACCCTCATGCTGTTTTATGTAAAAAATGGACTGTGACTGTGAGGACTTTTTTTTTTTTTTTTTTTTTTTTGAAAAATGATGGCTGGAAGCCTGCAGCACGATTCATCACCTATGAATTTGAACAGCTGGTATGTCTTCTTTTTACTCCTTGTGGATGGAGATCACATTTACCAAGACCGTGGCCTCAGTTGGAGAAAATTCAGGCTTGTTTTTTTCATTGAAATGGAAAGCAAATATCTAACATAATCACTTAAATTTGGCAACTTTTGGTAACACATAGCAGCTTCAAGTATCTCGATAATTAGACCCAAACGCAAGCGAATGCACGTCATTGTTTTACAGCATTCGAAAACATCTTCGCTGCCTTTATTCGCTCCCTTCAGGTCTCAGAAATATCCATAGTGGAGCTTCTGTTTGTTTCCTCTTCGAATCACCTTGATTTCTAAGTGTTCCTGTGCGTTTCTGCTTGGCTGGCCACCGGACTGACACCTCTCCCCAGATCCGAGCATGTTCAGTCGCCGTCCTGCTTGCCCCCTGTGCCAGCCTGTCATCCAGGCTAACCCATCACTCTCACACAGCACAACAAGTCCCCACCTGTCACACACACACAAAGTATCTTCTCCTCTTCACTCAATAATAAAATAAAATGAAAGGCATAAAGAAAACAATGACAGTGTTGCTATGGCAACTTTGGTCTGGAGCCATACATTTTTATCCTTTTTTTTCCCCCTGCTCTTAAAGTCTACAGGCGCCGCTAAAACTACTGGAACAGTGAGGCCAATTTCTTTATTTTTCCTGTAAACTGAAAACATACAGTACATAATTTGTAACAGAACACACAATTTTTAGGTGAGTAAAAGTATAGGAACAGATAGACTTAAATACTTAATATTTAGTTCAAATCCTTTGCTTGCAATAACTGCATCAAGCCTTCGACCTGCTGACCTTACTTGACTTTTACATTCTTCTTTTGTGATGCTTTTCCAGACTTCAGTCTCCTCTTTAGCAGGTAAAATGCTGCTCAGTAGGGTCTACAGATTGACTTGGCTAGTCTAAAACCCTCCACTTCTTCCCCCTGATGAACTCCTTGGTTGTTCTGTGTCATGCTGCATGATGAAGGATCTCCTCATCAGTTTGCTTGCATCTCTCTTTAAATTGGCAGACTAAATGTTCCTGTAGACTGTTTCTGAGTTCATTTTGCTGCTGCCGTCATGTGTTAATCATCAATGCCGATCAATGAGCCGCCCCAGAAGAAGCCATTCAAGCCCAAGTCATGGCATTACCTCCACTGAGTTTCACATATGAGCTGGTGTGTTTGGGATCATGAGCAGATCCTTTCTTCCTCCACATATTAGCCTTTCCGTCACTTTGGTAAAGGTTCATCTTTGTCTCATCAGTCCAGAAAACTTTGTCCCAGAACTTTTCAGCCTCGTCTCTGTACTTTTTGGTAAATACCAATCTGTCCTTCCTCTTCTTATAATGAGTGGTTATCATCTTTTGGTGTAGCCTCTGTGACCGGTGGATCGTGATATCTTCACTCCTGCCCTCCGGACGTTGTTGCTGATGTCACTGACTGTTGTTTTAGGGTTTTTCTTTACAGTTCTCACAATGTTTCTGTCAGCAACTGCTGATGTTTTCCTTGGTTTACCGGTTCAACGTCTGTTACTCAGTACACCAGTGGTTTCCTTCCTCTTTCTCCTCTCTCTTCCTCTTTCCAATTGGTTGTACTTGCTATGACCAATGTTTGTCCAATGGCTCTGATTGATTTTCCGTCTTCTCTCAGCTTCAAAATGACTTGTTTTTCTCCCATAGACAGCTCTCTGGTCCTCATGTTGGTTACACCTTTTTAACTATAAATGCGGTCTGCACAGGCAAAACCCAAAGCTGAAACTGAGAGCAGACATTCGGCACTATTTACTGTTTGAACAATCAATGTAATAGGACACACCTGGGCAACAAAACAACACCTGTCACATGTTCCTGTGATTTTCCTCACTGGAGAAATGAGTGTATTCAAACAAGCAATGCTGTTTTCCAAGATGTTTAAGAGATCTAGATTTAAATACCCGTAAATAGAAGCTGAAATACTGATCTCTCGTCTCATATTCATCTTTTGATGTCAAACCCAAATGTGTTCAGTGTGCAGCAAAAATATAAAGGGATTGGCCTCACCGTTCAGTAGTTTTAGAGGACTGTGTGTGTTCTCAGAAACTTTTTGAACTTGCTCACAATATAACAGGGATGCACAGACACAAGTTGAGGGCCACTTGTGAGACAAACATGCTGTAATCTTGCCACCTTCCATATACCTACCACTCTATATTGCTCCTCGTTTGCTATTTACGGTAAAAGGTCCTGTTTGATGTGAGATATAAGCTAAGCGATGAGAGGCAGTGCTTTACAGTGAATTTAGAGCAGCTAAGAGGCGTTGTTAGGCTTGATGCGAAGCCCCTGAGCTGTTCTAAAATCACTGTCAAGCACTGCACTGAGTGGCTTATTGCTTTTATGAAATGACATTATTCTAATGTTATTCTTCAGCAGTCCATGAGAGGGTTAGCCTGATTCATTAGCATGGCTTTATTGGACTCTTATTAAAAATCAGAAATGTACCTCTTCAGCGGCGTTCACCTCCAATGTGACCAATGTAATGCAGGCATGTTTATTGTAGCTAATTATTCTTTTGACTTTCAGCTTTATTTGTTTTGTTTTTAACTGAATGCTTATCTCAATTTCCAGCATAATCATTTTTAGCATTACAAATGATCAACTCTGTAACACTTAAAACCTAAAACAGGTAAAAGATGTGATGAATGATTTTCAGTGTCAATTATTTTACAATCAGATCTGAGCACTGTGGTGTGTCAGAACATTTGATAAAGTACTTGTTATCATACTTGTTAGCATTGTACTGATGAATTTTTGTTTTGCTGCCGCCTGATGTATGTTCTACTGCAGTCTTTATCCTCCGCCTGCTCCGCACGCCACTGCCTCACATCTTTGGTCTTGCATTCTCCGACTGGTACAGGTCAGATCAGCTGACTGAAGCTTAAATGTGAAACTGTTTCCACCGGCCTCCTCGCCGAGATTGAGCTCGTTTAGATTGGGAACCTCCAGGCCGATGCCGAACAGGCTCAAGCAGAGTCTCCTTATGTGAGGAAGGGCTGTATAATTAATTGAATATTAATCGCGATCATGATGTTGGCATCCCACAATTAAATGAACATGATCACTGCGATATTGACGTTAATACTGCGCTTTTTGCTGATAGAAAACTCCGCTGCATAAATCAAGCGGTTCCTTAAGTAACAGCTTGAGATGCAGCATCAATCAGCCGCCGGTCAAAGCCGGGCACGTTTCAGCAGTCTCATATGCTCATATATCTGTTTTTATGCCATCAGACACACGTGCAGCCGCCATGTGATGGTTTCACGTCGGCACACAGAGGCACAGTCAGAAATATCACACACTTACACAGACACACGACGTCGGTGGTGTTGAAGTTCAGTGTGAGTGAAGGAGACGTAAAACTGCAAGTTGTCACATCTTCAAGTCCTAACTAGACGGAGGAATGAACTTAATCGTTTTAGAATCTAACTGCCGGTAAACAATCAGAAAATAACTTTATTTCTCTGATTTGGTCCCTTTTTCTGTTCGTTTCTGTTCTCTCTCCTGGCCTTGGTTGTTGAGCTGAGGAGGAGGCGCCAACTGTGAATGCCTTGTGTCTACAATCGGCAATAAAAAAATGTCCTGATCATTCCAATTTTCTGTCTTTATTCAAATAACGACTATAGATGTTAATACCAAAGTAAAATATTTATAAATTGTGATGGTTGCAATGTAGCACAACATGGAGGCCATAATCGTACAGCCCTAATATGAGGGTGATTATTGCTGAGAGACTTGCTGCTTTTCCGTGGATAACCTAGTGGACCGCTCGGTGCTCTGCGCGAGCTCTACAAGGTGGAGAACGGACGGCCTGGAAGTTCAACCTCGGGGAAACCTCCCCAGACATAAATACGTTTGGGGTAATAAATATGAGGGAAATAGCAAAGAGAAAATAATGCATAGATAAATAAATCAATTTTAATAATGAATAAATTTTAATTTTAAAAAGCATTTTAAATAATACAAAATAAATGCAAACATAAATAAATAAATACAGTTAAGTAAATAAATAAAAGGAAAAATTAAATAAATTAGAATAATGAATTATACAAAAGTCAGAAAATACAGAAGAAAATGCAAACAGAAATCTCTATAATTCATTAATTAATGCCTAATTTTTTATTAAAAGTTTTTAAATTTAATGACAATTTTTTTATTGAGTAATCTATTCATTTATTTTTTAGCAGGTTCTGTCCTCCATACCTGATGCTTTACATGATTTAAGTACTGTCTTGAACATGCAGATTTTATTGTCATTTTGGTGCCATGTTGTTCTATGTCTGCATTTCTTAACCCGTCACTTATAACCTATCAGTGGATTTTCAACGTCCTTGCCAAGTTGAAAGTCAGCTGACTGGTACATTTACAGGAATGTTGATGAGTGTGTGTTGTGCTTTTAAAGTAAAGAAAACACAGAAAAATGAAACCTCCATGACTCGTATGTCCTGGCAGCAGATGCTCCCTCACACACTCCCAAACACACACACTCAGACCGGAAGGCCTCACAATAAGAGACAGCTGTGGTTGTGAGAGGCCAAATCTGCTAAAGACCCCCTGTCATATTCATTAGGGAGCCTCATCAGTGTCTGCATGGCTACAGTGATTGTCGGACCGTACACCGCCTGCCGCTAACACCTGAAAGTGCTGCTGGTTACAGGTGTTTAAACGCTGGCGTGGATTATTGTCCCGTGTCCTGTCTTGACTTTCAAACAGATTATACCATTTTCTTTTCTCTCCAGTGTCTTGAGCTTTAACATTCAAGTGGAAACTTTCACTTTGAAATAGTTTTTTTTTCTGTCAGATTCCATCAGAAATTAGGATGTGGGATTTTTCAAAATAAACTTCATTCTAATATTTATTAAAGCAAAGCAGTTAGTTACTGATATTGATGGAGAACCACTTTATCACTATTCAGAAACCTTAAAACATTGTTTTAACTCGTTACCTCCCAACACCGTGTGCAAGTTGGTGCTCAACCACTGCAAAAATGTAGTGCTAACAGTTAGTCAATTAGCCATTTTTTAAATGCTTTTTTCTGAAGAAATTTATGAGCACATCTCTGGCAAACACAAGATTTAAAGTGATTCTTTGTGGAGAAACAGACAGATCTGTCGATTAAATCAACAAATCGATTAGCGATGTATTTTAGTATTAGAGTTAGTCTCTTCTTCTTTGGTCGAGAAAGCCATCTACTGACAAAGAAGCTGACGTCAATGAACCTGAAAATAAAAAATAAAACTGAATCACATCTATTTTTAGAAGAATATTAAAGTGTAGTGTTCTTTGTCCTCTTACAGAACCTGTCCTTGCAGAACCTACATCGTCTTGGTGAGTAGCCACCACTACATCACACAGTGAAGCAAACAATGAAATCAGTAGCTGAGTAACTACAGTACCAGTCAGACACCAAACAAACACAGCAAGTCAAACTGCACCACATCACACTAAAAAGAGAAATCCAGCTCCAAACTTTATTCATTTTGTACAGGAAGAGAAAAGTGCTAGTTGATGCATTATTTGTAGCAGGAGAGAGTTGCATCAGTCCTCTTGGTTCTGACTGAAGTCAATAAGAGCCATGTTGCCTCATGCTGTCCCTTCCCCCTTACCCTCAGCACACTGCATTGTGGGATATCCTGTTGGTTTATCTTCCTCTGCTGCTTGTCTGTTGGTTGTCTGAGCGTCAGCCTCGTCCATGTTATGTTCTGCTCTTTCTCTCTCCCTCTCTGCCCTGAAAGAATGACGGGGCTTTGAAAGGCTCGGCTGTCACGATCCTTCAATAGCAGCCGGCTAATTGCTGACCCTAACAGGCCCAATTAGCTCTTACAAGCTCGGCGCAGGGGCCCATGGGAGCCGTCTGCGCCGACATGGGGACGAGACGTGGCCACCGCCGCAGCGTCGAAAAGCACAAAGAGCAGCCGCACGGCAGCAGTGTAGCTGCTCTTCTTTCTATCTGCTTCTCTCGGCTTTATTACCCCCGCTGCCTCTCTCTCCATCTTTCTCCATCTCTTTCCATCTTTCACCCATCCTTTAGTCTCCGTCTGCCCAGCCGGGCCCTTTGCCGAGGCCCTCCTCAGAGAGATCTCTTGAAGTGCAGGGAATCAGAGGCAGAAGAGCGCTCTGGGAAAGCTGGCTGAGCGAGAAAAAAGGGGCTCCGGCGCCGAAGCGGGTATCACGACAGCAACAAGCGTGTAATCAGCCCCTCTTTTTTTAAAGTGGCTTCTCAAAGAGCGCGAGGGCTAATGTGCACAACTTAAGACTGATATTTTCGATAAAGCCCCGCATTTAGTAACTGGCAAATATATCAGGCTGGCTGTTCCCTTTTGAGTGTGAAATGTGATAAAGACATACATCTCTCCACTGATAAGGAAAATGCGGGGAGGAGCTGGAGTGGTTGGCACACAAAAGAGGTCTGTCAAGACATTGGGAGTTTGCTGATTTTACAAGCCATAATTCTTCCGCTAAAGAAGAAAAAAACTGCAGAGAGGAAGATGATTAACGTGGGCCGGACTGCTCGTCCCTCATCTATTCTGTTATCTTCATTATTTGGAAGGCATTAAAAGAGGCCAGGGATGGCAGCTTGGGGAGAGGGGCTCAGGAGGTGGGGGAAGTTCTATGTGCCGGGATACTAATTACAGTGTCCACTAATAGCGCCTCAAGTAAACCAGGCCAATGCATCTTGCTTGATGAGAACATGCATCAACCAGCTTAATTGAGAGTAAAATGAGGCAGGCGTGCCACAGGACCTATTAATCAACATTGATGAATGAAAGTGTAATTAGATGTGGAAATACAAAAAAAAAAAGGGGGAGAGGAAAAGCAATCGGTTAACTTAAAGTTAAGGCTACAGTTGTTAACTAACACGCTGCAATATTGTGCGGATTAGGCTTTATCTCCAAACTTTTTTTTCCCTTCATGGGGAAAATGTATAGGTAAGAGTGTGTTTGCTGAGGCATCATTTTGATTACGTAGATACTGTACTTCCCACGCATTAATAGTGAGTATTGCTGCACCTGCAATACAGTCTGCACCTGCTGCACAACAGTAGCCTAATTAGTTTATTAAAACCAGCTCCGTCAACTGCAGTACTTGATGCATTCATCTCTGCTCTCCTCTAGGCCACAATGATCACTGCTAATATGGTCCTGTTACTCTACCACTGTTGCTTCTTCCAGGACTGGATAAACAAGCAGGTGTGACACCTGAATTTGCCCCAACTATCCATATAAATCACGTTCTGTCCGTGGCGGCGGTGGCACTCGAGGCGAACAACCGTCGTCGTCTATTTAACGTGATCATGTCAACACTTTCCAGGGTTACTTAATGTCATGAGACTTGGGATCTGCGTGTGATGTGGCGTGACATATTCAGCCTTAATCTGCGTTTATTGTTCATCATATTTATCTTGCGCTGCAGCGTTTTCGCTCCCTGACATTGACATTCATTGCCGGTCCTGCGCTGCAGCCCCATGAGCTATGTGAATAAACACAGCGAGCACAACACCCTTGAAACGCCATAATCCCTTTTGTTTTGGTGGAAGGCTCTTTTCGCTGTGTGTGCAAGTGGGAAAGCCTCTCTGTCTTTCCAAACACACACATGCGTACACATAGAGACATACAAACAAACTCGCAGGCACACACACACTTTCCTCTCTGCTCACTTTCCCTTTCAAAAGCTCTTATCTATTTATAGACTTTGATATGTAAACCTATGAAATCTTACCTCAGGCGAGACAATCAGGCCTGTTCTTCTTCAATCCGCCGGAATCAAAAGACAGAAAGGGGAACAAAAAAACGGATGAGAAAAGCAAAACACAAAAGAGACACAATGTAAGAAGAGAGAGGCAGAGGCCTGGTTATACTATAGGGTTGATAATTACAGCCAAAGACGAGGCAGATTAGGAAGACATTTTTTCGCCATACGCTTCCTGAAGAGGAGACTGACAGAGGAAGCGACGTGTTTTATTTTTGAACCAAACGCTCACATTGCCTCCCATCACTTTGCATTAAAAGAGCAGGGCGGCGTTGTTCTGCTGGTGGAGGAGGAAAGGAGGCCGGCGATCTGTCATGGGACGGTGCACCCGATATCCGAGATGCGCCGTAATGAAGTGGACATTGGGGGGAAATAAACAGCGGCAGATTTCCCAAATTTGGTGAGCTGCAAGTCTAACACAGCATAGCAGCGCAGGGCATGAGAGGTCAGCTCCATTTTCTCCAGCGCCCACTGACATCATCCACAATGGCCTGGCTGAAATTAGCCTAACCCCCGGAATGACATATCTCTCTGAATAAGCCGTGCGGACGCGACGGGCGGCTGAACGTGAAATCCAAATCAACACATTGTTTTTGTGATGTCAGAAGCAGCCAGGGAATGACCATCACTCTCTGGCTCGGGGATATTTGTTGTCAAAACGGTAGCTCTGCAAGCTGTTTGAAATAATCTAATCCAGCGAATCTTGACTCGTTAGGGTCATTATGCAGGCTTGACCTCGTTCTGTAGGGATGGATCTCGGCGCAGAGAAGGGGAAGCGCGGGCGGACAGCAGGGCTGTCTGCAAAAACACGTGGAACTTCCTCCGTCAATAAGTGTGACGCGTGCTGGCTTCAGAGACGGGTGGCTGCCTGGTGGAAGTAGCACGACACCCGTTGACTTCAGAGCCCTTTACGCCCCCCGGCGCCAAACAAGACAACTCAAATACAGTCAGTTTGAGCAAGAGAAAAGCACACATTGTAGGGCTGAAGAGCACTGAACTATTGTTCTGTGGAGAGAGGGGCCCTGCATTATAACACAGTGGATGTCTTGTTGACCAATTATAGATAACACAAGGCATTAACATATAAACAGTGTATGCAGCGCTCTGTAGTTATTGATCTGCTCCTATGTTCAGATATGGCACTGATATTCCATGAATACATTTTGCAGTACTGTTTAACATATATTTACAAGGCCTGCAGATACAAATTTGAAATAAAGTGAGTGTACTTTTAAGAAACCGCAGTAATGGAAAGTAACTAAGGACAAATATTTGACGCGAGTATTTTCATTTAATGTTACTTTATACCTTTACTACTACTAACTAGTACTATACTGACACCGGAACGGGTATCAGTGACAATGGGGTGATCTATTCAAATTTAATTTAATTTATTTAAACTTTATGTTTATATATTATATACATTAAATACTGGTTTGTTTCTGCATTAAAAAAGTTTACTTTGATTATAATTCCTGTTAATTTTGAAGATTTTTTAAGATGTTGCTACAATTTTTTTTAATAAATAAAAATCAAGTAAATTTCTATTTATGTATTTATTTGTTTAGAGTTTGTTTAAGTTAAGAAAGTGATGTTTAAGTCGAGCTTGTTGTTGCCTTACAGATGACAGAATGATCCCAGTCTCCTCCACACAGTGAGCCATACAGTTAATTAATGAATCACTGGTATCAGATCAGTACTCGGTATCCAAAGCTCAGGTATTGCAAGTCAGATCTTTTTTTTTTTCTTTTAATTTTTTATGCAGATTTATCTTTTACACACAAACACATGATCGGTGTATAAAATATGCTGCATTTCATACACTTTATCAACCTACCATATCACGCAGTTTTATATAATTAGCTCCACACCCTACGACATTAAAGAACTGCCTACATGCAAAAATAACAATCCAGTAATTGACGGGGCCTAGTTTGCAACAATTAGTACACATTTAATAATTAAAGTTAACCTTGTTGCTAATATTCTTGGACTTTTACTTTAGTAAAATTTGAAATGAAGGACCATTACTTTAGTATTTTTATAGTATAATATTGCTATTTTTGTGTAAGTAAATAATCTGAATTCTTCCTCCACCACTGGAAAGTTATAAGGAATATTGTAGTATTATGCTTTGTGATACTGTATCCATTCTCAAGTAATTAATTTTGCAATGAGAGTACACTATACTTCTTAGCGTATTTGCGCTCTGGACTGTGATAAATTCAAAGGCACATCCCCCTGTTCTGATTGCATTTTTGTTACTCACATTTACAGTTTTCCTAAAATTAGATTTTAAAAAATCGCAGTATCATGCCTTGCTTAAATATATCACAATACATGTCAATATATTGGATCATAAACCCTGTATCATGATACATATTGTATTGCCAGATTCATACACAGCCCTAATTAATAGCAGATAATTTACCTTCCAGGGCTATGGGCATTGATTTTGTCTTAAAATGATAATTAAGCCTCCATTTTAGCCTCCTAAAGTTACACTCATATAGTCCAATAATATGCAGTCTCTTCTGATACCACACAATGCACAAATTCATGCATAACCAAGTATTCATTTTTACATTTTTCCCATTAACTTCATAACATAAGTTTGTTGGAAATTAATTGTTTTGATGTACAGCATAGAATGTGGCTAAACTTTAATCCTCAAATGAAGATATGAATAAGGTCAGATTCAGGTGGGCCTCCCCTCTGCTCCATCTCTGCTGCAGACCGCTGAGAAACCGAAGATTTTACCATCATCTCCATCACTGTACCCTTACGTGGCCAATGGAAGAGGCAATCCTCTCTGCTGTCTCCTTGTGTCTCAGAAATAATAAATACACTTTTTTTTAATGGCCGACTTTATGTTGCTTTTGCAGCAGAGCTGTCGCTCGGGTAGTAACACTAAAGATGCAATCACGGCGGTCGGCGGGTGGAAGATGGACGAGTGAGCGGGACAGGTGGACAGGTGAGATAAGGAGGTTTTGTGAGAGGCAGTCAGGCCTGGATTTGTGTGGCTGTCCGCTGCCGGACGCTTAATAGCTGATGGCAAGCTGCGATTGTGATGAACATTTTAAATCTCCGGTCCAGTTTACCTTGACCTTTTTCCTTCTTCTCTTCTGTTGTACCACATTTTGCTGGTACCTCATCTGTTGTGGAATATTAGTGTCTTTGTTTCACTGTGCGCGTCACTTGGATCTTAACTGTGGGATTTATGTAATGGCGGGGCTATTTTTACAGGAATAAAAGTATGACATATTTCACAGTCGGCCTGTCTGGCCTGGTCCTATTACATGAATTCTTGCCATGCTGGAGAGTTTCAGCTGCAGGTTTGGTCCATCCATTTAAAAATGGAAGCATTTTCTCAACACCCTCTATTGGTATCCACCCATGCAGATACTTCTGGTTTGATTTGTGAGGCGTTTGAGGTATCCATCTCTTAAATCTCTGCCGCAGCCCCCAAACAAGTGATACCATACAAGAGCATTGAAACCATTACATGTAAAAGCTACAACAGCTAAATCTCTTAGTGGAAGCCTTACTTACTCCATTGCTATTACACTGGATCAATGGTTTCCAACTTTGCTGGCTTTAAAACAAAGCTTTGTTGCCTCCCTTTGTCATAGATTATATCGTGTGTGTGTGTGTGTGTGTGTGTGTGTGTGTGTGTGTGTGTGTGTGTGTGTGTGTGTGTGTGTGT
Organism: Pterois miles; assembly: GCA_947000775.1. NCBI lineage: Eukaryota > Metazoa > Chordata > Actinopteri > Perciformes > Scorpaenidae > Pterois > Pterois miles. The sequence continues at coordinate 16,480,110 of CAMQGK010000327.1, forward strand.
GTGTGTGTGTGTGTGTGTGTGTGTGTGTGTGTGTTGTGGCCATTTCAACCAAAGATTCAAATTGTTTTTGAATACTTTTACCAGCCTGAAGCCATAAAACTTAGTAAAAACAGTAGAAAATAAATCTGGAATCTGGAATAAATAACCTAATTTTGTATTTTGTCCTATCCCATAATTATTATGTGGCTACTCAGATTTAACTTGCGACCTGTTGGGAAACACTGATCTGGATAATCCACGGGGCTTGCTGTCAACAGTTTGCATAAGGACTATTTCTGCAGAGGAAACCAGAGCCAGTGACTTTGCTATAATAAGTTAGCTTCACTCCTGTCAATCAAACTAATTAATCAGTTCATGTCCAGCACATGAAAGCTTTTACATGATAAATGCCTGCTGTCACTTTCCTTGGAAACCTTCCCCGGTGCACAGGGGGTCCTCTGTTTTACATTTATGGCAGTATCAACAGCGGTTTGTAAAAGAGGAAGATCAGAAGAAGAAGAAGAGCTGGGCTGTAAGCAGCTACAGCAGCTGTGGCTGATCAGATAATGAAAAGAGCTCCACCTATAAAAACACAAACTTTATCCACAGAAAGAAGACATCACAGTGTTGGACACGGGCCACGCTGCTAGAAGGGAATGGTAATATATCTTATAGAACTAAATGAGACAAACAACCAGAAACAATACTAATCTTACACACTGGTAAGATGTTCAGCCTAATGTAAAACAACTGCTACAAGTGGAGCAAATAAGTGTAATAAAGTCAATATAAAATGCATAACAGCTCTGTACATCTCCGCTCCACGCTCGCTGTTCAGCCTCTCTGAGAGTGATCGATGCTCTCTGGCCGCTCTGTGATGAAAGAGTCCTCCTTTTGTTTTCTATCGCTGGCTGGATTTGAGCGAAGTTTGATGGATGTGGGTGGACTTGTCACACGTGGGTGTTATCTCTTTGTTGTGTGAAATGGAGACAAAAGAAGAGGAGTGGATGAGAAGACTGTGATTTTTATCTCTGAAGTGCAAAAAATGTTTCTCGGCGCAACACGGGGAGGGAGTGGGAGAGAGAGATTAGAGCTGTTGAGGAACAAAAATAGATTGATCAGATAGCACGATAAGAATAACGGAGGGCTTTGTTTGTTAATTCTCATTGTTTTTTTTTATTTTCTGTGTTGTGTTTAACATTTCCCTGATCCTCCCCTTTTGTTTTACCTTAGCATCCTGTTATTTCATGAGCGGTAAATATGGAAACGTCTGTATTTACACCTTGTAGTAATTAGTCTCCTTGCCTCCATAGATTAAAAAATAACCTAATTAGGAATATTATTGTTTTGCTTGGCTCCACACCTGTGCTGCAGTCTGTGTGTGTGTGTGTGTTTGTATGAGGGATGCTGTGTGTGTGTGTGTGTGTGTGTGTGTGTGCGTGTGTGTGTGTGTCCTGGCCTCCAGGGTGGCGGTCCGCCTCCTGGCTCCTGGGCCTCCGTGACTCACTAAGGGGAGTCAGACGTGGCCTCCCAGGCTGTCAGGGCCGGGCAGAGAACACAACCCGGACTTACCTGCATTTAATCCCCAAAGAGAGGTCAGGCCTCTGTTCCTGCAAAATCTCCTCCCTCGAGTGGAGGAAAACACCTGCGATACATTTACTTCTGAGGACTTACTTACTTCTATTCTTAAAGAGGCCCCGCGGGAGCCCAAAAACATGTGTGTGGGGGGGAACTGTTTGTTTGTGTTTGTGTATATTTATAATAAAAGGACTGAGCCACATGTGCGTGAGCATGCATATTGCACGAACACGATCATTTCAAAGGGAAAGAGAGCAAGACTTGACATATCGCAGCAGACAGTTCAAATTACTTTTATGACTTTACTCTATCATCCTGAATTTGCCAGCGCAGTCTTCGCTTTTCCTCTAAGCATGTAACCTTTTACTCAAATCTGACAGATGTGGAAGTAATGATGCCTTCTACAAGCGAGGCCTCGTCGTATTACAGGCCCACGTCTCCGAAGGCGCCAACGCTACCTGAGGGCTCTGATAGAGATGATTTCAATTCTTTTCAGCCGTTTAATGATGGATGAACCTGCAGCTGCAGGAACATTTGACAAGCCGCTGTCAGCTTTGACAAGCGGGACTGAGTGAATGAAGGAAGGTAGGAAGAGCAGATACACGCACGAGGAAGGTGTGCAGACAGACCGCAGATGATGGCAGATGGAGTGAAAGGGGGGATTGTAAAAAAAAAACAAAAAAAAAAACAGAAAAATCGCCGTTCAATCTGCTGCATTGACAATATGGTGTCAGCGCCTCGCTGGGGAGACGTGACAAGCTGGCAGGTGGGCTGCTGCTGTCTGTGTCACTGACTGGGAGATCAGGGCCGACATGCAGAGGATCCCACAAACCCAGACTCCAGGTTGCGAAGCTTATGATTGCAGGCGAGGCCGCGGTGACATGCGGACCCACGGTGGCACACACAGGCGTGCGCGCACGCTCGTGCACGCACAAGCACTCGGCGGGTGTAAAGTTACATCGCCTATCACTAATTACTGCCACAGAGGTAGCATTCGGAGCCGGGGCTCCAAATTACACGGCTCAACCACAACAAGGGCGATGTGCCCAGCAGTCATTTGTCAGACTAATTATTTGTCTTGGGCTTGTAATTGCAGTGAGAACAGGTACTCAGGTAATTGTGTGGTAAGCTGCAATGTTAAGTGATGCTTTCCCTCCATTTTCAGGCGAGATGAAAGGAGTAAAGACCGCGGCGCTGAAATACGCGGTTCAATCCGGCCTCCCAGTCAGACATTGAGTCTAAAAATACATGCCGCGGATGAGTCTCAGCTTTCTGAGAAGAGGAGAAGAGCACCTTGATGTTAGGATCATCAGTACGTGTAATGGTGCTTTCCATTAGACCGGCTACTTCCTGAATACATGTAAATAATCAAGTCCCTGGTGTACGCTGCATAATAAGTTCATTAATCACAATCCACAGTCTGCGAAGGTAAAATACTATGGATGTACTAAAGAGAATAGTTAAAAATCAGTCCAAGTCTCATATCTGTGAGCAATAGTTGTGGTAATTCAAAGGAGCACATCTCCACGTTGTACAGCATTATGCGGCTGCATGCAAATATAAACACACAGGCCACTGTCATTCGCAATGATGCTTGGCTCACTAGCACTGTCACCTATCATCATAATTACGACCGCGCTCTCTGTTATCCTTATTTTTAAATGTGTGTCCCATGATTCCTCACAGGGTTTTTACACAGGCCCGACTGGACACGATGTCAGTTTGAATATTATAATGAGCAAAAAATAAATAACTCATCGAGAAGTAAAAACAGAGGAATTTTTTTTTTTTTTTTTGTATTCGCCCTTAATCCAGCAGCGGTTCCCCTCCCGCTGTCTGTGTGTCTGATCTGGACAATGGTCACTGGACTCCTCTGCGTCTCCTCCTGACGAGCAAATCAGTCTCACCGCACGATCGTCTCCGGCCATCTTGTAATGCTGCTCCTGTGCGCCCAGTATGGCCCAGGGGCCTCCTTGTTCCTTTGTGTCAGGGAACACGCGAGCTCTTGAAAGAGGATCCATAACTATCAGCGACAGCCGGGGCCGAGCGTTGGCCGGCCTCACGCAGAAAAAGGCCACTTCTACATGAAAAGGTAGAGACATAACAGAGTCCTCTACCTTCCCTTACCTTGCTTTAATGTGGCGCGTGGCCCGGTCACGTCTCTCTCACGTGTGCTGGGGCAAGAAACGTTGGCGCTATCATTAATATCAACAGGCAGTCCCTTCTGATAAACAAAATGTTCTCATGAACAGAATGTTTGGGTGTCCGTCAGCATTCAGACACCACCTTTAGCTTCCACTCCAGGATTAAGTGTTTTGCAGCTCACCGTCTGTGTAATGTGCATGATCAGTGTGTCTTGTGGAGGATGAGAATAAGGAGTAGGCGTGTGTTTTTTTTTTTTTTTCTCTTTCTCTCTCTCTTTCTTTCTCCTTTTCTCTCTCTCTCCTTCTCTCTTTCTTTCTCTCCTCACGGAGGAGACACCACGGTGCCATCTGCTTTGCATTTGTTTAACAAAGATTTATTGTGCAGCAAGACACTAATCCAAAACACACACATGCACACACACATCTCGCCTTCTTCTCGTCACAGGCCGCGAAGAAAAAAAAAAAAAGTGAGGGATGTGGGATTGGAAACGCTTGGCGCTCTCTTTGTCAACTCTCACTCTGACGAGAGGAGAGAGAGCCGGCTGGCACACAGAGGTAGGAATGCCAATTATGGCCTCCTCTGCCTCCATGCGGCACACACCAACACGCCGATTTGGAGCTACAATTATAAACTTGTCATACACGTGTTTATGGTGAGGTGGAGGCATAAAAGTGCACGACTTTGAGCAAAAAAAATATATATATATATATATATATATATATATATATATATATATATATATATATATATATATATATATATAAGATGGAATCAAAGCAGGGCGAAATTGCTCGTCTGTAGCTCCGCAATGACAGGATCCATTTTGTAACTGTGGCGCAGAAGGTGTTACGCACTTCAGCATCAAACGTGTTTGAGTAGGCAAGGATTATCTTCTTCTCGTGAAGGGAAAACAGGTCAAAGTGGCTCTCAAGAACAGCTCGTATCATGTCAGCTTGGGAGGCAGGGCGATGTAGCTCGGCCTGTTACGCCTCTCCGTCCTGTCCAGGTGAACCCTCGTATCCGCTGACTCCTCCTGCCCTCTTTGTCACCCGCATGCCAGGTAGAAAGGCAGGGTCCTCGGGGGGCAAGGGCTGTGTGCCCCCACGACTGGAAAAGGCCACCACGGAGGGTTGGTAGGGCCCCTCAGAGACGACAGAGAGGTTAGAGGGCCCCTAGGATGTGGCGGTGTAGAGCCTGTCCGAAACACTCGTCTGCGTGTTACCCCACTCCAAGAAAGGGCTGGGGGTCCCCATCTGCCAACCTGTACTACCAGGGTGTTCATCATTTAGGGGCTAAGCACCGAGAGGCACGACCACACACACACAACGGAGGCACATACGAGCATGTTTTCTTATGTATATGCACTTGTACAACCGAACAAACACACCCAATTACAAAGTGCACACACTCACACACACACATGCTCAGTCAGGATGTATCCCAGAACCCCTATCCAGTGCCAGTGTTCAGTGCGGAGCCCTCCAACCTCGGGGTGAAGCCCCTGCCAGTTCACCTGCCAGGGCTGGACAAGCAGAGCACTTAGCGCCCCAGAGAGGCCACCCTCAACCCCCACCCATCCACACCCACACTGTGTTACTCGGGGTCAAGGAGGCTTCACCCGTGCTCTCGTTCCCTCTCTGCCAAGCATCGCCCAGTGTCACCCATGCACACAACTCGACAACCCACGTTCTTTAAGCCACTCACGCTCTAACTGCTATATTTGTAAGAGATTACGTCCTGCAGCTTCTCATCTCATCAGTGGCATGTTAAAGGGTACTTCTTTCAGAGTGGATTTTATGTTAGAAATAGTATAATATAATAGATGCATTAACATTAGTGCTGTCCATCGTTTAAAGTATTTAATCACGCTTAATTGCAAAGTCTTCACACATTTTTTATTTGTTCAAAATGAACCTTAAAGGGATATTTTTCAAGTATTTAATATCAACAAGGGAGTGGGCAAATATGCAGCTTTATGCAAATTAATGTATATATTTATTACTGGAAATCAATTAACACCACAAAACAATGACAAATACTGTCCAGAAACCCTCACAGGTACTTTATTTAGCATAAAAAATATGCTCAAACTATAACATGGTAAACTCAAGCTCAACAGGCAACAACAGGAGAGACTTGTGGGTACCCATAGAATCCATTTCCATTCACATATGTTGAGGTCAGAGGTCAAGGGACCCCTTTAAATTTAAATGGCCATGCCAGTTTTCCTTGCCGAAATTTAGTGTAAGTTTGGAGAAAAACAAGCAAGCATGGTTGGTGCCAATGGATTCCTTAGGTTTTCTATTTTCATATGATGCCAGTATCTTAACTCTAGCTTGAAAAGTAAATTATACATAAAAGCCGCAAGCTGCCTTTAAAAAAATTTGTGGCGTTAAGACAAATTTAGGGGCGCTGCCTCGCCCACTCATAATGTAATTATATACAGTATAATAATAGCTCATAAAATGCAATGGTTAAGCATGTCCTGCTTAAAGCTTGAGAAAATCAGATACTTCAATATTCATATCGGAAAATCCTGAAAGCATGGGGTCCTTTCTTAGATACACTCCAAACACTGTAAGTACTTGATTACTAAGTGCAGCTTGACTACATTACACACTGTTCACTAATTTATCACAAGTCCTTGGCATGAAGTTAGCTCGCTGTATGGCTTGCTGGCAGTGACTGGGGAGAGATTGTTTTATTGTTATGCATAGATTATATACACATTGACTTGTTTTTTTGTTGCCATTGGTGCCAGCTGATGTTATATACAGTATACTTAAACCTGTCATTCCTCCTGCTTACCGAATCACGCTGCACTTTTGCTATATCCTTCAAAACCTCAATAAAAAGATTTTGATTTAAAGAATAAATGTAGGTGGGTGAACATGTTCAAATTGACAGCCCTATTTAACATCATTATTATAATCCTGTCGTTCACTTTTAACATTTTAAATCAACGTGCTACTTTCATATAATTTTATGGCATCAAGTCTGTCTCTCTTTATATATAGTGTATTTATACAAATTGCCAAAGGGTTAAACTAATGGCTGCTGTGTGTGTTTTATGGTACAAAACAGGGACGAGTACAGTAATCAAATGATTCCATTTGTGTGGTTTTCCAGGCCAAAATTTGTTATTGTAACGGCGGTATTTATTGCCTTGAGAAAGAATGCCTCCACTTCTCCCCCTGTGCTAAATTGGCCTGTTGTTGCTGCACGCTGCATGCTGTGCAACATTGCATTGCTGAGAAGAAGGCCTGCGACTGAAAAGAAGAGACATGAATGAGGAAGAGGGCTGAGATGAAAAGAAAGATATCCACCCTGGGAATGCAAGCAAACAAGAGGATGTGGCTAGTTTTTCTCATGACCTCTTTCTTAAGAAAAACAAAAAGTAAAGGAACATGCTCTTTTTTTTCTACTTGTCTTTGTAATAGCCAGAGCTTTGTACATTTCATCCCCCATCAAAAATGCAATCAATCACTTTGAGCAGGCAGGATGGTTTCGTAAGGAATGTGACCTGGTTAATTGGCGCTGTGTAGTACAAGACAGTTACACAAAACTAAGACTGACAAGTGTTGTTGTGAGGCAGCTGTGGTAGTGAGCATGTTGCTGTGCTAAATAATGAACAGCAAATGGCAGCAAATTCTATGAAATCCTACAGTATGTGGATTAAGACTTTTGTCTTGAAGAGTACAGGTTAACGCTTTCTGTACTTCCTTAAATGATGCTGATACAGTGTCAGTATTTCTCATGTACACTTCCTAGGGAAATGATTTGAGTTTTGGCAGGACGTTTTGCGTTTTATTTTTCTAACTGTAGCTGTGACTGCTGTGCTTCCTGTGGCTATATTTCCTCTTTCATCCCAACGAAGATAAACATTTTCTTCACTCCATTTTTTTATTTTGGTACTTTTGCAACATTAAGTTACTTTAATGAAGCGTAAAGTGAATGTACTGATATTACAGCCTGTTTTCACTCTCAGGGCATCAAATACTGATGCTTGGGCAGTGGACCTCCATGTCTTTAGCGACGCACCACACGCCCTTTAGAATCTGTATGAGACGCACTGAACTTTCAGCTAACTACAACGTAAACCCCTCTGCGTCAGAGCAATGGGCATAAGACTAAGAGCAAGAAATCAACTAAATGCAGGACTTTAACTCAGGGGACCGGCACTCATGTCCCACATGGGACCAAATGATGAGTGATTTTCATGTGATGCTACACTACTGAATAACATGACATTACAGCCGTAGCTTACATTGTGTTACAAGTATAGACATCTTGAGCCAAGAAATTATCTTTTATGTAACCCTAAACCAAGTAGTTTTTGTTTCCTAAACCTAACCACCACTGTTTCACTGCGGCATTTCACAACGTTTACCGTCAAGATACGACATGTATGTACAATTATGTTGTACATGTGCTCTTGGTTAACATCACTTCTGGCATTTAGGACAGGGGTGTGGTTTCACCTATTTCTACCTGTTTAGTTCCTTTAATTTAATAAACAGTAAAACGGCTCTGGACTTTTGCTTTGTTTGGAACGAGTGACACAGTAAAGAGCCTACTTCAGCCTCTTAGCAGCTTTTTAATTGATTGTAGTCGCTACAGTACTGATAAATAGCAAAAGATGAGTAAATGCTTGATAAACTGTGAGAAATCTGAACTTTTCAAATCTTTTACTTTTATGTCAGCAGGGTCAGTCAATATGTGTGTACTTGTGGGAGTAGGCTTTGGTATGTGATGTGGATGATCGCCGTCAGGAGGGAACTGTTGTTGTGGCAGGTGGTGCTGCACTGATGCACCAGAACTGTCTTCTAGAGGGTAAGATGTCAAATAGGTGCTTGTCTGGCTAGAACGGGCCAGCAGCCATCTTTTCTTTGCCCTTTTCTGTGCTCTGCCATCCTACAGGTCTTTGATGGAGGGCGGGCAGCAGCACAGTAAAGCTCTCTGCTCGTCAGATGACATCCTGCAGCGCTGAGAAAAGGCAGAGGCATTTATGGTTGATGTAGTTAGACCACGCTCAGCAGCGACATGTTGACATCCAGGACGGACATCCTGTGTTGGCTTTTGTTAATTACATTGGAGATGTTTGCATCCTATTTAATTGGTGTTGCAGATGGTGGTCCCCTAGGAACTTGAATGACTCCACTGTGTTCACAGTAGAGCCATTTGGGCGTGTGGGTTCTTGTGGACGTCAGTCCTCACCTCCACCATCTGGACAGTATTAAGCTAAAGATCGCTGATTGCACAGCAAGGCGGTATTCTGGCTCTCTCCATGTGTGCTTAGGCCTACTAATATAGAATCAAATGTCAGGAGCTTGAATGAGAAAGCAACACTACTGAGTACTTTTGTGCATTACCTTTGATGTAAGTTTACTAAAGCCCCTTTACTTTTCTGTGGATGACTCCCCAGTTGAGCAGGTGACATCCTACAAATACCTTGCACTCTGAGTGGATGATGAACTATGTTTCAAATTACACATTGAGGAACTTAAATACAAAAAAAAATAAAAGCATGATTGTATAATAAGACCTGGATACGGTGCCACTGCTCAGCCTTGCCATGTTTTGTAGTGACCACTTGCAGCAAAAAATCCCCTGCAGCCCAAAAAGCCTTTTCTCTGTGAAAGAAACATCTGTGAAATAGTTGACAGGACACTTCAAACTGTAATCAAGGTCAGTTATGACTCTTTCTATTAGGATTTTTTTGATCCGTGGAGATTTAATATTTGTAAAACTTTCTTGAGCCAAAATAGCGATTTAAAAACTTGTAATGTCATCGCAATATATACTCTATGGGCCCTAACACTGATGGTCACAATCAATATAATTCAGCATTATTTGTAATAAGTAAGTAAGCTCAAATACCAAGAATCACCTTAGAAATCAAACTGTACCAGTAGAGCGAGGGAATTTATAATGTACCTTAGTGCTTCATGGTAAACAGTCTGAAGTACATAATAATCAAAAAAAGAAAGAAATGTGGCAACGCTTTTTCTTTGCCTCAAAAGAAAGGTTGTGACAGGTGGGTCAAAGGTCAGTCTTCAGTTTTGTTTTTTTTTGTTTGTTTTTTTCAGTATTTAGGACCGGTGTGAAATCATTCAGTCTTTGTTGAATAACTTTAAAATGAAGGTCAAATAAATGAATCAGGTTCCAGCTTATTGTACTTGTGAGCATCCCTCTTTAAGAGAGCAAAGCATATTCAAAGTGTGAAGCATCCTGTTGCTATTGATTTGGCCTAACAGTAGGTCCTCAGTATTTCTGCAGGATTGCACATAATGCTGAGATGCAGGAAAAAAAATAAATAAATCACCAATTAAAAACCACACTGACAAAACAGTCACATACAGTAAAAGATATGAAGACAAATGCAGGTAGAAGGTGCGATTCTCTTTGGTCCGCTGTCACAATAGACTTGCTACTAAACGGCTTTGAATTCGCCTGCAAAAATATTATCACTCTGTCTTCTTTTTTTACATGCAGTCTTTCTAGCACAATCCAAGCCCCAGGGACAACTGAAATTGCACCAACCTCATTTACATTACATGTATTGGTAAATCCTGAGCAAAACTGAGGAAAAAAAACTGCCAGTTGTATTCTTTCAGAAAGCAATTCCTGTCCTGTCTATGTGGTTCCTCTGTTTTTAACACTTGGAAGACATATTGTATTTTGGTAGGGAATCAAAACAGTCGCTTTTTAACACATCAGGAAAGCTGGAAACAGGCCTGGCTGACGCTAGCTGGGTGTTAGAGACACACGGGGGAACTCTCATTACATATCTCTCCTCATCCATCACGCCTGAAAAAAAAATCTTTCATAAATACACGCATAGTCATATACAGTACTTGCATACAACAAACACTCCTCGCACACCTAATTAAAACAACGACGGTATGGTATAGAGGAGAGAACGGTTCCAAAGGGAGATGGCCTTCAGAACATGCAGTTTCATCCACGTTGTTGTTTATCATATTTACATCCATTTCGCCCCAATGCACCTTCCTCTTGTTGTCTGTACCCTCCAGTTCTCCATCTTCTGCTCGAGATTAACTTCCCAATCCTCTCCGTCTCCCGCTTTGGCTCTCCCCTCCTCTAATTTACCCTCCAACCCGCTGCTTTTGCCATGTACAATTACAAAGGGGAGTGCTAGTTAATGCGCACTAATAATGTTCAAGCTGAGAAGGTTTGTCAGTAATAATTACTTCCTGCCGAATGAGTTATAGTAGTCACAAGATGTGTATAAATACCTACTGTTGTTCTGCCTAATTTTCAATTTACAATGCAATGTGATTGTCTCCCGGTGCTGCATAAATCATTTTGTTTTGTGTGTGAGATTTGTCACAGGTGACAGTGAGGAGAAAGGAGAAAGAAACGTTAATGCCGAGATCTACCATCTTAGATTTATGCAATTTAATTTGTTTGTAATGGTTTTCATTTCTTTATGATTTTTTGGCGTTTACACGTTACGACAATGGCTGTGTCGTTGAATCTCATCACAGGTACGCCAACAAAAAAAATACCCTTAAAAAGCAGGGGAGAAGGGGGGTTGGTGGACGGCACGTCCCTCCAAAGTGGATCAAATTCCAATCTTAGATTGCCTCCTTGGATAATGTGGAAATATTAGAGAAGCCTTGATCTAAAATGGAGCATGGAAATGAAGTGGCAGAGGGAGCCCTGAGGACAGGCAGCAGACACAGCGCTGGGCCAGCCATACATACCTCTGGGAGGCTGCGAGCACAGCCTGCCTCTCCTATGTAAATGTCCCATTCCACACATTAGTCATACTGCCTTCACCGTGCACTAAAGTGTGCCTCGCCCATCAAATCCTGCCTGCCTCCATGAAGATCCCTCGAATGTTCCACAGATAAACCCCAGAGGCCCTTCCTACCCCTCCGCCACCCCCACCTTCAGGACCACTGATTGGTTGGGTACCCCAGGTAAATGGTGGAAACTCTAATGGGACACTTGAATGCTTATGTCAGGAATTTTCTGATGTGGGCCAATTGATGAACAAAATACCTCCAGATAAAGACATTTTTCTTTCATTTAAGTTTACCTAAATTGTTTCTCATGATAAATTTCATCATAGAAAAATCAGTGATTTTATGAAACATCGCCATAAAAAGTGGCAAATATATGACAGAAGGTAGATTGGAAAATCTGACTCAACATTTACCCTTGGGTCACTGGCTATTGATCATCATAACTATTGACTTTCACATGACTGTTGATGTTTCCAGTCACAGTGCCTTAAATTACATGTCATGAACCAACACACCAGTCCCATTACCCTCCTGAAGCCTTATGAGCTCCACCTGATGGCCCTCAGCCCTGCCCTATCCCACACCATCAGTCCTGTCTTCTCCCTGCTCTGTTTCTATTGTTGAGCGGTGAGGTCTGGGCCAAACTGGCTAATTTATTCCACGATTAATTGGTCTCGGGCTGTATGGCTGATTAAAACCTGTAATCGCTTACAGGGGAGAAAAAGGAGACGGGGGGTTGGAGTACTGCTGCTAACCAAATGACTCTATTAGACGTCTCACTGTCCAGCCAGATTTACAATCTTAGATGAAGCTCTCAATCTTTATTGTTTCATCTGTTGAATTCTGTTAAGTTGGTTGATCAGTATTCACACAGTTGTGTCATTGGACATTATTTTTGTAGCTTGTATCAGCATATATTTGTGTACTTTGTTGCTTTACTTAAGAAACAATTAATAGTCAATGCAGGATCTTTTGGAAGTACACAAATATAAATAATATGTTTTAGTGCTGCTGTCATCAATGATTTTATATTAATGTTTAATTTGAGACAGATCAATTCCAGTGTACTGGAACATGCATCTTGCTTAGCATCTATTTGTTCGCCAATAACCATTTCCTCATATGAACTCTTGACAAAGTACGGAGACTCAGGTCCAGACATTGTCTGGAGTTTCCTTTTCACGCAGATTAGTCGTGTCAGATGTGTTCTCACCTACTGGAAATACTCCATTTGCTTTAGGAGACGGGTGCGTGCAGGAGGCAGGACATGACGCAGAAACACCTGTCGTAGTTGCTTCGTAATCTGGTCATAAACAACCGAGTCTCCTGCCGTTCCTTGAATTTGTCTGATGATTTCAGTGTCGGGCCTTACCAACAGACGTCTCCAAATCTTGTTGCCTCTCCAGGTAGACATTCTATCGCCATCTTCATGTAAATGACCCCTCTTCTTCACCCTTGGATGTTTGTGTTCTTATGATTTTGCGCTAATTTTTTATGGAAACATCATGAACATGCCCGCTCACTCACTGTGAATTCTCAGGACAATGCCTGCATGCTGAATCTTACAATACGTAGACTTTGTACTGGGAACCTGGCTGGGTAAAGTCTGTTTAATGTCCAGTCCAAATGATTCGGACATTTGCAGTCTCACATACAGCTCCTCCGGGTAATGTCTAGATAAGTTCCGGATTGCATTGCATGTGTGAAAGGATCGCCATATTTGCAGCAATTTGAAGCTTTGATATTGTAAACCAGCACTGCATAGCAGACAAAGTTAGCAACTAGCTGGTGACTATAGTGTATATATTTAGCAGCTAAAGAGACAGATAATTCCCTCAGAGAGCTAACAGCTGAGTGAATATTGGACTCACATGCGTTCTTCCAAATGAATGACGATCACTCACTCGTCACTCTTTGTGCTGGATGTGTAATGCACAGACTGTATATAACAAGTGGACATAGTCACCGTGACATCGGCCGTTGGTTTTTTGTTTGTTTTTAGGTGACCAAAATGTTACAATTACTCTTCATGAACTGAAAACACGGACAACTCGCAGATGGGACAGTGCCATGGTAGTGACCTGTCAATCAAAAGGTAGCCACGCCCTAAAGCACCCCCTGCTGTATGGTCTATTTGACTAAATGGGACCATTATTTACTAAATGAAGATCATGCTGTAATGAAGGAGACATGAAACAAGTGATTGAGACCATAAAGTCATATTTACAATGTTTACTGAAGTAAAATAAATCAAGTGAGAAGTAGTGTCATTTCCTCATAGACTTCTATATAATCAGACTTCTTTTTGAACCAGAGGAGTCGCCCCCTGCTGGATATTAGAAATAATGCAGGTTTAAGGCACTTCAGCACTGGCTTCACTTTTCAGACCCAGAGGTTGCTCTAGGGATGCTAATTTTGTCCTTAACCGATAACAGACCCTCATTAATCGATTATTAATTGTAAGATTTGTGCCTCGCATGCAGCGGTGCGCCAGCTGCAGTCTATGAGCACAACAGACAACTGACTCAACAGTTCACCATCAGGAGAGTTACTGTAGCAGCCACGGTGCTACATTCACTGTCCCCAGTTCACCATCAGGAGAGTTACTGTAGTAGCCACGGTGCTGCGTTCACTGTCCCCAGTTCACTATCAGGAGAGTTACTGTAGCAGCCACAGTGCTGCATTCACTGTCCCCAGTTCACCATCAGGAGAGTTACTGTAGCAGCCACGGTGCTGTGTTCACTGTCCCCAGTTCACTGTCTGGGAGCGTTAGCAGTGGTGCTGCATGTAGTGTTGTGAACATGCAGCCATTTTCCCAGTAAAAGTCTCCAGTGCACATTTAGTTTAGCAGGTTAGCAAATGTGTGTCTGCCCGGATTATTGATAGCAATTGTCTGACAAACATTGTGTGTTTGTGTGTGTGGTGGTGGAGAGTGTGCATTTGTTGGTGGCGTTATAGCTGTGAACGTAGCTGTAGCAGACAGTGTGTGTACAGTTTGTCAGTGAATAAATGCTACGAGGCTACAAGCTACAGCTCCTCAGCTGGAAGTCCAGAGCCAACTTCCTGTATCTGTGCCAGTTCTCCCTGAAGGTGGACCAGCTTCACCTTAGCAGCTTTATACGGTGGTAATATACCAATACTGATACAGATTGTATCTGCTGCTCCAAAGTGGCCAAAACAGTTCTGTTGATGCAGCTTTAAGTTTGTCAATTAACATGATTTATATCAATGCTTTTCTATGTACTTTCTGTGAAAGTAAAAGTAATCCAATAATGATAATGATAAGGTTAATACAGTTACAACTTGGGTGAGATAATTACTATTATAACTGACTCTTGGACCAACAAGAACTAAGCCTGGGTCATCTCTGAGCCAGTTTGCCCTTTGACCCCTGCTTGATCGGTCTCTCTATGTACACAGAGACAGAAGAAAAGATCACATCTGTCAGATATCACAGAGATTAATATGTTAGCAGCATTATAGGCTTGGCTTGCTTTGCTGATAAATACGGCAGGTTTTCAAAGCTTAAAAGGATGTGATTGGTCTATGTTTCCCGGGGTCACTGACAGTAGTTTGCTTTTCTTACAATCTTCCAGCATCCTCTTAATGACCAGGTTGCTGGTTGTGTTGGGCAGACAGAGGCAGGGTGATTCAGCCTGATTGCTATTCTAATCAGGCTCTATATATGCTGGACTCTTGGCTCCAAACCTCCCGACCAAGTTAATGTCATTAAATAAATAATGAAAGATATGTATTATCTATCACTCCATCCAACATGGGATCATCGATGTATTATGCATTACCTTCTCTAATTTATTCATTAAGACAAAACGAAAGTCTTGTTAGCCTCATTTCTTAGACATGAGCCCAAGCCATGCTACACTCCACGCTGATACTGTACACCTCTATTTATACACAGCCACACAGGACTGCAAGGCTGTTTGCAGCCTGAGTGACAAGTCCGCAGGCGATTAACTGAAATATAGGTCTAAAAAAATATTTAGACAGCAATAAATCATTTATGTGCTGATGCTCTTTTTATTTAAAGCATTATTGTGTTTTTTTCAGCAGCCAGAAAGAAATGAATTTGAGTGTAAAAGTTATTCTGTTTCTACTATTTCACTTAACTTTACGCACTTAAGTTTTTTTCATGTATCAGTTTATTGCTTATTTTTTAAATGCCCAAAGCGTATAACACCTATAATACCATACACACATAAATATATACTATTATTGATCTGAAATTGAGATTTTTATGTTTGTACTCCAAGTGAAGTCAAGGTTGATGTATTTGTTACGAAACATCTGTGCTTAAGTTCCAGTGATGTTTTAACCCAAACATGATCTTTTCCTGAATCTAACTTAAGTAGTTTTGATGCTTAAATGGAAGTTTATTTTGAAAAAAGGGAAGCATGAATTGACACGTGTGTCACATGTTGTTGGACATTTGTAGGAAAACGCATGAAAAATGAAGAATAATTTTTCGTAAGCTATCTTACGAATCGTTGTATGAGGATACGTTGATTAGGTTCAGATGCTCGAATGCGGGTGAAAGCTAACTTTCTCGCTCTTGTTTTGGTGAGGTTTGTCCTCTTGTCGTTTTGCCTTGCTTACATTTTTATTATATTTTATTGTTTTTTATGATGCCCAGAAATGTCCCAAACACAGCAAAATGAAAGGAAAGGGGGAATGTAGGCAGAGAGACAAGTCTCTACAAATACAGACACCTCCACACAATTCTAGTGGGTCATACAGTGATGACAGAGAAGCGATGCTAATTTTGAAAAATTTTCTTAACAGATAACAGACTCTCATTAATCAGTTATTAACAGTTAACCGACAAGTTAAGTGTGCCTAGTGTGCC
Source organism: Pterois miles (assembly GCA_947000775.1). NCBI lineage: Eukaryota > Metazoa > Chordata > Actinopteri > Perciformes > Scorpaenidae > Pterois > Pterois miles. The sequence goes on from CAMQGK010000327.1 coordinate 16,496,451, forward strand.
TCGCATGCAGCGGTGCGCCAGCTGCAGTATCAGTTGCAGCACAACAGACAACTCAGTCAACAGTTCACCACTGAGAGCTGCTGTAGCAGCCACGGTGCTGCGTTCACTGTCTCCAGTTCACCCTTTGGGAACATTAGCAACCACGGTGCTGCATTCACCGTCTCCAGTTCACCATCTAGGAACATTAGCAGCCACGGTGCTGCGTTCACTGTCTCCAGTTCACCATTAGGGAACATTAGCAGCCACGGTGCTGCGTTCACTGTCTCCAGTTCACCATTAGGGAACATTAGCAGCCACAGTGCTGTGTTCACTGTCTCCAGTTCACTCTCTGGGAACATTAGCAGCCACGGTGCTGCGTTCACTGTCTCCAGTTCACCATCTAGGAACATTAGCAGCCACGGTGCTGCGTTCACTGTCTCCAGTTCACCATTAGGGAACATTAGCAACCACGGTGCTGCATTCACTGTCTCCAGTTCACCATTAGGGAACATTAGCAGCCACGGTGCTGCATTCACTGTCTCCAGTTCACGATTAGGGAACATTAGCAACCACGGTGCTGCATTCACTGTCTCCAGTTCACCATTAGGGAACATTAGCAACCACGGTGCTGCATTCACTGTCTCCAGTTCACCATTAGGGAACATTAGCAACCACGGTGCTGCATTCACTGTCTCCAGTTCACCATTAGGGAACATTAGCAACCACGGTGCTGCGTTCACTCTCTCCAGTTCACCATCTAGGAACATTAGCAGCCATGGTGCTACATGTACTTCGCGGACATGCAGCCACTTTCCCAGTAAACGTCTCCACCACACATTTAGTGTAGTTTAACTGGTTGTCAGCTGTGTGTCTGCCCGGATCAATGATAGCGATTTTCTGACAAACAGTGTGTGTGTTTGTGCTACGTTAGCAGCTGCTAGCTGCTAGTGTTGCTGGTGGTGTCGTGTCTGCTGTAGTGTAACTTCAGCGAGTTTCCAACAGATGGTGTGTGTGGTGGAGTGTGGGTTTTGTTGGTGGTGTTAAAGCTGTGAACAAAGGTGTAGCAGACAGTGTGTGTACAGTTTATTTGTCAGTGAAAAAATGCTACGAGGCTACAAGCTACAACTGAAAGTCCCGAGCCAACTTCCTGTATCTGCGCCGACTCTCTCTTAAGGTGGACCAGCTCTTCTCCTTAAAGTGATGAGACGCTCGCCTGTGTTTTTCTCAGCTTTTTAATCAGTTATTATTATTTCTTTTAACCGGTAGCATTAATCGGTTAAAACACTTAACGCATCCCACTGCAGGGCTCAACACTAACCTTTGAAAGTGGTTGGCAGGCTGGCAATCAGTTTATTAGCTTTATTATAGTACGCAAACAAAATTGATTATAGTTTGTGTTTTACCTGATACTTTGCAGAATTTGGATCTTAAGTGTTATCAGTTAACGTGTGTGTCTTCAATTCCTGGGTGCTTGTTGATCCGTTCTCTCCCTTTCAAACTGGTTTTCTGAACCTTTGTGCTGATTTACACCAAAGCCAAGACTTGGTTGCCAGTTTCTCAAAATGGCTGGCAACCCTTACTGTCGGGCCCTGCATTGTTTTTTAGGAAAATCTTACTCATTGTGCCTTAGGTAAAGGACTGTGGACGGTGGTACTGCTAGAATAGAAAGGTGACATTGAGTGAATGCGTACATGTGTTTCTATACTTTAAGTGGGAGGTAACGTTTTTCTTTTACTCCTGCTGTATTTGTGTGAGAACCCCCATACCCCACACCCCTCCACTCACTCCCGTTCCCACACTACTGCTCCACAGTGTGCAAACGTCAATAAAATCCATAGCAGGTTAATCTCCCACCAATGGAAACATGAACACTTTATCCAAAGCCGCATATGTTTCACACCCAGGGTCGATTTACTGTATGTCAGGGGCGATATTAGCATTCATATTAGCCGCTCTGCCCATGTATGATATTCGTCATTGCCAGCCCTTTAGCACAGCAACACAGTTCAGGGATGCTTATCTCATGAGCCATAAATTAGGGGATGAATTCCCTCCGAAACATCGGAGGCGAAGGATGGAGGATGGAGGATGGAGTCATTGTGCTTGTGTGGTGTTTTGACACTGTAATGACACATGTTTTACAATCACCCCCTTCCCCTTTTCATTCGGAGGAGTGGACCTGTCCGCTCCTGCTGGAGAGAAATGGGCCTCTCGGACATTACCACCTCGTCCCAGGGGACACATAAATGAGCGAGTGGCAATAGGGGGAGACTATAGGAGGAGGAAGAAGAAGGTAGAACTGGAGTGTGTCCAAAACACTGGAGGAGGGAGTTATATGTATGCGTGTGTGTGTTTGGGGGAGTTGATGGGATGATGCAGAAAGAGAAAAGAACGAAAGAGAAAGAGTGTTTGTTTTTAATTGCAACCGGGGCTGCTGCACAAGCACAAAGGTGCATCATTACTTACCTGACAAGAGCGCCACAATCACAGGCCCTCCCTAATAAATACTCGTTACTAAAAACCAGAATATAAATAAAGTGAAGGTCACATCTGAGGGAGGCGTGATCTAGTCCAGAGGTAGGTGTCTTACCCATCAACCCAACCTCTCCCTCTCTCCCGCTCCCTCTCTCTCCTCCTCGTGCTCTGTCTCTCTTTCTTGCTCTTTCTCTCTCGCGCTCATTACAGGAGAAGCCATGCAGCGCTGGTTAGGAGAACGTGTGATGAGCCTTGGGAGATATATCCACTGGGAGGGAGAGAGGTAGAGAGAGACTGAAGGGGAAGGGGAATAGATAAAAAAATGCTGACTTGTCTTCAAAGGAGGCAAAAATAATTGAAATGTGTGTGTGTGTGTGTGTGTGTGTGTGTGTGTGTGTGTGTGTGTGTGTGTCTGTGTGAGAGTGGTGGGGTGAGGTGGCGGGGGGAGATTGAGTGGCTCCATGTTCGAGTTGGTCATTAATTGAGGAGGAATGTGAAACACTGTGTGGTCCTCCGCCGACACCCTCGCTGACACACAAGGGGAGATTGATAGAGGAAACGGTGTGATAAAGATATGAAAGGAGGGAAGAGAGGGAGAAGGAAGTGAGCAGCGAAAACATAATAAAGTGGAGGGAACGTCGTCAGGCCGGCTGAAATGCGGCGGAGGAGGGAGAAGGGGAGAGACAGAGTTCAAAGTGTGCCCAGACTGAGTCCTGTCCTCGCCGTGTCCTTCCTCGAGCCCCGAGTCACGCATCGCTCATCTTGTCACATTGAACTCCAGATGCTCCTACCCTGGAGAACGCTCCGGCCGCGGCCATTTTTCTTCATTCTCGCTAACAATTTGGTAATGAAATATTGATTTTTAGTTAGATTCATATTGATGCCATTAGCTTTGCATTGATAAATCACGTTTGGCTGCTTGTCTAGCGTGGCAGAGCAAGAGCCAGGGCGGAGAGATTACAATCAAAGCCACTGATGTGTTAATTTGATGGATATTTCCCCTCCGCCACCCCACATACACCCCTCCTTCTTTCTTCCTTTATGTTTCACTGCGTTTCATAACATTGTTTTTTTTTTTTTTTTATTACAAAGCACCCTGTGAGGATATTTATGTCCATGTCCATTTCTCCTGAAATAGCCTTTCAGTCGGCCTGCCTGTGGCAACACCGCACAGTCTTAAAGTCATTTCATCTCGTATAGACAAGACAAGGATATGAGGGACTGTTTCACACCCGTTGAGTCAAATGAGGCAAACAGGAGAGGGCATGACTATTTCCACGCTTTGACACAGACAGAAAAAGCAGCAACAGAGACTCACAGTCTATGAGAGGCCTTTTTTTTTTGCATGTGATAATCTCCTAGGGGTAAGAGCTATGGATTTATCCAGTTTTTCAATATTTATTGTCAAAAATATTGGCTATATATGTGAAAACAGCTCTCAGGATGCATTTTTTTTTCCAGCAGAGACTCAGTTTAAATGCCTCAAAATGTTACAGCTCTCTTTAAGCGTCTCACATGCTAGGTTGGGAGGATATAACATTTGAGAAACATTAGAATCATTTTCCAGATTAGGGCGGTTTTTAAATGAGTCTCCTGCCGCAGCTTCGCCTTCCAACTGCAATATGTGTCTGCACACAGTCATCTTAATGAAAGGAAATGATGGCGTTCACTTTAATGACGTGGAGTTCAAGGACTGCTTATTGTTCCAGAGAAAAGCCATCTTTTTTCACGGTAATATGAGTCTTTCTTTTCTTTTTTCTTTTTTCTTTTTTTTTCCAACAGTGCAATTTCATTTTGAGAAACAGACACCGAAGGTTAAACGTGGTATATAGGTTGTCAAAATATGAGAGAGAATTCAGGATGTGAAACAGATATATTGATAACGTCCCTGCGTGCGGTTATCATTTTTTTGATAATGCTTCATCTCAAGTTTTTTTTTTTTTCTTTATCCTTCTGGGCTATTATGCAAAACGGAATATAGTCCTAATTATCACCGACACGTGAGCCACTCTGTTTCAGTCTAGTTATAAAGCAATCGCACTGCAGATGATCAACACAACTTCTCCCTTCCAACATCCTGCACACATTTCTCTGCAGCTTTTTTTTTAAAGAAACGATCCAATGACAAACCAATTTACAGCATGTTTACTGTGTGTGTCATAAAACAGCCCCCCGTTTACATTTATTCTCTAATTTAGTGCTCTGCGTGGAGTGAATCTCCCACATGCTACGTCTCCAAATATTTTGGTCCAAATGTGATTTTGTTTGATAGAATGACAATAACGGGTATTAAAGGGAGGCAGATGATTCCCAGACGTCTGGGGTGCTCTGACATTTACTCGAAACACAATTAAACCCCAGAGTTATGGCTTCTTTAGGGTTCCGCGCTTTGCCTTTGATCCCATAGTGCCCCCCTCTCCTGTCGCGGATTAGAGGGCCAAACGGGCTATTTGGGGAAAGGCCATTCGGGTCCAAATGGGGCTGGTGGAAGAACACAGGCTCCACAGCGCTCAGCGATAGCTTCGACTGCAACAAATCTAACAGTTGGACTGGCTGGCCTCCAGTTTGGCTCCAACCCAGTTGATGCTCAGCGTCGCTCTTTGAAATAATCTTGAAAATAACACAATGAACTAGCCGCAATTGATCTAATGATGACCTATATGGAGACATTTCTGTTTTGGAACTCCACCTAAACTTGGAGCTCAGTTTTGGCTTCGGACATCCTCTCCATCATGATAGTTGCTATAATTCGGTCTGATTCCCATCATTCCAAACTTCCATCAAGTCCAAGATGCCTCTCTGTGCTCCTCATTGATTTGGCTTAGAGAGTCCCCACCTCTCTGGAGAAATACCCCCAGCTCAGGAGGATTTACTATTGATCCCCACTTCCTTCGGGGTGATATACCTTCATCCACACACATTTAGTCTCGAGCTCACCGACAAGGTGTGCGGCACAGATATACAGAGAATATTATGACAGAACAGATAGACCGCGAGAGAAAAGTTTTTCCCTGAGAGGCTACTCGGGGAGAGCTGACCCCTCATTCAACCAAGACTGAAACGCCTCAATTTAGATTCCGTACGTACTGATCGATGAGTCTTTATGTTGCACTGCCCTTTACAGTATTGTAGTACCGAGCGCTTTATTACTTTAATGCCTTTCTAGTGATGTCATCCTGAGGTCATGCCCAGAAACAGGGGCTGTCGGTGGCGTTTTGATTGGCAGAGGCACCGTCGAGGCTCAGCCAATGGTGTCCCCGTGTGGCAGCTGGTTGTCATGAGAATGGGTAGGCAGGGGAGGGGCTTTGTTAGCGCCTCAGCCATGCAATGGAATCGATATCTACCCCCCGAGGCATCGCTGTGTTCCCCTGGCCAGCCGGCAGAGAGAGGAAGACAGCAATGCTCACACTCACTCCACAGCTCCAATACTACAGCTCACAGCCGCTAAATGAGTGGGAAAGAGGAGGAAAGAGGAGGGACGGGGGGGCCGAGGTGGAGGGTTGGGGGGGTCTGAGGAGAGAAGACAGAGCAGTCAAACATTTCAGGGCCCGCCATTCCAGAGTAATGAAGCATAGCAAGAGAATATACCTCTGCAACATTTGATAAAGATGGGCTGACACACCAGTCCAAATAGGTTCCTCTGTACGCCGGCACATGTCTATCCATCACCGCTCCGCATTACAGACAGGAAGAAAGGAAGGGAAGGGGGGAGGGGTGCAAATAGACAGCAAAAAAAGAGAGTAAAAATTGACTGACAGTGAGAGAACAGGTGGGGAGGCAAGGGTGGATAGAGAGAGGTAGGGTGAGAGAGAGGGAGTCGGTGTATCCCTGGCAGCTGGTGGATCCTATCAAGGCCGATTGGTTGGTGAATGAGGCTCGGGAGGCCCGTGTCCTTGTACCCACCGGTTTGTTTTCCGCTCACTCCCTCACTCCGCTCCTGCAGCGAAAGACAATAAAGAAGCAAATGAGTAAACGTTGCACATTTTACGTCCTCATCATCCCTGCACTCTGTCTCTCCATCTGTTACTGCCTCACCAGCACCGTAAAAAAAAAAAGAAAAACAGAAGAGAGGACTGCAAAGAAAGAGAAAGAGAAAGACAGCAGTTATGCTGTGTGCCTGCTGGAATCATGTTTGGGTAAAAGTTTTAGTTAAGCTGTTAGCCTTTGAAACCCTGCTATTAGGTGTCACTGCTGAGAGAGCATTAAAAAGTACCGTTTGTAACAATGTGTGTGATGATGTGATGCGTCAACAAGTACATGTGTAAGTCTGAGCTTGTTCAAACAATGTGAAACTTCTTTAATCAGATGAGAGTCTACAGCCATGCTAGCTGCTCTGTGAGGCTTATTTTAGTATGTTGCTAACATTTGCTAATCAGCACCAAGTACACCTGAGGCTGATAGGAATGCCGTTAGTATTCTTGGCAGGCCTGTGTGCTTATAAACTTAAGTATTGGACAAATTGGTGCTAGAGGAAAAGTCAGGGATCACCGAAATGATTCAATGATTCAAAATTCAGTATCTGTACCAAATTTTATGGTTCTCCAGTCAAACATTGAGATATATCTCTCAAAACCACAAATGAAAACCTCATGGTGGCGCCAGAGGAAGAGGATCACCAAAGCCAGTAGTACACATTTTCTGGGAAATAGAGTGTATAATAGAGTGCTGCAGGGATGATATATTTATAGGCCAACTCGGAAGTTAACGTCGCCTTGGTTCCCTCTAGAAAAAGCAATGGGATTTTTCCATTGAGTTGTGGATTATTACAGAAAGCTCAGTGGCAAACAATACGTGATACTTACATGTTTTGTTTAGCGAGATAATCTCCACTAATAAGCATCACTTTTATGATTTTTGCAGTTTGAATGCAGTTGTAAGAAGTAAAAAGCAAACGTTAGGTTATAAACGATCTACACCACGGTCTACAGTATACACAACGAAGCTGGAAAGGCAGACGAGTCGGTGTGATGACGTTGAGTAGTCTCATTTAACCACTTGTTAACAATCATCTTTTTTAACACATATTAAAGCTTCAAAATTCATGAGTGGGATATTTACTGATGTATTTTATGTCGCAGAACAAAACATTAAAATCTCATTAACTTGTGTTGCAACAGACCTTATTTCAGGCATCTAACTAAAAAAAAAAAAAAACAGTAAAAAAGAACATTGGGTTCCAGACGAGGAAAGCGTAAGTGCTAAAATGCTCATTTCCGGGTTTTAGGACTCCTGCAGCACTCTGCTCATCCGATACTTGTTGAGATTTTTCAGTCTGGACCAAAGTGGGTGGCCAACCAACTGACCGACCTTGCTGACCCTACAGCCACCCCGCTAACGTAGCTAAAAAAACACAAACACAGGCAAAAAAAAAAAAAAAAAATAAAGCCAAGTCATGTTTGCATGTGGACAGTAAAGGGGAGGAAATGCTGAGAAAACCAGGCCCACTTTGCTCTAATAGCAGTGACCCCTGATCTTTCCAATCTGGCAACCAGAAAGAGTTAAAACACTGATAGAACTTGTGTCCCTTCGTATAAGTCGGCATTAGAACGGTTCCACCTCTCCCACTGTAATCGATGCAAATAATAACCCCGCATTTTCACAGTGGAGAGTGTATTGAACAAATTGAGCAGTTAAAGTATAAATCCAACTAACCTGCTTAAAGAGGAGGTAATATGCTGAATCTTAAAATAATATTACTGCCCTGTAAGTTGCATTTTTGGCTGCTGCAGCTCCAGTCGCATATTCGTAGTGCTCTTCCATCATTGCACAGTTAAATATAAATATATAGAGTTTTGAAAGCCAGAAATCTCAACACCTGGCCGAATAATTGTTGACTCAGTTGATATTGATCAACAACCGTAACAAGCCCCTGCTGACATATCGCGGCTGCTTTGTGCTATTGGACAGTAAAAACTTTCTTTTTGCTCCTTTCAGCGAATTCATTCTTCTCACAGAAGCTGTGTTACTTGGAAGCATAAACAGTACGACAGAAAGAGAGGGAGGAGAGACAAATACAACAAATAAGCCCTCGCCGTAACACAACACAACATGGCTGCGTGTCATCCCCAGGAGGTTGTGTGCGGAGGCCCGCTGCCTGCTCGCCGGCCAGGTACGCTGCTTCGCTCTCAAGTCTTAGTGTGATTAATGAAATCTTAACGGCAGGCCAGACACAAATATTCATCACCTGGCTGCCCCTATTGTAATGCATGTGGAGAAGCCGGAGCGTGACAGAGGAGAGGGGAGACGAGAGCCGGCCCAGAGACAAAACACAACATGGGGCACGGGGATTATTACCAGGCCCACGGAAACAACGCTTTTTGTTCTCCTCAACAAAATGGAGGCATGTGATTTATGGACAGCCAGCATCTGTTTGGAGCAAAGGGAGACACAGATTCATGTCTGCTATTATGGGCTGTCCATGTTACCGGGGTGAGAATTTGAAAGAGGGGGGGCTTCTGTTGGTAGGGGGGTGGTTGCAGCCGTTAAGAGCAAGACCTTCTGGGAAAGTACACTGTCAGTTCATTGTCGTACTGTGAATCTGTGACATTGCAGCGTGTGGGAGAGGTGTTGTATTACATTGTATATCACAAACAGATGTACTCTAGGCCTACGAGCCACCCGGGGGCGTTTTTTTTTTTTTTTTTTTTTTTTTTTTTGGAAAGAGTCAAGTGTTTGGTGGGTGGGACCGAGAGCGAGACGAAAAGTTTGATACACCAACTGATAATGTGTTACCACGTGGAGCAAGAGGGAGGATGAAATCTGTTGTATCATCATTCCTTGCAATAAATACGGCTTTGTGCGCAAGACTGATATGATCATTTTGATTTATGACATGCACGCAAGACTTCCAGGAATCCCTGAGACTGTGCGCACACGAGGCTGTGTGGATTTTTAGTGTCTTGGAGAGGAGCAGAGGCAGCAGGGACAAAGAGACATACATAAATACAGATGGAGGGAATGAAATAGCCAAGCAGCGGAAGTGAGACAGAGTGCAGTAGACAGTGAGGGGAGATTGTGTGTCGGTGTGTGCAGTGTAGCATTGACTCCTGCATGCTCCCAGTGATAGATAGTGTCAGGTTAGGCTGCTCAGTGGCAGGTCTCACACTGTCAATGCTATGGCTGTGGGGAGAGCAGGGGCCTGAAATGTTTTAACACCCATCGCTGATCCCTGTCAACATACACACTAACACACATGACATCAGGCGGCGCCGCGCTGCGTATACGCGCAACCTGAGTGTGTGTTTCCACGTCTACACATGCTTGTGTGTGTACGCTTCACATTCTTTTGTGCATCATCTTGTCTCCTCCCTAAAAAAAAATACTTAACATCTCCGAATCACAGCCTTAGAAAACAATTATACCAGCCCAGTTTTTTTGTTTTGTAAGGATCTTTTTTTTCTCCTCCTCCAGGCAGCAACAGAGAGAAAAAAGCCCCTCATTGTTCCATTGTTCACATTGTGTCATTCTTTGCCTTTGGAACAGCGATTGTTTGCTGCACAGTTAGGAACACAATGGTGTTCACATAAAAATGAGCCACTTAGCTCTCACACTAAATTGCAAATTGCATAGCACTGCAGAGAAGAGTCGGGCTTTTCCAAATTCGCTTATTCACATTTTCCGCTCCTTACCAGCCCCTATAAAACCAGCCGCTTCTGCTGAGGTGGACAGAAACGGTGACAGTCGCAGCGCTCCCTGTATCTGTATCCTGTGTTTTTGATAGAGTAAGAAGAGAGATAGTCACTTATATTGGGAGAATTGTGTTATGATTCGCCATAATCATTTGGAATCAAAATCAATATCCTGTTGCAGATAATGTCTAACAACAAAATATTAACCGTGAATACGGGCATGTGCGGCACAGTTGGTGGAGTTTTAGGGGTGAAGTGTGTTGAGTGTGACATATACGCCTCCAATGGGAAATCCTCTCTGTTTCCATGAGACTCACCTTTACTGTAAATCTTACATAGCAAGTGTATATATCCCCCCTGCTTGCATATAGCAAAAGGTGGCATGTTGCACCACTGCAGCTTTAAATCTGAAAGTGGCCGTGAGGTGCTCCGGTGACGAGTGACTGGAAAGTATTGTGTCATCCGTAAAGAAGAAGAAAAAAAATGTTGCACAGGAGTGGGTGATTTTTCCAGGCGCTGTTAAAAAATAGTTTTGCATGGGTGCCTTTGCGCTCCTGTTAGTAAAACACGTCTTGGAGCCCTCCCGCTGCCGTGACCAAGAATGAAGTACTCTCTTGGGCCAGACAAAATCAATTCCTCACTCGGGCAAATTTCCTCCTTTCCTGCTTTTTTTTTCTAGTCCAGCTATTTGTTTTTAATGCTGGCATAGACTTACGGCTCGGGGATGGCAGTTATGCCAAACAGTATAAACTACACCTCCTGACAAACATTCAGAACGCCATTGAACTTTCATTCATTTTTTGGTGGTGTCAGCCTCAACTTTCCAAGGCTTTGTTATGAAGAAGTAGTGCTGTGATTTCCACAGTTCCTCAAATGTGGCACACACCTTTTTTTTTTTTTATAGAACGCACATCCGTCTATGTCTTTCCAAAGCCTGCGTTTATCAGTTTATCATTGAGATCTGTTTATTTGAATGATCCCCTGGATAAATTACCTGAGCCGGTACATGCACAGCATTTACAAGAGATAGAGGGTTTTTTCCCTGTGGGAAATCAGAGTCACTGACTCAGTACCCATCATTGCCATTAAATCAAGTATAATCCTACGCTTACAGCCTAACACTTATCTAGAAGTACAACACTTGTGTCATTAACTGATGTTGGGCACTTAATCATGTTGTAGAAAGTTATTTTTGACCAAAATGATTCACATAAGTGACTTTTAACCTTTTCTACGCTCTCCCTCTTTTTCATAGACCCATTTTTGTCTTTTTTAGGGGGGGCAGGAGGTGTTTATGAGGAGATTGCAGGTCAACAGCGTATGCCACATAGAAGTGATGTACATCATCTGAAAGCTGGGAAAATCAATTTAGGTGCAGGTCAGCACTGTCAGGTTTTTGTAGTCATAAATCAGGAATAAAAGATGATTAATTAATTAAAATAAAATTTAAATGTATATAAGGGCTGAGAACATTATGATTGAAGTATATGGTGGCCATTTCTGTGCTCTATTATTTCTCTTAAGTTGTTGCAGCATTTTTTTGGGCTGACACCCTTTGTTGCACAGATTTGGTGTTAAATTTAACCATTTTTTACCTCTCGATAATTGATAAAAATGGTCAATAATCCCTCCACAATACTGCATTAAGACACCAAGACCTTGAGGAGCACCATAGACAAAGCCACAATGTGATTTGCTATCAACCATTTCTGCAAGAACTATATTGATTTTATTCACTCTAGCTTTAAAACTGAGCCCGCTACAACCCCTTAAAGTCAAAATTTAGTGTAACATTGTAGAGCTAGTTAGCATTCTTCTTGACAAGCTAGTATGAAAGGGTTGGTACCAGTGGATTCCTTAAGTTTTCTAGTTTCATGTGATATCAGAGCCTCCAATCTCCAAAAAAAGTAAAGGCAGCCAAGGGCACCAGCACCCTAAACGAGTGGAAGAGGTTAAATACAAAAAAATCCACATATTTCTGCCGTTTTCACTCATCTCAGTACTTCTATAGACTGATTCAATGACTGGCACATGATTAGGAAATGATTTAAATCTTTTCATCAAGTTGTATGCAAGCAATTCCTATTCTAAATGTTCGCAAATGCCAATTTATAAGCTATATATTTGAAATATGGACTATCACGCTGGCACAAGAGGAAGGCCATTGTACTAAGCACAATTCCCTTTTTGATAACATAAAAATCCCCTTGTGAGCAATCATCTTTGTGTATTTGGCCAGAGTCGGTTTCACACGGTTTCCAGCTCCTCCTCCTCTCTTTCTGCATCGACCCGGGGTGATTTCCATGAGAATCAACGTGGCGATTAATCACAGTGTTCCTCCACTCCCAGATGTCATTCAGGGCCTTTTAAAGACATCAGCGCTCTGTGATGTTTATGGGAGGAGAAAGAGATATGTGCTTGGCAGTCCAGCCCAGAGACCCTTGTGCAGATCTCCCTCTGGGACGCTCATACAGTCAGTCAGCTACTACTACTGTCCTGGATGGTCCCAAACACAGTCAGACTTCCTCCTCCAGAGACAGAATCAATCGAAGCCAGGCCTGACCGACAGCTGTACTCAATTTCTGATTGATGGTGTCCATAAAAAGTTTTCCAGACAATCCCACACACTTTCTGTTGTGCATTTGTGACTTTATTCTTTTCTTTTACCAAAATGTGGTTAATTTACTGTAAAGATAGATAGATTTTACAGTTTTAAATTGTTATTTAGACTATTTCTAAAGTAGACAGAACTAGATTAATGCTTTTTAAGTAATTTTACTAATTATACTCATCTGTGAGAAGAAAAGGGTGTACGGTAGGTACTGTATTTATAATCCTGTTCAAAAACATAAAAACATTGTACACACTTCAGGACACACACTCACCACTGCCCTCGATCATACCTTTAACTTAAGTTGGAGTTCATAAGGCGTTTTAAAGATTTACGGCATAATCACTTCATAAAAACTTGGTCAGTCCTCTACCGCATATCAGAGCCCTGAGGCAACAGAAAGTGTTCTGACTCTCACACCCTCCCCTTTATAAATATTTCATTTTTTTTACATGCTGTAATATTACAGCTATTTAGCTGATGACGTGTTTGTGATGAAAACATCATTCATCATTATTTGATTCATCCAGAACAAAACGTTGGACTTTTGGGGGTGGGAACAACCTTTCTACAGCAGAAATACACAAAGAGTAATGTAAATTTGACTACTTAACTTCCCCTGTTTGAATCATGATTTTGGGGGGGGCCCATATGGCGCCCTGTTGCCCCGTGTGAGGCTAAATTTATCCATATACTGTACATGTTTAATACATTAGAAGACCCAGATCCTCCAAAGGGTAGGATATCCTAACCTTAGCTTTACCTTTAAATAATTTAGATAAGATAAGATGAACCTTTATTAATCCCCGGAGGGAAATTCGGGAATTTCAATAATTAGATAATGATATGCATGCTGCAACACAGCAGTAACATAGTTAATCACATAGTTAGGGATGCATCAATCCGACTTTTTCAGCCCTGATACCGTTAGCAGTACCTGGGCTTTGGGTATCAGCCGATACAGAGTACTGAGCTAATACCAGTGTTTAATTAATAATCTGCATGCCTCACTGTGTGGACGTCCCTGGGATCATTCTGACTTGCTCTTTATTATTGAAATAATTAATCATACACCAGCAACTTGATGGAAAATTTAAAAAATTTGCAGGAATTACAATTTAGGTGTAAACCTTTTTAATACAGCAGCAAATTGGTCAAAACTTAAACAGGAATCAGAATTGCAGTGAAAAATATATGTTGCATATAAACATAAAATTGAGGTGAAAGGACTGATGACTCTAAATTGCCTGTTGGTGTGAATGTCAATGGTTGTCTGTGTCTATGCCTGTCCAGGGTGTATCCCGCCTTCGCCCAATGCCAGCTGTGATTGGCTCCAGCCCCCCCATGACCCCTAACGGGATAAGCGGTTGAAGATGAATGGATTGGCCCCATTGTCATGATACCCGATCCAGTTATTTGAATCGGTATCAGCCCGATATCCGATCCAGTTTTGGTATCAGTGGATCCATACATATAGTATTAAGTGAATATCATAATGATGCTTATAGTGTAAGAGCAGTTTCTCTCTGCTTTAGAACTTGCAGAGCAAATTATCAGTAATCTATTGCTATTTTCTCTGTTTAAAAAAGTAAAAACATGGCTGTCTCCACAGTAAGTACTGGCAAAAATGAGGACAACAAAAGCAGGAGACAGGAAATTCCCTTACATGAACTGAGCTAAAAGGTTAATAATCCCGAGCTCTAACAGGTCCCTGATAATGAAAGGGAAAGCGCAGGCTTCAAGTGATGTCTGAGTGAAGGTGGTGGGTGGAGGGGTGAGCTCAGTTTAAAGAGTCTAGTGAAGTCAAAGACGTGTTAATAAACAGTTATGGAGAGCCCCGGGGGGTGGGGGTGCTTGGGGGTCGTGAGGATGGAAGGAAGCAAGGAGGGTGAAGGGGTTGGGGAGGGCAGGGGGGGGGGGTGCTGGATGGGGTGAATTGGGGGGTCAGGATCATGGTAGTCAAACTGCTGTTTCCTCCTGGGGAGAAGAAAGGAGTTAATGACACCCTAGAGCTTCCCACCCCCACCCGCCGCTCCTCCCTCTCTTTTATGGAGGGTGAGCGACACACACAGCCCTTTCGGAGGTGAGGAGGCCAGGGAGACAGCCATGCCGTCCCACCACCCCCGCTAGCGGGAGACTCTAACAAAAAGGAAGGAGGAGGAGGAGGAGGCGCGATAACTGTGATTATTATTACTAAATATAATATAAAACAGTCAGTGCGGGGGCACGGGGAAAGGGATCCACCCATCCGCCCACACGCTCGCTATGGTAAAACTCGGTTGAAGATGCGGGGACAGGTTTAAAGACAGCGCCTTTTCAATGCCAGGGGAAAGGGAGGGGTTAATGAGGGGCTTGGTGAAGGAGCTTATGGCAGGGTGAGGGGTGAGGGAGCAGGGAGCAGGGAGAGGGGTGGCTGGTAGGGATGCCGTGGTGTCAGCGGAGGAGACGGCGGAAACAGACCCGGAGACAAAGCTGAGACAAGGCGACAGTGAGCATGTCCTCTCCCCCACAAATGAGGGACAATCAGTAACAAATATGTCACTGTGTTTTTGAGCTGTAATTGTATCTTCTTCCGTTGGCCAGGATGTGTAACTTTTGAAAAGGTGAGATGCATCATTTCTCCCAGTTTTGTCAGAAACGGGAGGCAGGGGTGTCTGAGGAATCACATGTGATGGAGAGGGTAACAAAGTAGCTTCCCCTGCCGTGCCATTTTGAAAATACCAGAATGTAGTTGATGTGGGAGGATATTTTTACTGTTTTCCTGTCTGTGATTTATCACGAACTGATACATCATTTCCCCAAGTTTCATGAAAAGTGGAACAGTGGTGACAAACCAGCGAACAAACAAACAAACTGACACAAAGCCTTTCTTTGATACGCGGATAAAAGAATGAGTTAACCTGATTTTTTTAGTCTCTCCGTGATGAAGTGACGGCAGTGGCAGCGTCCCGACAGCCACAGGAGAGGTGTTGACCAGTGGAAGTTGAGACAACACCGGTGCAAGTCAAGGTCACAGGAAATCAGGGGAAAGACAGCAGTTAAGTGCTGATGTGCTGTGGCAGCAGCCCTGAGCAAAGGGGCACTAAGTATGGGATGGTCCAGGCCTGAGTCCCAGGGCAATAAATCCCTCCTCTCCCTGTCCAAAATTCATTAATGGCCACACAAAGTGGCCAGTGAAACCAGATGGAGGGAGGAATGAGGGTGTGTGTTGGTGTTGGGAGGATGGGGGTTAGCGTTTATTCTTGGGACACACTGGAGTCCTGGGATAGGGGATAACTGGTTCTACTCCAGTGTAGTGTGAAATTATAAAGCGTTACCTGCTTTAATTTTCCAAATACAAATTAAATCCTCAGTAAGCTGACTTTAAATCAATAGTTTCATTTAAGGGGCCCCGTGATTTAACAAAAATGAAAACTAGCTGGTCTGCTCAATGGAGCCGGGTCATAAATCACAGAGCTGTGGGAGGCAAAAAGCCGATTTGACTTGTATATGGAGCGGCCGGTGGCCAGGGGGGAGCGCGGCGGGGAAATGAACTCACGCTTTATTAGGACTCATATTGACCTGCCTCTCCTACCTCCACCAGCACCACCTCCGCTCTCACAGCGTCATGCTGTATACACCCCCCCGATTGAAAACCAAGAGGTGTTCAAGTGGAAAACATTTATTCCTTAAGTCACACGAGTGAATTTTCTGTTTTTGCCTCCTCAAGTGTGGCGACTTTCTGGTTCAAGAGGAAAGAAAATAAGAGATAAAACAATCCAAACTTTTAAAAAAGTGGGGGGGAGGGAGGTAAAACTTGAATCGAATCTGGAAACAACAAATGTATTGTCAAAATGCAAGAAGAGGGAAAGAAAAAAAAAACATGTCTCACCGGTGAGGTTTTTATTTGTACATCAGTTGTGCATGCCAACATCAAACATTTAATGTCAGCATTCTTCAGAGACACAGACGAAAGGAAGCGAGATGCAAGGCTCACATTGTCATCAAACAATCAAACAGTCATCCGCTTCTCCAAACAGCTTGCAGCTCAGCTCAGCTGGCACCAGACACTCACATTACAATAAACATCTCTCCTAATGTTGTGCTTACACCACGCCATGCTTACACAGACACAATGCACACAGACAGAAAAAAAAATAATACTCTGTTTAATAGGTCGGCCTGACAGCTGGAAAATGGAAGTCAAAAACACAAAACAGCGCTCGCACACCGTCACGCGAACATCAGCGCTGGTTGAAGTCGCTCTCGCCATCTATACTTTGCTGGAGGATTATGATGGAAGATGGCCATGAACATTATGCTTGATTGTGAATGAATGGTTCAGCGTGCCACAATAAATCCATTATCAACTTGTTATGTCATACTTAAATTCTCCCCCAAAGTGTTCCCATATATCTTGTCAGTGGTTCATTAGCCATTTGGACAGGTAAAGCTTTCTGAGTTCGGCCCACAGCTGACCCCATATTCTGCCTCTGTGTTCCACTTAAAAATAATGGACATCCCCTGTCCCGCATCCATCAATCACGCGGCATGAATCCCCTGGAAAAATAGTTTCGAGGGTTAGGAATTACAGTTACAGCGGCTTTCTGACTGCGGATAGATTAGCCAGGCATTAGCAGTGTTTCATTAACCTTGCGTTAAGTGACATCCTCACATGATTAATGGACATTATTAACAAAAGGAAGATTGTATTTCCGAAAATGAACCTTTTGTGAAATGTCTGCTGCATTGTTAATAGCTTTGTTTATTAATCATTCATAGGAGAGGGCCTTCATTTCTGAGGTAGTGATACATAGAATGGTCTATGAAGGAGACTGACAGCGGCACTGAGTGAGGTCCATGCAGAATGCAAGCATTTGTCTGCCAGTGCACACCATTTGCATTTCAAGTATTCAACAGTTTCGTGCAAGCATATGCAGGGCTGGAAAAAAGCTAAGTACTGTACTGAAGTACGGTTTCAGGGTACTTGTCCTTTACTTGAGTATTTACATTTTATACTACTTCACTTCATACTTCTGTTCCACTACATTTCGGAGGAAAATATTGTACTTTTTTCATTTATTTGTCATTTACTAGCCAAGATGTCACACTAAAAAAAAATATGATAAGCACATATGATGCAGTGATTTATTAGAAATTAAACCAGTTGTGTACCAACATTTTTGGCTTTTGACACCTTGCATAACAAGTATGTAGTTGGGGACCTTTGTTATGTTTTGATGTCTACGGGCTTTCATTTCTGGTTTAACTTTTTAAAGCCTAAAATGTCAAAAAAATAAGTGGAGAAACATCCAAAAAGTGAAAACAGATTCTTAAAACAGCATATTAAGGCCATTGTAGGGAAGAAAAATAATACTGTGGTTGTGATTGCTTAGGGGGATAATAATCCAAGAACAAACACAATTTCTGAGACTAAAGTCGTAAATTTACAAGAAAAATTATATTCTTTGAGATTAAAGTGGCAAATATACCAGAAAAAAACAAACAAATTTCAGATTATAAAGTCATAATACTTGGAAAAATAATGGAGTGCAAAACGGTGGTATCACCAGACACCACCTGAATTCTAATTAACAGTAGTGTAATTGGACATGAAAGAAAATGTGTATATGTATCTTTCGTGACCTTCACCACGCTTTCCATAGTAACACTACATTAGGCGCAAAAAATTCAGACGATGGCTGGAGATACCATGATTTTTTTATTTATTTTTTTTCCAGAGTATACCCAAGACTTTTTTTCTCGTACCTTTACGACTTTAATGTAGGAAATGTAGGAGTTTTTTCTCTGAATATCAGAGAGGAGTCAACGATCAGTTGAGGAAACACCAAGCACCGCCCACCAGCCGGCGCACACTTCCTTATTTTACAGCTAAACAGTAACTACAAGATGTTTCTGACAACATTTTATGTGTGAAATAGTCATTACAGTAACAGAATATTGATTCATATTTGATCAGTGCTGCCTAATTTGACCGTTAATTAGAAGCATTGACAGCTGCTTCCTTTGAATGAACAGCCAATAGGAACGCGTGAATTACAATATGCTGAAAGGTTATTATGGGATTTTTGCCCAATGATGCCAAAAATATTCAGCCTGCTGCAGGTTTAAGCAAAGGATTCTTCCACCACTGGATGTATGTCCACTATAACCTTCCATCACTAATATAACACAGTAGTTGTGAGTCAGATTTGAGTTATTATTATGACTTTGACATTTTCTGTAAAAACCAAGCGTGGGTCCTGCATCACACAGGCAGGTGATGCATTTGACATTTTGGATTAAGTATGAGCACTGATGACAAAGAAAAGAGCACCACCTATTGAGGCTTAAAGGAAGAAAGACCCCACAGATACTCCTTGATTGACACGTGAAACCACAAAGCAAAGACATCACAGCAATGTAAGGAGGCAAAACACAAGCGTTTGGAGGATTACTGCTTTAACTCCGTTTCCTTTTTCTGTTGCTTCATGTCACAGCGAGCTGCCTGTCCATGACGCTGGCCGGAGAGGACGAGAGTTCACACCAGAGACGGCCTGTCCATCACCTCTCATCCTGCCGGGCTCTTCTGAGGGTTGCTGTCCTGCACGGTGAAAAGCAGTGGGTGAGGCTGGAGGTGAGGCGGCAGGTGAGTCCAGGGATGGGGAGGGGGTGAGCGGCGGCAGAAAGACGAGGGGAGGGCATGAGGTGCTGCTGTCCGGGCCTCCTGTCCTGCTGTCTGGAAACTCTCCAGGCCACATGGGAGCTCACGGGGCTGTCGGTGCTGTCGGATGACCTGACAAACCGGGCTGCCGCCACATCCTCTGTGTGTGTATATATGTGAAGTATGAAGTGCGGGTTTGTTTGAGCGCACACCTGTGTTTGTGCGTGTCCTTGACTGCCATGAGTGTTTGTAGCAGGCTTTTTATCTGCGCTCCTTCTGGGGTGACATATTGCACCCTCCCGCAGCTAATAGGCTAAAAAAAATACATAAAGCAGCATAAAATGAAATAAAAATGCAAGTCTAGTCGTCAGGTCTGACGGGATAAGCAGCTCAATCATCAACTCACCGGCTGTCAAATCCCCAAGCCAGGCACAAACACACAAGCATAATGCAAGAGGTTAGAGAGCCACTAGAGGGGTCGCTTCAAATCCTGGGACCAGCTGAAAAAATAGGTATTGCCCTCCTTTCTTCTCAGCAAGTGAGACCGTGTGAATGTAAAGCATGAAACTGAGCTCGTTGGCCTTCTGTATCTAAATGGTATAAATATCAAATCAAATGCAGGATGCGTGACGTGTTTTGCTTGCGAAATCTGAGATTTCATTTTTCCTGTAAACGCTGGACTCTCCTCCCTTCCTCTCCACCTCCTAGTCAGCCTGTGGTGGAGGTCTTGCCCCCCCTCCCTCCTCCTCATCCTCCTCTCTGTCCCACAGCCTGCTGCTGGGCTGGAGGATGACTGACGCTGTCATAATGTCTAGCAGTCAAACAGACCCGCTTCCTGACGGGTGGCGGCAAACGCAATGTGACACAGCCAGCAGTATCTGGTTTCTCCTGCACCGACTACATTTCATATGGCTCAGAGGGGCTTAGAGCGGCCACGGGGAGGGCGTCTCTCTCAGTGTGTGTGTGTGTGTGTGTGTGTGTGTGTGTGTGTGTGTGTGTGTGTGTGTGTGTGTGTGTGTGTGTGTGTGTGTGTGTGTGTGTGTGTGTGTGTGTGTGTCTGTAGGAGGTAATCGAGCAGATGTCAGGAGAGAGTCTGAGAGGGGATGTGTACACTGAGGGACGACTGAAACCTGTCACATTGATTTTCAGTGGTCTAGTAGCATGGGGCGATGTGTGTGTCTGTGTGTGTCTTTGTGGAGTGTGCATGTCCATGTTCAGAGCAGTGGTAACACAGCAAATATAATCACACTGTTAGATTCACTTACAGTGTTAATACCCACTTGCATGTGGAAAGCACAATAAAATAGAAGTATTCATATAAAAGAAAGAATAATAAATGTATTTGATTTCTGAAGACATCCATATCCGCTTAACACGTGCAAGTTTAAACTGTAAGTTCATGAATCCATTTCAAGAGAGCAAATTCCACATTTCACATGTATTTTTCTGAAAATGATAATGTGATGATTCCCAGTTAACCCACCCCAAAAAAAAGACATTCCAATCACTCATGTCTGGCAAAAAGAAATAGTTTAGTACAGATTTAAAACTGCCTCCGCAGCACCAGCGTGAGGAAAGAATGATTAAAAGAAATCAGCAACACCCATAAAAAGACAATTTTGGTGGGATTAATGAGCGCGCTTCATGACAAATTTGTTTAAAAAATGATGTATGAACGGATCTTTTTCATTCCCCTCTCATTTTTTTTAGGAACCAAACATATTAACCTGCACAATACGTCCTACCTGGTTAGCTGGTGCATTTATTTTCTTGAATGAGACGTTAAAAAAACACAAATCATCAGAATCACCATTATTCTCAGATCGTACTGTAACTCCACATGTACTACAGACAAAATGAACCAGGAGGACTCTCAGATGAAATGTCACAGCTATATATCCTCAGGCTCATTTTAGTGTAAAAGCAGCCATGGCGCGGCTTGTTGAGCAACATGGGCAGAAGCATGACATCCGTTCACCTACCTAGCTCCTTCTTCTCCCTCCTCCTCCTCCTCCTCCTCTATGAATCCTAGAAGATTCCCAGCAGAGGAAACGCAGACGCTCTCCAGGTTCTAGGTTAAATACAGACACCACACAGCCGCCACAACGCTCATCACAACCCCTCTTCCCGCCATACATAGTGTGCCATCTTTTGGCCGCACTCAGAACTGCCTCCTCTGCCTCCTTCCTCTTTTCCTTTTTTTTTTTCCTTTACAGGAAAAGATCATAAAATCAGTGAAATAAAGTGAAATGGTTGTCTGGGGATGGATATGTCCCTTGCAACGTGAAGTGGAACTTGAGGAAATCGACGGATCTCCTGCAGCTTTGCGGAGGACTATTGCTGCAGGGCCCTTTTTTTTTTTTTTTTTTTTTCAAAACC
The DNA here is from genome assembly GCA_947000775.1 of Pterois miles. NCBI lineage: Eukaryota > Metazoa > Chordata > Actinopteri > Perciformes > Scorpaenidae > Pterois > Pterois miles. Next base: position 16,518,166 of record CAMQGK010000327.1, read on the forward strand.
TTACAATTTATGCAGGGCTCTCCAGCCGTAAAAACACACATTTCTGCCTTCTGATGTCTCACGCGCTTCGCTCCTGATGAGAGGATTGGACGAATGAATGAGCCGAGAGCTGAAAGTAATTATGGCGGTTAAAAACAATTAGACATAAATATTACAACTTTGTATAAAATCATGAGGACTTGTGTGCGGATGCGTGTGTGTGAATGGCATGCATGCATACACTTCCACACAGCAAAACACAGAGAGAGAGATAGAGATATTCACCTTCGAAGGGTCACTCTCCTCTTCCTGGCTCATTAAAAACAGCCCCATTAGCAGTGTTCCTTCAGAGCCTGACTGCCGACAGATATGTGAGTGTGTGTGTGTGTGTGTGTGTGTGTGTGTGTGTGTGTGTGTGTGTGTGTGTGTGTGTGTGTGTGTATACACTGGATTGTAAAGACATGCAGCGTTTTGGAGGCCTCTGGGCTGCCGAAGAATACATTAAACAGCAAAGAGCCCCTCTCCTCTTCCTGACTGACTCCTGCTGGGACTACTTAGCATTTCTGGGGTGAAAACTTCTCCAGCAAGGTTGTCAAACACTATACACAAATTACAGCGGAGCTAAATTGCTCCTGTACATAGTTGTTTAACTTTTGTGGTGGCTCGTGTGTGTCTTTTCAAGCGTGTGTTTGTCTTGGCCCGATGAAGGCTGTATTCCCTCGGTACGCTACGGGCAATGTCGCTGGAAGGGAAGGGAGCACATTTGTAAAAAATTTGCGAAAGAGACGTTCAAAGCTGAAAATCCCACAAGAGTCCAAAACAACTTCACAATCGTCTGCTCATGAAAATTCTGGAGGTTTTAATGTGTTTTTGGGTCACAGATGGTAAGAGGAAGTAAAAATATCTCATTTCTTTGCGCTCATTGTATCGTGATCCAGGGAGAATTAAGCTGAAGAATTAAAAATTAAATTAAATGCTAATCACAATCAGTTCACATCTAAGTTTGTCCTTGCTGCCTCATAAAGATAATGAATGAGGTTTGATTGGCAAAGACCTTATCTCAGATCAGCACTGGAAGCCAGTCTCCTAACTATTCTCCTTCATTAGATCTGTCCTGGTGGTGTTGTTATAGGTGTTACAGTCAGGTATCTGTACTGTACTTTGTACTTTATTGCTCTCCTTGTAAGAGCTACTGCATGTTTTCAACCTGTAACTTTGGGAATTGTAGTGGTCGAAGAAGTTCTCTGATCCTTTACTTAAACTAAAAGAAAGAAATGGTACAAATTTATAAGGATATTACATTACATGCCCTCAAAATTATCCTTAAGTGAAAGAACAGATGTATTATCAGCATCATTTACTTAAAGTATCAAATGTAAAACTAGACGTTCTGCAGAAAAGTGGCCCCCGTGAGTGACATTAGTACTAATGCTTCAATGTGTATCATATTTTACAGCTGTAGCTGGTGGAGATGGAGCTATTTTAGTTTGTAGTTTAGGCCAGTGTTTCCCAAACTAGGGGCCAAGCCCCGTCCAGAGGGTCACAAGATAAATCTGAGGGTTTGTGAGATGATTAATGGATAGGAAAAAAGAAAAAAACAAAACTTTATATTCATTTTTGGACTTTAATCTTATCTTTGTTTCTGTGAAATGTTGGATACTTTTACCTCTTTAGGCCTGGAACAGTTATTAAAATTAAACTATAGTGTATGTTGTATATATTGATGGGGAAATCGGTCCATTTACCTTTTGATAGTTTGTTTTTTTTTGTTTGAACCAGAAAACTCAAATACAGAAATACCACAGTTTTCTCGTTTTTTTTCTTTTAAACCAATTTTTTTAAATTCAGGTTAAGAGCGATGTAGCGAGGTAGTTTATGAAAAGGACAAGGATTCAAATCTGTGTTAATATAAGTGGAGAATGACATGGTTCCATTAAAAAAGTCCTCTATTTATATACATGTATAATCATGTGTATGTACAATATGTATAATCATTTACTGAAAATTTAGTAAAATTCAGTTTTGTTTGTGAGGACAATTATTATCATGATTATACTGAATATATATTAGCAGAATTCTAATTCACTTCTACCTTAGATAAGTTAAGGGTAAACCACGTCGCAGTGAGGTGAAGGCAGTCGAGAGTGAATTGTGTCTATGGAGGTCCCTAGGACAGTAACACCAGTGTGTGTGTGTGTGTGTGTGTGTGTGTGTGTGTGTGTGTGTGTGTGTGTGTGTGTGTGTGTGTGTGTGCGAGCATATGGACGTGTCTTGTAAGAGCGATAACAAATCGCCCCACTGCTCACCGCCACCAGTCATCCATTAAAACTGAACCAGGATTCAAATACTGGACCCATCAGAGGTGCCAATAACGAGGAGCCCTGTAGAAAATTACAGGGGAATTTAAGTATGCTGGCTAATGGCATTGGCACCGACACTTTGCCAATACACATTTAGCGGTGTGGTGGTGCGGCTGGCCCGGGGTGCCGGCGTAGACTGACACATCTCTCTTGAGTCTGTCCAGGCGGGAGATTGGCCTGTCTGTCAGCAGCCAGGTCCCTGCCATTACCCATGATCACCCCCAGCTCTTCTTACCCTTTTAACCCCCCACCCCTGCACTAACATACCCTCTCTTCTCCCTTTGTCCACAACATCCCTCCGTGTTTTCCTCTTTCGCTGCCACCTCTGTCCTCCATCCTTGTATTACAGCGCTGTTGTAGTGGTAAACAAAAAAAGGTGTTTAAACTCTGCCCTCCAGTCGATGATCTTAATGAGACAAAACAACCAGCGTAATAAAAATCAGATAAACCTGCAGAAAAGCACTAATTAATGGGCTTTTTGCCTTTTTAAAACTTAAATTGCTCTAACACCATTTAGTTGACATGTTAGATTGAACTTAGTCTACAGCGCTATCAGTAATGTTGCAATGCTGATCAGAAATGATGCTGCTAAAGTGACAGTGCATAGTTGCTCTCTTTCCTTTATTTGTGAAATATGTTAAGTGTTAATACTAGCTCATTATTGGATTACACTTATTGAATATAAAATAGAATATAAGTTCGAGTCTGATTCTTAGTTTTTGTTTAATGTTTTATCCGATTTAATTAAGTCTGATGTGGTTCGTATGCAGACTTTTTCCATATTGGTTGAACTCAGTTTCCTTGCTGTTTCTCATAATACGTTCTTATTTATAGTCAGGGATGCACCGATCTGACTTTTTCAGTCCTGATGCTGATAGCAATACCTGGGCTTTGGGTATCAACCGATACAGAGTACCAATCCAGCACCAGTGTTTAGTTAATGAACTGCATACATCACTGTGTAGAAGTCAAGTCAATTTTATTTGTATAGCCCAAAAATCACAATTTTGCCTCAGGGGGCTTTACAGTCTGTAAGGATACAACATCCTCTGTCCTTTACAGAACGACCCTCTCATCGGATAAGGAAAAATTCCCCAACCAAAAAAACCTTTTAGCAAGGAAAAAAATGGAAGAAACCTCAGGAAGAGCAACAGAGGAGGGATCCCCCCCAGGATGGACAGACATCCAATAGATTTTATGTGTACAACAACATAATGAAAATAAAACATAGGCGATCCGTATGACAAAATTTAATACATATAATGTGAACATAATTGTGTGACAAAGTGGCTCCAGAAGAATGTCAGTCAGCTTCCCGGCATCAGCAAATAGATAGAGCCAGATCAACACAACCTCCTCTCCATGACAAATAGATAGAGCCAGATCAACACCACCTCCTCTCCATGACAAATAGATAGAGCCAGATCAACACCACCTCCTCTCCATGACAAATAGATAGAGCCAGATCAACACCACCTCCTCTCCATGACAAATAGATAGAGCCAGATCAACACCACCTCCTCTCCATGACAAATAGATAGAGCCAGATCAACACAACCTCCTCTCCATGACAAATAGATAGAGCCAGATCAACAGCACCTCCTCTCCATGACAAATAGATAGAGCCAGATCAACACCACCTCCTCTCCATGACAAATAGAGCCAGATCAACAGCACCTCCTCTCCACATCAAATAGATAGAGCCAGATCAACACGACCTCCTCTCCATGACAAATAGATAGAGCCAGATCAACACCACCTCCTTTCCATGACAAATAGATAGAGCCAGATCAACACAACCTCCTCTCCATGACAAATAGATAGAGCCAGATCAACACCACCTCCTCTCCATGACAAATAGATAGAGCCAGATCAACACCACCTCCTCTCCATGACAAATAGATAGAGCCAGATCAACACCACCTCCTCTCCATGACAAATAGATAGAGCCAGATCAACACAACCTCCTCTCCACATCAAATAGATAGAGCCAGATCAACACCACCTCCTCTCCATGACAAATAGATAGAGCCAGATCAACACCACCTCCTCTCCATGACAAATAGATAGAGCCAGATCAACACAACCTCCTCTCCACATCAAATAGATAGAGCCAGATCAACACCACCTCCTCTCCATGACAAATAGATAGAGCCAGATCAACACCACCTCCTCTCCATGACAAATAGAGCCAGATCAACAGCACCTCCTCTCCACATCAAATAGATAGAGCCAGATCAACACGACCTCCTCTCCATGACAAATAGATAGAGCCAGATCAACACCACCTCCTTTCCATGACAAATAGATAGAGCCAGATCAACACCACCTCCTCTCCATGACAAATAGATAGAGCCAGATCAACACCACCTCCTCTCCACGAAAATAGATAGAGCCAGATCACCGCCTCCTCCCATGAAATAGTAGGCCGATCCCCCCCCCGCAAATAGATAGAGCCAGATCAACACCACCTCCTCTCCATGACAAATAGATAGAGCCAGATCAACACCACCTCCTCTCCATGACAAATAAATAGAGCCAGACCAACACCACCTCCTCTCCATGACAAATAGATAGAGCCAGATCAACACCACCTCCTCTCCATGACAAATAGATAGAGCCAGATCAACACCACCTCCTCTCCATGACAAATAAATAGAGCCAGACCAACACCACCTCCTCTCCACATCAAATAGATAGAGCCAGAGTGGCACGACCTCCTCTCCATGACAAATAGATAGAGCCAGAGCAGCAGGACCTTCTCTCCATGACAAATAGATAGAGCCAGATCAACACCACCTCCTCTCCACATCAAATAGATAGAGCCAGATCAACACCACCTCCTCTCCACGACAAATATAGATAGAGCCAGATCAACACGACCTCCTCTCCACGCTATATAGATAGAGCCAGAGCAGCACGACCTTATCTCAAGTCACTGAATCAGGCTTGATGTAAATGTTGCTTTCCTAATTTTGTTGAACAAAATGTAACAAATAAATACAGTACATAGATAAAATTTGACTGAATTTTATTACCATATTAAATCATACACCTGCAACTTGGTAAAAAAATCTACAAAACTGACAGGAATTACAATTCAATTGTAAACCATTTAAATGCAGCAACAAATTGGTCAAAAGTTAAAAATTCCAGTGTATAATTTATGTAGTATACATACATAGAATTGAACTATCTGTATTGATGCATCCCTATTTGTTACTGTTATTATTACATATTTTTTTAGCATGAAGTCAGACACAAATTAGTGAGTTTTCCTTTCTCAAAAATAAGCAGAAGTTCACCCAACTCTTCAAAAATGATTGGAAAATGTTGCCTCAAAGTTTTATCAAATTAGCTGTTTTTACAGAGTACATATTATGAATTTCAATGAATTCAAAATAATGTCAATTTATACATGTAAAGGTTACATGAGTTTATGATGGTTTACAGCTGTTACATCCCTGCATCCCTCCCTTTGTTCCTTTCCCCCCATCAAAAGCATATTTGCCATTAAATTACCATCATATTATGAAAATGTGTAGCTGGAGAGGCTGACTCTGAACCACCTTCGTCACATGCTCACTGTAGGATCGGGTGACCTCCCCGTAGAAACACATGGGAACATCTCGCTGCCCTTGAACAAGGTTGGAGACCATCACTAATTACCAGCGAGGAGGGCGGAGGGCTGCCGGAGACTGTCGTTTGATAGAAACACAATGCTCATTTTTTTTTCACGCAATAATCTCCTCCATGTACAGATCTAAGCGAAGGGAATGATAATAAAATGGCAGCATTTGTGCGGGCCCTGTTATCCTCTGTGATTTGGCTTTGCTGGGGGAAAACTATATAGCGGAGTGAGGTTCAAGCCGCTAAAGGAAAAGAGGAGATGAAGGGTATCGGACAGCATTTGTTTCAACAAGAAGGGCTGAGGGTGATAGAACAGGCGCTGAGCCAGAAAAGAGATGACCCCCCATTTCTCTTAATCTGCTGCGATGCTCATGTCAATTGGTAAAGGGGGTGTGACCGATAGAATAGATCCCAACTTAAAGGCTTTATACGACTCCCCTCCCACCCCTGCTTTAATTCTCCTTCCTTGTTGTCTTCGTGCAAAGGAGCAGAAAAAAAGTAAAGTGTAAAAAAGGACGAGTGAAAGATCTCTGCCAAAAGTGTAAATTTAAGCTGCAAGAAGCAGCCACCAGCATTAGCTGGTTAAGTATCAGCAGCAGAGAAGGGGTAATGAATGTAGAATGGGAGACATATGAAATGTCATTAATGTTAATTCTAATCACTTTTTGGCTATTAAGCACAAATTAGTGAAGGCGATGTTAAATGTCATGGTCTGTCCTGGGATTCATATAAGAGAGGGTGGGGGCCACAGAATAGGTTCTCATTTACATACTTAAGATCCAACTTAATTCTCGCAAGAGGTGATGGAAAACGGAGCCGAGTCGTAAACCCACGACGATGACACGCGGGCTGGGGGAAAAAACACAACGTTTTCTGGCGGCTGATTCTTCATTGTTCGTGCTCAAGGTTATTTTCTTGAGCTTGTCGTCGAACGTCATTCCCTTGAATAATTCCGCTCAGGCTTTTCCTCCCTCTGGCTTTTAAGGTTTGTGCTATTTAAGACCAATCATGTCAATGTGGAAAAGAATTAATCCTGCTTAAAAAATATATTACATGACTAGAATGTATGTTAACATCCCCACTGATTCTGTCTCTGGATATAGACTTAAGTTTGGTAGAGCAGGAGATAGTTGAAGTAAATAATTATGTGGTCTAGATATCAAGAGGAGTTCATTGTCAAGTTCACTTATATACTCACAGGGCCTTGTTTTCATGTAGGTACTCTGTATCTGTCAAGCACTCCGATCCTGGAAAGAAATCAAGGCAGTGAACAATGCAGCGTTTTAAAAGCAAGTCGAGCTAGAGCCCCACAAAAACCATGTCATGTAATTCATTGCGATAGATAGATTAACCTCAGTGCACCGCAGAGGCCTCTGCATTCTTGTCCACATTGTTCTAATGGCAGCCCACGGTCTTTGGGAATATCCTGTTTTTTTTTTCACTGCTCTCTCTTTCTTTCCTCTGTGGCTACAGTTGACTGTGGGAGAGTAAATAACATTTGATATGCATAAACAGCCCCTTCCTATTCATTACTGTCAGAGCGTTGGAGTGCAGGAGGCGGAGGTCAGCATGTGAAGGTCCTCCTCAGGCAGGAGAAACGCCTGTGGTAGCTGTCACTCCTCCACTCCCCCCACCACCCTCACCACCACCACCACAACCCCCAGCCCTCCCTCCATCACCTCCTCTTCTTCCCCCTCCCTCACTCCCCTATTAGCACAGGCTCCGGGTCATAACCTTTCCGTGGCATTTTGCGATTCCACAACCCTTTGATTAGTGCAATATTTACATATTTCACAGTGGAGAGGGCGTTCTTGTGTCGCAGACACTTGAAGTGTTGTAAATGCGTTTGGCCTTTTGCCTGGGAAATGCGGAGGAGTCAGAGTCTTTGGTGGTAACTGTAGTCAAGGCTGCTGCGCTGATATACACCGTAGTGTGTTTAAAGTATATTTACCCCCTCCGCTGCCCACGCTGCCGCAGCCATTGCATGTACAAGTGCCATTTGGTCTGTGATGTGGCCCCTTGTCCTCCTAAGGAAGGCCGTTTAGCAGCCATTAGAGAGGGATAGTGCTCCCTGGTGGCAGATATAGATCATGCCCTCTGACTTGGATGGTACACACAGCAAAGCTGCAGAGGGTTACATGCAAAGAAGAGAAGAAGCTGCTCCAGAGGGGTGGCTACAGTTCACTCTTAGATGCAGGAACACGGCAAGAGATACCTGAGAGACATGGATGAAGGTGTGCAGGGTTAGAAACTGGCCCTCTATTCTGTCATTGATTGGCTGAAGCTTTGAAGTCTAGTTTGTAGATTTCACAAGAATTAGTGCAGCCCATGTGTCCCTTTCATCTCCTTTGTTCTGTGGCCCAGGGTCAGGTCCTTGGTTACCTTGCTCAGTAGATGGAGTCTCGTGATGTCACGAGATCACATGGCACACAAAAATTCATCTTGTCAGGCTTCAAGTGATGTGTTTGTGTCCGACAAGCCAGAACACAGACCAAGCGGCTGCCTGTGAGGAGCTGCTGGCAGCTACAGGTGTCACTTAGGTGTGTGTGACGTGACACGGAGAGGATCAAGGGCGTAGGTTTGTATATGAACAGGAAGGACACGTCCCTACCAGTATGTTGGGAGAACAAAATTATCTCTACTAATATTTGAGCAAAGTCGTTGGCATTATCTGTGGAGTGAAGTCATTTTAGATAATTCTCAATGCCTCCAAGACAACCTAGCATGCTAGTATTTGATTGGCTGGCTCATGTCATGTGCAGATACCATGCATACTGCCAGACATGGAGGAAGTGAGAGTTGATCAATGTGTGTTTGGGTCTCTCTATGTACTACCCACTGAAAAGCTGGGAAGCGGCTTCGCGGTGTGCAATGAAGTTACATTTGTGTGGACAACATGGCTGTAGACTCTTTGTCTTGTTCTAAACTTCATCCTATCTTAAGAAATCACTTGCAAGAATTTAAATCACAGGTTACCGTAGAGCGTCTTAAGGCCGGGGCGTGCTTGAAATGAACTAGTTTGTACAAAATGTTGTCCAACCAACCACATCTAAAGCACAGTGATTATCACTGTTTCAAACTACCAAATTTCAAATGAGGAATGGATGCTGGAGCTCAGTCATACTTGAGGTGCCCATAGAAAGTTAGTCTATATAAGTACATCATACTAAATACTGTGCAACATTAATGTTTTTAATTTCATTTGAATGACAGAATCATTTATATTATAGTTAGTACTAAGATTTCGCACAACCTTTCAGGTTTCCGGGGTTTTTAGAGGGCTGTGGTATAGGTGCTGTGCAGCTGTTGGAGTATGAGGAGTGGAATAAAAGAGCAGATACACAAAACTGAACATAGTTTGATCTGTGTGTAACATCGTAAACAACCAGTTCTATCCTGACACTCTAACAGAAGGACTAGTAAATGATTTGTGATATTACGTACTGCTTTTGCAAAATGTTAACATTGCATCGATAAATTACAGCACCCTCTTCTCACCCCCTTCCTTCCTATGTGCTGTCTCATCCGGATGCCCTCGACGTAGTTTGTACGCTGTGCAAAACACGCTGCAGTAGCAGGGAAAACCCTGATTTTAGAAACGCGAACTTGAACGTCAACATTCTGTATGTCGAAGCAACACAGTCAACCACACGGAGCCGATGCATGAGAAATGTGAGGAGAGGAAGAGGGAGTGAGGCAGCGCAGGGATGAACCATAACCGGGTTACTAAAGCTCAGAATAATTCAGGACAGTGAGGATACAGCCATTTCATACAAGAAACGAGGGAGGATCTACAGATGCGCATTCATCCCGCAGAGGTTTATATGAGATAGTATAAAAAATATTAAAATAATGTACATTTTTAATTTCCATTGGTCTTAAACAGTAGGCCCACAGAAAAGCCAGTGCCCCTGAGTGCAGGATGTATAGATGACATATTGCTTAAATGGGGATAACAGTGCACATTTTTGAAATCTCTCATTGTAGTTATTCTGGGTATGAACAACGCTAAAAGTGATAGTTTTTGAGTGAAGAATAACAGAGATTTAGAGTGTAAATCCTGCCTACTATCTTAGCTCAGTGCTGCGTGCAGTGGGCTTGCTTGTCAGATTTGGTTTTGTAAAGTTACAAAAATTGTCAGACAGCCCCCTCAGATCCAACATTATAAAGGTGTGGAGGGAGGGAGTTTCCTGCGCTGTTTGACAATCCACAAACCTTTTTTTAAAGCATACTAGTGCTTTTAATGTTTTGTGGAAGTTTAAATGTTGTTTTAGGCTTTTTCATTGTGATCAGAATGTGATTCTGAGTGAAAACTTATCAAAAGCATTCAAATGGTCAAATAATATCTGACACAATGAGTGTCAATCCAAACATCCTATCTCAAAGACCTGTAATCGGTTGCAACCACACACAGATAGGCGATAAACATGCATTTAAATAGGTAAAAATAAACCGTGTACATGTAGTGCTCGAAGGCAAAAGTTATCTGTAGCTGTAACCCTGTGGTTACACCTCTGTAAAAGCAACTCCCAAAGAAAAACTGCCTTCTTTTGCGACATAAAGACGTGAAATAAGAAAATCACATTGTACTGTGTTCACCACACCTATCCATCAAATTTGAGTCAGCCTGACGTGCGACGTATTTTCCGCCTCAGTCAGTCATTCAGTCAGTCAGTCAGTCAGTCAGCTTCTCTCTGCTGTGTGACAGAAAGAAGAGATGTCAGCGAACAGGTTTTTCCAGGGAGCTCAGGGCCGTCACGTCTGCCTTCACAGTGACTGATGAGGTTGGAAAGAGTGACGGGCAGCTGCAGTCTTTTCTCAGCCCGCGGGCCTGCCTGGCATTAACGTTATGTGCCATGTTCTCAGAGGGAACCCGTCATTCACCCGTCGCTCAAACCGACAGATGGTGCACATAGACGCCGAACATGAAAGAGACTGGCAAAGTAGCAACGAATCCCTAGGTGGTCCCTCGTAGTTGAAGGGTGAGGGTTTCTCATCACTGTTGCTTGGCAGCTCGACTTCAACCACGCGACCACACATGGACATCAAGGTACCAACAGGCCCGGACGAACATCAAAGTCGCTATCCATCAAACATGTCACAAGCTATGAAAGGGAACAGCTTGCAGTATGGCTTAGGTCTGATCTGTTTTCACCTCATCTTCATGAATCATGACCACTTTCTTCTGCAGGTCATGGAGACGTAGTAGAGTTGCACATTTGCAAGTTTGTTGTGAGGGTAGAACTAATTCTATAGGGGCTTGTGCACCATAATGAGACACTAAAACGCCAGATATGGGAAATATTTAAGAGAGTCGTTACACCCATCTATTAACCCATCCAACTAAATCGATACCTATCCCATTACTTCAAAGGCAGTGAAACAACCTGGACACCAGATATGTTAACCACACTAGTTAGGTTGTATATATGTGAAGTTGGGACTTCAAAAAAACTGATATACGAAGAAAACTAGTCCAGAAATTCCTTCAGTATATCATGAATGTTAAAGAGGCTAAAATCTATATTTTTGTGATAGCAGTGTATCAAATGACAATATCAAAATAATGTTCAGGCTGTTCTCACACAATGCTCATAGCTGTAACTATGAAAAGTAATGCATTGTAACTGGTACATATCCCTCAAAATCAGTTCAAGTAAGCACAAACCAGGGTGAGTGACAAACTCCATGTAGGGAGGAGGTCAGGGTGGATGCATGGGTCAAAAAACACTGGTCCTATACCCAAGAGACCGGTGTTTGTACGTGGGGAACCAGAAGTCATTGTTGATTTTTTTATCATGTAACTTCCATACTTGTTATGCCACTTCTGGAGTTATTTTAACCCAAACTATGATCTTTTCTTAAACTTAAGTAGTTTTGTTGCCTAAACATAACCAAGTAGTTTCCTGTGAAGATGGAAGTTTATTTTGAAAAGACTCTATGCATGTAACGAGTGGAAACTGGCATGTGCTGCTGGACTTCCTTAGGAGACCGCACAAAAAATGAGGTAACAGAGTAACAGTTATAAACTGAAATATGAAGATACGTCGCAGAGTCACAATTTGAAAGCGGTTGCTCCTCCTGTAGTGATGGACCTCCGGAGAATTATCACCTGAATGTGCAGCTCTCCTCGGCTTCACGTAGCTTCATACTGAGCTTCAGCTCATTGTTCAGCCGTCTGACTCGTAACTTCACTGTTCTGATTCACTCTCACAGCGCTCAGTGATATTTTTGATCGCAGCAGGCAGCTGTTTTCAGTGAAAATCTCTAAAAACTACATTACCTGCTCAGCACCAAACAGCAGACTGACACATAGCAGAGCAGTTAAGAGTCAGATATGTCCCTCAGGAGCCGGTATAGAGACCAAAAACAGGGTACGTGGCCATGGTGGAATCTTGCAAATGTCATTAAGAGCATTATGAGGAGGCAAGGAACCTGATTTTTTTTTTTCTCAGATTATGTGTCTCATGCACTACTCTCAGGATGTAGTGACAGTTTGACCAAATTTCACAAAAAGTTGTTGTTTTTTTATTGTAACTGGAATTTAGGACAAGTCATAGGCACAGTTTGAACTTTAAGGTTGGGGGTTCACAAAAATAATCTAGAGGGAATGTAATGTGTACAACGCAGAGAGGTCTAATGCACTGGGATATGATAGGTGAAGTTGAAATGAGGAGTTATCTGATACGATGCCTCGCCAGGAGACTGAAAGTTCATTTTCAGTCATTTCAAGTCATTTTCAGTAAATATCGCAGTATAAAACCTGTGTTTTCATTTGAAGAGTGCAACTCACCCATCTATTAAGTGGTTATGTCTCTAGTCTGATCGTGACCACACAGCTGAGCTGAGAGATACGTGGTTCGTTTACACTGCGTAACATACAGTTCATATTTAACCCTGTGTGGACAAAGTGTCCGATGCCACAAATCCATCTTTCTATCTTGTTGTTTTCTTATTCTGTCAATATGAAGACACAACAAGGTTGATACTATTCATCATTATTATACATGATTAGTTTGACATTATTATGACGCAATCTGCACCTGTGGGAAAAGTACCTATTGTATGGAAACCAAACTTACAGACTGGCTATTTGTATCTTCAGGGTGAACAACACCAGGTCACTGGAAGATAATATTTATTTATATAAATATACTTGCCAAAGTACTATTTAAACCTAAAATAAATGAATGTTTATATTCATTTTGTTATTAGTGACATAAGCTAAATGTTATACAGTATTAGATAAATTAGGTTGTTTATTGAAGTCATTTACAATGTACTTCATTCCTGTCGAGTACCATGTTACATTTTGTCTGTACTCCACACTATGCAGTCCTGGTCTTGAATCAGTAAATCAGAATCTGGTCATTAAGAGCTTACAGTTAATCTTACCTGCATGTATTTGGCACAAGGAAACCAGAGCACGTAGAAGAAACCCAGATACATGAGGACAATATGTAAGCTTAACATACATAAAAGCCTCATTTAGTTTGAACATGACGCAACGCTAACCATAATATCTGGGTTAAATCACAAGAGCAGTTTTAAAAATGCATTTTAAACCTACATTTTAACAGAATGAAACACTGTAGGTTTTACAGGGTGTTGTGTGTACTGTAGCTGAAGTCGGGGAGGAATTGTGGACACGAGTATTGAGGATTGATATACCAGCACAGCTTGTGTGCACAGTGCTGACAGTAACATCTGATGACAGCGAGTGACCGTAGCGAGAACAAGTCATGTGAGAGACACAAAAAAAAATACAAAATATGCTCAGTTTTTAATCTTGTCAATACTCAGAGACGAAGCGCTGCACGGCTCTTTGTAAATTTCACACCAGCAGTGTGAGAAAAAGGGAAAAAGAACATTTGCAAACTGAAAATCAGCGTGAAGCTTTTTCATCTAAACTTGGACATGTTCAGTCACAGTGGCTGAGGTAGATTCAAAACAAAACAAGCCAAACCAGATGAAACAGCGCCAACAGGTGCCATTTTGTGTGTCTTTATTGTGGACATGACATTACATCTTTTTGAAATGATGTACAAAAGTGTAACAGAACTGAGAATGGCTCAGACGAGGTAGAGCTTTCACATCGGCTTGCTGGCATGAAAACTACACAGTATAAAAACAACAACCCAGAAAAAAAAAAAAAAAAAATCAAATTAAACAAACACTCCTGTCTGCCTCTGTCCTCTAATCCTTTTTGAAGTGATAATAAATACAGATATCAACCAAATACATTTGGAATAATAATGTCTTCTAAGGTAAATTAATCATGAAGTTCATAACAAATAAAAAAAGCAATACGGACACAAATAATACAACTTAAGAGGCATGATAAAAACCCAACCAAAGAGAAAAGAACAACACCTGCCAGCCCCTCTGGGAGGGCAGCCATGACTAGCTACTGAACAAATCCTACAGTTTAGCAAAGAGAAAGACTAAAAACACACTCTTACATCTTTATGAAAAATTAAGCACTGCTGCACCTAGCATTATCAAACTTCCAATGAGGAAACAAAGCTAAAAAGCCATCACAGAACAAATCATTTGTCATTAAAACCTATGGAATCATCCTAAACAAAAAGCCTCTAAACCAGAAGTGACATTGAAGTGTGTTAGCTGGCACCATTAAAAAGACATTCTCAAAGAAACCTTAGCTCGACAAAATGAGAACGGTTAAAGCAGTAACCTAGTCTAAGTGCACTAGTAATGCCATTTGGTTTCTACCGCTGTATATAAGGGTTTGGTAAGAGTGGATTACAGATATACAGTTTATATTACATACACTCACTCCTGCTTCATAGTTTTTTCTAAGTCACACTTCGGAGTACAAATTCATAACTGAGGAGTTAATCTTAAAGGGAATTCTGTACAACATTGGTATTAGTACTACACTACCTCGAAGGCTAGAGTATCCGTTTCAAGTATTTTCACTACCCACACCTTCAGTATACACATCTGTGTGTTATTCATTAGGCATATTCAAGCACACAATGGTGTATGCATAACCCACTGGTATAACAACCATTTCATCATCATGGAAAAACTGCTGAGGTCTCAAAATAGATGGGAAGTAACAGTACTCTGTATGCTCCGTAATCATTCACTGAATTTTGATTTTACATGTACAAAAAAAATGTCTCCACATGTTCCACTCTCGCTCTGTAAGTCTGCTTTCAACTGCTTTGTTTTTCTTCTTCTTTTCCCCCCCAATGTGTCAAGGCATGTTTTTTTCGTTTTTCAATCGAGGAGAGAAAACCAAGCCCAAGACACGGAGAGAGGATCTCCTCCTAGCTAAGAACAGTCCCGGCTTCATAGCAGCCGACAAACTTAAAACAGGCTTTCATTGCAAAGGAGGTAGGCATCTAGAGGGAGGCTGGGGTACACAGGAGTTAGTCAACCTCTTATTCAGGATGGAGGCTTGAAAAGAATGCACATACACTGGCATAAATGCGCGACACACACACACACACACACACACACACACACACACACACACACACACACACACACACCTGTGTTAAGGCTGTGACGGCTCAACAATTCAAAAGGCTTCAAAACATCTCCATCTCCTATTATCATACGTGAACTCTCTGGAAGCCTGACCTCCTGACCTCTGGCTGCTCTCTCTCTCTCTCTGAGCTCCTCACTCTTTCCTCCCAGAATGCAAATCTTCACATCACCATTCAAGACATTAGGCCAGCGGTATGGGAGTTTGGCTCATTAGTTTGCTTAAATGCTTTGGTAACAAAATCTCTGCATCTCTGGATGTTAGCTCTCGGATGTGTATGTTACGTTACAGCAAACATGTTGAATTATATGTCCCATTTGTGTGTTTAACAAACCAGTTTTAAAGGAATAGTTTGGGACATTTTGGAAAATATGCTTCATTCACTTTCTTGCTGAGATTCAGATGAGTAGATATGATATTTCAAGAGCGTGGTCTTTCAGTTTGAGAGCATTTCATGCTGAGATTTTGCAATGCTCAAATTGTAACATTCAAATAGCACCTGCTTGGGCTTGGATTTGCTCCGCTTCTGCTAAAAACTCCATGCTTGCACTCAGATATATTGTGGCTTGCACTTTTCCTGCACTAAGGCTGCTTCTGTGCACTTGTGCGTCCACCTACGCTCTAATTTTTTTGTGCAATAACCCAACTGATACCATACCAGGTGTAGTGTTGACCAGTGGAGTGATCCCTGCGCCGTCGCGTTCGCTTTACTAGAGCCTCCTTGGCGGGCGGTTACTCTTTCACAGAGTTCACAAATTTCCGCCCTCCAAGGCAGCAAGGCAGGGATCATTTCACTGGTCAACACTAAACCTCTATATCTGAGTGCAAGCATACAGTTTGAGCAGAAGCAGAGCAAATCCAAGTGCAAGCAGGGAGCTATTTGAGTGCAGGAGCAGGGATCTGAGTGAGTATCTGAGTATGAAATGAATGACTCCTGCCCTCAAACTGAAAAACCATGCTCTTGAACAAAGATAGGAAAAAAGCTCTATAAGAAGATTGAAGCTCTTGTGTCTGTCCATTAAATATACAGCAAGTAGCTGGTTAGCTTAGTTTAGCACAATGACCAGAAACAGGGAAACAGCTGGCCTGGCTTTGAATTTCCCTTCTCAAATTGTTTAATTTTGTCATTTTCAGAGGCCTGAACAGGTGAAAATTGTCCCTATCGTCATAATTTTACAAGATTAGAAACATCACAAGACATAAACTTTGTGTAGAAGTATGTTTGAAGTGTCTTGTGACCCCTCAGGTTACATTGGTGCTAAGGTAGTCTGTGCTGCTGACAGGCATTCTACCAGACACTGGGTGGTTTAGGTACCACAGCGTTCATCACATAAAAACCAACAGGCCAAAAAGTCAGTGTTGCCCTTTAGCAATATTAAATTAAGATGCATCTTTGCTGGCTGACACATGCACAAGTGCACAAGTTTAATCTTTGCCATCCACAGCCGAGCCAGCGTCTCCCTGTCATCTCCGCTGTTTTGAAGTCAGTCTAACTCAAAGTCAGAAGTGTCGGAAACACTCCTTAATATGATGGAGTTATGGAGGAAAACTGCCTCCACTCAGTCCCTTCCTCTTAAATGGACAATAATTGAATGGCCATAAAAATGGTACGCTCATTTATATTGGCTATTAAAAACGCACACTCTTTTTAATGAGCACTAAAGCAGACACCCCCATTAGCGTTCTCTCTCTCTCTCTCTCTTTAATCCTACCTCTCTCCAACTCTCTCTCCTTCTAATCATCAGCTGCACGGCCCCAGAGTGGTCACTGCACTCCTAACATTACACTCTGGAGTGGAGGGAAGTGAGTTTAACACACGTAGACAAGTCTTCATCTTCGTGAACCCGGAGGGAAAGCGAACTTGCAATGCGTCAATTGACTGTTGATGAATCGCAGAGCATCTTCTCTCTCATCTCATCTCTGATGATTGGTGTCCTGAGGAATGCACAAACTCTTACACAATAAAGTTAAAATTAAAAAAAAAAAAACAAAGGGAAAGAGGGGCAACTACAGCAGCCATGCAATGCCACAGTCCTTGATTAAAAGCAGTTGCATTCAAGTTCCGCTTTTTCCTTTTCTTTTCACAAAAACGTTGCTTTTCTTGTAAAGCTGCACTAGGCAACTCCACTCATCGGTACCTCCGAAATGGCAGCAAGAGGTAACTCTTTGAATTGTGATGGCTCTTCTATATTCAGAAATCCTTTAAGGTGATGTAAACTACACACAGTCTGCTCAGTTTTGCCATCCTTCAAGCAACAGATTGATCATCGGTGAGTCCAGCTCTCCTGCTGAGGAGACACTTTATATTTCGTTCTTCACCTTCACCTGTGTGCACACCTGACACCTGAATTACTAACAAAGTCTTCCTGTTAGTAGATAAGACACTCTTCTCTGCTGCAGTCCATGTTGTGGTCTTAAAATTGCCTAGCACAGCTTTAACTAGCTTCTTATTTAAAACTTCCAAATCCTACGACAGCCTTCATTGTAGAAAATTCCTCTAAGGTCATTAAAGGATGATGGGTGGAGAGGAGAGGCTCAAAAAGGCTTGGGTCCTTCTTCCAGTTCTCTGATTCTTAGGAATGGTGATGTTGTTTTTCGGGTTGTGCGATTCCCTGACTAGTCTGGTCCCAAGTCCGGATCCTGGTCTTATCAGATGGTCTCTACTGTTGTTGTTGTTTTGGCGTTGGTGGGTGTTTGGCAGCCAGCGCTCCTCGCTCCTCCTGGCTCAGCAACAAGCTCCTTGTGTCTGGGTACTGGCTGTTGTCAAAAGGCATATGGTGGACACTCTGGACGTGCGTCTTTAGGTTCCCTTTCTGAGATGCTCGGTATGGGCAGAGCTGGCAGCAGAATGGCCTCTCCCCTGAGGAACATACACACAATACACACATTAAATTGAAAGGTCAGGTGGATGGCAGAGTGGACGTCGTGCGACATAAGACTTTTTAGAGGATTTTGAATATACAGAGGATTTAACGAGACACAGCGATGTAAGCCACGGATGAGACTCGCTGCAGTGAAAACAAAAAAAGGGGGGAGAAACAAGCAAACACACAGACAAACATAAACCAAGACACATGATGGCATTCAACTGGAGATAGGGGAATATTATGCAGGTCAAGAGCAGCATTCGCATCAAAATTTTTCACCTAATTTCACCTAAAAAGTTAACTTTGCTTCTCGATCCTGACCCAGATGGACAAACTCTTTCTTTCTCTTTCCTGCCATCTGGAGAAGAACGCCACACATCCCCTGTCTGAACAGTCCTAATTTCATCTCCATGTATTTCCCTCAATCACTCGGGCCACCCTGTGCCCCCATGCACACACTCAAACCCACTCCACACACACCCTGTACTCTCTCTACTAATTAGACTGACCTACAACGGCACAGACACCTCGGCAAAAATATAAAAAAATAATAAAAAGACTAAGCAACACACACCTGAACAAAACAAATGAGATTGCCATTTAATTGCACCTAATTATCATTTTGATAAATGGAAGAGTATCAAAGCGGGAAAACAAATGACTCCCCGTGCCCCTCCCGCACCTTTCTCCCTGAAGAAGAAACAGGGAAATATAGCTGTTATCATACATCATCAGAAACACAACAGAGAGAAAGAAAGGGAGGTGGGGGGGTGGGGTGGGGTTGGGGGGTTGAGGAAGAGAGATAAAAACAAAAAAAGGTATAATTAATCACACAAAAATCTAAAAAAACAAAAAAAAAAAAAAAACAAACAGCTGGAGAGACGGCGAGGGCGAGACGTGAGAAGAAAGCGAGAACCTCCACGACATCGTCCTGCGAGGAAACATCGCTGACGGGACCGGTGCACTACATTATAATAAAGGTTATCGTCACCGTAAAGCAGCGTCAACACTACATCTAATTGGACCCCTCCGCCGCGCCTGCTCCCATCATTCATAGCGTGCGGTAAATCTGAGTCTGTGTGTGTGTGTGTGTGTGTGTGTGTGTGATTAATTAAGATGGAGGCGCAGCGTGTAGAACCCAGCTCTCTCCGAATGTCAAAGCAGAACAGATTTACTCCTCTGTTGCTCCTCTGTCTCAATGACTGACTCTAAAAACTCTTTAAAGATATTAAAGAAACTACAGGGAGTGTGTTTCTTTAGGTTTGTGTTAAAACCCACTTACACTTTTCTTGTTCCTAATGGGGACAACTAACAATTATTTCCCTTTATATGTAACTGTTTTAATGAAGTTTGAACCAGGCAGAATTGCTGTTGTACTATATCAAAATTTAACAGACAGAAGCAAATATAATGTGCTGCAATGTGCAATCTCCCCACATTACCTTTGGTAATCTGTAACCACCGTACGTGGTTACAGAGTTGATTGCATACGATATTTAAAAGTGTAAATTCAGTGCAGCCAAAGACCAAACCACATTTAAATAATACAAAGAAGTAATGCAGTCATGTACTGATTGTCAGCCCAGTCGCCAAGAAAAAAATTGTATGCCATTGTATGTTTCTGCAAACAGATGTGTTGAATATCAATCGGTCAGTGCAAGCGACATAGTACAAGGTACAACCAAAAGTAAACATTGACATTCCGCTTGTTATGTGACATTGTCATGCTTGTTACGTAACATTACGTAGGGAAGTCTGCAAAGGGCAGTTTTTATTTATTTATGCTAGTGACGTTGCTGTGTTATGTTGTAACAACGTTACGTTGTGTTACATTGTGTGACATTGTTGCGTTACATTGTTGTGTTACATTGTTGCGTTATGCTGTTGCATTACGTTGTTGCACTACCTTGTTACGTTAACATTGTTATGTTACCTTGTTACCTTGTTACGTTACTTTGTTACACTGTTACGTTGCCTTGTTATGTTACCTTGTTACTTTACCTTGTTTTTGTTGTTACATTATGATGTTACCTTACATTGTTATGTTTCATTATGTTTCGTTGTTATGTTACCTTGATACGTAACATATGTAAGAAAGCCCGCTAAGGGTGGTTGTTGTTGAGTTTTTGGTAGTTACGGTGTTGTCTTACGTTTTTGTGTTACATTGTTGCATTACCTTGTTTTTATTATGCTACGTTATGTTACACTATAATGTTACCAAAAAACCCACTCAGGGCGGTTGTTGTTTATTTATGGTAGTTAGGTTATGTTGTTACATTTTGTTGCCTAAACCCAACTAATCGTTTCACAACGTGACATTGTGCGTTTGTGCAAGCATGATATGGCGCTGATATGAAACATATTTCTGAGACATTTTTAACGTCGACATTCAGCGCACCCAGTGGTTTGTCGAAGCGTACAATGCCAACATTTTTTCTAGCGACTGGATTGAAGAGTCTGCTAGAATCTGACTTCAATACTAACAGTGTTGAAGATGGTGAAAAACTACCAACTGAAGAAGTACAATTATAATTACATTCAATGACATTTACAAGCTGGTAACTTCTCCTCTATTAATAAAACACCACTAACCCTTCAACTGTTATTAAAACCGGAATGGAAGTTTTTCCAATGAGGAAACTGTGATATGTGTACTGGATACACACTCTGCTGTCAGGTGTGATCCGGCAGCATGTGAGAATGCCAGGTGTTAATGCCAGGTGCACAGGGTGCCACATGTGACCGTTACACATGAAAAAAGGCAAGCTCACAAAAGGATGGGGAGGTGTGGGACTGACACAGACACACATGCGGAGGCGAGACAATAATAATAATAATAATAGGAAGCATGCAGAAGTGATGAGGGAGCCCAGTGGTTAGCCATCGTGCCACATACTTGTTTGGGAGCTTCAGAAGCGGTGGCGTGAGCGTCAGTACCTCTGTGGAGTCCGTTAAAATCAAACCCAACTGTTGGGGGAGAAGGAGGATGAGGGGGGGAGGAGGAGGGGAGGAAGGGGAGGAGGGCATACGGTTAAAAGCTCTACCAGATCCACACAAGCATTATTTTCCCCCTCCTTCCACCAGCACCCGCACACAGCAACGGTTACCACCAGCACCCTTGCTAATAGAGGGGAGCTGGCAGCGATGATGATGGTGATGATGGTGGTGATGATGGTGATGGAGCCTGGTGGAGGCAAGTCAGTGATTTAATACGACGCATGTTAATAGAGGCCTCGGGGTGGCTGGCCTTTTCTGCATGTGCACATCCACGCTGAAGACAACCATCGGTGACAACATTAATTACAGCCTCGGCGAGTGTTTACAGACCCTATGTATGGCTTGTGTGTGTGTGTGTGTGTGTGTGTGTGTGTGTGTGTGTGTGTGTGTGTGTGTGTGTGTGTGTGTGTGTGTGTTTACATCAGGGCTTGGGGGGAAGCGTAGCGCTGCATCACTTACCATTTGGCCTCTGTCACTTAGAATCACTGGCTGTGCCACATATCATTCACACTCTCTATAAAGAAGCTACTTATCTCATTGTCGACTGTGATCACCGCCGGCCCGGTTGATGGACATGACAGGACAGGAGAGGGAAGACGAGGAGGAGGAGGAAGGGAGAAATGAAGAGGGAGGAAGGCAGACAAATAGGAGAGGAGACAAAAGAGAGAAGGAAGGGACGAGAGGTAGGGGAGAGGAGAAAAGGTGAGAAAAGAGGAAAAGGGGAGAGAAAGGGGGAAGGAGAGACTATAGGTGGGGAGAGGAGAGGAAGATGAGAAAAGGTAAGAACAAGAAAGGAAAGAAGAACAGGATGGGACAGAGGGTGAGATGAGAGGAAAGGAAAAGAGGAAGAGGAGATGGAGATGAGAGGAAACAAGACAGCAAATGACAGGAAATGAATAAAGGAGACAAAGGGAAAGGAGAGGAAAGGTAAAAGTGCACTTAGAAAAAGTAAAGGGGAAAAGGAGACAGTGGAGGAAAAGGCAGGATGTCTAAATCAAGCTGTTTAGTGAATGGCACCGGGACGCATGCAAATGGATTCATAAGGTTGGCGTGGACAAATGCTGTTCTGCTTCATTAGAATGCGCAATTCCATCTCTCTAATTGACATGTGATTAATAATGTATACAATTTGTCACAGGTCAGTATCCGGAGCAAATCATGTTTCAGTTTAAAAAATAGAGACAGCTGCCCAGCCCAGGGCGGGGAAGGACTCACAGACTGGCTGTCACACTCAACTGAACAAAAAGATCTGTTTTGATTTATTTTGGAGAATGCAGGAACGTGGCGGACGTATGGGGAGTCAGGCGATGAAATATCGTCGAGAATGTGAATCCCTATGCATATATTCTCTATATCTCATGTGAGTGTTTCTGGGTGAATAAATAGTGGCCAGGGCGATGATGTGTGTGCACAAGTGGCACGGGAATGAGTGACCGTTGAAGGAGTGGCCAAAAAAGTAGGAACATCTAGTAATACATGAATAACAAGTAGTTAATGGGGTTGTTCCACAGGTTAAAGCTGGACTTTTCCTACATACAGTATATGCTAAATTCTAACTGCTGTTTCCTGTGTGCTGAGGTTGTTTGTCTATGTCTGTCATACCTTGCCCTTTTAAATAATTCTACAGTTTTTGTGACTGATGCTCCTGCAGCTTGATTACCAACCATTTTTCATCCAAAACCTCTTTTAGTTACTGCATATACTGACTAAAAACTCATGTTAAAGGACTTGATTGCAACCTAGGGGCCTATTTAATAGCACAAAAAACATACCTAGCATAGTTTGATCCCCTTCATATTTTAAAGATTTTTCTAAATTTAAGAGAATTGCCTGTAAACATAATTTTGAACGTGTCACATGTTTAAAAAGTCAGCTATACATGAACATTTCTTCTGTTGTAATGTGGCACGTAATTAACCCCAAACAGAAGTAACAACACCATGTAAGATAACACCACTTTGTCTAGGAATTATATATTTGCTCATGCATAGCCCATATAATATATAGAACATGAAATATTTCCTTATAATACCAAAGCTTCATGTTCAGTTCATATTTTGCAAGCTACATTTGTGGGTTGCCAGTTAAAGACTTTTCTACATATTGGGTTTTAGAAGGTCAGAAGAAAAGTAAAGATTATTTCAAGGGAAAATGCTTAATTTTGCAATTATTATTAATTTTACACATACAGCAGTGGTGTCTGTGAGACCCCTACAATGAGGAAATAAAGACAGTTTGACAGCCAACAGAACACAAGGGTTAAAAGTTGTGATTTAGTTGATTTAAAGACATGTTATATGCAGTGTTTCCATTATTTTGAAGAGTGTGTACGTATGTGATCTGTGTTGATCTTTGGGTGTGTTTGTGTCACCGTCTTGTGGCTGTATTTACCTGTGTGGGATCTCATATGAGTACGCAGGTGGCTGGGCTGACTGAAACTCTTCCCGCACTCATGGCAGAAGTACTGTCCCTGCCGCATCAGAGACCTCAGCATCCCTGATCACACACACACACACACACAGAAAAGAGAAACACAATTAAACAAAGTATTAAAGAGCAAATCTCAGCAGAGTTCAATCACAGGTTCACTGGTCAAAACAGAGGTATGATATAAATCACTTACAGGTATGTACTGTTAGCAAATACAGCTGTGTTAAAATAATTCAAGAAGTTATTCAATTAAAGTCATTTAATTATTTAGTTACAGTTACATACTTTGAGTTATTTAAAAGAGGCCCAAAGATTACATGAGCTTTCTCTATTAAAGCTACAGTCAGTAAGTTTTTGTCATGTTTGCGCAAACTGTCACAGTATCCTGACAGTAGTATATGAGATGGATAATATGTGAAAAAAATCATTTTCCTCCTCCTCCTATTGTGCTCCCAGTGGCATTTCCAAGATTTCACAGCCCCTGAAGAAAAACAACCAGAGTCGAGAAGTCTCGACAGCAGCTGTCAATCGCTGCTTGTGAAACTCACAGACTCCGATCAGACGGTCAAACTAGTCAGCGCTGATCAAATATGAGTCAGTCTTCAGTTACAAACCTTCTCATTTTCCAGCTAAACTGTAGCTATGTTCCAGATCACACGTCTTCTTGTACTTTTTAGTACGTACTGCAGCAGCTCATACTGTTGCATGCAATATGCATACAATTGGGACATACTACTTCGTCATAGCATTGTGCCTTGAACTTTGACCGTCTTGCTCAGCTCATTTATCTGTTGCACAGAGGATTGTGGGTTAGAAAAGCCAGAGAAGCGTGCTGGATTGCATAGTGCAAAATGTGACTGGATGTAGTAGACATCCTGGTATTTCTGGCATTCTGCATTTGACATACTATGCACTGGGACATACTAAACCAACAAAAAGATATTTTTATTCCAGTGACCGACTGTAGCTTTGACTATAATGCACTAAATGTACTGCCAACTGTTTCATTAGAGATTCAGAATTTTATGCTTTATCTGATGCCCACAATAGAACAAAAAAGTAGTACTCACTGTATGTACACTACTTTCTGCAAACAATACCATAATATAATTCATCCCATTTAATAGATGCTAAAATTAATGTTGTACTTTAGTGATGACACAAAATGATCACGATTCATACTACAAAGTAGTCTCTATTCAGCTGAGTTAGAGCAACTTTTCAATATGAATACACATTGCAAAATTCATATCGTTCTTGCTGCACCCATAGATATATTCACAAATAATGTTTTGCCATATTTTGTCTTGATCAGGTGTTTCGTGCTGGTAGCAGTTTTGATTTGGGAACAATGCTGCTCTCTTGGAGAAAGGTGAATTCAAAACATAGGCCCTATCATAGGGAAAATTTAAAGTAAAGGCACATGTTCACATTCAAAGGCCAGTGTGTGCTGTTAATTCCCACGTGAGACTTCAGAGAGTGGTGGAAAAGGTGGATATCAGCATCAGTTTATTTCAAGGCAAGACATTTTTTAGATTGAATGACGACGCAAAGGTCAGCAATGGGCAGAAAGAGAGTGGGTGGGTGTGCATATAAGCACAGAGCCTGGCTGCAGCGGTGGAGGTAGGTAGCGTCAGTAGTGGACTCGCGCAGGCATCATTAGTATGTCTAATGTGTCATTATGAGCGGCTAGCTCCAGGGGCTGGACTGCAGCTGTCACACAGCATCATCTCAGAGGCTGACAGCCAGACACACACAGCACACACACACACCGCATAAATTACAGGCAATTAAAACGCCCCGGCTGTGATGTGCCCGCTCCGCTGCCCGTGTGTCACATGTCAGGTGTGTGTGTGCTTCAAGAGTTGTATATGTGTGTGTTTGGTCCAAGGGAGGAAAATGAGGCATAGGCTACACACACACACACACACACACACACACACACACACACAATGACACAACACTCCCATTACATGCACAAGTCAGATTTACATGTTAATGGCCTTCAAAAGCAAAAGAAACTTGTTGAATTTTGATGACTTCACATCTCATAAATCCTGTCGTGTGGCACGACGCGAATAAATGAGAAATCTGAATTTTTTTTTCTCTTGGTCAGTGTCTTAGTGGAGGTGGAGGGAAGGATTACACCATTGTTGATAATTCAACTCTCCCCTGTATGAATTTACGCGAAACTTTAGAAAGTTTCCAGTGTGCATATCTGATAGAACAACTCAAGTCATGCAAAGTGGATAAATTTGCCATCCATTCATCCATCTTTAACCGCTGAACCCAACTGGCATCGTGCATAGGCGGGGTACACCCTGGAAAGGTCGTCAGTGGATGAATTCGCCATACTGTAGAATTGCAACCCCTTTGCTGAAGTTATTCTGCCTGAGAAGAACTGACGTAAGACAAATATGATTTTATATGGTGTATTTACCGTACACCTGGGCACACCTTGCATTTTGTCCAGTGTTTCAGTGCTACAGTACCCAACAAGAGCACAACTTTGTTAATTGCAGGTAACCAAATTAGATTTAAAACTTAATTTTTTTATCTACTGTATATTTTCTTAATACATCTAGACCAATACATCAGCAGGCCCCGTTTAGTGAAGATATACTGATGTCAGAAATCAAAATTATGGTACAGAAATGCCACATTAGAGGTAATTTGGAAAAGGTTTTGCCATTACATTGTTTGTCCACTAGAGAGCACTTAAAAGTTCATTTCTTAACTATAAAATGTCGCGCTCAGTATATATCTTCGTCGCAATTAAAAAAAAAAAATGTTTGAAATAAAAGGGATCTGTATCAACATTGCAGATTGTTTATGTAAGAAGAAAATTACTCTCAACTGATATATCATTATCATATTTTTTAAACTCTAAAATATCGATATTATTGTTGGCCCGGCAATCTTTAATTTTACATCAAGACAAAATAAAAGGCAAAACCAGACAACTTCTAACTTGAAACTATAATGAAGCAGCACAAGAAGGAAGCTAACTGTTAAGGGACATGAAGCCCCACTGAGTTTGGTAATGTATACTGACAACAACAACCTGTTGTCACATGGTGAGGAAAATTGCCATGACTGTATTTAAGACATTACATTTTTATAATTTAGATAAATATTTCAGGTCAGAGCAGCTAGAGCCACAGAGACAGCAGCAAAAACAAAACAAAAAGAAGGGTTAACACTCTCTGGGGTAACGCTGGTTAGCACTCTCGCCTTACAGCAAGAGGCTCGCAGCTTCGAATCTGGCTTGTGGCTCTTCTGTGTGGAGTTTATATGTTCTCACGAAAGCGTGGGTTTTCTCCGGGTTCTCCGGCTTCCTCCCACAGTCCAAAGACATGCTGTTTAGGTCCACTGATGACTCTAAATTGCCCGTGGGTGTGAATGGTGAGCGTGTCTGTCTCTATGTGCCCTGCGATGGACTGGCGACCTATCTAGGGTGTACCCCGCGACCCCTAACGGGATAAGCGGTTGAAGATGGATGGATGAATGGGTTAAGGTTTCAAGCTTGGACCCATTTCACGCCATTGTGACCACTACATACACACTCATGCACACAAACACATACATGTACACTCCTGTGACCTCTGACAGATAACAGGTCCAGGGTTTTGGAGGTGCTTTCGGTGAGGGGGGTGCCTGCCTACTGCACAATCCCCTGGCAGACGCATCAACACCCCAAGTATTAAGGCTGGGCATATACAGTACCTGGGCAGTATCACATAGTAGTGTGCATGTTTTTGCGTGTGTATGTGTAGAAAGTGTAGGAGGGACACGGCAGGACAAACAAGACAAGGAGGCGGAGGAGGTGACAGAGAGTGTCTCTGGCAGCCCGACTGCTGGCCTCTGGATACTCTACTTCTACTCCGGGCCGCCAGCCCTTCTCACTGATGCACTAATGAAAGACAAGACAGAGCTGGACGGAAAACACAAGCAGACACACAGACACACTCGAACGCATATTACAGAGAGAGAAACAGGAGAAAGACTCAGCTGCTCAAAAAAGGTCACTTTATAGCATGTGACTCAAAGGGCTAAGGCGGATCGTGACGATATGCGCCTGGACGGGTGACAGCGATGTCATGCGTCTGCTCTGGGGCTGTTGTCTTTGACCCCTGGCTCCACACAGCCCCACTTGACCTTAGAAACACAACTGAAAATGGGCAAATAATACGCATGTTCGGTAATGACTATTTCCAAAGCAGCTGGTGGGGTAATTATTCTGTCTCATCTCTCTCTCTTTGACTCTTTATTTTCCCTCTCTCTCTGTTTGGCCTCCCTCCATTCGCATCTGTGCGAGTCTCTCGTCAGGCAGAGCCATGACCTAAACAGTTTGTGACAGCTTTCTGGGAGAGTGGAGCTGGAGACTAGGCATGCCTCGCAGACCTGAGAGTAGCAAAGGTTCTCTCACGTCTCCCATAAAAAAAAAAAAAAAAATTAAATAAAACACACACACACTCCTTTTGCATCTAAAAACTGAGCACATATGGACACACATGCACAGACACACATGCTGCCCCAGATACAGCCTCTTATCATATCTCACAAACATGCGAGCAGTGTGTGTGTGTGTGTGTGTGTGTGTGTGTGTGTGTGTGTGTGTGTGTGTGTGTGTGTGTGTGTGTGTGTGTCCATTTAATGGATCTCCCCTTCATTATTCAAAACCTTGTCAGAATCAAGCAGTACACGTGTCTGTCAATCACTCTCTGCCAGATGGCGGGTTAGTGTGAGAGAGAGAGAGTCAGCATGTGTTAGAGAGTAAATGTGTATATCTAATATGGTTCATACGTGAAGTGTGGATTTTTGTGACTGCGGATGTCTTTTCCTGGTTTAGCCTGTCAAGTTCAGGCAATTCTACTCATGACAGCTCAAAACAAAATGCTCAGTCACTGGAAAACATTTCTCTTCAACTCCTGATATTTGGCATTTTTTCCAAAGCAAAGATCCTCTGGGCATTTTGTATGTGAGCTGATGATGAAGGATTTCACAGGACTTTCTTCAAGAGAGCCTATTTCAAATAATGGTATTGCCAACAAAAAAACCTACACAATTTAGCATGGTACTAGTACAAATTTTAACAAATATACATGTCAATAAGTCAACAAATTGAACAAAAATGAAATTGCTTCCTACCTGTGGGATCCATCAGTGCATTGGCTGCACCCCAGCGGTGGTAGAGGGCAGCCAGTTCATGGGGGTTGTAGTTTTTGAGGAAGCTGAGGATGTCAGCCGGTGTCTCTGGTGTCTCTGCGATTGGCTCTTGCTTCACATCTCCACGAGCCTCCGAAGGCAAAGAAGAAGAGGAGGAGGAGGAATTCAGCAGAGTGCCTCCGTGTGCCTGGGAGGCTCCATAGTTATGTCCTGCTGTGGAGCTATGGGTGATGGCGCTAGGCCTCGTAGCATTAGCGCGGCTCTGGCCGTGGGAGCTGGGAAGCGGCTGATGAGGGGAACCCCTAGCTCGGCTGTACTCTGCTAGGCCATGTTTGCTTGACAACATGAAGCCGAGGCCCTCCTGAGGCATCAAGTATCGGTCGGCGATCCGGGATGCAGTAACAGAGCTGGGGCTTGGGGCTGAGGAACGTGAGAGGGCACCAGTGCTCTTCTCCAAGGAACTGGAGGAAGACGATGAGCCTCCCCGAGGATAAATATCCACTTTGGGTCTGAAGCGAGGTGGATGACTCTGGTCCTCCATGTGTCTGACACTGCTGCTGTTGCTGCTGCTGCTGCTGCCTGGCCGAACGGGGACTCTCCCAGCTTGGGTGCCTGAGGTGGACAAGGAGCCCCTGGAAAATGAGGAGGAGGAGGGGGTAGAAGACGACGACGATGATGATGATGATGATGCTGATAATGAGGATGATGATGATGACGATGATGATGGCATGGCTGCCTGACTGGCTGGCTTGCTCTTCTTTAGAACCTCGCTGGAGTAGGTTGGTGGCCGAGTACGTTGGGTGCGCATCAGTGGAGGCAGTGGTGGGCATTCCTTCCCCTCCAGGACTGGTGGGGGACCAGTGCGTCTCCTGGAGGATAATAAGTTGTCCCTGGAGCCCTTGGAGCCGTTTTTCAACGCCCATTTAGGAGCAAGGTTGGAGCTACTGCTGTTGATGCGGTGAGCCACAGTCTGGTGCATCCAGAGCACCTCAGGGTAGCGGGTGGAGTGAGAGCAGAAGGAGCACTTGTGGCTTGGGAGGCTCTTCCTGTCCTGACTTAGGGAGGTTGTGCCCCTGCAACCCTCAGCCCTCACACATAGATCCACAGGGGTCACGCTAGGATCAAGAGGGGAGGATCGAGCTGAAAGGTATGCAGGAGGGGATGAAGTGTTGTTCAAACCCTGAAGAAGAGCTTTCTTCAGCTTGGGATAACCACTTGGGGTTCCTCTGTCCGAACTGGGGCTGGGGCTGGGAATGGGGCTGGGTCTGTCTCCCGGGGCAGCTGGATGTTGGACACGAACATGTGTCAAATAGGCCTGCAACTCTGTGGTGGCAAAGTCACAAAGGCTGCAGATGTAAGGCTTCTCATCTGTAGGGAAAAGGAATGACAACATAAAGGTCAATGAGTGCAGAGGAAACATCTAGATTATACTCTACTCTACTACCAGCTGTAAACCAGAGATCTTTCCTACAGATCACTGTGCGAAGATCCACATTGTTCCATCCAGATGTAGTTTTGCTGAACAGCCACTAGGCTGCGGTATTGGCCAGTATTCCCATATCACCTCATTTCATTTTACATGTGAAAGTATCCTGAAATACAACTAAACCTCTCTACTATTACAAGCGCAATGAACACATCAACAAAATAATTAACAATTAATGATTATATCATATTATTAGATATTGTTTCAAGGATTGATAGTTACTTATATTTTTATCCTGTCTACCCCGTTACAGATAGATTGATTAATTCGTCTCCATGGTAATAGTTGGGATGTATTATGGTCCATATGCTGTGACACAGTTGCACCATAATATTTAAGAGGATGAAAAAGTTGAATAAAGCCATTTTCACAAATTAAACAAATGGTGTATTAAAAAGCTTATAAAATTATTCATTATAAGACTGTTAGACTGGAATTGCACTGTATTGCACATACAGGTGTTTACTCTATTGGGTCAATATTGTTTCCTGGTTCCTGAAGTGCGGCTCTATGAATTCCCCACAAGATGGCGTTTGTGACCCATCTTTCTCTACAGGTGAATGTTACTGTTGTCAGTGGGAAGCTTCAGTGTTCAATTTCAGAAATTAAGTGAATAGGGATATAAATAAAATAGGAAT
Organism: Pterois miles; assembly: GCA_947000775.1. Classification (NCBI taxonomy): domain Eukaryota; kingdom Metazoa; phylum Chordata; class Actinopteri; order Perciformes; family Scorpaenidae; genus Pterois; species Pterois miles. The sequence goes on from CAMQGK010000327.1 coordinate 16,549,239, forward strand.
TATGGTTGTAGAAGTAGTTATATTCATGACAGGTTATTAAATGTAAAATAATTTAAAACGAGCATTTTCAAGTTGGAATTCAAAGGTTTTGAACATAAAACCATATAACTAGCCAGAGGCAGTGTCATAGAGCATTATATCGCCCTACATGCATACCTATGATCCATCAGATCACATTCTGTCAGTAGTACATTATCATACTCTCCACTCCCCTCCTCTTGTTCACAATAACACCAGTAACCTGCCATCTGTTTTTCATTTGGCTTCCTGTTGGCAACACTGGCCAACAAATACAGCTCAGACTCTGCCAAGGTGAAGCCCTGGGGCTGGGCAGTCTTAGTAAGGGAGGTGGTTAGACTGATGTGTCCTGATCAGACTGATATTGATCTTTTATTAATGGGTTATTGATCAAATTAACTGAAATAAGTAATGGGATATCCTGATTATAAATACCTTGACACACAAAATATTCTTATTGCCCTTCCAAAGTAATCCCGAATCAGACTTACCACCATGGAATTTATCAATCTAAAACTAATCATAACTGATCTGTTTTAAAGCCTATCATTTTGACATGTGCACGTACACTGTCACTTCTCAGTTGGATTCCCAAAAAGTGGCTATATGGCTGTAAGGGACATCAGAGCATTTGCAACTACAGCGTCCTCTGTGTCTCTTTCCCCATTGCCTGCATCCCTCTCCATCGGGAGGTGACTATAAATAACCAATCCCTCAGACGTGGGGCAGCCTGGCTGGCTCAATGGTAAGAAGAGTGGATGAGTGACAGTGGAAGTGTCACAGGAGGTAACCGTAGAGATTAGGAAGGAGTCAGAGGGGGACGGGGTGAAAAGGGATGGACGTACGAATGGCAAGATGCCATCTTGACAAGAACAGTTTCTTGGTAAACACTGGATTGTTATCCATTTTGGTTGGGGATTTGTCACAAATATGAATACATCTCAATAAATGTCGGAAAAAAATGCATGCACTGATTTGAACACATTTTACCATGTCTCTTGATGTGGCAAGTTTGGTATCTCCTACATAACATGAATTTGTATACAGTTTACACATTGAACTAAAAAGATCTTGTATCCTGAATGCATTTCCTGAAACCAGACACCAGGATGTAAGTAGGTGTCAGTGTGATAACTATAAAGCTCATTTATTACTATAAAGGAAGTTAACCACACCTTTAACATCTACAGTACAACATTTACTATGTTTCATGACTAATAATTAGTTGTTATACAATAAACAAGCTCAGTGAAGACTAACATACAGATTTTCATGGCGAAGACATAAAAAGGAGAGCAAAAGACATATTCACACACAGATAAGGGGGGTGAGGGGAGTTTCCTGAGACAGGAAGACCTGAAATAGCACACAGCTCGATCAGGCCTGAAGAAAAGTTGCTGCTATTTTTGAATGTCTGTACTAACAGGGAGGAATGGAAGTAATCACTACAAGTCTTAGCTGTCCACTATCCCAAACTGTACGAACAGGGTTTTCGGTGAGTTTGAAAGCTAAAAGACAAAAGCCAGAGAGCTCTGACGTGCTGCCTAGATTGGAATCCGTCCTTTAACATATTTTTGCTGTGGTTATGGGTGTTTCGCCCTCACATGGGGAGGTTTTCTTTTCTTTTTTTTTTTTTTTTTTTTGCTCTGCAGTGTTTATTGGTTGTGGAGGTGAAAAAATGATAGGCATTCCAAAAATGCCATCTCCTCTACTGACCACTGAAAGGCACAAACCTTCACTTGACTGTTAGCGTTATTGCTCTGTGATATAAAGTAATTGCACTGTTGTAAACAGGATTTTCAGTGGCAGTTAAAGTTTATTGACCATATTTGATAGTATTTGTGTGTCGTACTCTATACAATAGCTGAAGTCAGTGATGTAATTCTGACATTTCGCCACATGGTGGCTCCAGCTCCCTCTCCAAAGAGGATGACGAGCTGAGGAGCTGCACCTACACAAAGCACATTTCATCAACAGATGTTTACTACAGAGTGACAGAGGCAGAGGCCTTGAGTGGGAGGCTTCAAAAGGGCTACAGTCATTTCTGCCACTAAAAATCCTGCAGGGCGTGCTTCTATTAGCGAACTGGTGTGTATACCGTTCATTTACTTGTTCAGCAGTTACATTTTCCTATTGTTTTCTGCGGGAAAGTTGAGTCAGTATCTTAAAAAGACAAACAGAATACTGGCTTGGCAGTGGTGGTCATAAGCAGAGTATGAAACGGCAACAAAGGAAGATTCAGCACTATGGCCTCCAATTAATACATTTATACTGAATATGTGACTGAAAGATTGAGTAAATTAAGCTGCAATTCCCAAATGACTAACATTTACCACAAATCAAATTCTTCAGCGCCCTTACATTGTCCATTTGATTATAGATGATCATATCAAATCAAAGTGTGAGCAAAAAACAGGATAACAAAAAGACACAAGTTTTTGACCAACCTGCAATCTCTCCAGAGTTTGCAGTACCCATCTCTGAGGCCTGGTCTCCAATGGCGGAGGCCGGTGGGGAGTCTCCATACCCTGGGGTGCTGGGCCGGCTGGGGGAGCCTGACTCTGGATCACTGGTGGAGCCCCATCGGACGTCTCTTGCAGTTCTTTCCTTGTCTCCCACAGATGCCCTACCTCCTTCCTTCCTGTGGACCCGCTGGTGGACGATCATCTGGTGACGACTGCGGAACACCTTCCCGCACTCAAAGCACTCGTTGGACTTGGAGGAAGATGATCGCCGTCGGTCCTGGCGAGACGAAGGCCGGTACTCAGAGTCGCTGAGGCTCTCTGGTGTCCGGTCCCCTGAAGAAGCATGGCTTCCCAAACCAGAACTGCTGCGACGCCCTGAGCTGCGTTTCTCCTGACCTTGTAGGACATAACGGCTGCTCTCCTTCTCAAAAACCACAGCAGCTCCGGCGAGGGCCTCCTCCCCCATACTTCCTCCCCCATAGGAGGCCTTGTAACTCGGCTCCACTGGCTCAACAACCCTTCCTTTAGTAGCTAATTGCCAGGCCTGGTAGCTGCAAACTGGATCTAGCTCTGGGATTCTTTGACCTAGCATCTTTTTCTCACTTTCCTCCTCTTCATTCAGGGTCTTTTCCTCAACAGGCTGGAGGTTCAAGTAGTCAAGGTAACGTCTCTTAGCAGCTGGTGAGTCCTCATCATCACCAAGTCTGCTTTCGCTCTGGGATTTCCTGCCATAGCTGAAACTATGGATTTTATCATGGGCCCTCAGACTCTCTCTGTTATGGAACAGGTTCCCACATTTAGAACACATCTGATAGATGGATGTAATGGAACCAGTGACAATTTCAGGATCCTGGGCTACGTCGTTGATGGTGGCCGGATGCTCGGCGGAATCTGCTTTTGACCGTGACCTAGATTTGGTGTTGTGTGTTTTCATGTGCGATTTGAGAAACCAAGCTTCACGGAACCGACGTCCGCAAATGCGACAGCAGTGGTCCAGGATCCCTGCATGTTTCTTCATGTGCGACTTCAGAAACCAGGCCTGGGTAAAGACCTGGCCACAGGTCTCACAGGGGAAGGTCCCATCACTCTGGGGTTGGACGACATCAGGTTCGGGCATAGCCTCTTCCTTAACAGTTGTCTCCTCCTCTGCGTCTGCTGTTATGTGGACCTTTTCAATATGGCTGAGGAGCTGGTCTTCTCGATTGGCCTCGTAGCCACACAGACGGCAACAGTAAGGCCTCTGGTCGGTAACAGGCTTCTCTCTTTTCATGCTCCTCCCAGGCACTTTCCTCCGACTCTCCTCACCACTATCCCCATTGATCATCCGGTTACAGGCTGAGCTGCTCTTAGTAGGACTCGTACCTCCGTCGAGACCCTCTGAAACACTCATCTCTTCCTCCTCGGCCCCACCCTCTTCATCCTCATTGGAGTGGTGGCTGGAGAGCGTGCCCAGTTTGTGGCTGCGGATGTGAACTTTGAGGTTGCCCTTCTGAGAAGCCCTGTGGTCACAGTAGGGGCATTTGTAAGGACGCACACCAGTGTGGCGTCTCATATGCTGCGACAGAGAGCTGAGGAACGGGAAGCTGCGCCCACAGACGTTGCAGTCGTAAGCCCCAGAGATTTTGTCATCCTCACCATCAACCTCGTTTCCAGGTTTGACCTTGTCTCCAGCCAGTTTCTCCTTCCCTCCTGCCCGGGTCTCCATCACCTCCACGCTGTCTCTGGGATTCATCGTACGAACTGAACTACCTGGCCTTTCACAAGCTCAATGAAACCTGAAACGACTGCTATCTGCAGTTGAACATCTAGGGATGTTTACTGTGTCTTTGTTGGTCAGTTAAAATGCTATCTGCCTTCAATCATCCAGAGATCAAGCTGCTTACACAGCAGCTCATTTAGCACTCTCCAGTTACTGGATGCAGCACCATCTATCCATCTTCATCTGGCACTGTCAATGAGTCAGTGGCTAAAACTATCTGTGTGCCACTGGCACATTAGAAAGCAACAAAAGTAGCTGTGTCATGTATTTAGACACATGTAAAATTTTAACTCTAAATAAGTCCCAGCATATAAATTATAAGATAGATTTCACAATCTCTTTGTCTGAATACTGTGAGGGTTTTCACTCAATCCCAGGACGTCATTGTGTCAGCAGTGGATGGAAGTTTTGAGGGGTCTTTCCATCAGTGTAACTTCCATCTTATTGGCTTCTCTTCATTCTTCAGTTTTTATGCACATTAACAGCTTCAAGGTCATGTAGCATTGTGCTCTCTGTCGCACGGCCTGCATATCATTCACCTGAGAAAGACACAGGAAAGAAAGAGACAAAGTGGGGAGGAAGGTGAGAAAAAAGACAAAGGACATGTTAGTAAAGCAAAAGAATTTTAAAGGCACTTTCAGTTTTCAGACACATCTAGTTACCATGTGCATACAGAGCTAAACTAGCTGTAGGTGGACCGTTATGTGTCATAAAGGAGATCGGCATATGTTTGTGCAGTAGTTGTGTAGCTATGAATTAAAAAGTAATGCCTGCGGTTGATGAACGAGGCAAACCATGAGCAAAAATAAAATACAATCAATGACATCTTTAGAAACATAGATTTGTGCTTTTCGGGTAAGAATGCCAACCATAACACATAAGCAACTTATGGTTAAAAGTGAAAATATTATTTGATTCAAGATTGAATTTACCAAATGAAGGTTAACATCATTAGAAATGAAGTTGGGGGTATTATCTGTGTTTCTGGGGCTGACATTGTGCACCACTACTATGCACGTGCAAGAGTCGTGCGGGGCTTGGGGGCTCTGACGCCACACTGGCTGAGTCGACACTTTACACAATCAGGGCGCGGGGTGGGTGGTGGGGGTGGTGGGCTGTGTTCACATCAGCAAGATCAGCAGTGCCACCATATTCCCTCCCACACTGGCCTCACACACCCGCCTCAACTGACACAATCACATGACAGGGATCTTAAGTACACAACAGGAAGTGGCTCTTCAGACAGTTTGCTTTGCTCTATTTCTCAAACTGGAGTTGAATGGGTTTTGGGGGGGGGGGGGGGGTCAAACAGAAAGAGAAAGAGAGAGGGTGATGAGAGAACAAAGTAAACAGTGTGGACTAATTATTATTATTATAAATAATTTGCAGGTTTTCAACAGTTTATGTGTTAGTTATTTTTATTCCTTGCTGCAAAGTCCCAATCTTCCCACAAGAATCACATTCCCACAGGTTAATCACATCTATTCTTTTCTCCTTCTCAGCTTATCGATAATATCATTAGAAAAGACCCAATTCTGTTTCAGCTTTGTTGATTATACTGCCATATTTCCTATCTGAGTATTCATTTCAGCAGATGCTAGAGCCTGAAAGTGTAGACTATATGAAATGTGACTGACAGCATTATTACAGGCTATTATATAAAGTGCCAGGGCCCATACGCTGAGTTACTGCCAGGCTCTAATTATAAGTGGATAATTGATCATAATCATGAGAGGATAAGGTGGTGGAGGAGGGAAGTTAGCACAAGAACAATCATATGTCTTAAACTCTGGCACTGAAAATGACTACCCCGCACCAGAGCCACCTATCTCTCCAGAGTGATTTATACAATTGAAATCAGCGTACCCGCAATGGTTTACCATGCTTCCTCCTGGAGTGCTTAGTAAGCTAAGGCTTCCAGCTAGCAGTACTGTTCCAGCCAAAAGTGCAGCTGTGGCTGACATTACTTTGAAACAAAAAGTATTTCCAGATCCAGACCTTTTTCTGTCTAAGTATAACATACACAGCTTTATCGGTGTTGATCTAAACAGGGATATAGGCCCACTATTTCTGCTTGCTTTTGTAAAATCGAAACCTTTGTGGCAGTGATGTTCTGTTGGTCAATTGACTGAACAACTTGATGGATTGCCATACAATCTTCTACATACATTCATGTCCCCCAGGGGATGAATCCTGATGACTTTGGTGAGCCCTTGGCTTTTCCTGTAGTGTCACCAGCAGTTCAAAGTTTTTACTAGTGAAATATCTCACCATCTACATGAAGGATTGGCATAAAATGTGGCAGGGACATTCATTGGTCCCACAGGATGAGTAATAACTTTGGTGATCCTTGACTTATCCTCTAGCTACGAGGTTCACATTTATACTTTTGACAGAAACGTCTCAACAACTATTGGATGGATTGCCCTGAAATTTGGTACAGACTTTAGTGTCCCCCCTGGGATAAATTATAATCACTTTAGTGATCTCATGACTTTTCAGCTATCAGGTCGAAATTTCAGTAAGTCCATCTTTGGTTCATGACAAAATACCTGCAAAACTAGTGGCATTCCCATCAGCCTCAGCTGTACTATGCTAAACTATGATGGTGAAGCATGTTTGCATGTTAAAATTGTCATTGTGAGTATGTTAGCATGCTGACTTAAAGCACCACTGTGCCTAAGTACAGCCTCACATAGCTGCTAGCATGCTGTAGATTGACTTGTATGAGGATTTGTATTGCATTCAAGATTTTTTTTTTTTAATTTTAAAACCATATTTTTTCTTTGTGTTGTATACAGTTCATATTCATTATATTCACACAGGCGCAGTGTTTGCCAGGACTGTTTCATGTGTCTCGGCTACATAAAATATTCACAAACTGTTTATAAAAACCTCAAATCTGAGTTAATTTCATGAATTTATGAGCTTAGGTTTTATTGGGAAGATTAGAGATAAAGGAAAAGATCGATAAACTTGATGCATCACTTAAACAAGGAACAACAAATCTTACGGGAATTACATCCAACACATGGCATGATAAATAATCTGGTGGTGGACATAAATCAGCAAAATAAGGAACACAAAGCCGTCCAACCCCGTCTAGTGTTTCCCTCCATCTGTTCCATCTCTCTGCCTGCACATCCTAATGTTACTCATTAATACTTAGTAGTTCCTTCCAGTTCTGGCGCTAAAAACAGAGGATAATAAACTTATTTCCTGTTAAATGGGCTTGCTGATCAGGGGGTCAGGAGGGCCGTGAGGATTGAGACTATTCAACAGTAAGCCTGTCATCCACCAGACAGTCGCATGTGCAAATTGAAATATAATGAGATTAGCCCCCAGAAGGGAAACAATGCAAGGCTCCTCGCCATACAGGCAAAGGGGGGGGGATGACAAATTGGCTTAAGAAGGGAGAAACTGTCCAGGAGAGTCAGACAAGATTAGCAATCATCAGAGTCATCAAAAAAGAGAGGAGAGCCATCAAAGCTCTGTTAAAGGCCAACATGGCACAGTGAATGGATAAAGTGGCCTCCTGAAGCTAGCAAGAACAGTCCACTTTGAGTGTCATTGACATCCTCCATCTAATGAACCTCTCACATAGATTAATAACAATAGCGTGTAGCGGAAATGTTTTATTTCTTAGTTAATTGCTGTGTTCTGATGGAAACACTTATGAGTTGTCTTTTTTTTTCCTGGATGAAAATGATCACCTTTAAATACTTAAGACAAGACCTACCCTTGTTGGGAACGTCACTGGTTAGACGTGCCATTAATGGACACTTACGCTGCCCTAACGTGAGTCACAGGGAGTGAGTGGAGGCCTACACTCAGCTGATAATGACTGCTGTGTCAAACAAAAACAAACTGTTCTCTCTTTTCCCTCCTCCCTTGCATGCTCATACTCTGCTGTTCTGCTTTCTGAACGTTGAACCGTGTTGGCTGAGGTCCGGCCAGAGGAGGAAATCCACTCTTATTTTCCCATCTGTGCACAAGCTTTTCAGAGCAGCCTGGCTATTTCTGTTCCTGACACTCCTGAGGTTCACATCTGGAGCGAGTCTTGAAACAAACAGTGTCAAACGGCGCATGTGGGCCAGCAGACAACCTGCTTACAGCTGTACAGTTTTCTGTTTTGTACTTGTTTTCACACGTGTACTGTCACAAAGCCACAATTTTAACTAAAAGGAGCAATGTGCAACATTTCAGTGAACCTATTAGCAGTAATGGAATCAAGTATTCAAAACAGTCTTTTCATAATTGTATAAACTAAGAATCGTTGCGCTTTTGTTCGCTTACAGCGAGCCCTTCATATCTGCATAGGGAGTGGGTCCTCTTCATGGAGTCCAGCATTTTGCTCCGCCATGTTTCTACAGTAGCCAAGAGCGGACAAATCAAACATTGTCTCTAGAGAGAGCCTTGCATTTTACGTTACCTGGAGGCCACCATAGTTCTTCAACTCGCTTGTGAAAGTGTGATAATGTGAGCCGCAGAATGCAAAACTGTGGTAGTGTAAAGTAGTATTATTATGGTAATGATGCCGTCTGAGCAAGGCCAGCGCCGTTATCACAGTTTTACACTCAGCGGCTCACGGTACCATAAGGGAGGAGTGAGCGGAGGCGGTTGCAATCTGCAGCCACGCCACTAGATGCCACCAAATCCTACACACTGTACCTTTAAATAACCAAGTTTAATATCAAACCATGAAAAACCTTTCTGACTCAACGTGAAACAACTCAGTACCTGTCAATAAGTTTAGGAGGACAAGAATCCTGTTGTAAACTAAGTGGTCTGTTTGACTTTTTTCCATTCTGCTCAGTTGCTTCCTCTAGAGGCAACAAATCCAGCTCGCAGAACACATTTGGTGCACTAATATGAAAAAAGGTGTTCAGATTTGGTTACAAAACAGAACTACTGCAGTCTCCTGTTATATAGAGTATTTTAACGGTCAGAGTCAGCTTTAGCAGCCGATGCTAACTACGCCTCACTGTTTTGCTCCTCTGTGATAGAAAACACTGTCATCCAGCCAGGAAGCACCTTCATCATAGCAGTCATCTCGGAGGCAGCCGTGACACAAATCTCCTGCACCCAAGGGTGGGGAGATTGGCTTTCATAACACACTGACTCACTCACGCTGTCACCTTATCACTGATAATGACTGTAGGTCGTTCTCGTGTGGGACATCCTTCAGCCGCGATGGGCTCCGCTTCCCTCCCACACAGTGGCACAGAGACGAGCATTAGAGGTTAAGAAAAAATACGCAGCGGGGAAAAAAAATAAAGAGTGGACCTCTTGTTTAAACACACACACACACACACACACACACACACACACACACACACACACACACACACAAGCGTACATGCAGGGGAACTGAGGAATCAAGAAGCAAAACAGAGGGGGCTTTTAATGTTGTCCACACATCTTTTGAACGTCTATATGTGCACACTGTGGGCTTTTAACACTGTTTCATACAGGCAGCATTGAGAGGTTAACGGCCCATACAGAGAGCTGCTCACACACACACACACACACACATAGCTTCACGGAGCATAACATACAGAGAGCACTTTACAAAAACCTTGCTATCCTCTGTTCAGTTGCTCATAAAGTGGAGACATTCAGTGCTCAGAGTGGGACAGAGGGGATGGTATGGAGTCTTAAATGCACATACACACACACATAACGCACACACACACAAACAACACACACAGTGCAGAGCCAGTGTATTCTCAGACCAATCAATAATCCATTATGAACCGACTGCTCTTCACCTCACACCCTGCTCTAAACCAGCAGACAAAGAGGTCTGCTGCAAGCTCCACCATGAAGAGAGAGAGGGGTAAAGCACAGCTGGATGCGCACACACACACACACACACACCTCCAGGCTGTTTGCAAAACACACGTACACACAGCTTTAGGACATTTTAGTGACAAATGTGTCAGCTGTGGAGCACAAAACAAGCTTTTTTGCAAACTTTGTGTTTGACAGACAACGTTCTGCTTCAGCTGCTGTTAAGTACTGTAGATTCAGTTACGTCCCATTGATCAAAAACTCTTTCTGCAGTCAAAAGTGAAAACACACACATATATGAGTTATTCTCTTCCTCTTCTTCTCACTATCTGAAAACAATAAACACTACAAAAAGGACACTTTCAAAAATACTGCACATATTTTTTTTCATCTAGAATGTATTGAAAGGATTTTGCTGTGTAGATAATTCCTACATTGTTATTACTAGATAGTTAAAATATATACATGCTCATTTCAGGATCAGCTTACATTGCTCACATACTTACACATAACCACATCTGGCCCTGTATGCATTTTGTGTGCATGCAAGCTAGATGGGGCAATCCTTTAGAGACTAAATGCAGATGGATGTGGTGCAGCTGTGTGTTTAAGGCAGCTCTATACTGGATGCTCCCTGATTTAGGTCTGTTCTGACTGTAGATTGTGTCTAGACTGGCAGATTGTTTTTCACTCTATTTTGACTCAATTTTAACTCCAGTTTTGACTCAGATTTGACTTCGGTATGACTGATTATGGTTTAGTTTGGTTCCCTGGTGCTCATTTGAGTCACGTTTGCTTGACTCTAGGTAGAAAAAGCAACTGTACACATGGGAAACATCACACCATCTGATCCTATCATAGGGTTTAGCAGTTTGACTCTAGTTCGGTTGCTGTGTGACTCCTCTTAATTTAGATCTAATCTAGGACCAGTTTAGGTTTGTTCTAAAATCAACCTGGATGCAGTTTGGTCTGAGTTATGCTATAGTTTTGGACTAGTTTCCCTCTAGTCGGGTCTGTCCCTGGTCTGTCAGAGCAGGTCATGCTCATAAGCAGGAAGAGCAGTGGGGGGTTTTGTGGCATTGTTGGGGTCTCCAATTCCCATCCTATCCCTAGTTCCATCCCTGCCCCCCCATCCCTTAAACCCAGCCAGAACAATAGAGGGGGTCCACGCTGTCTGTCCCTTCTGAACCCCCACACCCCACCCCCCCTCCGATAAATAGGCTGAGAAGGGATCCTGCCTGCCTACTCTATTTGCGTGAGAAGGGCCTTTGGATAGAAAAGACTCCACTGGGTCTCTGTGGATGTGGGTGTGTGTGTAGGAAGTGGCAGGTGTTTGGGTCAATACTGTCATGTTACATTTTGGTGACCGGTCCATGCTAGTGGGATTACTGTACAGTTCTCAGCCATATAGAGTACTCCACAGAGTACATTACACACTAGCAAAACACTGCAGTAAATGATGGAGATTTGACAGAGACAGCAGCAATCTGTTTAGACTGATTAGTTTTCAATATAATTGGTAGATAACTGTGAGTTGCTCTAACTGTTGCATAGTGTGACTTAATACTATTGTGTATTTTCTTGACTTATTTTGGATAAATGAAAAAGGAACAAGGGTCAAATGAGATTAAACACAAAAACGGCATAATCTGCCAATATTTACAGAACTAAACTCTACGTTTATCTGTTGGTAACAAATTCAGAAATTTGCATGCATTCCTTTTTGCATTGTTTACTACTTCATAATTTACTATACCACTATACTGATATAAAAATACTTAAGTAGCATGAAGTAGCATGAGCAACATGTAGAGATACCTGCTGATATCATTTAGCTCGGTTTAAAGCCAACAAGAGCTGCCTGTTCTTATGTGCCTGACCATCTTCAGCCTCCTCTGGGACTTTGGGGGGGGGGGGGTGTGTGTGTGTGTGTGTGTGTGTGTGTGTGTGTGTGTGTGTGTGTGTGTGTGTGTGTGTGTGTGTGTGTGTGTGTGTGTGTTTCCCTCCCCCCTCCTTCTCAAGCTCTGCCTGTTTTTCTCACACCGCTCGTTAACCCCTGGGTGCTCCTGCCCATCGAGCCCCCCTTCCTCCTCCTGCACCGCAACAGCATTCCCCACACACACACACACACACACACACACACACACACACACACACACATTGAGATCTGCTGTCACTGTGCAACGCAGATTAAACTATCATTACATGATCTAAAGTTCACAAACAATAGATATACCTACTGCTTGTGCAGGTTTGCTTTCATCTCCGAACTCTTGACCACATCTTTAACCCTGACCTAGACCTTAATCTAACCCTGCATGTACCTACAGTAAATCCAAATCTTGATCTTTAAGATAAGATAAGATAAGATGAACCTTTATTAATCCCCGGGGGGAAAAGGTTAACTACTAGAGTAGACGTAAGGATGCTCAAAATGCGCTAATGTAAAAGGTTCTTCCTCATTTTCCTTACAAGGATCAGCATTTAAGAATACTCTTAAATGTGCTTAATCACAGATAACATGATTGATTGTTTTCTGTTAGATAGAGTTAGACTATATGTAAGAAGCGAACATAGTCACTGTGACGTCACCCATCGGTTTGTGGACTACGGTTTTGAAGCCTTGAGTTCAGCATTTTGGCCATGGCCATCTTGGTTTTTGGCTGTCGCCATCTTGGTTTTTGCAGCCTGACATGAGATATGAGAGGGCGGAGCTACGTACAACCGCACGCTGACTAAGACATTTTTACAAAACAAAAATGTTACATATCAACTTTCATGAAGTGAAAATACGCTGTGAAAGGGTTAAAGTTCTGAGGCAGAAATACCTAAACAACAAGCCCGGACAACGCCATAGTGACCTGTCAATCAAAAGGTAGCCACGCCCAAAAGCATTTGATACTAAATGGGACCATAATTTATTAAATGAACATTATGCTGTACTGTAGACAACTTGAAACTAGTGATTGAGACCATAAATGTTTACAATGTTTACTGAGGTAATAAATCAAGTGAGAAGTAGCCTCATTTTCTCATAGACTTCTATATAATCAGACTTCTTTTTGCAACCAGAGGAGTCGCCCCCTGCTGGCTGCTAGAAAGAATGCAAGTTTAAGACACTTCCGCATTAGCTTCACTTTTTAGAGCCAGTTGCCGTCCGGTTAAGATCCATGCAAATGGCTGCAAAATCAGTTCCCTTCTGCGTGTCCCCTCACATTGACATCACAGACATGGAGAGGCAGTATGGGCCGGAGAAGGATGGAGCAGATCCACACCAGCAGCAGAGGTGAAACGAGCGCTGCCTCGACTTGTTGGTCTAATGACGGCGAAAGCAGAAGAGGCACTCGTGGTAACTGTGCTCGATTGAAATCTAAATTGAAACTCCATCTCTTTTCACTCCATGCTCAACTGTCCACCCTTCTCCAAACTCTCCCTGTCTTCTACCTCCTCTTCCTCTGCGCTCCTCCATCCGACTGCAACCCCCAAACAACCTCTGCAACTGAACCTGAATCAGTCTCTCTGAAGTGTAATTAGACCGGCGACCTCGAAGCTGGCCACCAGTCTTTCACACTGTCACACTTTCTGATATAACCGCTTTATTTTGCTGCTCGCTGTGGTACGATGCCCCAGTGGTTAGGGAGTTCACACACACACACACACACACACACACGGTAGAATGGATTTGATCCAGTGTTGCAGTGCTACCTGGCCAAGTTACTTACAAAGTGTAATAAGTTACTTTTTACTTATTATTAAAATAATAACATTGCTTTATTTATTACTTGGTATCAAAAGTAATTAGCTATGTTACTCATTAAATTACTATATTACTTTTGCTAGGCTAGTGACAATCACCTGCTAAGGCGCTATTGGCTGATAGTTCAACTTGGCGCAATGCAAAGATGCTGACTGACCTCTGTGCGTCTGAGAAAGTTTGTGACACTTTTCATTCACAAGAAACAAAATCTCCCGCACTCTCAGATAAAGTGACTTCTTTTATTTACAAGGCAAACAGCCGTATGCGTTTCGGCCAAAAGCCTTCGTCCACGTCCGTCTATGGACGAAGGCTTTGGCTGGCTTCATGCTGCTGCCTGGTACCCGATATATTTTTCAAGATTTGGAGTCGTGCTTGCTGTTATTTTCTTTTTCATCTTTAATTTTGTTCACAAATTGAACATTAATAGGCTACAGCTGCTAGATGGATGGATAGATCTACTTGATTGATCCCAAATTGGGAAATTATTAATTGAATCGAGTGCAGGCAGTTGTCATGTCACACAGCATATACACTGACTACCACAAGGCAAAAGGAGGATTTCAACTTTAAAGGGCATCAGTTTGGGCGCCGCTATAGGCTGGGTCCTTCCCACAGCGCCCCGAGTTCAGATCCGACCTGTGGCCTTTTGCTGCATGTCAACTCCCTCTTTCATCACTATCAATAAAGGCATTAAAAAAGCCTCCAAATAATAATCTTTAAAGGGCATCAGTTTACCTATAACACATTTTAAAATGTGAAATTCAACTCCAGAGCTGTGAGGCCAGTGTGAACCAAAGCAGATTTTGGTGTCTGTCCTCTCATTTGTTCATAGCTATATTGACCATAAATGCATGTTTTTAGGAACCGCCGTCCATGCTGAGGCGTTGCATTCTTCTTTCTGTGCGTGTATACAGTATGTCCGTTTGCATTTTCTTTGACTACTCATTTACGTTTTTATTTGTTTTTGTTACATGCTGTGTGCCTCGTTTTCAAACCTGTCTTTATCTTGAGGCAAAATCTGAAGAACACATCCTGTAAGAGTTGTCAAGAGGAGATATGAGAGCATATCAGGGCAACAGATCTGCCTTTAACTCTTCCTTACCGCCTGCACACACACTCACACACAGAAAAACACACACAGGCAGGATGGGAGGGTTTCCACAGAAATCTCCTGATGGCTCTACTACAGAGAGAATGTGTGGGCTCCAACAGGCAGTTGTTGTTGTTGTTGTTGCGAGGTGGTTCACACACTGCTCTAAAGTACAAACACACACACACACACATCATAAAGAAACACAACTCCAAAGTAACCTGTGGGTAAAATCCAATTGCATCGCCTGGAAAACGTGTTATTGTGCGTTACTGTGAGTACACTGGATTGAATACTGAACTGTCTTTGTGTGCATATGTGTGAAATAAAAGACATACATTAGAGTCATTATAAATTACCCTTTGCTTCCATATAGACACTGCAAATCCCTAAAGGACTGTCATAGAAACATGAAAAATATTATGATACATAATGAGATAAAACTAGAACATAACTAAGTCTAATTCTAGTCATATTATAGTGATAATAGTGCTGGGCAGTGTGGTGGAAATCCAAATCACAATATTTAGACTATTTTTCTAATATTGATATGGTACAAATATGCATTACATCAGACAAAAGTGTACATGCATGTAAATCGAGAACGTCAGTTACCAGCCTACTTTTGTTTTTCATCACAATTAACTTTATAGACACCCTAACCTCCAGAGACGAGGGGGAAAAGGAGAGAGACTGGAGAGAAATAACAGTTTGTGGTGAGTTCTGAGTTCAGTCAGGCTGAGCTGACCACAATTAGTTGATTATACCCCTTTTCCACCAAAATTAACATGTATATGCAAGTTCTTTAAACACAGGAAATCCCACTAAAAGTAGGCTAAAGACTCCTTTCCCATTGCCAGTGAGTATGCCGTCCTGTTTTTTTTTTTTTTTTCTCGTTTGTCATGTTTGATGCCACAAATGTGCCAGAAACAAATTAGCAAACAGTGAAAATATAATGGTGGTTTCTTTTTTATATCTGTTACTTACTCAGTCTTTCTTTCAAGCTCTCAAACCAGAGTTTGCCGATTTTGCTGATTTGTATTTTGTGTTGATCAACGAGGTAAAATTCTGTTTCTGTCAATGGAGTGTGGTGGCTTTGAGAAAGACATAAGCTGTTTCTGTTCACATCTACTCAATTCGATTCAATCAGCATTTGTACCCAGGTTTCCACCTAAAGACAAAAGCCAGATGTTAGCAGGTGTTAGTGGGTTTTTTGTCCAGAGGGAAAGGGGCGTCAGTGAGCTTCAAAGAGTTTGGAAAGTGGATTTTGTTACCTTTGGACAGAGCGGGACTTGCGGTTTACCCCTGTTTCTAGCCTTTATGTTGAGCTAAGATAAGCTAAGATAAGACCGTTACATCTTGTCATCATTTCCCAAAATTAACTCTTCCATTGGGAGATATACAACAAAACATTTTTACCATTTACTGTAATAATGTGCTTTTAAATCCACCACTGTGTCCTACTGACATCATTAGATTAGATACATAATATAGGGATATGAAAGCCACACAACAGTTAATAAAAAAATACCACAATGTTCAACATGGTTACCACCACCAGACTCATTATTGACTATCATAAGTCTCTGAAGGAATATTATAGGAGTGTTTTTGTTTGTGTGTGAGCCAGTGTGTGTGCACTGAAACATCTGCCCAGGATTTCATAGCCAAAAAATGAGCACCACACAGGAACTGGGGCTGCTAGATGAGAATAACAAACGTTGTTAGTCTTTTATACGGGACACAGAGTTTTTCTAGAGAGCGCGCTGAGGCTACATGACACATTTCTTTCATACGCAGGCTGACAGGCATTACCGTGAGAGAGAGAGAGCTTATGTGGCTACGCGGTAGTGATGGATGGCTGTATAAAAAGAGCCGGAGATCCCATCTGGGTCACGTCTTATCAGGCTGACTGATTCACATTGATGAAATCATGCCGGCTTGTTAACCCACCCAGTGGAAAAACTCTAAACTAATACTGAGGAAAACAAGGCAGCGTCTGAAGAGAGATGCATGTCAAGGAGAGAAGAAAAGGCAGAGCAAATAATGAGAGGGAGGGCAGCAGAGGGAAGATAAGTGGTAAATAGTGATGTAAAGTCACGGCAGGAGATAGATTGGGATAATAAGAGCTGACTGAGAGGGAGATGTGAGAGATCGAGGCAGACAGAGGAGCAAGAAAGAGAGAGAAATGCAGGCCGTGGGCTGCACACTGCAGAAAATGTCCATCATACCGGAGTACTCTCACTTTTTTGGGGAACTATTGATCATCACTGTCTGATGAGAAGATGGGCGATGAAAAAAAACATCTTTCTGGTTATTAGCTCTGACTGGTGTTCTCTCACTCACACTTTCTTCAAGGAAGTGCAATTGAATCACTCAGCACCAGACTACACGGCTTGTTATGACAGATATTATTCTTTGCAGTGTAACCACAGCACAGGAAATTGGCCAGGATCCACTCTCTCAACATTCATCCAATAGTCCTACTGAGACAATCTGCTAGTATAGTTACACTGTAACACCCTAACCCCCCAAATCAACCCACACTGCACCGCAGTGCAACCGTATGCACAGCATGCGTGTGTGTGTTCATCAGGTTCGCGTGTAGGTGTGTTTGTGTGAGGGCGGGTGGCTGTGTGTGGGAAATGGTGAGTTCTCAAGAAAATTTGACTTACTTTTTCCTCTGTTTTGACAGATGTTTTGGTTTAAAAACATTTTAAAAAAATCAAAGAAATCTCCCACTAAAAAGTTGGCAATTCCGATCTCTGCCCAAGTAGCGGTAAAAAAAATCACCCTAATGTCTATAATGGCTGAAAACAGCTGTCTCCAGAGGTTTGACTGGAAATTTCATGAAAGCAGCTACTAGAAATCTGCTGCGGTATGAAATGTTTCCCTGCAAAATATGACAAACAACGAACACACCCACATAAATGACACACTTAAACTTCAAAATAGGAAAATATTGCAGAGCGTAATCCTGTAATCTATATTGTAAATGCAGCAAAATAAGGAAGAAAAACTTTCCCTTCTGGTGCAGGTGGGCTTAAGAAAACCAGATCACGGCAACTTGTCAGTAAACAAGCAGCATTCCTCAGCCCGTCTGTTTGCAATAAACGTAACCAGCACAACCTGATCTGCACCAGTTACTGTGTTTAGACAGTAGTGGATTTACCAGATCAACATCTGGAAACATGCAGCGCCCACCCTGGCATGAATGTCAGGCTGACAGCCTACCTGGTAATGGGCTACATAATGTCAGTGGGATATTAATGGCAACAAATTGCTGTCAAGTGAAAACTGTACGAGTCAACTTTCTAAGCTTTTCTTTTAAATGAAGGAAACTGTCCTCCATAGGCTTGGAAATAGTGTATGGTCAGGTTTTGTAAAACTGTTTCACATATGGCACATTTTTGTTTTTACTTAGGGATGAACCGATCTGACCTTTTCAGTCCCGATACCGATACCTGGGCTTTGGGTATTGGCCGATACCAAGTACTGATCCAGTACCAGAGTTTATGGCTCACTGTGTGGAAGTGACTGGGATCCTTTACGTGTAAGGCAACATCAGACTTGAAACAAACATTTTATTTTACTTTGTAAAACAAAATGTAACAAATAAATATATAGATAACATATCACAAATTTAGTGAATTATGTATTATTAAAATATTAAATTGTACACCAACAACTTGGAGAAAAATCTTCAAAATTAACAGGAATACCAAACGTAAACTGTTTTAAATCAGCAACAAATTGGTCAAAAGTTAAACAGGACTATAATTTCCAGAATACAGTCTAATGTATATGGTTCATTAACAAAAAAAATAAATGTAATAGATTACCGATATCCAATCCAGCATCAGTATCGGTGCATCCCTGGTTTTACTTCCTGGAGAAACTACAGTACCATATCATATTGTGTAAATTAGACTGTTAAGTTTGGTATAATAGTATTACAATTACCAAGCCTTTGTAGCTGCTCTGTGTTAGTTCAGCCTGGCTGCACAAAAAGATGTTTGAATGACGCTATAATTTGCGAGGCATTTAGTGTAGAGTAAGAACACTGTTCTTGCTTGTGGCGTGTCATTGGTACGCCACGTAGTCTGTACTGAGTCCAATGTAAACGCATTGACCTAAATTATGCCCACACACTATTAAATTGTCAATCATCAGAGGTAGTAAAGAAAAAGTGAGACAGACTACTTATGGTGGGTGGGAGGGGAGGTGGATTTTCACGACTTTCAAGCAGGAAACCAGTGTTTTTTAGTAACATACTTTCTGTACTTCTGTTACATTGTTTCTATATGTATTTTACTTACTTTACAAAATTATTTTAAGTCCAACCATGACGTTTGTCCTAAATCGGGTTTCTGAGTGGTTTTGTTGCCTAAACCTAACTGTAGACGTTACTGTAGTTTTGTTGCATGGCGTACAAACGACATGCAAAAAGCCTGACGTGTGTCCTCATGACACGCAGAATGTCCTTTTTTGAGGTTGTGCTATTCATACACCTTCCCATGAGACTGCCACTATTCGACACCAATAATCAATTACTAATGGTCTTTCTGGGACCCTGATATTGAGGACAAACTGTAGTGTAAAATGCTGGCTGGCAGCTGTAAGCCTGGCCTCACTCTTCAGCACACAGATATCAACTGGCAGGAGATGTGTGCTTGAATTTGAATGTAGTTTGTATATATGACACAGTGATGTCTGCATGCTTTAAAAAATACACTCTTGGCAAAGGAAAGTGTTGTACGGTATGTTTATGCTAATAAATCAGGCCAGTTCACGAGGTATGTGCTTTCAAGTAGTAGTAGCAGTTGTCACAGTATAAGCAGTAATACTACAGTACCATATGAGAGCTGTTTGCATTTTGACGAGAATGAAAGCCTGAGGAAGTCTAATTAAATGTAAATTTTAGATATTTAACAGTATCGTTCATTTTCTAATTGCACAAAACATGACAGAATATCATCTCCGCTCTGCAGCACTCCACTTAATGTTGAACTGCTAATTCAGAGGAGAAACTGAGGGTAATACAGGAGAAAGCAAATGTTGCATCAAGCAGTCGTGTTTGCGCAGCGCCCCCTGGAGAGATCAGTCGCCTCCGACGGGAGTTACCTGCAGCAGCCAGGGAGCAAAACAGCCATTAAGCCAGCCAACACAGCCGATCGCCCTCCGCTAAAAAAACGACAGGCCTGTTACACAAGAAAAAAGCGACAGAGGATTACGCACACTGTCACTCTCTCCACATCGCGCCAGTGGACCAGCTTTACACAACACACACTCACAGACTGCAGGATGGGTTACTAAAAATGGAGATAACTCACTCCCAGAGACACACACAAAGAGAGAGAGTCTTCTGCTTAACTTGCATGTATTTGAATGAATAATAAGATAAGCGAATCAAAGAGTGCCGAAGCTGATAAAAAACAGAGACGGCGACCATAATCAATGTAGTTACAGCAAATATGGTTTGAGATGTACAGACAATGTTATGAAAGGAGTTCCACTCTAAATACTCTATCAAACATCAATTATGAGCTGAATTTGAGTCATACACAAGAGATTAATGGTTACAAGAAGATGACAATGACCCTTTATTGTACATCAGACCGACTGCTATGCATCTGATATTGTTGGTATGATGCAGCTTGATTGATTAAATATTTACTGTAGAATTAATTAATACCAGCATTGTTGAAATGATTCTAATGAGATATTCAGACTTTGCTCTCACACTATTAGTAGCAGAACTAGTCTTAATATAATAGCATCGTATTAAATGCTGTTTCAGGGGATTTCCCACACTGACTGTTTGGAATTCCTCAAAAGATTTAAATATGAAAAACGTTTTTAAAAATTACTGAAATTTGGCACAACATATCTGCTGCTTCAGTTAAAGAGTGGGCAGTACCCGCTCTAAAAAAAATCCTGATACATTCAAGGATAGCGCACAAACCTCTGCCTCAGATCTATCTGGGACAATGATGCCTGTGGAGCCTGCTGTCCAGGTATTTAAACCTAAGCACACCAACTGCTTGTGGGACTCTAGGCTCAAACCTAGTTTTGAAAATCAATATGCATTTACAAGAAGTCACATTAGAGTATGTGCAGCAGCCAGCTACAACCTTTAATAACTACATTGGAGTGGTGCACTCTAGCATCTGCAGTTTGGGGGTAATGTACAGGTACAGATGGTTTCAATGTGGTTTAGTGCAAAGTGAAAGAGAAAGAAAGAAAGAAAGATATTCCTTTATTAGTCCCACAGTGGGGAAATTCAGTTTTTCACACATTTACTGGTATAAAAATGCATATAGTTCCCATTGTCAGCACTTTTTCTAGATGAGTCACAGCTATGTTTAGACTGTACTCCACCCGCCTCTCTGTTTGAGACTAAGTATAAGATTAACTAGGGCTGTCAAAATTAACGTGGTAACACGTTAATGCAGATTTGTTTGAACACCACTAATTTCTATAACGCCTTAATGCAACTTGTGATTTTTAGGTTGTAGTAGGCTCAGTTTTAAACCGAGTGTGAAGAGATCATATTATGGCATCATATGAAACTAGAAAACTTCAGGAATTCATTGGTACCAACCGTGTCATACTAGCTTGTCAGGATGGAGGCAAAATTACACTCCAAACTAAATTTTGATGAGGAAAAACTGGCATAGCTTTTTTCAAAGGGGTCCCTTGACCTCTGACCTCCATATATGTGAATGTAAATGGGTTCTCTGGGTACCCACGAGTCTCCCCTTTACAGACATGCCCACTTTATGATAATCACAAGTAGTTTGGGGCAAGTCTTAGTCAAGTCAGCACACTGACACACTGACAGCTGTTGTTGCTTGTTGGGCTTCAGTTTGTCATGCTATGATTTGAGCATATTTTTTATGCTAAATGCAGTACCTGTGAAGGTTTCTGGACAATATTCTTTTGTGTTGTTAATTGATTTCCAAAAATAAATATATGCATAATTTGCATAAAGCAGCATATTTGCCCACTTCCATGTTGATGTGAATATTAAGTACTTGACAAATCTCCCTTTAAGGGACATTTTGAATAGATAAAAATGTGTGATTAATCGGCAATTAATTGAGATTAACTAAACATTTGTGCAATTAAACGCAATTCAATATTTTAATCGATTGAAAACCCTAATTAAGACTCCATAATTGGGTCAGATTTTCCTCTGCGACTTACTGGGGGTTGTTTTTTAGGGAAAATAGGCTTTTGTGCCCATTCTTAAGACTATTAATTGGGTGGTTTTGTGGAGTTGGTCAGGTATAATCTGATGGGATTAGCGGCTGTGCTCTTTAAATAGAGTTCTGCGGCCAGGGATTAGATGATCACAGCCAGTCGTCCTCAAGAGCAACAGATTTTCATCTCTACGGTTTTAGTTTAAGGGGGAAAAACAGAAGCGGGGTGATGGAGTAGGCTATGATGCTGCATGTAGATGTTTGTGTGTGTGACTCAAAACATGATGGAATATAGGAGTGAAAGTGTGTGAATGTGTTTAGCTGGGATGGTGTGTTTGGGGCTGGGGGTAGAGGTGGAGGGGGGTACTACCAGGGGCCCCTACCTTCCTCCCCTCAACTATCCTCCTCACATCTGGATACAATGTGGGAACAGGGCACTGAGGCCAGGGGGATAGCTGAGGGGAGGGTGTGAGTGTGCTGGGGGATTCTTTACAAAACATCAAGAGCCAATGGAAAAAGGTGGTGGTGCTGCTGCTGGTGGATGTGGGGCGGCGGTGGGGCTGTGTGTGTTGTGGTGGTGGAGGGGGGTGTGTGTGTGTGTGGGGGGGGGACTAAAAAGCTCCCTGTCTTTGGTCTCCTCTTCCCTGTGTAGTTGACTGCAAGGCCCCGAGCAACAGACAGATAGAGAGGCAGCTGGGAACTGAGGTAGGCAGCAAACAGCAGCCCAGGAAACACAATGTGGGAACACGAACCCAGGCGAGGTAAAAATCTGGTGTTTCTGCTCTTAACGGGGTAAATACAGCGGATATAACAAGCAATCAGTCCACATTTAGATTTCCATACATGCGCTAAATACCGTTACTGAGTTCCACTTTTGATGCGAAACAAGTCAAAGGAATGTCCACATTAACCCATAATCAGGGTTCCTGCAGGGTTCACCAAATTAGATATAAGCCTTTTTCAGGCGTTTTAAAAACCACATCAAATCCAATTTAATGCCTGTTTCATGACCATACCAGCCAAGCATGATGGAAAACCAGTAGGGATGATATGGACTAGAATTTTTTATTATATCACATTTTTTTCAGTGTTTCACAGCAGTATATAACAAGGAGTCCTAGTGATATAATTAATTAAATTAATGTGCCCTGGACCTGCATAAGCAGCATAAATTGGATGGATGTATCAAACAATTTAAAATTCTGAATTTATTTGTTAATTTTGCTAAAATTTACACTTGCACTGCTGTTATGAGACAATGATCTTCCTAGCTTATGTAGCTAGCGGTAAGATAAGATAAGATAAGATATTCCTTTATTTGTCCCACAGTGGACAAATTTACAACAATTTACAGTGACGGTGCTTTCCGCATGAAACAATCCCATTTTTATTTTTCAGGTGTATAACTTCCCCCGACAACATGCAATCAGGTACAAAAACATTTCATGACTAACAATCTATCAGACTTTGTGCGCCTCTCTCTGGGGAAATAAAAGGCTTGATACAGTTTTTTCGAAAACATATGCACTAGTACTCCTGACGCTGATGTGTAAAAACACGGTATAAACACTTTTTTCTTAATATCATGTATTGCATCCATCTTGTCAAGCAAAAATCCATCTGGTACAAAGCCAAAATAATCTCTACAATCTGATTTGCCAACATTAACAAAGCATGGGCTACATGGGGTACTTATTTGTCCTTGTTGAATAGAACCCTATGGAGTAAATTATAAATGTACATGACCTGCAACCCGTGCTTGCATCCAGCTTACATTCATGCATGGAGTTGAACTGTATCTCTGATCCACATGTGGATTTGGGGTGAGCTCATTAGCCCCTGGGCGACCCTCGTCCTCCTCTTCCTCCTCCTCACCTCTGTCCTCAGAGACCCTAAAGCCTGCTTGACCCCGCCACAACTCCACTACCACTTCCTATACCCTGTTTCCTGACGCCTGTTCAACCCATTCGCTACAAAATACAGAGAGTACAGGGGGCAAGACTGCCATAGTATCACTATCACAAGTATTAACAAAAGTTTAATTTCCTCGCTCTTCCATGTGGCTGATGATGATGATGATCGCACAAAATGGTCACTTGTTACTATCATTCATTCTTTTGAGACAGATTCTGGCAGCAGAGGAGAAGTCAAGCTGCCCCTCGTATTTCCATATGAGTGGGTCTGCCCGGCCTCTTTTCCCACAACACAAGGGTATAACAATAGTGGCACACAGGCACATCACGTACAAAAGTCCTGCTCATTTAAAAAGCACTGTTATTGCTTTTAGACATTGTTGTTTGGGACTATGATTTTGTTATGATATTTGTATGTTTTAACCCCATAACTGAGAATAGGTATTAAGTCTTTCTCCTTTCTCATGATCAGAAAAGCAGGATTATATCCAAACTTGCATCCATCCGTACCCTCCTCTCTCATACACGCACTCACTAAAATGCATCATGGCAAGGTTAGGCTGACATCAGCGGCTAACGATCAGTTCCTCTGTGGGCTGAATGATTAGCTGCAGTAGCCTGGAGACTTTTCCAGCTTGTTTCCCTAAGTTGGTCAGACATGCAACATCGCTGGCCTTCAATCCTGCACTAACTACATCCACTCTCCTCCCTTCTCCCTGACTCCAAAAAGAGGAAAGACGTTTACAGACTAATAGATGATGCTAACAATATAGAGAATGCATTTAAGTCTGTTGTATTTAAAAGTTGTTTTCATGCTGAAATGGAGGAACAATGGTAGTTCCTTGAGGGAGATTAGACAACGTGGTGTGTGTGTAAATAGGTGGAGTAGCAGTTACATATTTGCATCAAAGTGAAACTATGAGAATGACAGGTTGCAAATACTTTTGGCAGAATCCATAATTTCCTGCTCTTTCTTTCTTTAGTTTCCAACTGACTTTATTAACATTCATTGCTGTGTACTTCCCAGAAATAACAATCAAATCTTATGACATTTCAGCTCCTCGTCATGGCTGACACTTTGTCTACAGAGCCATACTGGCCATCGCTACCAATATTAACTAGTTCCTGTCTTTATTCTGAAACAGCTGCAAACAAAGCATGACTTCCTGTGCTTCAGATGATTGTTTTTATTCGAAAAAGAACCAGAATTTGTCTAATTTAAGACCTATTTAATTTTTTGTAGACCTTTTCTTTCCCATTTAGAGTGTGTTTATTAACTGGAACGGAACGGCGAATGCTAAAAAGGAGCCTCTCTGCTTAGGAAACAGTCCACCCAACCCCCACCCACCCTTAATGCCCTCTGGGCTGCTGTGAGTTTGGATTAAGTTTGGGTGCCATGTCCCCTCCCTACCGAGCCTGGCCGTCACCCCTGCAGAACATACATGCAGAGTTTTTGTGTCATCGAGTGGCCCATCAAATGTGAAGAAGGCCATCAGGAAGGCCACAGAGAGATGACAGACTCGATAGATGAGGTAGAAAGAATGTAGAGGAAAGAAGAGCAGGTTTTACGAATTGGATAAGGGAGCTACTAAATGTGATGCATTGTGTAAAATATATCACAGTTTATACATAAAAGAATTATAATACCAAGACATCCATTTTCTGAAATAAAAAGTGAATCAGTGTTAAAAGTTGTTTCTATAACAGCATTGAGAATATCGTTTTTAAATTCCCATTTTAATGCTGTCTAATTAAGGTGTGTGTGTAAAGCAGTGGATCAATAATGGTAGTCTACTACGGTGACATCTGGGCTGGACAAAGAGTGCTGCTCCTTCCCCCGGCAGCTCTCCCCTTCTCCCTCTCTCTCTCTCTCTCTCTCTCTCTCAATCCCTGATCACAGCCACGTGGTTCTCTGAGCTATTTCTCCCAGCTAAGCTTATTCCTCCTCTTTAATCCCGCAGCAATCACAGCAACAATGCCGAGCATCAGTTCATAGACGCAGGCAGAAATCTATTAACTATGATCACCATGTCAGCTCAAAACCTGATAAGCGCTGCTAATGAATCCAGCCCATTCAGCTCCGCGCTGCGTGTGCTCGCGATTGTTATTTCATTGGATCATCAATAATGTGTAAGATGGAAAATCAACGTGAGTGCCAGTGACAGATACAGCAGATTGTAATGTAGTAAACAGGCTTCCATTTGAAGTACTACTTTCTGTAAAAAAAAAAAAAAAAAACAAACTAACATATCTCATTCAATTCAGCTGATGGAGTACTCTGTACTGTATGTATATGACAGTGGTTGCATCACTGCAGGCCTGAGTGTCCTCAAACAGAGCTGCACTGATAGATGGGGTCGATATCCATCCCTGATCATCAGATTATCAGCCACTTCAATGTGGTCCAGCACTGATTTAAATGATGGTTCCAGCCTTTGCAAGGCAGATTAAAGTATTATCTATTAGTACAACTTCTGGTAGTGGTGGTAGTAGTACTGTGACCATGCAGACTGTCAGTGTTTAAACAGCAAATATTGCAGACATGCACCTTCATGGGACATAAACACAAAAACGTCATTAGTTCCCATTATTTAGCCATAGTCATAGTGACATCACCTATTGGTTAGTGGACTGCCATTTTGAAGCTTGGAGTTTGACATTTTGGCCATCGCCATCTTGGTTTTTTGCAACCAGAAGTGACACAAGAGGGTGGTCGTACAAGTATTTTTAAGACCGTTAAGAATGACAATCCAAAAAGTACATGATTTGTTAAACTACCGTATTTTTCGCACTATAAGGCGCACTTAAAATCACCCAGCTCTTTAACTCAGACACTGATGATGAAGGATTTGATGGATTTGTGGAAGAGGAATGAACTGAAAAGTGAGTGTATTGTTTAGTATTTCATGTGTTACAACTGACAAATGTTGAGAGTTATTGAAGTTATTGAGTTATTAAATGAATTGAATAAAGTTTGACTTATATGACCATTTTGTTTCGCTTAATGCGCCTTATAATCCGGTGCGCCTTATAGTGCGAAAAATACGGTACTTGCACGACCTACAGCTCTAAAATACAATCACAGCAACTATAATCATCGTCTTCATCACTAAAATATTCAGGAATCACACTCATCACTGGGCGTGATCTCAACATTAAATGACTTCAAATGTGTCCCATGATCACTGTCACAGTAATTATTGTAATTGAAAAGCAGGCGTACCCTTTGATCTTAACATTCAGTATGGACTTTATTGTGTGTCGACTATATTAATTTTAATAGTGTGTTATTTGTGTGCTGTTGTGATAATATTTATAATGTAGCCTTTTACAGTGCAAATTGGGAGGGAAAAAAAGCTGCACCTAATTAGCGTGGGTTGTTTCCACACCTACGTTCAGCTGGTGTTATTTAGTTGATGACAGGAACCAGTTTAAATAGCACTGTCATCTTTTCATTAGTAACCCTGAAACATCAGTATAAAACTATATTGAATAATTACAGTAAAGAAAAATGTGAAGTTTTCTTACCACTTCATTGACTTGATTGCATTCTGAATATCCCCTTCTGTTCGCTAAATGAATAAATTGTACATACATTTGTATTTTACAGGACTTCTCAGTTAAATCCATTTCGTTTTTTTTGTACACAGTTGTTATGAGAATTGGTGACGGCACATTTGCCCCTTGTGCAGGCTCATTCTCATACACCGTTCATTACCTACAAAAAACAATGTACTGCAAGTCAAATATATCCCACAAAATCAGGTCAATTCAACAAACGCCTCTCAGGGAGGACATCTGGGTGGAAGGGTGGGTCAAAAAAGCCAGAGACTGCTGTTCGGGTCCCGTGTGAAACCAAAAGTCAACGTTGATTTATTTGTCACGCAGCTTCCCTACTTATCACTTCTGAAGTTATTTTAATCCAGACTATGATTTTATGACGTAATTTTGTCATGAAACCATCATGCTAAAATTACACAGTTTCCAGGGTTATTATGACCCAAACCATCTTTTCCTCAACCTAAGTAGTTTTGTTGCCTAAACCTAACCAAGTCAATCTTTTCCTAAACCTAAGTAGTATTAGTCACTAATTCCCATACTTAAGTTACGCCATTTCAGTTGTTATTTTAACCAAAACCACTATCTTTTTATAAACCTAAGTAGTTTTGTCACCTAAACCTGTGAAGACATGTTTATTTTGAAAAGACTGGAATGGAAATTGACACATTCGTTTATAGGAAAATGAAGAATAACTTTTTGTGAGAGATCACAATACGTTGCATTGTGACACGTCTGACGGTTTGTATTTGATTAAACTTCAGCATTGTCGCAGGTCTACACAGAGCTCTAAAGATAAACTTCTTGTCTGAAAATTTCCATATAGTTTGGCTTCTGCAGCCGTGTTCTTTCGGGCTGCGTCTCCACCACTTGTAGTCCAAAAAATCTCAACACAAATGACTTTGTCTTAATATTAAAGTTTGATGACAAGTACAAATATCACCGTCGGCAGTTTTAAGGAAAATTATCTGTATGTACAGTTGAACACGACGCAACACCACTAACCATGCTCCTCTCACCCTCTCGCACCACCGTGGACGAAGGCTAAAAAGCCCTGTGCCTTAATCCCTCCCGCCTACACCTCCCCTATCCCCCACCAACTCTAACCCCTCTTCTATTTTAATCCTCCGATTACTACATCATTTTCTTTGGGTCTAATTTAGACAGCTATCAGGCCTCCCAGTTCACTACCTGGACAGTGCTGCTCGGCTTGGTAGACACTATTGATCCTTGTGTGTGGGGAGGATGCAAGTGTGACCCAAATAAAGGGATCAGCTACCACCTGTTAGATAAGTTTCATGAAAATGAGATGTTTACAGATTTAGAGATGAGATGTATAAAGTGCAGACATACATACAGTGTGTGTGTGTGTGTGTGTGTGTGTGTGTGTGTGTGTGTGTGTGTGTGTGTGTATATATATATATAAATAAATATAAAATGGAAATGTGTAGGATGACAAGCACAGGAAATGCAAATTCCTTGTGATTATCCTCGGCAGTAAGCAATGTGTTTCCTATGGAGGGCTCATTTATAATTTAATCCAGGAGCTTGGTGTTTCTAGGCTAACACACAGAGATTGCCCTTTCAGAGTTGAAACCCCCACCATGCAGCAGGGAATCAATGCCGTCACCACAGAACAGACACCAGACCTCGTAGTATTTTCGTTTTTTGTTTCATAGGCTACCCTAAAAAAAGGAGCAGCTGCTAAAAAACTTGTGCGCTGCCTTTCTCCATAATCCAACCTCAATATGCCACAGAAAGTCATTTAAGCCTGTGAAGGCAGATGCATCTTTGCTTTCATGCAGAAAGGATTGATACAATCTAATAACAAGGACGAGTTGAGAGAACAAACAGAGGGAACAGGACGCACAAGACTTCAGCCTAACTGACTCAGTGTCTGTTTTGTTGTCTTTGCTTTCACGTTCATTCTAGTTCAAAGCCACACAACATTAGCATGAGCAGTCTGGACAGAGATGAAGAAGCCGAGTCAAAGCAGGGTAGTAATTACACTCTAAAAAGGACTGAATGGATTCAATCTAAGACATAAGTAGGCACAAACCAACTAGAGCGCTCTGGATCTATTCCAGACATGAATTCCACAAGGTGCTGGAAACCACCCACAGAGACCTTGGTCCATGCTAACACTTGTCAGCATTACATTAAAAAAAACAGGAGATCTACACACTTAAAGGTCCAGTGTGTAAGATTTAAGGGGATCAATTGGCAGAAGTAGAATGTAATAAGTCTGTTTTCTTTAGTGTATAGTCGCCTGAAAATAAAAATTGTGTTTTCACTACCTTAGAATGAGCCGTTTATATCTATATATGGAGCAGGTCCTCTTCATGGAGCCGGCCGCCATGTTTCTACAGCAGCCCAGAACGGACAAACCAAACACTGGCTCTTTTTTGCATCGGCCACTGTAGTTCTCCTACATGGCTGGCACTAGTGGGAAGTTTGTTGGTTGCTGTCTGCAAACCGCTAGATGCCACTAAATCCTACATACTGCACCTTTAAGTCACTGTCATTTTCCAGACCTGTACACAGATACTAACCTGGAGATGCACCTGATAACAAGAGTACACGCAAACATTAAGGCAAGCAGAAGGATGATTTTGCCTGATCATAAACCCAGTGTACTCAGCCAGCATTAAGTGATTTCTGGACACTTAGGGGCAGCAGAAAAAAAAGCGGAAAATACAGCAATGACATAGCATTAACTTGATATGACTAACTTGCTAGCAAACAGTGGGTCATTTACATATCCAGTGACTGTGGAGCAACATTAAAATGAATTTGGGATTGTGATTCTGGCCACATGATGAATGTCAGTCTAATATTCATTCTAGTCTGTTGTGGTCTACACCAGCGTTAAACAAAAAGTGTGACGTGACCCACAGGTGGGCTGCATTAGGGTCACCAAATAAATTTGCATTTACTATGCCATAGTCTTTTATTTAAGATGTCTCTTTGCAGGACACTTTTGAGCCACATGAGGGAGCCTGAATGTTCGTATTGTTCTAATAGTTGTAGCCTACTTATAACACTTGATCCAATATGAAAGGCCTGTTATCTCCACCTAAATGCATGTATTTGATTTATCAAGCACATCTTTTCAACATGACTCATTTACCTATTCAAGATATAAGGTGATGCAGAAATAGTGGTAAAAATTAATTCATTTATGCACAAATTTGGTTCACAGACTATTGCGAATTGGGTCGCTATGGTGTGTCATTTTTTTTAAAAATGGATCTCCAGAAAAAAAGTTTTGTAAACGCTGGTCTACTCCAACTCCTGTGGGAAGTATCCAGTTCTTTAGCTGCTAAAATATCCACTATTTTCACTAGCTCATTGCTATTATTTTTCTGAGCAGGTAGCGTGGATTTTTAGATGTTTTTGTGAGTCAAAAGTGAATCGAAACAGTTCAGTTGCAGGCCAGAAAACCCAAACAATAAAAAGTCACTGAGCTGAGGGGAAATGCAAAGTTGGGTGATATTCCCTGTGCATTCATCACTTTGAGCAACACCTTTCACGTTACACATAGTCACTGGATGATTTGTTAATTATTTTTTTTATTCTAGCAGCTTTAATAACTTATTAACTTAGTAACTTATATATTAGTGAGCAGAAAAGCAACAAAGGTTTGCCCCATGTGCAGCTCAGTGATATTACTTCAAAAATATCTCCTATGACAGAGTCTTTATAGCATTGAGGTTGAACGCCTCTCTCAGTTGGTGAAGGTAAATGACTATGTCCATGGTGAAAAGGCACAAGGCAGTAATGAGTAATGAAAACAGCCGAGTTAGTGCTGCCATTCAGTAAAGGGCCTGCTGCTGTGGAATGTGAGGCGCCATTCATTCACATGGGTTAAAAATGCATTTCTGCCACCACAAAGCCCTGCCTTGTCCTCATTGTTTCTCACCACGCCAATATAACACTTCCCCGTTCTGAAGGGAGAAGATTAAAAAAAAAGTAAATTGCTAATTTTACTCCTACAGATACAGGAAAAAAAGGGGACGGTGGGGGTGGTGGGAGGGGTAGTGAACTTTGCAAAAAAAAAAAAAAAAAAAAAGTCAGGTCTTTGGTGGAGATAAACAGTCATGGTAGAGTTGAAAGTTTGATCATGATAAGCACGGGAATGGAAAAGTAAGCACACACACAAGCTGCTTACAAAAGACAAACAGCCCTATTGAAAAAAAGCTGAATGTATGCAGCATTTATTCAGTGTATGAAAAGAGACACAAGGGTGGAAGGCAAGCGTATACAAAAAGAGCTTCAGCCAAGTCATGTTTGAGCTCTTGAGGGATACGTTTGTGAATACGAGGCATCTGTGACTGTCTCTCTCTCTCTCTCTTATATATACATATATATGTATATATATATATATATTTATATGTATTTATATTTATATATATATATATATATATATATATATATAAATGTATATAAATACATATATATAAATATAATGAAAATATATATATATATATATATATATATATATATATATATATATATATATATATATATATATATACATACACATACTGCGGTAGAAGCTTAATTCAACATGAGTCTCGTTTGAACTAGTCAACCGATATGTCACATTTAAACATAGGGCACGTTCCTCTTTTGCCTTGCTGAACAATGCTCAACAAGTGATCTCAGACGTGACAGTTGTATGACATAACCATCTAGGAGAGAAAAACACTCCCACATTGTGGCTTTCCCTTGAACAGGCATGTGAAAAAAAAAAAAAAACAATTGTGACCCTGACATTACACAGAAATCAATTTCAGCAAAGCATTAATATACTTTTTCCCCTAAAGCGTCACAGCCTGAATGTGTTTACCCTCAAATCTATTCTACTCATGGGCTGGAGAATGGGTGGCCCTCTTAAAGACTATTTATTATCCAACAGGCAATTTGGGGAAGTAAGATCATTTATTGTTGTGATACGTTGTATTTACTTGTAAAACCACAGTCTCCACTTCCACTGCAGCCTGTAGGAGAAGTGTTTAACATAACGTCTGAAATCTGACATCAGGGAGACAATGTAATCCTGTCTGCAAAACAACGCTCAGTCTCTTCCTCCCTTCCTCCCTCTCTCTCTCTCTCTCTCTCTCTCTCTCTATGTGAC
This sequence comes from Pterois miles, assembly GCA_947000775.1. NCBI lineage: Eukaryota > Metazoa > Chordata > Actinopteri > Perciformes > Scorpaenidae > Pterois > Pterois miles. The sequence goes on from CAMQGK010000327.1 coordinate 16,581,937, forward strand.
CTTACACAGAAGAAAATACTGTATCTCTACACAACTGGAGAGAAAAACAGTACACCACAGAAAGGCAATATCAAAGGAGAGGGGTGAGGGGGGGTACGCTGTCAAATACACAAAACTCACAGCGTGATGCAAACAGAGTTTTGTAAATGATAATTACTGGAATAATGAAGGAATACCAGACAGAAAACAATACTCATATCACCAAGTACTAACATGGAAATTCATTCAAAGTTGACACAACAAAACTCACTTAAGTACACTCCATGCGTGATAATATAGTGTAAAAAAAATCCATCACCAGATAAGAAAACACCTTTTTTTACCTTTTATATTCCTTAAACTATAAACATGGGCATGTGTGCGTGTACATGCACGTGCGCACTGTCTTCTCCCTCTCTCTCTCTTGCAAACTATGCTTTTAAATAACTATCTCCTCTGATAGCCCAGCCTGCCCCTTAAGGGAGGGTCACAATGACAATCCTATAATATGCCTATAATAGGTATCTTTAATGTCTAATAGCTTTTACTGTGCCCGCGATGGGTTCTTTTGCTCCTATTAGCCCCTATGGTGTAGCTATAATTTTCACTATTAAGTTTATTGAGCTCTTATGCCACTTTATAACATTGTAATATTGCCTGTAATATCACTCAAAATCCCTTTAAGAACTTCGTACTGCCTGTTATTTGCATGGCACCTTTCCTATGTGTGTCATATGATTGCTATGGCTCTCTTTCGCATGGTCCCACTGTGTTATCAGTCAAACATTCCTCTAAATGACCCTTATCTCCATTGTAGCACATGCACTCCTGCTGCCCGTTTCTTAATCAGTCCTCTCTACACTATTAAAGAAATGACTGGCTGAAAACCAAAGAGTCTGTGTTAGTCGGCTAAAAAGACTGCACTATAGCAGCGCCCACTGAACGCACCTTCAAAATAACAAACAATGGTAATTATATACAGTCACTTCCTTACCAGTTATAACACCGTAGAAGCTCAAACACTCACAAAAACAGGACCGGTGCAGCTCTCCAAAAGCAAACAGAAAGAGTCCAGATCCGGCAGAGATAGAGAGGAGACACTCCGTATCCTCCAGTGCAGCGACTGACAACAGCGACCCGCGGTTCAACTCTGCGAAAATCGTGTGAAATTATTATTATCTCTGGCGAATTCCTATCTCCTGGTGTTAGAGAACAGTACAGGTTTCCCCCCTCTCTCTCTCTCTCTCTCTCTCTCTCTCTCTCTCTCTCCTCCCCCCCCCCCCTCGCTGTTTCTCTTGTCTCTTGCGTTTCACTCGTGCTGCCTTCAAGTGTCGTCGGAAATGTCGCAAACGCAGGAATGCCGTGATAAACTGACATGTTATCCCGTTGATCAAGTCTTCATATGGCTATTCAAGGCTGTTTGTCTCGAAATAGGGGTCTAAGATGGGGGGCATTGTATTGTGGGATATCGGGTGTAATAGTAGGGCTACACTATGTTGCTAATACAATTGAAATGATTAGCCAATTAATTGATAGAAATGGTTGATTGATAAAAATGATTGATTCATTTTACAGCAAAAATGCCAAACGTGCTTCTCAAATGTTCAACGGACAAAACCATACATTTGAAGACACTAATTTTGGATTCTGTCCTCTGTTCTCTTTTGTGCATATATTTCATTGATTTTAAACTTTTTTTTAATCCTATAAGAGTAGAATAAACAAAACATATATATATTGACTTAAATTTCAGTTCACTTACTCAACTCCTAAATACTAAGAGGCACCATTCAATAAATATGTTAATAAGTCCTCATTACCATCCCTACCACCCCAACACCCACCCTGATGTTTGCAGGATACAGAAACATTCCAATATTCTCTATTTTAGTGGTCTCTACTTTTGACATATCAGAGAGTATACGATAAATAGAGAAAAAATATTGTATTAGTAGTGTAGTGGTTTATTAGGCTTTATTACTATAATAGTTCATGGTTAAATCAATAGTCTACACATAACAAATTGTTTATTCAGATTAAATAATCACTTACTAGGCTACAGCATGGTTTGTTAGTGAAATCTGACTTTGTCCACACTAATTGGGACTTGTGCCCACTCCATTTCCCATAATTCACTGCATTAGGTAGGCTCACGTGTGGTCTTGTGATACAACACATGTGACCATCCATGTCACAGCAAAGTAGTATACAGCTTCCTTGTCTAACATGATGAGTGTTTTTCTGATCAAACTCGTCATGGAAATGGCGGAGCTCATAGGAGCACCTGAACGCACCACGAATGGAAAAAAAAGCCCAGTGTGTGTGTGTGACCCACCGAGGAGGACAAGATCGAGGGCGAGAAAAAAAGGGAGAAGCAGAAAAGTTTGTCCCCGCGGTGTAGTCCTTGTCACCAAACCTCAGTCAACACACAGAGGTCACACGTTTCACTGCGTCTTTATTCCATTTACGTCTCCAGCGCTTCCTCTCAGCGGGATCAGCTGATGTGTTCGTGTTTGTCTGTTTAGTCTAAAGTGTCCAAAGAAGAGGCGACGCTGAACAATTGTCCCCAGCTCACTAGCGGTCCCACCACCATACATGCGCAATCAGCTTCGTGCGTAAAAAGACATTTGTGGCACCGTCATGTTCGTGCGTAAAAAGACATGTCGGTGCCACGGGCAGATAGCGCTAACTGTGATCGGTTTGCATACTTTCTTTTTGCTCTCATTTCCAATCACCTGTACGTACACGTCCCATTAACGTCATTAATTTTAGTCCCATTGTGTCCCTTTACAACAACAACAGACTCACATCCTGTAGGTGCAACATCATAGACCCCCCATCACACACACCCCCCCCCCCCCCCCCCCCCCCCCCCTTACTCCTCGCCACATGTTTCCTCCCCCCCCCCCCCCCCCCCCCCCCCACCACCACCACCACCACACACACACACACCGCATGCAGATGAGTTGTAAAAGCTTGAATCGGCGCACAGATTGAAAAAGAAGCAGAAATTCGATGCACTAGAGATGTTCCAGCGGTTTCACATCCTCTTATTAATGTCATGAAGAGCAGTTTCCGCCTGCTGGCACCTGTGCCTTGCTCAGTGGCAGTTGTGCCATGTGTATTATAGCCTATGTAGGACACGTCTTCCTAATATGGATATACCCCCCCCCCTTACCCCTCCCTAACGTCCACCTCCACCCTGTGTGTCTGTCTCCGTGTGAATAAAACTATCTTTTAAAAACAATGACGGTTCATCCATCTCCTGGATGTTTTCTGCACTGCGCTGTCCCTTTTTTTCCTTTTCGTTCTACTCGCACTTCTTTTATTATTGTTGCCACAAATAATCTGTCCGTCCGATGCTGCGGTGATAGAGTGTGTTGTCCAAGAAATTACTCAAGGAAGAGATGAGTGTGTATGGTGAGCTGGTGGAAAGTTTGCTTAACCTCAGGGATGTTGGCCGAGGATAGGAGTCCGGCCATTCCCGGTTTATTCCTACATTTTATTTATTTATTTAAATAACTGACTTTCGGCAGCTTTTTAAAGCTGACTCACATAGATCTCAAGTGGCATTAAAGTGCTGCAAGTTTATCTGAAAAGTGGAAATTACAAATTATATTTAACACACTTCTGGCTCTGCTGCCTTGAGATGATCGCCCGACAGGAGGTCATATAATATACTGTATTTTACTTCAATCTACACTACACCCTTGCCTACATGTAACCTATTTATAAATCAAGATCCGACAACCGCCTTCCACCTACAGCCCTATCAGAGCACACGAGGTGGTCCGGTCCACTCTATATGCGTCTATAAACGGATAAAATGAGAGACGTGCGTACTTACCTGTTTTATCCAAGGGAATAATCCAGGGTGACTTCAAGAAGCACAGACAATCCTAAAGGTGAAAGCATGCTCTTTGCAGTGTCTGCTGAAGTGCATGATTGAGTAGGTTTAGTCCATTCTGCCCTATGGGGGTAGGTTAGGAGTCATGTCCGCGATTATTTACACATTGTCGACACGTTTCGCGTTGAAATTCATCATATAAACTCACCTTATGTTTAAAACACTGCAACAGCTGCTGTGAAGAAAAACAAAGTCAGCTTTATTACTTTGTGCGTGTTGTGCTAATTTCCCCACACCCCTTTTCCGCGTCCAGATGGTTTCTCCCGCATTAAATGGAACTATCTGCTATTGTCTCATCAGCGAAAAGTTGTTGATGCTGCTCAGGGCTCAAAAAAAGTGCGTGAATGTCCACCAGGTCGACTTATTCAGACTTGTGTTGCGATTTCAAATGGTACCAAGGCAATGCATCATAGTGGTAATTCAACCAAGCCAGTGTCATTATACAGATAGACACCCTGTAGCAACACCCAGGCAGCTGTTTCTGAGCGGCAATAAAAACACTGTATGTGTAAATGCAGTCCTTGTTATGACCATGAATTCCAAGGAAATATGACTGAGGCAAAGTGTCAATAATTTGCTTTACTGGTTAATTAAAGCGGGGAAAACCCACTCTCTCTTTTTTTCCCCACAAAGATGTTACACACATTTTTACCATTGTTGCATTATTCTGCCAGCATATTGTCTCATTCTGTGCTGTCAAGACACTGTTTTTTTATCGTGGAGAAGCCCTGAAAGAAATGAAACTGTGTTCAAAACAATGTACATTTGTCTGACTTCTACTGGCAGTTTCCCTTGTTTTTGATACCGATGGACTGCATGTCTATAGTTGAACTACTTTATTTTCAGTCTAGCAGGTTTTCATTCCTGTTACACACACTAACGCTCTTAACAGTGACAAACAAAATAACACAGCAACAACCAGCGGTCAATCAGTGCGCAAAAGTTAATTACATAGTAGCTGCAACTGTAGTCAATACGACACCTGCGATGCTGCTTGTTGTAGCTCTAATATCACTTCATTATTGTGCTCCACTTTTGAAAAATGAGCCTAGAAAAACAATAAGTTGATTAATTAGGTCCTGTGTTACACAAGCTGTGTGAATGCCAAGCAAAAAACGGGTTAAAGTGAACTCCCTTGCAGGACTGGAAAATCTAGAAAAGCCTGAAAAATAAATGTGATAACTCAGTGGTGTAGACAACTGTGGTTATTCAGCCAATAAATCTGATTGAGCATTGCATTATAATTGTGGATGAGTGTCTTCAGTGATATTGGTGATTTCACATTTTTCCAGGTGTTAAGAGAGATGAGACTACACAGATTTCTTTCTTTTTTTTAAAAATGTCTCCCGCTTATTGTACAGTGAAGTTGTTTGTAATAACTGTCATTCCACGGTGCTGTTGTGGGTGTTGTGCAGAGGTCAGGCTTGTTTGCTCAGCATGCGTGCAGTGAGGGGGAGCCATGTTGCTGACTGGTGATGAACCAGTGAGTTAAGACACACAGACATCTTATCAGCGAAGAGCCCTTGAATTGTAACGGCAGTGCTTTGTTATATATATATATATATGCAGCCCCAGGAGGAGCTCCTTTGGGGCTCCCTGAGCATTTGCACACATATACTGAAATACTGAAATACATACACATTGACCGATGAGCATCATAATATACGGCTGAATGTACAAGAATGTTAAGTAAGTCATTATGTCCTCGATGGCATATGATCTGCTCAGCTAAGACACACACACTCTTGAACACACTGATAGCCCCTCCAGCACACATGCATCCACACCCATATCTACCAAAATGCAGCGCTGCATTCTTGAAACGTGAGCCATTCGCACGCTCACACACCCACGCCCGTGCACGTGCATGTTGACTTCTTTACACACACACTTAGATATGTTTAACATACATCATACTAAAATACATCATTCCATGCTCTGTAAAATGTGACACTACAATGCGAGCACACACCATCGCTACTGACGTCCATTACTACATGCATGGAAAAAAAAATAAATCTCCTCACACCCATGAATGTAATAACAAACACACGGCACATTAGTGGTACATTGTTACAACACAATGAACAGAGAGCCTCCCTGCTCTCTCTCTCTCTCTCTCTCTCTCTCTCTCTCTCTCTCTCTCTCTCTCTCCCTGTAGTGTGTGAGTCACTGTTCAGATACTTCCTGTTATAAGAGAGCAGTCTTTAAAGCAGCCTCTCTCTCTTTCCCCCTCTCTCTCTCTCTCTCTCTCTCTCTCTCTCTCTCTTTCTGTCTCTCCATTCCTGCTTTCCAAGTCAGAGGGAATGTCAGGCCAAACACTCGCCAAGGTGTCCTCTCCCCTCTCTCTCTCTTTTCTCTCTGAATCAGTCAGCAGAGAAACCTCCCTGTCGTTCGTCGAACGCCCTTCAATCTGCAGGTCACCCACTCAGCATTTTAAAACATACCTCAGTGAACCTTCACCTTTAAAAAAAAGAAAAAAAAAAAGGGAGGGGGTGAAGATCTTCTACCTACTGTACCAGCGGTGCAAAGCATACAACAATGCATGCATGCATTTGCACACTATCACATGCATAACTATTCGTGCATGCGTGGCAGACATAAACGCACACCTCAGGGCAGCTCTTATATAATAGCTATTCATGATATTCAATGCAGTGATGTGCATTGTTAGTTGGCAGCACTGATTTACATTATGGTGTCTGCGCTTGTTTGAGTTACCACACTACAGGTTCAATCACGTTTAATAAAAGGAAAATAAATAAGTTATATGAAGATGTTGTTTGAGAACCAGCGCTGTAAGTAGTAAATGGTTGAGTCACAACAAATTTAATATCCATTTTCTTCTTATTGCCTACTTAAACCTGCAGTAGGCGTAATGTTTTTGGCATCACTGAACAAATAAAAACCTTTCAGCATATTGTAAGTGTTCTGAAAGAAAACTAGACTTCTGCTCCTCCTCATGGCTCTGTTCTCAGGCTTTAAATAATTTAGCCCCTGACGGGAGACTTTGGCCAATCACAGGTCATTTCAGAGAGAGAGCATTCCTATTGGCTGTGTTCCGACTGGTGGGCTGTGCTTGGTATTTCCTCAACTGATCTCAACTTGGTAGCCAAGCCACAAACTTTCTCATTTTACAGCTAAACAGTAACGTCAAGATGTTTCTGGACACCTTGTAGGAGAGAAATAGAGATTACAGTAACAGAATATTGATTCATATTCGATCAGTGCTGCCTAGTTTGGAGTATGCGCGTGATTGACAGCTGCTCATAGACGGCAGGACTCCAGCTCTGATCGGTTTTCCTCCAGTCTATAAAATCTTGCAGATGCCATTAGGAGCGCCCTGTGGCACATTATTATTTTTTGTCACATTACCTGTCTCATGCACTACTGTCAGGATGAAATGACCATTTTAAATTAACTTTCTTTAATCTTATTTGTTCCATTTCTGCCCACTGCAGCTTAGTATTTCCTTTGTTTAAGTCCTTTTGGTTTCACCTGTGCTTTTCTCAAACAGCTGAATAAAGTTCACCCTCTCTTGTCTTAAAATGGCACTAGTGTTGGGTACTAGGATACACCGCCATCACAAGCCCTCTCCGGTGACTGACACCTTCAGCCCCCTTGTGTTCAATTAGCTTGTAGTGCATTAGCGACCTCATGCTAATTGTCAGCTGGCAAAGGAGGAGTGCAAGGAGAACCCTCAAGGAGATACCTCAGGGAGGGGGGTTGGTGGGCTGGGAGGGAGGGTGGTTGGGTGGCTGGGGGGGGGGGTTGGCAGTGTGCTTTGTTGCCTAACCAGCCCATGAGCAAATACTGTATCTCGGAGCAGCAGGAGGAAGCCCACATCTTGCCACACGACATGAAATATTTATGGGATATCCCATTACTTCTTTTGAATGAGACAAATTACACCCTTTTTGGACCCTGATGCCACACCTCTCTCAGTTCAGTTGAACAGAAAAAGACTTCAGCTCAAGTCAAATGTGCTTTATAGGTATGAAACTAATACACCTTATTGATACAAAACACACATGTTCTTCTTCGTCACTGTGAATTGTGTGAAACGGTGGCAGCTATGTGCACAGTGTTGTGTTCAATTTCTCCTTCTTTCTCTTCGGATGATTAAACAAAGGTTTCCCGAATTAAAGCATATGGTTTTGAATTGAGAAAGGACGGGCTCGTTACAGGAGGAAGTACAGCTCCCTCACTCTCACTCTCTATCTTGTTGACTCAATCTGAAACAGCTTTTGGATCTCATCTATTTCCTGGTTAGACGCCTCCCTTGCTCTCCTCTTTAAATTTTTCACAGCTCTCACATTTTGACCCCCTCCTCCTCTCCCTCGACTCCTCTTCTTCCTCTTTTGACCACCTTTCCTCTCCATCTTATCAAATTCCATAGGGTGAGGAGGGGGTAGTGGGTGTGGATCCACCCACACGAGTAATCATTCATGCTATTTTTGCGATGTTGTCCTCAGCTGGGCCGCAACATCCACCTGCAGAAAGTGCTCCCAACACAACGCAAACCTTGTTGCGTCACAGGATCAACATAAAATGAGAGGCGTAAAAAAAAATGGCAATGCTTCACAGCGTAAATGTCGTTAAATTATGCTTATAACGGCTAATTCACCAGCAGCAGCAGGGAGGATAAGAATGGAGGTAAATGGCTGACTCCTGCTGTTGTTAGTTCAGGGTGCATGTGTGTATCTGTGTGTGAGGCAGGCAGGGAGGGGTTGTTGAAAAGTCCACTCGGTACAAAGGGAAGGTGACTGATTGTGAAGTCCCAGGTTGTGTTCTGTTGCTAATATAGTTATGTGGTGTAATCGTGCAGTAATAACATCATAATCCCATCTGGAATGAGAAACTGTGGACTGTGTGCTACAGTGATTGAGGCCATTTCCTGTGTGTGTGTGTGTGTGTGTGTGTGTGTGTGTGTGTGTAAGAGAGAGAGAGAGAGAGAGAGGGAGCAAGAGAGAGAGAGTGTGTGTGTCTGTGGCAGTGCATTTTAAGCAGCGGTGACTGCAGGAGGCAGCCTGATGGATACAGGATCATACTGCAGCGCTCACATTGTCTTCAGTCCTCCTCCTCTTCCTCCTCCTCCTCCTTCACCCTCCCCTACTGTCTGCCTGCCTCTCAGCAGAATTATCACTCTAAAACACACACACACACGCCAGCCCCGAACACACACACACACACACACACACATGCAGGAGCAAGTGCAGCCACATGCAAGCATAATACACTTTCTCTGCATGAAAAAGCATGACACAGGCTGAAAAAGTGCACGAGCTGATTGCAGGAGAGCTGGTGTCCAAAAGTGCTAACACACACTCAAAAGGTAGCTACCCCCCCCCCCCTGCATACACACACACTCACGGCTTATTCAGAAGCAACCATGCATGTTCAGAGACAAGGTGCTGCGAGAGCAAACAAGACAAAAACAGCCATCAGGGATACACCGAGAATATCACAGTATCACAGCATGGGGATTTCATCATCAAATCTAGTGTCACTCTGTGAGTGTGTTGCAGAGGCTCATTTAAGGATCCCATGTCTGACTTACACAAGGTGAAACAGGAAGTCAGACAGGGAGCCGTTGTTGCACCTTGCCACGCGTGCACGCATGGTTCATTTTACCAGTGGCGGCACAGCAGACCCCCTGTTAACATACAGCTTGTCAAAGAGGAAGGGAAGTATCCACTCCCATCGTATGGCCCTTTAATTCAAACACAGAGCCGCCTCTGTCTGTCCTCAGGTTCAAAAGAGATAGAGAAGAAGAGAGGGGGTGTGTGTGTGTGTGTGTGTGTGTGTGTGTGTGTGTGTGTGCGTGCGTGTGGTAAGGGGGGGGGGGGTCGAGGCAGGAAAAGGTGCCTAAAGCTTGTATATGTTGTATATAATGCTTGTACGCATGTCTGTGTGCGTATCAGCCTCGTTGTATACACTGGCACACACTGCAATTTGAAGCCGCCACTATTGTGCTTTACATTGTGTCACATGTTTGCTTTGTAACCAGTGCTGTTTGTACTCATGCATATATGGTATCCACTGGTGTTGGAAGATTAAAAAAAAAAACACCCGTATAACATCCTTTTTCCTGACTTCTCTAGTATCGCTTCCACTTTTCTCATCAGGTGAAAAGAAGCCTGGCATCGTGTATATGAAAACTACATTTACAAAGATGATGGTGTGTAGAGATTTAATAGCATATGCCAAATTAATAAATTACTCAGTTTAATTTTAATAAATGTTGTGTAACTGCAGGCATGTTTTTATGTAATCTCTCCTTTGCTAATCTAACCACGTTGCTGTTTTATCATCATTAGAATCAGTACCAGTTATTTGCCAAGTAATACATACAGGAATTTGACTCTAGTTTTTTTGCATTTCCCTAAACATACTTAGACAGAAATAGAAGAAGGAATAGACACGACTGTTATGTACATAGTAGTGAAAAAATAGGTGTGTATTTAAATATAAATACACACTATAAAATAAAAATACACACTATATTTATATATAAAGTACCAATTACCAACAATGAAATAAGGAATAAAATAAAAACATCTATATACAAGTCAAGTGAAGTGTAAATAATACAAATAGTGCAAAGAAGTATAAATATTGAATGGAGTGTAATTAGAGTGCATATCACATTTGAAACACGTCTGCAATGCTATCTTGCCTTAAAAGCTGTCAAATTACCACCATGTCTATTTGTGTGATGATGTTGTAATTAACACATGAGCCCTCGACGTGTTGCCTGTTTGACATTGTGTCTGACATTGAATCTGGCGGTAGACAAGCGCTCGGAGGCATGTGATGAGTATGCCGGCGAGAGGCTGGTCTAGACTCCAGGCGACACACCATATGATATTGATTATCTTTTGTTTGCCTATCTCTGCAGCTCCTTGCCCTAAAGGACTTAACTCACATTATTGTCTGGCATGAGGCTCTATTACTCCAATTTAGCAAAGCTGTCTCCAACCAGCGGTGAATGCACTGCTGTTGAAATGTGTCCCATAACGAGGCAGCTACACTCACACTCACAGGTTTTAGATGCACAAACTTTTTACGAGAAATAATCTATTCGGTTGAGTTAAAGTGCCAGAGATCCTCAGATCACAAAAACAAAGGGAGATTTGAGATATAATGTAAGTGATACTAATATACAGTACATGATCATTTTAAATTATCCATTAAAATGACTTCTTGTTCACATTAACCAAACATTAAGGTCAAATTGACACTTAAAAAGATGTCAGATGTCAAATACACACATTTTGGTGTACAGAAAAGCTGTAGCTTGATAGATGTTTTTTTTTTAACTCTCAGCTTGTTTCATCACACCATATAGTGCAAAAGTTCAACTAGACGTGTGGCATTTCCACAGTGTTTATGTGTGCGTATGTGTGTGAGCACATGCTTTTGTGTGACTTAGAGGTGATGGGAGTGAGATGGAAGCGTTACTTAGGCCAGTGGTCTCTTTTTTTTTCCAGGTGACCCATTTTCTATGAAAAACTCACATACAAATACAAATACAATACATACAAACATTTTAAAGGGGGAATATCGTGAAAAACAAACATCTCAGCGCTTGTGGACATTAGGGATCCTTTAAAAAATGTTCTTCACCAATATCCCTTGTTAACCGATTGTTAACTGTTGACTGACAAGATTTGTGCCTCCTGCCAGCTGCAGTGTATGAGCACAACAGACAAGTGAGTCCCCAGTTCACCATCAGGAGAGTTACCGTAGCAGCCACGGTGCTGCGTTCACTGTCCCCAGTTCACCATCCGGGAGCGTTAGCAGCCACAGTGCTGTGTGTAGTGTCGCGGACATGCAGCCATTCTGCCAGTAAAAGTCTCCCTAGCACATTTAGTTTAGTTTAGCAGGTTGTCTGCTGTGTGTCTGCCCAGATTCATGTTAAGGATTGTCTGACAAACAGTGTGTGTGTTTGCTAGCGTTGCCGCTGGCTTCGTGCCTGCTGTAGCGTAACGTCAGTGAGTTTAGAAGAAGAAGAAGATATTCCTTTACTAGTCCCACAGTGGGGAAATTCAGTTTTACCACAGACCGTGTGTGTGGTGGCAGCGGTGAGTGTGGGTTTGTTGGTGGCGTTGCAGCCGTGAACGTAGCTGTAGCAGACAGTGTGTGTACAGTTTATTTGTCGTTGAATAAATGGTACGAGGCTACAAGCTACAGCTCCTCAACTGGAAGTCCAGAGCCAACTTCCTGTATGTGCACCAGCTCTCTCTTAAGGTGGACCAGCTTTTCTTAAAGTGACTAGCCGCTCCTGTGTGTTTTTGGTTAAAATGCTTAATGTCGATTATCGGTTGTGGACATACATTTGGGTATATGGAGTTTCTACTTGTTTTATCAGTTTTGTGTGTGCTTGCCTTGATCAGAAAACATGTGATTCAACAAGCCATTCAGATTTGGCTCCCCTTCCTATGTCACATGCAGACTCATTAGAATATTCCACCAACAGCTTGAGAGCTACACTACATTTTTTTGCAAGCCAATCAGAGCAGAGTGGCTTTTTTGGGGGGCAGGGAAGCTTAAAGAAACAGTATTTCAGACAGAGGATGAATACAGGTATATTCAGACAGACAGTATGAGAGAAATAATGTGTTTTTTGAACATTAAAGCATGTAAACATGTCCTAGTAGAAACCCCAAATACAAGTATGAACCTGGGAGCATTGACATGTCCCCTTTAAGTTCATTTCAAGAATATTTCCATAAATTAAAAAATATAGACAACAACTTAAAAAGTTAATAATCTTTCCTTAAAGGAAAGATTATGAATGCTGACCCAGTCTTCAAGAAACAATGACTCAGACAATTTAATGATGCCAACAGGCTGTTTAAGTAGATACGGTTACAACAAAGATACTATAACAATAAATCTGCAGGCAATTTCACACATGATGAGTGCCACAAAATGCTAACAGGAACCATATTCCATACTAACAATGCATTGCATGCCAATATCCCTTTCTGTTGTAACCACTGGGTTTCAGTATCTTAGTTAATAAATCCAGCTTTGGAGCCGTACAGTAATGCTTTGTTTACAATGTGGCTAAACCTTATAACACAAAAGTCAAACTCCCTTTACTTTAACACAATGTATTTACCAATTTGATGATACATTTTAAAAGAATTCGGCTTTCAAATTACTGGTAAGTCTCCCCAACAACCATAAACCTATATTAAATAATCTGATGAAGCATTAGCATGTGTGCTTATCATGTTGAACTGCACACTGTTGTGTTTTGGGAGATGTGTTTTTTTGTTGTTGACATTTTTAAAGTACCTGGGGGAAAGCTTATAGCAAACACACAGACGTGAGCAAATTTAGGAGACTCCCAGTGTCACTATTTTTCTGTTTGACTCCCAGGGCTATTGACTATCCATGAAACATGATTTCAGTTGGAGGAGCTATAGAGTTCAGGCCCCATATTACCTGCTTTTCAGACACTTACAAAATCTGAAATAGTACTGTATCTAAAACCTGCTTACACACCCACTCACCTAACCCTCGCCTCAAACACTCACTCACTCATCGTCATACCCACCCCCACGCTTCCTCCCTCCCCTCTCAGGACTGAGAAGTTGAAATGGATATTGCCATTACAACTAATAGTAAGACTACTGTTACTGCTACTACTACTGTTGAAACTGACCACAGTAATAGTTGTTGAGCCTCAGGACCAACATCATTAAAAAGGTCACTGTTGCACTATGGTAAACTTGCGGGTTTGCAATAGACAGATTAAAGAAGATGGTTAAAATCACAGCAGCAGAGGTCAAGATATTGTTGTTAGTGAACACGTCTATGAAACTCCACACCCTGTTTGTAACACAGCCTTCTAGTGTCTAAGCCCAAACTGAGGTAATCCTGATTACACCACTGTGGCATCATCAGGATTATTTTCTTTTATTTTCTAGTCTTGACAAAGCTTCACTAGAGCCACAGAAGATATTATACCACTTTCATTTTCACATAGCCACAGCACCAATTACTTGCAAAGGAACTAGTAAGGAGGCTAACTCTAGTAAAATGATCTTATTGTGAAATTAAAATTTCTGCTTTGCATTTTTCCACATTAAATTTCAATAATGTCCTACTTGAATAATTGCACATTTTGACTTGTAACTACAGAACTGAGATTTGCTTTACAAAGACTGAACTGACTTTAGAAAAGAGAGACAAAGATGGTTCTTCAAATCAGTAAAATGCAAGATTCAAGATACTTTTAAGAAGAAGAAGAAGAAGAAGATATTTCTTTATTGTCCCACAATGGGGAAAATAAATTTTTACACTTTTTTTTTTTTATTTATACAGGTACATGAGACCGAGACACACACAAGCACAAAAGGACACATATAAAAAAAAAAAGAGAGAAGTGAGAGGGGGGGGGGGGCGGCACGCGCGGGGGGGGGGGGGGTGGGGTGGGGGGGCGGGGGGGGAGGGGGGAAAAGGCCCCCCCCCCTCCCTCCCCCTTCTGCTGGGGGGGCGGCCCCCCGCCCCCCCCCCACCCAAAACACAGCCCTTTTATTGTCATGGTAAGCATACAATGAAATTGCTTTTGCTGTCTAACCTAATTAATCGTAATTTTTTTATCTGTTCAAAATTTATCAAGTATTTATCAAGTATTCAATACTCTTAACAACACGTGAGAGGAAAAATATGCTTCCTTTATTCAAATGTATGTCTATACAATATTTATTACTTTCATTCACATATCTTGAGGTCAGAGGGCAAAAGACCCCTTCAGAAATGGCCACTGACAGTTTTTTCTTCACCAAAATTTGTTTGGAGCATTGTTTAATTCCTTCTTTACAAGCTAGTAGGACATGATTGTTGTCAATGGATTCTTTAGGTTTTCTAGTTTCATGTGATACCAGTATCTTCAGTTTAAAACTGAGCCTGCAACAGCCTAAAAATCGCAAGTTAAGGAAGTTAGTGGCGTTGCAACAAATGTGCGTTAACGTCTTATTATTGTTAACTTTGACAGCCCTAAAAATTACTTTCAGTGACCGGCGGCAAGAGAACATTAAGATGAAAACAAGAAAACATGCAATAAAAGATAATAACAACAAAAAAGGTATTGCACAGCGAGTGAGATGTGTAAGTAATAAATCACCTGCTACCAAGCTGAACTAAATTCCTGTTCATTACATATCTAAACTCTATGTCTGTGTGAAAAATCCAGTGTGTTTCTCAGATCTGTAAAAAACGAATATCTTTAAGTACAAGGATCTTACTTAGCTGACCCCTGTTCGCTGCAGATACAGTAGTGAAATATGTCACATTATGTGATCTGAGGCCAAGTGTGTGCCAGCTGTCATTCCAACCAAGATGATGAAGCTGAAGGAGCCAATCATTTGTTGAACACTGGTTGTTGGTTAGAAACCTGCATATATGGCTGGGTTGCCTTACTTTTCCCACACTATAATACATCAATCATCTGGCGTGATGAATTGAACAGTGCGTGCTAATATACAAATCACTCATGAGCTCATCAAGGTGACAGAGGCTTGTTCTGCTTCAACTTCCATTCAACAGCTTTGTGGTAAATAACACGCATCTTCACCTTTGTGTACATTTATCTGCAGTGGTAAACTTAACAAATAGTTGTTTTGCAGCGTGCTAAACACACACACAGATGTCGAGTTGCCCTCCACTTATCTTGATCTCGCTAATTATATCCAAGGCGTGTGTGTTGGTGTGCGCCTGCGTACGCAACTGTGTTTGACTTTCCTACTTATGCCACAGACAGCTGTTGTTTGTATTGCCCCAAGTGCTCGGATCGACTTTGTAATTAGCCCTATCTGTGTTTTACTTTACTGAAGTGATGGGGGGGAGCACGACCCTCCCCGTTTCCAACACCACCAGCACCATCCCAATTCACAACCCCCTACCCACCCCCTCTGCAAAGTGGAACCTGAATCAACCACACACACACAGCTCCAGCCGGTAACAATAGCTCCAACACAGAAGCCATGTTCAAAACAGCTGACATTGAAAAGTGTTAGTTTATGACATCATTCCGAAAGAACTGAGGACATATGGAGCGTATGATCGCATGGAATCGCACTGAAACAATATTTATCACCGTCTGCTAGCTCAGCAAAGCAGCTTGTACGCACAGAAACCTGTTGCCTCGAGCAGCAAACTTGCCAACAAATTTCCTTAAATCAATACAAGTCAATAAAGTTGCTTGGATCAGGATAAATTAGAGTGTTTTGCATTATCTTGAAGGCAATTTTGAGTTGAAAAACAGGCCCTGTATGGGAAGGTGAGGGAGGAAATCATGGCAAAGCATGCATTTTTTTAAGCAAGAGGGGGGATGGGTGGCTTTTAGATTGTCCCTCCTCCCTCTTCCTCTGTCTTTTCTTCCTCTTCCCTCTCATCTTTGTTCAAGGGCTGCCTGGCTAAAAACGAGCCGCCTCTGCACACTGAAGGAAAAGTCATAATAAATGAGTCAAAAGTGGTCAGCAAGACACTGTGACTGACTGGGAGTTGGTGTGTTTACTTGAGATATTGTATATTATTATTGGTGAAAGTGAGTGTGTGTGGCTGGGTGTGTGTGTGTGTGTGTGGGAATGAGTGGGTGTGGTGTCAGAGTTGCAGTAAAGTGAACATAAATGAATGTCTAAACACTTGCACATATTGTTAATATTTACACATCTATATCAAAACTTGTACTGCTTTGTTACAGTACCTCAGTTTTTATTCAGAATCAGAAATCAGAATCAGAAATATGTTATTGATCCCCAGATCCCACAAAAGAAGTGTAAAAGCACAGAAATAAAGGAGTATGTAACATGTTAATTATGTACATAATGCTACAATACAAACACAATATACAGTATGTAAATAAATATACTAAAGAAAGGTGAAATATGTACAAATATTTGCATTAAGATGTGCAATGCATAACAAATAACCACAGTGCAAATTAGGGCTGTGTATTGGCAAGAATCTGGCGATATGATGCATATCATGATACAGGGTTACAATTCAATATATCATGATATATTGCAATATTGTAAGCAAGATGATATATTTAAATTTTTTAAATTCAATTTTAGGAAGGTTGTCATAGTATAAAGAAGACACTGCCAGATGCATAAAATCTGAGTAAAAAATTGATTTTTTTATGCAGTCTGAACAGTGGGATCGACATTTGCATTCATCACAGTCCTGTAACATCCAACATCATAACACTATTTTGGGAGAACAGATGGCGCGTATATTTACAAATGGAATAAACCGAGTTAATCTTTGCATGTAAAATAGTTATTAAAGTCAGTACAGTGTTTTTTAGACTCAGTACAGTATCACAAAATGTAATATCACAGTACTTGATATTTTTGATATTTTCTTATACCCCTAGTGCAAATAAGTAAATATAAAATGATATAATAAGAAATGAACAAGAATATGTCTGGAATGTACAGTATTCATGCAGAATTGATGATAGTATTGCAGTTGAATTATTGCGCTAATTATAGTTATTCCACTCTGCAATGAATAATAAAAAATAATAAAAAGACTAATGAAAACATTTACTCTCTCCATCTTCTCCATTTTCCCTTCTCCCCTTCGTCACCATACTGCAAGTGGCTTTGACGTATCTTCTGTTTTTAATGACCACTGATGACGCACAAACACAATTTCCAACCCCGTCTTTATGCTGCTGGTAGGCAGGAGCCACACAAAGCCTCTCACTGAAAACTCCTCTCTCCGTCCCCCTCACAAAGCCCGCATGCCTCTCATTTGTAAATCACTTAAAAGCATGACAAATGTGCATTGGAAGTTTCAGAGCGTCCCTCTTGAAAGCATTTTCTAGTCTACTCATTCGCACCCCTTCTGATACACAACCGCATTGTACTAACTGGGCGTATAGCTGGGCGTTAGACGCACGGTTATGGTCATTTGCTATGAGGATGGTGGCAGGCAGGTCACTGTGATTACACTGAGTGTTTCTAGCAGCTGAGCTGAAAGCAGTTTTGTCGTTGTGAAATGATTTGAGAGCAGCGAGAATGTTCCACTGAAATCTAAAACAAAGGAGTCTTGTCCACAACACTAATTCCACAGGAACATTTCTGCCATAGACTGGGAATTACTGTGTATTTCAATCATGTGATGAGCCATCGAGCAGGGGGTTATACAGCATTTTCTTGTGTTTGGGTCTGAGTTGACGGCCAGTGTCAAGGAATTTATGTTGCCACAATAGTGTTTTACAATGAAAATTCTGAATGAAACATAATGCATTTCAGCACGTTAACAGATCATCTTATTTATTGAATATGTGTGGAAAGGAGAGGGAGTGGTAAAATATGTACAGCATTGTGTTCAAAACGTCTGGGTCACAACCCACCAGAGGGAAGAATTGAAGGGGTCACTAAGGGGTCACTAATTAAGTAGATATCTCTCACTGCAGTATCTCCTGTGGCAAACTAATGCAAGCACTGTGTTCAATATATTGTAAGTCTACATTGTAAAAAAATCAAGGTCGTAACATCTATAAAGGTTCTTCGTAGCTTCACCTCAATAGTGCAGTTAAAAAATATCCAATTGGTGGGAGTGTTCGGGCAGAGAGAGGTCTGTGTGGAGAGAATGTTTTATTACGTGTATTCAGGAATTAGTACCAACACTGGCGACAAAAACATTGACAAACCATTTTATTTGATGGTTATTGAAAATTGATATTGATTTTTACTGTCAGGTCTATAGATTAATTATCCCTGAGAGCAAAATATAAATAATCACCACTTAGAGAACGACATTAAAAACCAATAATATATAGTCAAATCTTAAAATGTCAGGTTATCTTTATACTTCCTGACCCAGTGGTGAGAAGTAACTAGTACATTTACTCAAGTACTACACTGTGCGTACAATTTTCAGGTACTTGTTTTTGTACTCCATTTTTGCTATTTACTATTTCACTTTATACTTCTACTCCACTACATTTCAGTATGTTCATGTTATATTTGAGCCATTTATATCTACAGTACATACGACAGTATATATGGTGTATGTTTTCAAGTCACAGGTCATGGGAGAAGCTTCAGGTGGTTGCAATCTGCAACCTCACCGCTAGATGCCGCCAGATCCCACACACTGCACCTTTAAAGCTGAAAGATTAAACTAGCAGTTTCCAACCTTTTTGGCTTGTGACCTCTTATGTATGCAAAAGAAGTGTCTTTTCTAGGGTCCTAGTTTGTCTTGTCTAGGGTCCTAGTTTGTCTTGTCTAAGGTCCTAGTTTGTCTTGTCTAAGGTCCTAGTTTGTCTTGTCCAGGGTCGTAGTTTGTCTTTTCTAGGGTCCTAGTTTGTCTTTTCTAGGGTCCTAGTTTGTCTTTTCTAGGGTCCTAGTTTGTCTTTTCTAGGGTCTTAGTTTGTCTTTTCTAGGGTCCTAGTTTGTCTTTTCTAGGGTCCTAGTTTGTCTTTTCTAGGGTCCTAGTTTGTCTTTTCTAGGGTCCTAGTTTGTCTTTTCTAGGGTCCTAGTTTGTCTTGTCTAGGGTCCTAGTTTGTCTTTTCTAGGGTCCTAGTTTGTCTTGTCTAGGGTCCCATCAAGTTTCCTAGTCGTTCCACCAAAAGGAGTTTTACAAACTTCTCAGACGATTTCATAATTGTTTGAAACAGTGACAATTATCTAATATTTTACCAAAAAAGAGCAAAGATTACATAAAAATGTGAGAGCCTAATATGTGTAGTAGAATTTATTTCTTTCTCCTTCCCTACCATCATTAATCTTCTCACGCCCCTTCAGACTTTTGTCAACATGTTTAAATGTTTTACTACTGGCTGGCAGACAGGCCTTACACACTTAATTACATGATTAAAAATATCTAACCATCCACTTTCAGAACAATGCCAGCTGTCATCAACGACTGGCTGTATGACTGTCTGTCTGCCTACAGACTAGACAGTTATTACAGACACAAGATGAGACTTTGGTGCCAGTCCTGGTATCACAAGACAGTATATACTGAGTAAGCTGGATGTACTCTTTAAGGTTTTAGTCGCAGGTTGTCCATCATTTGTAGCCTATATGTGCTTTACTATTATCAGGATCAGAACTCATATAGTGTGCGTGTGTGTGTGTGTTGAAGCCTTAAGTGTCTATCTACTGTATATCATGAGAGGTATTTAAAGTTGCTGCTTTCATGTGAAGGTATGGTTTACTGTCAAACCTGCTGTTGCAAATACTTTCCGAGCTACTGAAATGATTTCTGTGGTTTTTAGTGCCTGACATTACCAAGAAGAAAAGCTAAGAGGAACACCTATATGTGAGATAATACAAAATGTTAATTATTCATTTATATCTGCCATAATAGATGCTACTAGTCTATTGACAATATGGCTTCAGCTTATTTATACATCACTGTGGGTTCACTAACCTTTGTATTTGAATATTACTTCGTCAGGTCACCTGTGAGCACAATGACGCTGTGAATTATGTCTCTTATAGTTTATTTTACAACCATGTGAAATAATAACAAAAAGTTACTGGCTACCTAATGAATTGGCTGCCAAGCAATCGTTGCCATCCTCACATAGAAACCCAGACAAAAGTGTGACACATCGAGGAATCACGTGGTGCAGCCATTCACTACTGTATGAAACTCCCTGAGGACATGAGGCTTGTTTTTTTATCCTCATGAGCTATAAAATGCAGTAGGGAAGCCTATGCTGTTCCTTTCACTTCACCTTTATAGTGTTATCTCTGTCTTAATGAGACAGCTAAATACCCAGTGCTAATGGTTTATATGTAAAATGAGTCACGTTCTCCTCGAGCTCAGCTCTCAAACTGACGGGGAGAAAAAAGATCGCCCGATTCGACTGTTATCAGGCCATTAAATGTGCATTATGAGTCATTATAAGCCTCGTAGATGCGAGCCAGTTTAGGTCTGCTATACCTACTGCATTGTAAAAATGAAAACTTAAGGCAACACGTTCTAACACCTTTCAAAACTGACTGAAATATTACATTTTGAATAGAGACAAAACAGCTTGTTTAGGTTTTAGGCAACAAAACTACAACTTCTTTAGATTTAGGCAATAAAACTATTTAGTTAAGTTTAGGGGAAAAGATTTGTTTTGGCTTAAAATAAGTACGTTTGAAAGTGAAAGTGAAACTCAATGCTTGTGAGCACAAAGACAACACGTTGGTTTCACATGGGATGCAAACACCACGCTGTCTATACTACAGCGCCTCACTTGTGCTTTTGTCATAATTATCGCAGTCCCTAGAGATCGCTTATTCCTTCTTTCAGCAATCTACCATATGAATCGATGGCAAAACCTCCTAGTGGGTGTAGCAGGGCCCTACTGACCAATAGGTATGAGACGTATAACCACGGCCATTTACCTCTTACGCTACACACCTGACGATTTGAATTGATACAGCTATCACATCTTCATGATTCACCCATAAATATGCTGTAATGAAAAATGAACGAGGTATACTTTGTCAAAGGATGAATTATTTATCTCTGCACGAGGTTTCAACACCTCCATTAAGCGTATGGTCACTCTCTGCAGGGCTGTTATCTATTCAGCTTCACCGCAACACACACGTAGGGAAAAGATTTCACATCACATCAAAGTTTTCAGCCTTTATTTCTGCACTTTGGTGTCTTTGTTCCAAAAACGCCC
The DNA here is from genome assembly GCA_947000775.1 of Pterois miles. Classification (NCBI taxonomy): domain Eukaryota; kingdom Metazoa; phylum Chordata; class Actinopteri; order Perciformes; family Scorpaenidae; genus Pterois; species Pterois miles. The sequence goes on from CAMQGK010000327.1 coordinate 16,603,494, forward strand.
ACTCGTAACGTACATATGCACACCTCTGCTCCCACACCACCACCACCACCCCTGTGTCTTTTGTATGAGACCCCCGACTCAGCCCCATTGTCATGTTAATTACCTGTTTGCTCTGTTTTGCAGGAGCTCGCCATCCATCAAAGCGTCTCCCAGCTTTTCATCTCACACAGTGCATCTCTACCTGTAATTAGGTTTGGGGCGAGGGAGAAGATGGATTTTGTTAGCACCCTGCAGAGGGAGAAGAAGACATTAGGAAGTCTCCATGGCTGTTCTGGGACCAGCCTTTAATGGTGTCTAATTGATCTGAGCTGCCATGGGGCCACGGCTTCATGTGGTAGGAGGCTGATTATCCTTATGTGTCATCCTCGGTGCACGAGCATTAGCTCAGCGCTCTGGCTTTTACAGCCTGACAAGGAGGGTGTGTGCACGTGTGTGCATACAGGTGTGTGCATCTGTGTTGGCAAAAAATATAACTACACATTATATCTGCATCTGTGTTACTAAGAAGTGGGGGATGGGATCCATATATGCATTGCATGCAGGCAGTCACAGATTAGTATGCACCATTTTGCTATGTGTACTGAGGGTGACTGTGTATTTTTCTAAGTGTGTGTGTGCACGTCTCAATATTATGTAGTGGCTGAGGAGAGGCTGTGCTGCGGTCAGAATAATTTAACATCCAGATGTGCGCAAGCTTGAGGGAAATCGATATGGGCGACAGCTCCCGAGCAGGTGATGAGCATACTGTCATAATGCAATAAGGATGGAGAGGGATTAATATTTAACAGTAATCTGGACTGAGCAGATGGCCGTTCATAAAAATGCTGAGGAGTGTGAGGGTGAATTTATATCGAGGCCAAGTAACCGCAGTAAACAGTAATATAGTAATCAAAATAAATTGGAATATTTAGTAGCTATTAGATTACAGCCTGTAAAGTGACACTCAAGTATCACTAAAATACTTAAATACTTAATACTTAAAATGGTAGGGAATAAGGGGGTAACAATTTTGTGTTTTCTAGTATATATTTCTAGTATATATATATATATATATATATATATATATATATATATATTTTTTGGGGTATATATATATATATATATGGTTTATATATATATATATATAGTTATATCATTAGTTATATATATATATAGGATATGTATTATTATATATATATATATATATATATATATATATACGGTATATATGTATATATATATATATATATATATATATATAAAGAGAGAGAGAGAGAGAGAGAGAGAGAGATTACTTATATTATATACCCCCTAAATGTAGCTGTTGTACAGTTTCCTGTACTTCACTTGCACCTATAGGTAACCAGCATTTCCCTGCTACCCCGCATTGTAACTTGCAATCTATAGTGTTACCCATGTTCTCATCTAAAGCATGTCATTGAAAAGATTACATTACATTATGCATCACATTACAGAACTAGCTTGGAACAACCCTGACTATATTACAAGCACTTCATCAGAAACGTCTTATTAATCGTCCCTTCGTGACAGCATATACAGTAAGCATGACTCAAAGGTTGGACGGAGGAAATGTAAAAATAATTTTCTGTTTACTTCCTCGTGTTATGTACTGTAGGGACGTCCGCGCTGCTCCGCTGACCTTCAGCATGAAATGAAAAGTGTCTGATGCCTCTGGTGTGTTTGGAGGGGCTTTCTCTTTTCCGAAGATGGACAGCCATGCATTATTGATTACAAAAACACTCCTGCAATGCTATTTCATCTTTTGCAGCACAGCTGACCATGGATTTTTTTCAGATTTAGTTTGTATAAATTTGTGCACCTTTGTGACTGGCTGCATGGTTTTGTTTGTGTAATGCCCCCCCCCCCCCCAATTCCGCTTTAACACCCAGTGGGAGGCTAAACGGTAGATATGCAGAAACAACTCCCTTATCTCCACATCCCACCACGCAGTACGCTGACAGAGGATTGCACAAGACAACAGTAGGCAGAGACAAACCGACCTGGAACAATGGGAGGTTGAAACACAGTCTAATGGTTATTATCACACCAACTCTGTCACACCTAACAGCACTTATTTGACTATTTTGAGTGTTGTGGTACAGCAGTTATTAATACGCACACACTTTGTGTGTGCGTACACATTCATTACATTGTGTACATATGAATGTCAAACATGAAAATGCATATTGCAGTGGGTGTGTATGTTGTGTGTTCACACCGGCCTGAAGATTTTGTTTGCATACTCTAAAACTGTCTGTAATTTCTCTGTCTCACTGAGCTCTACTATTTTGCTCAACCTGCAAGCTGTTAACAATATCTCATTATAATTCTTATTAATTCTAGTGTCAATTACTGACTGTGAGATGTTAATTATTCATTTGCTCGCTTATTTATATTCTCTATTTCTTTCTGGCTCCTCTATTGTAGCTGCAAGTTTTCACATTCTTTATGTTTTATGTATATTGTGTCTTGGATTTTCACAATAAAATATAAAAATCTTTTGCATGGTCAAAAAGCAGAGACCTAGCAGACCAGTGAGTGTTGCTGAGCATGGCCTTACCTCCCCGGTCCCCCGTTGATTCTGGTCACAGGGGAGGACACCCATGGTGACCACGGCTGTCAGATGCTGCTTCCATGATGCCTATGAGTGATTGGTTTCATGGATCCGGATGGTGCTCTCCGACAGCGTGGGGGGGCTCTGCCACACCTGGGAGAAGAAACGTTGGCAGCATGTGAAATGTTACTGAGCAAGGTCGATCCAAGGGTCATCGTAAGACTGTCAACCCCCTCCCTGTCATCGAGGAATTTACAGCCCGGCCTCATGCTACATATGGAGAATATTGTGTCTGAATTTATCCTTTGTTTTAGTTGGAAGTCTGACTTGGGCTTTGTCTGCCTCTGCTGGTGGTGAATCTGCAGACAACAATGTCCCGGTTTGAAAAGGGAAACGTACAAGTCAAAATCAGCGAGGACATCCTCCAGGCAATGGTTGTTTCTGTTCTAGCCATGAATAGTCTGGTAGTGTCACTGAATTGCAACAGAAGCTTCAGATTGCACAGGAGCGTTTTTTCACCAGATACCTCATCTGCAAAGTGCTGCAAACAAGCACCACATTTTCAAGTCTGACTCATGTCTAGCCTAGCGCAGCCAGTATCATTGATGACAGTGCTGTTGGTGAGGCTTGTTAGCATGAATGACAGGGTTAGAGATGGGACTCAACGACAGCAGCTCCCCTCACTCTCAGCGTGTTTTCCACAACACGAGTTTTAGCATGTGTCCCGCAGAGGTGGGCTTCCTGACAATCCCACTCCCAGAGCCCATGACAATTTTAATGATTGATCACTCTCCTCTTGACTGCGGTGAGGCAGACCGCATAGCAAAAAGAAAAGCAGAGGGAGGAAAGAGGGGCGTGGACTATCCCACAAGGTCAGAGTGATGTCCAGTCTTTTGTTTTCAGTGGTGAGATCAGTGGCCTGTGCAGCCGCGAGGGGACAAGCAGAGTAACTGGCGGCCTGGCAGGAACAGATGTTCTTCCACAATGAACATGCATTTGGTTGGCTGCTCATTCACTGAGGGGCTGACTTCTCCTTTTTTTTAGAAACAAAGAAAATGCAGCAAAGAGACAAAAACACCTTTCCACTTGTAGGCCTATATGTCACACCTAAACATGTTGCTGAGACAATCAGCCTCCTATACAGTATGATTACCGTAAGTCCTGCATCTATGTTAAAGATGCACATAATCCTCGTGTGCGTTTGTCTGTAATTCACTTTGTATTGCTTTTCCAAAAGAAGTTACATCAGAAAAACGGTAATAATAAAACTAATAAGATCACAGCAAAACAAAAAAAAACAATTATATATATATATATATATATATATATATATATATATATATAAATATATATATATATATATATATATATATATATATAATAGTAAACTGCTACTCACATTTTTAATAGTAATGATATTTAGAGCAAAGATCCTATTACAGTTCTACCATTCACATCTAAATAAGCATGGCCATCCCTCACATATCCTAACGTCACCATCTCATACTTATCATTCATGTGTCATAATATAAGAAAAATGACCAGCAAGAGTCACCGTTACCTTTCACGTCTATCACTCGTCTAATAGCCATGCCTGTTTGCTATCAGACACGTATCATATTGATGATGACAAACAGTGCAAATAATGGACATATAAAGCAGGCGACTCTCACGCATCATGACAAATAAATAATGTTACACTCTTTTATTATTTGTAAAAAAGCATCAGGACTGGGTGGCATTAATTTCTCTATTTAGACACTGACTATTATTCAGTTATTTTTCCATTTTATTCATAACTAGACATAGTGTGTATGGGAGGATTTCTCCTTGAAGCATTACAATGCACTATATGCAGTATACACTACACTTCACGTATCTATAGTACATTATATGGCATTTGTACGCTTGTAACTTGTAGAATAATGTGAAATGAAAAATTGTTTTCCCAATGCATACATGTTTGAACCAATGTTATTTCATGGTCATTAGCAAGGACTGAATTGTAATACCTGCACTTCATCACACATGCAGAAAACCAGGTTTTAAAACAACTGACAGTTACCCTGGATGGAAGGAGATCTACCACCAGTGTCCTCACTCCACCGATGACCAGATTCTTGAACATCATCCCTTTCGTAAGAGCAGGACAACCTCCAGTGATACCATCTAACAAGAATGGCATCAACGATGCAGGCTGGTCTAAATCAGAAACTCATTTTTCCTCCAGAGATTATCACAACTAGTCTCAGGCGGGACCTGATCTTGTGGTCAACCTCTCAGAAGTCCTTGTTCATCAAGTTAACTGTGCCATGGGAGGCAAGTCTGAGATAAGCAGACATAGCAGCCGAGGCTGAACAACGTGGCTGGCGTATCCAGGTGCTCCCCGTATAGGTAGGTTGTCGAGGGTTTGTAGCCACGTCGACAACCAGGCTTCTGAAGGGGATGGGAGTACGAGGACAGGTCTTGTGACAAGCCGTGCTGCTTCGCTCGGCAGGGCTGCAAAATGACAAGCAAAAGGGTTACAGTGTATGGGAGCACACCTGGGACGCCAGGTGTTGCTGTTGAGCCCTCTGGAGGTGTTGTGGTCCCATCAACGAAACACCAATGAAGGAGGGTGCCCACCCAGTGACCCTGATAAAGCGATTACTCTGTCCCCACTCAAGACATCAAGGAAGTGCCAGTTAAACTTGGGATTGTAATATCAACTCCTACGAGATCAACAAACCAATGAGACGAACGTGAACGCCAATTCCTGGATTTTTTTTTTGTTTTCCATGATCTAAAAATTCACCAAGATAATAGTATCAATTAACCTACACACATTAATACACACAGTTTTTTTGTTTCTGTCACTCTGGACATCCGTACTCTCTTGTTCGTCCTTTATTTTAGCACACAACTCTGCTCCCTGATGGTCTGTATTCCATATATAGAGTGCCTATTTATGTCAATTGAAAACATACATTATCTTGACTTCCTGTCATTGTGAATATGTAAATGAGATGTTATCAATATCAACACCAGATTACAAACATCCAAGGAAACATATATAAAAAGAGACCTGGATCTAGTCTAAAACATGACCGTCATCCTGCATGCGTGTGCATATTGTGTGTGTGTGTGTGTGTGTGTGTGTGTGTGTGTGTGTGTGTGTGTGTGTGTGTGTGTGTGTGTGTGCATGCGAGAGAGCTGGCCACGTGTCCTCCAGTTGGCATGTAAGATCAGTTTCAAGTGTTAAGTAGGATAGTCGCACACAGTCTTTGAGATCAGTAGCATAGTCCCAAACAGGAACACCAGCAGAGTGAGCTTGTTGGCATCTCCGGGATTACTGGCCCATAAATGACCAAAACCTTTCATAACTCATTGCCTCCCTCTGCTGGTGTTAATGCATAGTAAAGTCCAGTACAAAGTGCATTATGCATTCTTGAAAAATCAATATGATATTATCTATGGCACTGCAAAACTAACATATCACACTTGACTTTATAGTCACTTTATCATGCAGTATTTTAGGATATTTTTTATTTCCTATGGTATCAGTATATTCCAGTAATATGTCTACAGGTAGTCTACTATATGAGTCACTGTAATCAATACTGAGATTCATATGTGGTGTTTTCTCCTATACATAGCACCACCAGAACTTTCCATGAATATTCCTCATGGGAATCACAGTACAGTGTTTCTGTAATATAGAAATATAATAGAATAGATCTTTATTAATCCCACAGTGGGGAAATTTGGTCGTTACAGCAGCACATTTAAAAACACCCAAGTGTACATAAAAATATATAGAAAAATACAGACAAATATACAGGAGTATATACAGATATACAGGAGTATATACAAATAAACAGGAATATAAACAAATATACAGGAAGATTATCAATAATAAAAAGGGAAAAAAAATAAAGCAAGTAAGATTGATCAGAAAATCTTGGAAACTGTAAATTCACAGGATGGAGTATGTTCTTTTATACGTATATATTATATATAAAACTATAGATATAGATATTGCACAGGTATTTCCCAGTGGTGTGAAGAGTTAGCGGTATTGCACAGCCTCTATTGCATTGTGGGCAGTTTTTACACATGGTGACTGAGGGGCACATGTAGTTAATTGCATATAGGTATTGAAGAGTTTGATGGCTGAGGGGATGAAAGACCTCCGGAAGCACACAGTCTTCCACTGTGGGAGCCGCAGCCTGCTGCTGAAAGAGCTGCTCACAGCTCACACAGTGTCATGGAGGGGGTGAGAGAAGTAGTCCATGATGGATGTCAGTTTCACCAACATCCTCCTCTCCCCCACCTCCTCAGTGAGGTCCAGAGGCTGGTCCAGGACATAGCTGGCTCTCCTAACCAGCTTGTTGAGTCTCTTCCTGTCCGGTGTTACCACACCCCCAGCAGACCACCTATAATAAAATAATAATAAAACACTGCAGATGCCACTACAGTGTCATAAAAGGTTTTTAACAGTGTCCTGCACACTCCTAAAGACCTCAGTCTCCTCAAAAGATGGAGGCAACTTTGACCCTTCTTAAGCAGGGCGTTAGTGTTAGTGGACCAGTCCAGTTTATTGTTGAGGTGAACACCCAGGTACTTATACTCCTCTTCAATCTCAATGTCCAAGCCCTGGATGTTCACTGGTGATGTCTGTGTGGGCTTCCTGTGGAAGTCGATCACCATCTCCGTTGTCTTGGTGGTTTCACACCAGGTGACAAAGTCCTTGATGACCTCCCTGTAATTCAGGTCGTTCCCATCAGAGACATAGCCTAGTGTAAAGATGTAAAAGTGTGAAGATATTAAAAACAAGATCAATATGATCAAACTATCTTTTACATTTGCAACTAGCTTGCCTAATTGCTATTTGTGGAACTGGACTTAATTTGTCTATTTCCTTTTTGTGTGGCTTTTTCCATGTTCACTTTTAAACTTTATTTACTGTTGGTAGAGGGTTGCAGGACAATAATAAGCCATGGAGCCCAAGTAATTAGTTAAATGGGAGATTATTTAGGAACATGAACTGTGTAATTTCAGTAGACAGAGCAAGTGACAGTGCAGCACCCACCTGTAGGGCCTTATTACTTCAGGTATTCGTGTGCTTCAGTGATGCATATTGCCAAACACTTTGCAATAAGTCATATTACCTCAAATCAGCAAACAACGGGCCTTTCAGCCCCCTGAGGGTCTACATACAGTACTGTAGACCTACGGCTAAAACAGCTACAGGTGGTATATCAGTTCTCATAAAACTATTTAAAATAAATGTTTATAACCTTTATTTTCTAGGCCAGGGTATTTACAATGAATTAGGCTATTTGAGGACAACAAACAAAGTTTAAAATGACAGAACTAAACTGGCACTGAAGGAGTAGACTATATTCTACAAATACTTAGATGATCGGTTCAATTCATAATTATAAAGTTGCTCATTTCCTTAATTAGAAAAACAAAAACGATGCATGTACAATGAAGCAAACGGTAGATGTCTCCCTACTCCGTGCAGCTGTGTGTGTTCATGGGTCCGACGCTGTCTACTGATGACCGAGTCGCCATTTTGAAAAGCAAATCGTTCACAGCACACCCGCCCTGAGTACTGGAACTATGCCGCGGGGCCGGCCTCGCAAACTGAGAGTTAAAAGCAACGACGGAACAGGTAACAAGTACCAAAATGCAACGAATAAAAAATACAGATTATGGGCTATCCAAATAACCTAGTATTATTTGGTCAAACAGCTCTGTACCTTATATAATAACACTTCAATGTAGTGTATATAGTCCCCGGATATAGTATTGCGGGTGGGCTTTGCTTTGTGCGGCGAAGGAGTGATTGAGGCGGAATGATATTAATAACGTTTCGGTGGCTCTTCTTATTGGCTTCCAGTCTAAATTGGTGTCCGCGAGGAGAAGAACCGCGGTCTCGTGCAGTGTTAGTTAGTGTACGGGTGTTTGCACTTAATCTTTGTTTATTAGCATTTCGTCGTTAGCTTGTTGTTGCTAACTAGCTCGCTTTGCTACCGTTAGCTTCGAGGCTAGCACGCCAGAAATGTTTGCCATTGTTATTTTGATTCTGCCCGGGCACTGTGCTAGCGAGGCTGCCCCAGCCGCCGGTGCAGCCGCTGTGTTACGTTAAACGTTGTGGTGAGAACAAGTTGGGACATTAACGTGTTGACATGATCCTAAACGTGTTGAAATGTGGTGTCGGAAAGCACCCAGGGTCCTGGCATTTTGGTGTCATCACCGGAATATAATATTTAGCTTAGTTATGCCACGTTAGTTGACAACCTAAACGGTACGTTCAACACACGATTCCGCTGATAAACGCGACGTTAAGATGCTTGGCAACAAAACAACATATTAACATTACATATACATTTAACTGGGTTGATTTCCTGTATATCGGCCACATACTGTGTTAGTAGTGCCTGTTACTGATCTCCAAGATGGGCGTGAGGGAACCAAACTGTTGCACGTCTCAGAAACACCAACAGATCAGGTTCACAGACGAGCATTATCTGATACAAACTTTCTGTACATGCGGCTGCAAATGTGGTCGCACGCTAAGAGAACGAAACCTAAAATACTCTTTCGTTGTCTTTATTCGTCTACTACGGGGGCAAATAAAGTGAATTAAACGTTATTTTACGAGCGAACCCCCATTATGTCACGTTAACGGTACACAGACCTCACTTGTAGAAGTGTTGTTGAACATAGGCTACTGTTAAATACAGTAAAAGACTGATATTATAGTGAGTGTGGTTGTCCATTGTTAGTTTCCATTCATGCATTTGAGGGATATCACTATATATTTTACATACATACATACATTTTTAGCAGGCAAGCATATACACACACACAGACACAGAATATAGGATAAATACCAGTGCTTAACTATTACATTTGCCTAATGGGGATCCCATTAAACAATACACCTCAAAGTGATGACATGTAAAATATGCATTCTTTGGGATTATTTCTTTGTGGTGAAACTATCCCACTTAATTGTGACACTAAGAAACACTAAATTCATATGGATGCTCAAACATAAAGCCACTGAATGCAGCACCTGTGTAACTGAGGCAGAAAATGCACCAAATCATGTACTTCAGCTGTTGTCACAAGAAAACCTCTCGAACCACGTTGATATATTGAAGTGATCTCTCTTGTAATCGATCAGATGCAGATCCCAGTGACACTAAGGCGGACAGTTTCAGTGATGGAGAGCTCAAGGACAAGAAGTGCACAATATGCTCCCAGGTCTTTACCACTGAGAGCCAGCTGCAGAAGCACCTCCGCGAACATGAGATCAACGATAAGGTAAGCACAGCGCACAAGTGTCGGCACGAAGCCACAGCAAGGCAGTAAACACAGTTTTTAATCTTTATTTATCCAGACGTCAGAAGAGTATGCTTGCTGTCTATCATCAACACATATTTGTATTGTAATGATCCGACACTTTCAGATCTTGAATCCACATCCACTTCAGCAGAACTACACCATTGTTATTAGCCTCACAACAGCCAGTTGAGATTCAAATGCTCCTTTTAAAGCCACATTCAGGGTAATTCTTCACAATGCTAAGCATGGCGGCACCACCACAGGCGCAGTTTGCTTTGGTACAGGGGGCTCACTGGGCTGTAGCCAATATATTGTTTTTCATAAAACAGAACTCATAATCTATTGTAATAATTAATAATATAAACCTCTTTGTGTCATTTTATTGATAGAATAAGAAACCAACAAGATAAGAAGATAGAGTTGAGGTCTTTTTATTTACTTATAATAACATTGGACACTGTCCACACTGAACCCTTTAAATATAGGCTTTCTGTTACGTCATGTAAAATCATGTACAGTACCCATCAGCTGTGCACTCAAGATCAGGCTGGAGACGTAACCACTTAAAAGGTAGATGATACTTTAAATTTATTATTTTGATAGTTAGTGGAAATGACACAACATAGCCAACAGCAAATAGAAAACAGCCAGCTGTCACTGTATTTAGGTTTTTGTAGTGAGTGAGGAGGTATCATATCATTAACTCCTCATTTCAACTTCACCAATCAGCTGTTCTTCGTCGCTTTTCAAAGTGAGCAACAGAAATAGAAACAGGGCATCTGACAAAAGTTCAGTGCAGCACTTCATCTATCATGGCCACTTAAGACATTTCAGTAGGAAACAATGCAGTCAAACTGATTTTGACGCTGATATTGGCTTGCATTGCATTCAGTTAGGTGGCACACAGCATCCCAATACACCAATAGACTCCTCTGTGTACATATTACATTCACTCTAGATTTTTTTGGTGGACTCCCAACCTTAAAGTTCAAATTGGGCCTATGGGTACCACATGATATACCAGAGTGGGTGTCACTGTGCAGCTGTGACAGAGATATGAGGTGAGAGCATTCAAGCCTTTACAGGAGCAGTAAGCTTCATCTGTGAGGTAGGTGACCTGTTGTGGATTGCCTTGACATAGCACAGCAAAAACTCAACACTCCACTTGACATCTCAACCTGAGTTTGGTGCAGGTGATGAGAATAACTATGTTCCAGCTACAGGTTGGATTGGGGCCAAGCTAGTGGCTTACTGTTAAAGCTGGAGGTGTCCTGGATTTTTCAGCTCGGATGATTTTTCACAATGTGGAAGTTTATAGCTGCCGTACATGCCATTGTTTATTTGACAGATTCAGCACAGGTCTGCCAGTCACAATATTTGGTGCCAGCCGCTGCCAAAGCTTCTGCGATGCGCTGTCAGTTACAAGCGCCAGCATGGTGGGCACCCTCTCATATTCGCTCCATACAGAACACATCTGGGGTTATTTACTTATCCTTATGCAACATGACATTAGAGCCACAACATGCTGTCTCACCACTTGTTTTCATTTAACAGGGTAAGATGTAAATGGGCACTTCATCAGTTGAGTTGATTAAATAAACTGCTGTTAAATAAGACTTGATGTTTTTTAAGGCTTTTAAAGATATTTCTTGTGCTATATCTGGAAAGCAGTGGAGCGTGAAAGCACCACATAGCCTCTGCTCCTGAACTTTGAACAGTTGAAACTATTGTCAAACTGAAATGGCAGTGGGATTCCCCCGATGAATGAGTCAATGTGGAAGATAGGCCCATAGGTACAGTGTGTGTGAATGGTTGCTCCAGTCTCAATATAAGAGTGGCCTTGCTGTGAGCCATTCTAGGGAAAAATGCATACACTTTTTGTTGCTTTGCATCGTTGTTTTTCTGTGTTGTGGTGGTGCAGTGCAGTTATAGCAGAACTACTGTATATTTAACAATTTGCAAAGAAGATGCTTAATCCAACCCCAAGGTTAGGGGTCTCTCCTTCTCTGGTGTCTTAAATAGCACAGCAAATATCACTTTCTCGTAGATGTTGAATCACAACCGCAATTTCCTTCTCTGCACTGTTCACTGGCTGGTAATATTAAATCGCTGCTTAAATTTCCATGCCCTCCTCCCATACTTTGTGGCTCCGCATAGGAAAAATCCTAAAATACATGGTGAACTCAAAAACGTAAATGTTCGCAGTTAAATGTCACTGAGTCACCACATGAGTCAGAGGATTCTGCTGTTCATGCTTTGTAATGTATAATTATCATGTTTTGAACTACTGTGTGAAGGACTTTCCTGCCCATCAAGGTGGTACGATGATGTGTATACACGTTTCGGGGGCTACGCTTGGCGGAAGTTAATGGAATTGTCTTGTGTGGGAACTTGTTTTTTCCATCATAGCAATGGATGTTTTTTTCTCCCTTTTTTTTAGGAAAAAATGTCGATTAATAATACACATGCCTTTATTGTCCATGTCAAAGTCCAACTCTTCTCTCTGTTTACCAGCTGCTTATAGCTTTAGCAACACGCGTCTTTCCCCTCTGCCCTTTTTAAGATCCATCTACACTCACTTTCTGTCTCGCTTTCTCTCTCTTACTCCCTCTCTTGTGCTCAGACACATGATCACAGACAAGGAAAGGGACTATGTTCCTTTACTTTATGCTATAGAGTACAGCAGGGTATTTTTGTAGGCCAGCCAGGAAGTTGGCACCATCCTGGTTCCCTCGACAATTGGCCAATGCGATTTTCCCACTGTGTTTTGGCTAACACGTTTATGATGCTTGAATGTTTTGTTTCATAAGATAATCTCTACAAATGAAAACCGCTTTTATGATTTTTAAAGAGTGAATGCAATCACAAGAAATAAAAAGCTAATGTTAGGCTATAAACAAACTACACCACGGTCACATGAGCATGAGTATACACAACAAGGCTGTAATGGCAGATGAGCCGATGACGTTAAGTAGTCTCATTTAGCCACTTGTTAGCAAACATCTCTTTTAAGCACATAAAAGCTTAAAAATTCATGAGTGGGATATTTATAAATATATTTTATATTGTAGAACAAAACATTAAAATCTGTTAAGCTTGTGTTAACCACAGATCTTATTTCAGGCATCTTACTAAAAACCCATTAAACAAAAACACTGACTTCCAGATGAGGGAACCAGAAGTGCTACAATGCAAACTCATTTCCAGGTTTTAGGGCTCATTCCTGTAGCTCTCTATTAACAAGGATGTTAGAGTGAGGAAAACCTCTCTCATTTGGTCCATTGATGATTCTCTTCAGGCATAAACAGATGATAATATTTGCACTTGCACCTGTATAGTTGTGGGCCATTTCAATTTTAAGGCCACTATGTTAACTCCCTCCAGACTGAAGAGCAGCCACCTCTGGGCCTGCCACTCTGAGTAAGACTCACTGGTGTCAGTGTTGCCCTCGGCCTTCACCACAGTCAGAAAGTACTCTGAAATTTAGTCAGTCAGCTCCTCTAATAGAAAGAGAATTTAATATTGGGACCATTTCTGCCTCATGGGATTTTTTTAATGCTGTTTGGTAATATAATGTATTTATACAGTATGCCACAGTGTTTTTTCTCTCTTTCAGTTTCTCCATCTCTCTCAAGCCCCTAAATATAGAAATTACCCACACAGGAAACATTATTTATGAACAGATAATAAAGCGATTATGTTTTAACACAGCTGTTGCTTTGCAGATGGTCATCCAGGGACAAGGGGAGAGTATGGGGAGAAAGCTTCCACAGCAGATGTAGTTGCTTAAGTCAGTTAAGGTAGCACATTGATTGAGGTGATACAGAGTCTCCCGGCTCCAGTAAGAGTGAGAATTAACAACAAGGACATATTTGCAGAGGGATAGATGTCTGGGATCTTTTGCTTTCACATTGTTCACGATTTACTTTAACTTTTCTCTCTCCCTTGCAGCCTCATCGTTGTGACCAGTGTCCACAGACATTTAACGTGGAGTTCAACCTCACACTCCACAAGTCCACGCACACAACATCTGACTTCACCTGCCCTGTTTGCAATAAAAGGTTCTCCCGCATCGCCAGCCTCAAATCTCATATCATGCTGCACGAGAAGGAGGAGGTTAGTCGGCTTACCGGTGAAACACGAAACCATCTTTGATTTGCACATAACGTAGGAAGAAACTTATCTCTCTGTTTTGTCTCCTCTACCATGTTTGCAACCCACCCTGCAGAATTTGATCTGTGCGGAGTGCGGAGATGAGTTCATTCTTCAGAGCCAGTTGTCTCTGCACTTGGAGGAGCACCGTAAAGAGCTGTCGGGCGTCAAGGTCTACACCTGCAAGACCTGCGACAAGGAGTTTAAGACGTCCGCACACCTGAAGGAGCACATGAAGAGTCATGTAAAGATGAGGTCAGGAAGGGCTGCAGATGCCGTTTTATTTCATTTCACCGAGTCAGGCGGAAAACATGAATCTCACAGCTATCAAAAGAAACTATGGGGATCTCTTTCTAGGCAATTTACTGTCTAAGGTCTACCACTGGGGTAATGATATTTTGGATTGTAGCATCCCACAAACTGTTTTGCATCTCATGATGTTTTTCATCTGAAACAGCAGTTAGACTATCAAAAGACAATAAGTCTGCCATTAATAAAAAAAAAAAAAATGCTGTCCTGTAGGGCAGAGTCACAGAATCACACTGAATATTTTAGTAAATTTCTTCATTTCTCATGATTTTTTTTTCTGGTCATTGTAGTGCTGAAAAATATCCACAAACTGTCAGCCATAAGCCTCCCATAAAAAAAGTAAAATCGGCTGTACAAGGACATGTACAGCCTGCCATGCTATTCAACAAAATATTTGAGTTTTGCACATTCTCATTTGTTCTCATGAACTGACTGCACGGTTGTTATACAAACTATACAAGGGCAACAGTCCTCAGTGCTGCCTGCAAACCCTCTATAGACTATTTCCAGTGGCAGCTAAACATTAGAACCAAGGTTGAAAAAGAAAAGAGCTTTACAACAGCAACAGTAACAACAACAGTTCAGGAGTACATTTAATGCTTCAGCAACTCAAAGCTGCATGTATGTAAAATAAAGATGTGGTTTGAAGTATTTTTCAGTATGAGGGACACACGAGGGGAACAGACAATACACAACACACAACTGACACGAAGTGCCATACATCCACTGTGTACAAGTAAGGCTTGCACCTATTGTGGCACAACATTCTGCAATACAAAAACTCTATTATGTGCATTGTGAAACTGAAAATGGATTGTATTATACAGTAAAGCTGAAGTTGAGGCTCCAGCAAATGTTCTTTCACCTCAGTTCAAATCCAGAAGAAGGATTATTAAAAGCTCATAGTGGTGAATTTTGAAAGCACTGTGTTATGTCTAAGGAGAATTTATTTTCATTCAAAATTGAGTTGATTGTACATTGACTTACTAATGTCTAGTATTTACCAAAATGACTACTTTTTAAGGTATTTTATTTATGGCTGTCAAAGTTAACGTCATAATAAGGCTTTCACGCAAATTCTTTGTATCACCACTGATTTCTTGTTGCAGTTAAAGCGAGAGTGAACGTACTGGTATCATATGAAACTAGAAAACCTAAGGAATCCACTGGTACCCAACATGTCATACTAGCACATCTAGGAGGCTAAGAATGCTCTAAAATGAAAAACAGACATGGCCATTTTCAAAGGGGTCCCTTGACCTCTGACCTCCAGATATATGAATGAAAAGGGGTTCTCTGGGTACCCATGGGTCTCCCCTTTACAGACATGCCCACTTTATGATAATCACATGCACTTTGGGGCAAGTCATAGTCAAGTCAGCACACTGACACACTGACAGCTGTTGTTGCCTGTTGGGCTTGAGTTTGCCATGTTATGATTTGAGCATATTTTTTAATGCTAAATGCAGTACCTGTGAGGTTTTCTGGGCAATATTTGTCATTGTTTTGTAATTGATTTCCAAAAATATTAATTTTACTTTTTTAAAATTAGTATTAAACACTAATACTTAAATACTCCCTTTTTAAAAAATTTTCAACAGATAAAAAATGTAATAGAAAATTAATTGAAATTAACTATGGACAATCATGCTGTCAATCATGATTACATATTTTAATTGGCAGCCCTAATTTTCTTTCCATCTCCTAGTTATATACTTGTATTGTCACAGTGTTGGCTGTGCCTTTCGTGGAGAAAAAAAAACTTGCGACAAAACATGTAGAGGATTTGTACATTAGAGAGGTTCCAATCATGAGAACGATTTGCAGGAGAATCATATTGAATCCTACAAGGGTTAAAACGTGACAGTGATAAAGTCTGCGTTGTTGTAATTTTGATTATCCTCTGAACTTATGTAAACTTTTTGTGCTTACTCCTTCCTCAGGCCGCTCAGCTCTAGTTCCAGAAACTACAAGAAAAACATTGACCGCAGTGGGTTCCAAAACAGCTGCCATCACTGTGGAAAAGCTTTCAAAAAGCCCAGCCAGCTTGTTAGGCACATACGAATACACACAGGTGAGTGGAAAGCCCAGAAAAGTGATAACATGTTCACGCTCCATAGATCTAATGTCTCTTTAATGATTCATAATAAGAGGAATTACTGTAAAAAAAATTAAAACCTGAAGTTTTGTAAGGTGTGTATGGTGGAGACTAGTAACGTGCCGGTCCAATGCTGTAGGTCGTGAGTGGGCAGTGGTACCCCAAACAGGAGAGTTGGCAGTCTGGTTTCTTGATTTGAGTTTATTAATGGCCCCTTAATATTTAATTCTAGGCAGCATTAAATAACTGAAGTGTCACAAACCTGCAGTAGGCAAAATGTTTTTGACATCATTGGGTGAAAATTCAATAATAATCTTTCAGTTGATTGTAATTCAAGCATTCTGAGAGAAAACTAGACCCTGCACCTACTCATGGCTCTGTTATTAGGTTTTAAAACAATCAAGCCAATGACGGGAGACTTTGGCCAATCACAGGTCATTTCAGACAGAGAATGTGCTCCTATTGGCTGTGCTCCAACTGGTGGGCTGTGCTTGATATTTCCTCTACAGTTCTCAGCGTGGTTGCCAGGTCACAAACTTTCTCATTTTACAACTGAACAATAAACTGCAAGATATTTCTGAAAGCAACTGAAGTGAGAAGTAGACATTACAGTAACAGAACTTTGATCAGCGTTGCCTAGTTTGGTTGGGACAACTGCTCAAAGACGGCAGGCTCTAGCTCGGCTTTGACTGGTTGTTTTCCTCTGGACTGTCAGGATATAGTGACCATTTTATAAAAATAACTTTAATAAACATATTTGCTCCATTTATACCCACTGCAGGTTTAGGTTTTCCTCTATTAACTGACTCCATGGCATAACTGCATTTACTCTCCATTTCGAAGAGACTCTTCAGCTCAGTTCATCACTCATCTGTCATGCAGAGATGATGTGCGTGCGTGTAAAATTTCAATATAAATATAAAACTTATTCTAGTGTGGATGTGTGTTTGTTCAGCTGTCTGTGTTCAGGTAATGTAGCCAGTAGCTTCCACCCACATGCTGTTTACACGTCATCCACATGTAAATTTGTTTGGTTGCCAGGCTGGTTGGATGACTAATGGTGGATGGAGCTGATTCCTCTGTGCTCTGAATCTCAAACAGCCCTTAAGCCGATGAGGTTAAGAATAATTTTTCGAGACTCACACACACACACACACACACACCCACACCCACACACACTGACGCACAAAGCAGTTGGTATGTGTACAAAATGTTATTTGAGTCATCTTTATTTAGGCTAATATCAGAGATACCCATATGTTGCTGCCATGGTGACAAAATTGCGACGTCATACTGGTTATAAATGTAGGTATTTTCATATATTACTGATATTGCAGGATAAATTACCATATATACAAGTATTCAAAGTACTAGAGATGGACACAACCAGGGTATTTTTGGTCTAAATATATTAAATTGCTATAAAATACAACTAAACACGATGATATATGTCTGTGTAAAATGTATGATTTACTGTATCTTGGTAAATTATTTTTGTCAAATTTTGTTGAAATAATAAAACAGCAAAGTCAATAAAAAATAAAAGACAACAGTCTTTTAAGTCAATCATTTGTTAAAGTTAATGCTTGTGCTGGGAAAGAGTCACAATAATTTTGTTCGACACAACTGGTTTAACTATCAAAAATGCTGTAACCAGTCTCAACAGCTGCTTTAAATAATGTGAATTAAACAATAGAGTGGAGTAAGTGAAAATGTCTTAAAGAAGCCTTGTGTTTACCCCTAACCTTCATTTTTAGCTTTTATTTTGAAGTTTAGTCCTGAAATTGCAGTTTTGTGGCGCTGTTATCTGTTTGCAGCCTTTTGACCTGACCTTGCCCTTCCCTTCAGGTGAGAGGCCCTACAAGTGCTCACGTTGTGGCAAGGCTTTCAACCAGAAGGTGGTGCTGCAGACTCACATGGTGAGACACACTGGAGAGAAACCTCACCTCTGCATGTTTTGCCCTGCTTCCTTCTCCCAGAAAGGGAACCTGCACTCCCACGTTCAGAGAGTCCATTCTGAGGTAAGAAGAGCAGAGTGAAGTACTCGAACCTCAAAAACACTGTCCAGTGTTCTCACCATACTAATTAATTAAAACGTTATTAGTTTTCAACATTGTCTGAAAACAAAATGGAAAAACAGGTTTGACACATCCATCACTACTTGAATCCTCCCTAAATCCTCTTAAGCAACAATTAGAAATAACAGATGGATTTTCAATGCAGTAACAACAGAGCTGATGCTCTGTGTCAGTTGAACTATTATTGCTTTTATCATCTGCCAAAGAGCATTTGTGAAACATTACCCTAAATGAATGTGACTTAGTTTTTTTAAGATGACAGCAGTGTCATTTGTTTTGTGAATTTCTAGAAATAGCAGTGCAAATCTTCAAATGAGGTGGAATAACAGAGATTATGGCACTCATATAATACTTGACTTAAGAGAATTCATGAAATAAGTGAAAAACACTGAAGATGTTTTAAAGGGGAATTCCACCAATTTTACACATTAAGGTCTATGAACAGATCTTGGAGAGTACTGTATGTATTAAAGGTTATAAAGCCTTTTGTGGCTCCAGAGGGAGCTGTGTGAAGTCAGATAATTTGCCTCAAGTGATGTCACTTGAGTCAGCATCAGCTGGGTCTGAAGTAGTACAGAGTATTGGTACTCCATACCTTTAAGGTACAATTAGTATTGAGTGGAACGATACCTGCATTTGATCCTTTTTTTCTACCCAGATCTAGAAAAAAAAAAAGACTATTTGTATAGTTTTGCTTGCAACCAAGCAGCCGTACAGTCTGTGGTGTGGTGAAGCCGAGTAGCGCAGTGTAGCTGGTGTGCCGAGATGCTGCCAAAACGTTTGAAAGGATTGTTGTACTACATGCCTGTGGTGTCTGTTAAACTGAATGTGGTGGTGGTGGCCTTTCACAAAAGTGAATGCTTCTATTTACATGATGGGTGTCGAATGAAGTAGAAAAAAAGGTATCAAATGAAGTACTCTATTGGTATCAGTATCACTTTAAGGGTACTGGTTTGGTGCTGGCATCATCAGTTTTTCAGTAAAACCCAGCCCTAATGTGAAGACTATAATCTGGGGGTGTGGAGTTAAAAGAAGTCAGTTTGCCAGACTTCAGTAACCTGCTGGTCATCTCTGCTGAGGCTAGCGGCTTGATGCTACATTAGCCGCTACCAGCTTAACAACACTTTTAATTCATTCTGACCTAAAGATACAAATTTTGTTTAAAAAAAGAATAATCTTAATGTTTCTTAGTTGTGTATACAATGTCTGAGCTCAAGGAGTGAATGAAACAACAGAAATGATTGCTGATAGTTTGTTTGGTTGCACAGGAGGAGCAGAAAACCAAAAGTTAAATGTCCTTAAGAAAGACCAGACTGGTAAATGGTTATGGACTTGAACAGCTGCACAATATATGGTAATATCAGAGAGGTTAACTAGACTTTTTATGCTGTACCAGATTTTGGTAATTCAGGATCATTTCTTTTATTCTGGTCGCTGCCCAAGATATTTCGATTTTTATTTGTACTCCTTTGCCTGCCCTCCTGCTCACAGCTTGTTACATTCAGTGCAACAGGACACCTTGCCATATTGCGTGTTTGTTGGAAAGGGAATGAGGTGAAATTGTGGCTTTTTGTTCCTCATTTGGTTCTTTTCCTTTTGTAAGGACTTCACAGCAGCCAACCGTAAAGAGCTTTTTTATCCAGCCTAATGTAGCCTGGACTTTGGTGTCTAATGGTGCTGCTCTGTCACTGAGGTCACGTCCTCTTAGTGTTTAACAGTAGCTGAGAGTTTGAGAGAATTGTTACACATCAAAGTCCTCCCCTGCTTCCCATAACTCCCCTGTGTGTGGATGTCCTTTGTCAACAATGACATTTAATGGGTGGAGTGACAGTGAGAAGTAGCTCCTAGTTGATGACTGCCTCCAATAATGGGGCCAGAGCCTGGATTGGGTCAGTTTTCTTGCTCCATCACTGGAGGTGCAGTGGGTCCCCCATTAGTGGGTATGCCACAGTGCTGGTGCATTTTAGCAAAGAGGTAACAAAACCCTAAACTATAAATATACTTCCACACTGAGCTCCACATTAATTTGGTTGACTACTGCTCATGCCAGCTGAGAAACGATGTTACCTGTTCAGATATGTATAGTATGACCTCAGGAGGAATAGCTCCTTTGAATTAATTTGGTTCGTGTTAGCAGGTAAAAACAATATCATAGCATACAGCGTCTTCATCACAATCTCTAAGCTTGCAAGTTGTGTGAGCTTCTTGTTAGTCCTTTTGGCACTGTTTTTTTTGTTTGTAGGCAGTGTGAAAAAGTGACTCGCATACATCCCAAGTCATCACAGGTACTAGGAAGTAAATTGAAACCCAAATAGAGTTTACATACTGTACATTAATTAGTGGGAGGATGGAGGTACAGAGTGAGTTGAGTGACAATTAAGATATTAGAAGGTTTAAACTAAACTGAGGTTAAATTTGTGTTTTGTTGTTGTTCATCTGGTTTCTGTATTATTCACACAATTAACAATTTTTTTGTGTTTGATTCCATGTTGATATGTAAATGTACATTTATGTTCATTTATTGTAAATATGTTAATTGTGAGTAGATGTAGCTGTGTTATACAGTGTCAACACAATATTTCAATTACTTAATTTTTCATGTGCACTGCCTCCTCTATAAAAAATAGTCACAAAAAAAGTAATAATCTGGACAAAAAGGCAGGAAATTGGTGCCACTGTACAAACAATATTTGCATGTCTTTTCAGGGGAGGTGTTTTAATGGTATAGATTGAATTGGGTCTGAATATAAAGCCTCACACTCTATTTACTGCAGTCAGATTGAATTAATGTTTACGAGTACATTTTGTATTTGATGGTTGGTTTTCTCCCCATCCATTGTGTTCCAGTCAACCTGGAAAAAAAGAGTTTGAACACATAATTGAAATGTTACGCAATCATTTTCTTTCAGGTGTTCAATTGGACTTTCACTTTGTCTCTTTAACAAAATAGATTAGAACAAGTTGAAGCATGTATTTTTATTTTTCCTTTCTCTCTTGCTAACATGACTGTGTATATCTTATCTTATCTTATCTTATTCCATGTGAAAAGCCCATGATGGGATCAGCTGATTGAATTACTTCTGGAAAGCCAAACAGCAGGACCATTTGAATAATGCAACTCATTTTCACAAGTGTCCTTCAGCTTTCCTGTTCCAGATAGTTTGTCCTTATGATTGACCGACTTCATGAATAAATTATGGTCAGTCGTTTTTTGCAATAGATTTCATGAGCAGATGCATACTCTGGAGCCAGGGGACTAACATAATCATGGTTTAAAAGTGTTTTGGCCATGTAGGGTGGTGTAGGCATGTTGAGACGGTAACACGGTCTGCACATAAATGGCATTAATCAGCTGCAGAATATAAATGTACTGACATCTCAGCAGATTACATCTTTCGGTTATTACTTAAACTGCTTTAAGTGCTTTGACTTCAGCGAAACACAATTTTACACATTATTGGTTTTTGCCCAAAACTGCAATTTTCAGCGTAATTGAGCACATGTAGATTTTCTAGTTAAGACTGTGGATTTTAATTTAAAGTTTCTAACGTAAAAAGAAACCCCTCAATTCTTAAGTTTTAGTCTATTTTCCCAAGTTTTTGTGTCTAAGTGACTAATGGGGACAACAAATTGAAATTGATGCAGTTCTGAGGGAGAACGCTGCAGCCATCGGCCGCTAAACAGGCATAATGTAATCATCATGTAATTGTAATCATATCGGCCCATTGCGCACCGTCATTTAAAATCTTGGTTTGCCACTGACAGGCGCAGATTGTTAATGTAAGTGTCTGACAACATTATGGAAAGGAGTCTACAGAGAATAACATTTTTCTTTGCCTTTTACTGGATCCGGTCTGTTTGTTATTATGTGTCTCGCTCAGAGAAAACTCATTGTGAAACTTTGTGTTGCAAAGTGTCTCAGTGTCATGGATGTGTTCATCCATGACAATGAAAATCTTTTAGATAACACTAAGCTACGATTTCTGTAGTCCAGCATAAAGTCTAGACAACACCGGTGTCCTGTGGCATTCTTCTGTCCACTCTCACTCATGTTTACTCCGCTGTCATCTGGCAACAAGTCACATGATACAATAACAAACAGAAAGAGAAAAGTAAGAAGAATGTATTATTTCTCTAAAAGGTCCTTTCCATAATGTTGTTAATGTTCCACACTTGCAGTCTAATAAGATAAGATAAGATATTCCTTTATTAGTCCCACAGTGGGGAAATTCACACATTACAGCAGCAAGTGGATAGTGCAATAAAAGACAAGAAACATAGATTTAAAAACAGTATTAATACAAACAAAATAAATTAGTATATACATAATAGAAAAGTAAAGCCAGAAATATGTCCATCATATCAATAAATAATTGTCCAGTTACTATGATTTGAGCAGATGATATAATTGTACATATGAGTCCTTATTGCACTTATGTCCGGTGAGTTTGTTGTGAATATGTCTGTGATTGTGGTTTAGTGGGAGCAGTGCTGGTTGTGGAGTCTAACAGCTGCAGGCAGGAAGGACCTTCTGTAACGCTCCTTCGTACACTTAGGGTGTAGCAGCCTGTCACTGAAGGAGCTCTCCAGAGCTCTGATGGTGTCTCTCATGGGGTGGGAGTCCTTCTCCATCATGGATGACAGCTTAGCCATCATCCTCCTCTCTCCCACCACCTGCACTGAGTCCAGAGAGCATCCCAGGACAGAGCTCGCCCTTTTGATAATCTTATCCAGCCTCTTCCTGTCTGCAGCTGTGATGCTGCTGCCCCAGCAAACCACTCCATAAAATATGGCTGATGCCACCACGGTGTCATAAAATGTTTTCAGAAGTGTCCCCTGCACTGCAAAAGACCTCAGTCTCCTGAGCAGATACAGTCTGCTCTGGCCTTTTTTATGGAGTTCAGAGGAATTTGTAGTCCACTCCAGTTTATTGTTCAGGTGAACACCCAGGTATTTATAAGATGTCACCATCTCAATGTCTGATCCCTGGATGTTCACCGGTGTTGGAGGGGGATGAGTTTGCCTGCGGAAATCCACCACCAGCTCTTTAGTTTTCCCCGCGTTGATCTGGAGGTGGTTCCACAGGCACCAGTCCACGAAGTCCTGGGAAAGTTCTCTGTACTCCCCATCGTCCCCATCAGTGATGAGGCCGACGATAGCAGAGTCGTCAGAGAACTTCTGCAGGTGACAGGTTGGTGAATTGTAAGAGAAGTCTGCAGTGTAGAGCGTAATAACAATCTGAGTCTGTCGGTGGCGGAGATAAACACTTTTAGCCGATGTAAATTGGCCGCACTCAATTGCCCGTCATGATTGCCTTGCAGCCCATTTAGCAACTGCCGTCTGCAGCACACTCCTCAATACTGGACCAGCTTCAAAATCTGTTGTCTCCCATTTGTCACTTAGACACAGAAACATCGGAAAACAGGTTGAAAACTACAAAAAGTTACCCGCTTAGCAGGATCTTGTTTGTTAGGGTTAGTTAAGCCAGATAATGAGAAGATACCCCGGGTATGTTGAACTCGGTTGGTAGTACAGGCCCCAGAGCATGACTTCCAAAAATCTTCTACTTATCTGTGTTTATTACCGTCATCTTCCCCCCTCTCCTTTCTGTCCTGATCTCTTCATCATTGTTGCCATCTCTACCGTCACACAGCTGCCTCTCACAAGACATCTATTCCACCTTTGCTCTCACTTACTGTAATGCTGATCACTCCAGTGGAAACACGCATCTTACACACATACATACTCATCCATAATGCAGTTGCCACATACCCATCATCATGATTGCGAAAACACCTTAATAGAGCTCCTCCATATGCCCTTCACACACTCTCACAAACATACTTCAAATGCATCCTTTCTCCACTTCCTGTAGACAGTCAGCAGACACTGATCCTCCACGCTCACCCAGGGTTTACTCCTGCAAACGTAATCCCCTTCCCTCGTGATTTTTTTTTCTTGTGGCACAGTCAACAGTCACACTTGCTCTTATGGTTTTTTATCTTAGTGCTCTTACACTCCTAAACATTTTTTTCATCCACCACTTGCTGTCATTTCAGTCTGGGATGGTTCAATGTTCAAGTTCTTTCCCCCTCTCTAACTTCAGTATCTTGCTCATTCCTGCTCAATTTGTAGGCTTCTCCATACATCCAAAACTCAATCAAATTTCCCTGGATCCTTTGTTTCCTGATCTTTCAAGGCTGATTTAAAAAAAAAAAAAAGTCAACACTGCTACTTTCCCATTTAAGATTTATTGGTGGTCAATGCACTGTGCTGTACACTACTGACACTTAGAGTGTCTGCCAGGAGAGCTGTTTTTTAGAGTCGGTGGTGCCGACCCAACATTTTTATACTTTTAGATAACAAAGTAACAGGGGACTTTTATTGTGAAGAATATAGGAAATGAAATGTGCTTATCACTGTTTTACAGCCGCTGCTTTGACCAGTAGTCACAGCCATGGTCACACACACACAGTTATTTCTTAAAGGAGGTCGCTACCTATGTGACATTTTAGTTTTAAATACACTGGCTGAATCTCTGCACTTATCACTAAGTTTGACAGCCTTCTTCAATAATACCGTTTCCCCCTTGATATCATGTTATAATAAAATACCATCGTGCGGTGATATTCACTAGAGGATAGTTTCTTACTTCTACATGTTATTATAGATCATAATTTATGACTCCCTAAGAAGTGTAAGTACTCATAATTTATACCTAGAAATGAAAACGCACACTCTTGAGCAGATCCCAAGTTAACGAAAGGACCTTGCATTTGACTCGTCAACAAAGTCTTAAATATATCTATGCTGTGTACATTGATATAGCAGCCATCATGCCTCGACGTTAACAAGAGCAAAGAGTGAAGTTTGTATTTACAACTATAACATGATTGTATCCCTATTTCAGACACATTACAGAACTTTTACACATGATCATTTTCTGTCTTCCTGAAGACAGACCAAATGCAGTATCTTTATATCTTTAAAGTGATATGAGTACGACAATCTCAACTAATCACTGTGTGAAATGGAGCTGCAGAATCCAGTTTGCTTTAATTGTTAGTTGTTGTTAGTACTCAGTCTATACATCTCACAAATACATATTTTCTTCAGTGGGCAAAGCTGCAGAGTTCTACCCAATGAAATCTGCATCCCCGTCCAGGGGGACACCCCAACCTCAATTTGCTTAGGACTGTGACAGGTGGAGATTTTCAGTGACTAGAGTGAGACAGGAGGAGAGCTTTAACAGCAAGACACATAGCAGCCAGGGTTAATGTCTTGTATGTGTTGTACGTTCTCTTACAGACTAAAGGCATACCACTGTTCCCGTGCATGGACTGCAGCTGCGTATTTAAGAAGTTGGGCAGTCTGAATGCCCACATCAGCAAGATGCACATCTCTGTGATTGAGGTGCCCTCCAGCACTGCGGTAAGGGAACAGCATGCAGAACACATGAGCGAAAAAGGCTGTTACGGTACACTTATTATCCACGTTGAGTATATTAAAGTATGTTCGTTCTTTTGACCCTGGTAAATGAGGTTAATGCTGTTAATGCACTAATTCTTGGAAACAGGGACAGATGGAGAGTACGGCAACCTATTTAGCCCAACAGCAGATAAACAGAGGCCATCTAGATTAAATATGAAACTTTATTTAATGAGCTGTATTTCCTTCATAAACCATTGTTTCTTTTTTCAAAGATGTTTTTATCTTTCTCATTACTGGAAAATAATGATGCTGATTATTTTTTTCCATTGCCATATCAGTACTACAATTTCCCTTTGCCAAAAAATCTAAAAGCTTCCGCTTCATTTCACTGAAAGAGCTCCAATTTGCTCCATTTTAATGCTGTTAAACAATTTCCATTCTGCCATAAATCAAGCAAATTGGACCTGGCAAATGGTCCAAAATGCACATTATATGGTAATTAATAGAGGATTCATATCTAATTAGTATTTGCCAGTTAGTGATGTTGAAATGCAGTGGCGGACTCAGGCTATGTGAGGATTAGGGGTGGAAAAAATTAGCACCAGCTGCATACAGTGGGGCACCCGTATGCAAAAAAACAACAGGGGCTCTAGGGGATTATTTTCCAGCTTTAGGCCCAGACACACAACACCAGCATCAGAAAACTAGTGGTGACGAAGGCTGCCTGCTGCATCCCCTCAAGTCGCCTGTGTATTGGCCCAAAAGTTGCACTCAAACACACCACAAGGACTACAGCCAACGCCAACTACCACATATGTTCTCCGCCTGCGTGAGATGAAATAATTCTTCATACCAGCAGGTCACTGTAGTCTGTATTCATCATTTAAAAAGGGAAACCAGGCAGCAGATATACAAGCCTTTGTTATAATACCTAAATGAAACAAAACAGTATTTGCTGACCATTTTCATGCCACTCTCACTCACCACTTGCTTGATTCCAGATGGTCATATCACTGTGAAAATATCCGTGTAGTGGAATGATCAGATGAGATGAAGATGAAAAATGAGTAGAGCCTTCTGTGCGTGTCCTCTTGACTTAACTTGTTTTTTTTTTCTTTTTTGCTTTTTTCATGTCGTGCACTGTTTCGCTTAGCTTGAGCAGCCAATCAAAGTGATTTCTCTCACTTACGAGCTGAATCGGCTCAAAAGCCTCTGACCCAGGCAGACTATTACCAACGGTAGACACTCAGTGACTCCGTCAAACTGGCTTGGTGTGTCAGGGCTTTTAGAGGCATTCCATGAGGGCACGGTGTCTCACACGAAAAGGCCAACTAATTTTCTAGCATGCACTGCATTGTGTTTTCTCCACTGGAAGGGCACTCTTGAGGGCACTGCATCACATTTTCTCCATGTTAAGCAATTCATCATGATTTTTCTACCATAGGTGCATCCAAGATGGCCCTTTTATGGCATTTTTTTTTCAAACATAGAGGTACCCCCTGAGTCCACCAGTCTTAAAATGCTACATATTGTCATACAAACTAACATAGTATATTAAACCATAGCTCCTGTCTGTATTTATTTCATTATCTTTCTTTGTTGGTATTATGCATGATAAATGAAAGTGTCAGTGATTCACAGATGTAAAAACTACTTAACATTTTGTTCAATAATGCCTAATGTTCTGTTAATTTTAAGCTCCAGAGAGCTTCTACTAAAAATTAGTCAGCTTTCAAATTGCAGCCTGTCCTGATATTGTGAATGACCCTTTTGTCAAATCAGTCCTCGTCTTCTTTCTTCCCTCCTTCTTGCTCCATTCCTTTGTCTCCCTTAGGAGACGGAGACGACGGGTCAGGCTCCCGGGGGATCAGAGGGCGGCGAGGGGGTGACAGATGTCATCCAGCAACTTTTAGAGCTGTCTGAGCAGGTCAGCGGGGAGACAGTCCAGCCCCAACCTCCAGAGCCAGCTATTGCCATGGAAACTGCCATCAACCAGGACATCCTTCAGGTGAGCAAAGGGCATTCATCCACACTAAATAGAACAAAACTCATCAGTATTCAGGACTCTATGGACTGACCACATGGGAACCACATGCCTCAGACCTAATCTACAGTATATGTTTCAAATATTAATCTTGAAGCAGAATGTGCCACTTCAGTTTTAGTTCCTCAAGGTGACATGCACTCGTGAAGATGTGAAGATGGGCAAAAACTTCTGTTTGACAGGCTTGCAGTTACGCACAGGAACACAGCTCCACATACAAGGACACACATCAGCAACTCTGAGTTTAGATCTCAAAAAGTTTGTGGAACCCTCCATGTGGAAATGATTGGATAGAGATTGGAGGACCCACAGTGGGATTATATTTGGCACAGAGAAGGAGATAAAATTAAGAAAGTTTTCTATAAACTCACTGAAAAGTCCCTGAAATTATGTTAGTTTGAAATATGCTCTGTCAAGTTGCTTTTCTTTGGTGTCTGAATGGCAGGATTTGGTGCTTGTGGAAACACAATCCATCCAGGAGAAAAGAGAATATATGAATAATAATGAATTTGTACCAGGAAGCTTTTTAAATCACTTATTATTACTGAGCTCTGGTTCTGGACCCCATATTGTTCTTTGGCCAATGTTTTGTCAATATTTGCCACAATATTTCAATCCATAACTCAAATTGTTGAATCTATAATAATAGTTCTATATGTGATTAAATTTGGTGTTTCTTTTTAGGAACTGAGAAAACATTCTGTCGTAAGGTTTGACTGGCATTTCCATAACTGTATTTTTGTTGTACATGAAGGCATTTTTAAGCTGTGGTGTTTATTTCTGTTCTGTTTCTGCAGCAAGCTCTGGAGAACAGTGGGCTGAGTGTGGTCCAGCCGCAGAACGACGCCACATCCCGGGAGTCACACAACCAGACCACTGAGGTCGCTGCTGGAGAAAGCAAGAAAGCACAAGGTCCCGATAAACCGGTCAGGGAGAAGAAAAG
Organism: Pterois miles; assembly: GCA_947000775.1. Lineage (NCBI taxonomy): Eukaryota > Metazoa > Chordata > Actinopteri > Perciformes > Scorpaenidae > Pterois > Pterois miles. The sequence continues at coordinate 16,632,444 of CAMQGK010000327.1, forward strand.
GAGCATTTTCAAGAAACCTATTCAAATGCCAGGTAGGAGGGGACATTACAGAGCGTTCACATAAGCACTGCATCACAATGGAAAACTTATGAACTTTTCACTCGTTAGTTTTGAAGCTCAGTAAGTTTTGTGTTGCCTTTCAGTGGAAGTATTCATAAACTTCTCTCTTTGGGAAATTTGTAAACGTGAACCATGTTGCAGGAAAGATTACCCAGTAAAGCATGAAAAATCAACCAATTATTTAAATAACTAATCAGTTTAGTTATTTACTAAAAGATATACTAAACCATTGCAGCCGGAGAAATACATTTAAAGAGGACCTATAATGCTTTTTTTGTGCTTTTCCCTTTCCTTTAGTGCATTGTATAGCTTTTGTGCATGTAAAAGGGCTGCAAAGTTACAAAGCCCAAAGTCCACACCAAAGGGAGTTAGGCCCAATTCTAATGTCTCCCCTAAGGCCTTAAACCCTGAACCCTCAGGGACTTGACTGACATCACCTGGTAAATGGTTGAGTGTGAGAGGCTGCAAGGGCTTGAAATTGTATAAATGTGAAAGGGACAGCACTTGCAGTGTTTTACTGTCTATTTGAACATCTTCAAGGCTTTTACCTGTCAAAAATGTACTTGTTTTTGTCAAACTTCATTAGGCAAAATTAAAAGAAATTACTGATGAACACACCAGGTGTGTTTATATAGTCTAATGCTTGCATTAGTCTATATTATAAACCATTACACTATATTAGTTCATGTGCTGTTATGGTAGTCTACCATCCTAAATCTTTCATGTTAATGTTTGTGTAAATTTAAATATACCTGGCTGAAAATTTAAATATACCTGGCTGAACACCCATTTGGCCAACACACACTTTGTTTACCTGTTATACATGCTTTCAGGCTTGACCTAACTGTGGTAACCTTGTGTTTAATATCACAATGCTATGAATTGTGAGTAATTCCCTCAGGCAAAGTCTGGAGAAAAGTGGACTCACAGAAAGTGTTCATAAAGGGCTCAAAATGTCTCTGTGAGAGCCCTCAAGGACATGACAGTTTGACAGTGGGACCTCCCTAAATACTCATGGACTTTGCAGGAGTGTGCCTCAAAGTGTGAGAGTGTGGACATTGGGCTTGGAGCTCAAATGGAGTGTTTCAGACAGAGTGTGAGATGTGCAGCAGCACAACTGGTATGAGAAAAATATGCACCTGAAAATAAGCATAATAGGTCCTCTTTAAAAGTTTGCTGGCCTTATCTGCGTTCATATAATTGTTAAATGTGCTGCTCAAAGTTGATTAAAAAAAATCTGTCATTTCATTTTTAATGATTTACAAGGATTAATTCATAATGAAAGCAGCTTCCAGTTGCAGCACCAGGCTGTTGACCGACCGATACACTGGAGAGCTGCTTCACTCTGCCTTCCTTTCCCAGGCTCCATCAGGGAGGAGAATGGCGTTCGGTGGCATGGCTGCCCGTACTGCTCCAAGGAGTTCAAGAAACCCAGCGACCTTGTTCGGCACATCCGCATCCACACTCACGAGAAGCCTTTCAAGTGCAAACAGTGCTTCAGAGCTTTTGCTGTCAAGAGTACCCTCACAGCACATATGAAAACGCACACGGGCATCAAGGCATTTGAGTGTCAGTGCTGCCTCAAGTGCTTCTCCACTTCTGGTAGCATGAAGGTACACATGCGTCTGCATACAGGTGAGAAGCAGGTCAACTTCATGAAAGGGTTACTTTTAAAGCCAAACTAAATCTGACATTTTGAACGCACTTTTTTCACTTTATCGGCTCACGTCATATCAACATTATCAGTATGTGCATAAGTAAAAGGAGACATACATGAGCTTTCAACATATTCTCTGATTCTTGGCAGCCACTATCATTTAGTATTCAGTTATATGTTATGATAAATTATGCAGCAAATTACAAAAGCTGGACATGTGTAAATATAGTGGTGGCACTACTGCTAGAGCCCTCATTTGCACTCATATATTTGCAATCATTCTGTACTTGCCTCTTCTTAGAGAGATTAGCTTAATGAATCATCCCCTGATGACATGAAATGTCAACATTAGTGTGAACAAACAGAACTGTAATATTTTAAATATGTGCATTAGTTTCTGTCACTAATTGCTATGTAATGGCACTGTCAATGTTAGGTATTTACTTAAGCTTTGGTTATGTGTTAGCTCTAAGCTAAGGCGTTTGACAGATATGTTCTCAGCTGTGTTTCTCACCAAGGCGTTGTGCTTATACGGTTTAATATCTTTGTCATTATTCCTTGTGCTGTAATTTGGTTTCTTAGAAATATATATTGTCTCCTGCTAACTGAAAGGCTTTGTAACCTTTTGTAGACAAAAAAATGTAATAAAATTATATGAGCTTGCTTACGTTTTTGGTTTATGTGTGAGTTCATATTTATTTAGATTGGCTTAGGGATACTGAATTCTGCTATATTTTGTGTAATTTGTAGCTTAATATATCTTTTGATGTTTGTATTAAAGTACATGACAGAATCAGTCTAATTCTCTAAATACTAATTCTCCAAAAGTGCTGTTTTTCCCCACTTTCCCTAGGTGTGCGTCCTTTTCCCTGCCCTCATTGTGACAAGATCTTTCGTACATCAGGCCACAGGAAAACACACATCGCTTCTCACTTCAAAAGCTTGCAGCAGAAGAAGCACAAGTTTCCCCGCAAAACCAACAAAGCCAAAGTGTCTAAGAATAACCTACCTCTGCCTGATATCCCCCTGCAGGAACCCATCCTCATCACAGACTTTGGTAAGAGCATGTGTTGAGAGGCACATGTGTGTACATGATTGTAAACATACAGACTTTTTCAGTTGTCATTGGGATGAAGGGGAATGCATTGTTGAGTTGCTTTCTTTCGTGTATGTTTCTCTGCACAAAATGAAATGCGTTTTCACATGGAACACATACTGTTTGTTGACACGTCACTTAACAGGCCTCATCCCATCTCAAAACCCCCGCCTGGCTTTCCAACAATACCTTGAGGTGGTGGGCAGTGACCGGCCATACAAGTGCCAGTTCTGTAGTAAGGCCTACAAGAAATCAAGCCATCTGAAACAGCATGTCAGGTAAGGCTTCTTCATATATTCAATATATTCTTATTCAACATCTTCAATATTGCATGTCCAGTACAGAATGTAAAAGAATTAAAGCAGTATGACTTTTTGAGGGCCGACAAGTATTTTTTGAAAGTTGATGCATTTCCTTCGTACACATAAAATTGAATAGGCTCATTTTTCTGAGACAAGACGCTATGTGATGATGCCATCTTTTTCCACTTAACAGGAGTATCGCATGTTGTGTTAGTGGATAATGTGACTTTGTGGAATCATTCATACAGAGTACAAAAGGGGCCCAAGGATGGAGCCTTGGGGAACACCACAGATCAGTGGGGACACCATAGAGGGTATCCCCAACAACCACTGGTTTTGTTTTACAAGTATAACTTAAACCAAATGTCAACCAGTGTTTTTTTGGTCATTTCTGGTCCCCAGAGGATGACTACTACTGATTGTGATGACAGCTTTCTACCACTCCTGACCAAAAGTTCTACTTGAATAACAATCATTTTAGTGATGGCCAAGAGAAGTCAACTTTACCATTAGGGCATCCCCTGTGTTGGTGTCTAACAGAAAATGGATTCACCTGTACCATTGGGAGATGGGTGGAGAATCTCAGGAATCTGTTGTAAATGGTTCTCTTAAAATTAGCCCAGATAATTACGTCAGAGAACTACCATAATATTATTGATCTTGGCAAGTTTAGGTGATCAGCTTGTTGTGAGATGACATTGAAAAGGTGAGGAGAAAGAGAGAGAGAGTTGTTAGCAGGTGGATCCAGGAGATCTCCAAATTTCTCAGTACCCAAGAATCATCAGAACAACCTATTGATATACTCTCATTCCCATTATAGCAAATCCAATACTGTAATTAAAGGATCAGTGTGTTTCAATTAGAAGAATCTATTGGCACAAAAGAAATATGAGTATGTTTAGTTTATAATTACCTGAAAATAAGAATTGTGTTTTTCTTAGCTTAGAATGAGCCATTTATATCTACATACAGAGCGGATCCTCTTCATGGAGTCTGCCATGTTACACCGCCATGTTTCTACAGTAGCCCAGAATGGACAAACCAAACAATGTTAACTTTTCCTCCTTGGCCCGCATTGATAACGTTACTCACTGCCATCACCGCCGCTCTCTCTCTTTTTTCACCACTCACTCCACTCTGGCTCTGCTTCAAATGACCTACGTTTCTCTTATAACAACTGGCTCCATTCTGGTTTTCATAATGGCCACTATGTTCTTCTACATGCTTAGCACACAGGAGAGGCTTCAGTTGGTTGCTATCTGCAACCACAACACTAGATCCCACGAGATCCTATACAATGCTCCTTTAAAGGTCCTTTAGAAACACTTACCTTTACATCGCTGGCTCATTTTAATATCTGGAGGGGTTTTAAAATGAGCCAGTTTTAGTCAGTCATGCATGAAACAGAATATTGGAAGAGCACTAAGAATGATAAATAGCCAAATAACTCCACTTCTCTGACCTATATATCTGTTGAACTTTCTGGCATTTGCATTACATCAGACCTCCAGCATTTGTCTTCCTTTCAACATTGAGAGGTTAATCTAAATTATGACGCTATCTACCTCGCAGCATTTAATGACAGTTCCCTTGATTCACTGATAACTGGAAAGGCTAAACTTTAATAAATGTCAGGGAATTTGATTCTAATTGGCCAAGTAATAGTGTTGGCACCAAACCATGTATAGCAACTTTCCACCTTGTTACCAAGAGGTAACAATGTTTTCTGTTTATCCATGGGATAATTCAGTTTTGTTGCCATCCTTTTATCCTCCCAGGTCTCATACGGGAGAACGGCCATATAAGTGTGTGCAGTGCAGTCGGGGTTTCGCCTCCTCAGGAGTCCTCAAGGCTCACATCAGGACCCACTCAGGCCTGAAGGCGTACAAGTGTCTGATGTGCGACACCACGTTCACCACCAGCGGCAGCCTGCGACGCCACATGACCACACACAGTGACCTGCGACCTTACATGTGCCCCTACTGTCAGAAGACCTTTAAGTCATCACCCAACTGTAGGAAGCACATGAAGACACACAGGTTTGGGCTTTTGCCGAATGTTTGTTGTTGTCGTGTTCATTTGTTCTTTTATACAATTTATGCCATGGACATTCTTTATAAACCAGAAAGTCTGAGGAAAAATATGATAACGCACTAAAATATAGGTTCTGCCTTTCTTGTTGTGCCAAACCAGGTATGAACTGGCCCAGCAGCTGCAGCCCCAGTCAACAGATGACCCCTTAGGAGGGGGCAATGTGGCTCATGATATGCAGGTGGAAATAGAGGGAGATTCCCTCCAGCAACCCCCTGCTACCTCAGCAGAGCAGCAAAGTATGCTGGGACTTGGCCAGACAGAGGTTGTGAATGGAAGTCAACAAGTGACACTGGAGGCACCCCTGACTGACCAAGCCCTTGTACAAGGAGAAGGTAAGCAGGAGCGGGTCCATAGAAGTGGCCAAGAGTGGCACATCACACAGAAGATGGATTATTGAACTGACCTACCGGGTACAGGGCCAGGGTACCTGGACCAGAGCCTCTGGAGTCTGTACAAATTAACTGTTAACATTTCTTGTTGGAAAGTCAACCCAAATGTCAAAGATTCACAAAACGATTACATAGGGGAGCAAAATGACTGTAAAGAGACACAAATTACCAAAAAAGTTATATTGTTATAACAAAAAGATGTGCCATTATGTTGCAACCAAGTGGCTCAACATAGTTGTTCTCTGAAAACTTCATGTTTTTCATAATCAGTGGGTTTTTTTTTGCTAGTTTAAAATTGGCTTTTCTAAAACTACCACCATGTGTAAAATGCATGTCTTGTAGTCAGGTTCAGAACTCTTGACCTCAGCTACCTCTATGTGATGACATTTTAATAGTGTATAGACTACCATTTATCCTCCGTACAGCGGTTTAAAAGAGGAGACACGTCCATGGAATATAGTATTTTTATATTGTTCCCAAAAGCAACAACTACGATAATGAACTAAATCTAATCTAACCCTTCAATTTTATTCCCCCACAAAAATAATATATATGTATTTTTATGAACCTCTTCCCAGTATACATAGTTACCATGACACTGCATGATGATCTGTATAGTTAATATAAGCAATTATTTCTACACACGAGACACTGTTTGTATAGATGAATGTCCTGTGGAGAACAATACTGCTGTTCTGCTGTTCAAGTACACTTTAAGTTCATAGTACATTTTTCAACTAAACTAGATGCAGAACAGTTAAGCTGTCCTCTCTATATATCATTGTGTTTGCGAGTACCAGACTAACCTGTCGTATTGCTCTGTATCTCTCTGTGGCGGCAGACTCATATGTGACTACCCAGCATGCTTTGCCCCAGAATATCAGCCAGTTTGAGGCACCAGCACTTCCTCAGCCTGCCTTTGATCAGCAGGCTCTAACACAAGGTACACACACACACACACACACACACACACATACACGCGACACACACACACACACACACACACACACACACACACACACACACACACACACACACACACACACACACACACACACACACACACACACACACACACACACACACTATTTCTGTCTCACCAATTTCGCTCATGCAGGCTTTTCCATTCTGTAGAATCGGTTTGAAACTATTATGTCCATAATGCATGAAAATAGACTATTTAATGTGTGTTTATGTATGACAAAGAAATAGAAAATCTTTGTGCACTGTCATCTCTTATTGTGCAAGACACATTTCTGACTGAAATATAATCTAGACAAATAGACAATGAGCTGTAGCTGTTCCAGTAATTACCCTGCAGTATTTTCTACAATGAGTTAATTGATTTTACAGTGTGCAAATGTTGTTCTCAAGAAATCACCTCCCTAATGAAATCTTTCACTTTAGATTATCATTAAAAAGAAATCAAACATTAATAGTAGAATAAACTTTGTGTCAGCTTTACTCATCTGTCAGAGGAGACAGCAGCTGTTGGTTGTGGGGAAAAGCAAGACTCACTACAATTCAAACGGTTAATTTGGTCATAGAGAGACACACAGATGGTACATGTACGATCTCCATGCTTTCTTCCCTCTGCATTGTATAACTCTTAATCCAGTGTAGTGCTCTCAAACATATGGTTGATTCTTTACTCCCACCAACACCAACCACAGTTCCCAGCCAGTTGGCATAACTGACTGTTGTTGGCAGCCTGGGTACTGTGGAATAACAACAGTGGGCATTGGCAGCAGACATCTGTCAGGCAGATCTACCTTTTCCATTCTCTCAGAAGGCACTACACCCTTCATATCTGTCCAGAGCAGACCTGGAATTTCATCATTCTCACATGGTCTCGAGCATGATCAAATTTTCAAGGGCACACCGCACATGTGCCTGTTGAAGAGGACACTTGAGTGGCTAATCATATTTTAACCCCCAGTATGCCAGCTGCAATGTTTAAAGCATTGCTATGTAGTTAGTTCTATAACTTTGATCCCTTCGGCTTTATGTGGGAAACCCTGAATTGTTTTTGTAATGTGTAATTTACTGTGTTTGCTCACAGCATTCATCACAGTTATCGCAGAGTCTCATTTGGTAAATCACTGCAGCTCCAAGATCACAGGTGCTGTGCTTCGTATGAGGTTCACATACCAGGTCTGCAGCAAAATTAGATTTAAAATGTGAAAAAATATATTTTTTAATTTTCTATTTGTTAACGAATATTTTCTATTTATTTAATTAATTAATTATTTTTATATATTTTTTTACTGTTTACTCACAGATTTCTAACAGTAACAAACCTAAGGCTGTACATCATTTGCATAATTTTGCTGCAGGCTGTAATCTCTATGCTGGTCAGTGATTAGTGTCAGCAGTCAACAAATTCAGTGAGTGATGTTTTAAAGCATCCTCCCTGCTGGCAGGCCAAGTTTCTGCAAAAGTTGGATAAACACAAACATACCAAAATTTCATTTTTTTTTTAATAGTTATTAAAGAAAGAAAGATATGTGCTTTATTAACTTGAGTTGTGGGTCCATTGTTAAATGCTATATATATATATATATATATATATATATATATATATATATATATATATATATATATATATATATATAGATATAGATATATATATATATATATATATACACACACAAACAATACAGATACACACACACACACATATTGTGTATATATACACACTATTTCAATCAGCCCATGCTAGTACCTTTTAAATCTGACCAATAACTCTGAGACTGATTATTCTGTCGGCTCCCTTCAGGCTTCACCATCACTGAGTCGAGCTACAATCAGTCCCAGTTCTCCACCGTCCAGCAGCTGCAGGACTCCAGCACCCTGGAGTCTCAGGCCCTGTCCTCCAGCTATCACCCCCCAAATCTGCTCCACGTTTCCAGTGCTGAGGTGGTGAGTCCTGGGCTTCCACGTACTATGCCCTTAGCCCTTTCCTACACTCACCTAGACTTCAGTTCTAAGAGTTAGAAAGCTGATATATTTACAGTGTCGGTGTCTGATTTCAGAATTTGCACCACAGTCTCCCCTCACAGTAGCTGCATAGATTTGCATATTGATGGTAGACAAATTGATCTTCTTGAAATTATAATGGATGCATACAGTAATTGGTTAATTTGCTTGATTAACAACCTGGCTTTATCATTGATTATACAGGACACTTTTTTTTTTATTTCATCTTTCTAATCTTCCTTATTATCTATTTTAAATTTTGGTGTTATTTCTCACAACTTTCTCAAAAAAACACATTTACTTTTAGTGCGCATTGGATGATATTACACACCTAGTGATTAAGACATTTTGGTAAACATGCTTATACATTTCCTTGCTGGAGTAGGATGAGAAGATCGACACCACTCTCCTGTTTGTGTGTTGAGTACAGACGTGGATGTGATTGGTGGAGGTGATTAGCCTAGCTTAGCATAAACATTTGAAGCAGGGAGAAACCATAGCATGTTTAACAGTTTCACCAAAAGCTGAACATTATAACCTTCATGAAGGTATAATGAAGACATACCCTCACCGGCCACATAATTAGGTACACCCGTTGATGTGAGAGGTCAGAGGAGAATGGGCAGACTGGCTGGAGATGATAGAAAGGCAACAGTAACTCAAATATCCACTCGTTACAACCAAGGAATGCAGAATACCATCTCTAAACTCACAACACGTCGAACCTTGAAGAAAGTGGGCTACAGCAGAAAGAAGATCACATCAGGTGCCCCTCCTGTCAGATAAGAACAGGAAACTGAGACTACAATTCACACAGGCTCACCAGAGTTGGACAATAGAAGATTGGGAAAACGTTGCCTGGTCTGACGAGTCTCGATTTCAGCTGCGACATTCAGATGGCAGGGTCAGAACTTGGCATAAATAACATGAAAGCATGGATCCGTCCTGCCATGTATCAATGTTTCAGGCTGGTGGTAGTGGTGTAATGGTGTGGGGGATATTTTCTTGGCACACTTTGGGCCCTTAGTACCAGTTGAGTATTGTGTAAATGCCACACCCTACCTGAGTATTGTTGCTGACCATGTCCATCCCTTTATGACCACAGTGAACCCATCTTCTGATGGCTACTTCCAGCAGGATAATGCACCATGTCACAAAGCTCAGATCATCTCAAACTGGTTTCTTGTACATGACAGTGAATTTACTGTCACTCCAATGGCCTCCACAGTCACCAGATCTCAAGCCAATAGAGCACCTTTGGGATGTGGTCCAAAGTATTTGAAGAATGTTTCCAACATCTAGTTGAAAGTATGCCACCAAGAATTAAGGCAGTTCAGAAGCCAAAAGGGGGTCCAACCTTTTACTAGCAAGGTGTACCTAATTATGTGGCCGGTGAGTATATATAAATCAAACACGTGATGCTTGAAGCTAAAGTGACTGTATTTTGGTGATTTGTCTTTTTTAATCTAGACGAATGGGCTTCTTCAGCAGAGCAGTCAGGATGAGCTTCAGCTGACCTCTGAAACACCACAGGACTACCAGGAGGACAGCGAGGACAACAGCAAGAGAGCCTACAGGTTTTCTTCTGAGTTATTTCTTTTTGTCTTTTGTGTGTGTCTCTATGTCCATATATGGCTGTGTGAGTTCTCCCACCTCCTCAGATTTTAAATTTGTAATAGCACTAGTGGTGGTAATCAGAGCGTCATGTCTTCTGGTTCTTCCTCTGCCGTCTTTGCACACCTGCATTTCATAGTCCAGCACTTGGACGGACCATTCAGCAACACTTAGTGACTTCACCATAACTGCTTCTGTTGTCTTGCCTGATTTAAAATGTATTTAAAAGTTGTTTCTTTATGTTACTATTGTCTTGTCAAGTTTCACCAAGCGTCAAGCCTCCTCATGGCTTGAAGCTGCCACAGCCACATTTCACAGCACCTGTGGTATTAACCATGCCATGGAAACTGTTTTTCACCAAAGCACTTGGCATTCAGGCCCAAAAATTTGTCTCTTCAAACCAGAACATCTTTTTCAACATGCTCTCAGAGTACTTTGAGAGCAGTTTGTCCATCTCCAGGTAACTCAGGAGTGGCATTCACTCTACCACGTAGGGCCTGATTGCAGTGCAGCTCTCTGGCTCACAGCGATGGGTTTCTGTCCGACAGGTTGTCCCATCTCTGGATGTAAACTTCTGCTACCCTCCTCTTTGTTTTTTCTCTTCATCACCTGCTTGACCAAACAACCCTGTTTGCCAGATGACTGATTTTTGCTGGTCATGTTCTACCTTAAAGGGCTAGTGAGAGTTAGTCTGCGATCATTGGTCAAGATGAATTGTGGTGTCAGAGCAGGTCTAAACAGGATCTGAAGACTTGGACAGGGATGGGCAAGCACATCAATGACTTTTTGCTGATGTTTTCATATCATTGTGATGATCTCTTGCCAGCCACTACCCTTAGAAACCCTGTTATCTGATCAAACGCACCACAGTGTGGAGTTATTTTATTCCTGTTTGTTTGTCAGTTTGCTGGGATTTGGTTTTTCCTCATTGCAGTGATTGCCTTGTATTTGTGAGCTCTATTATCTTGGATTAGCTCTAATATCTTTCTCATGGATTAAAATGTAGATTGATAGGCATCATCATAAACACAGAGCCCAGGAAAATAAAAGCCATTATTAACAGCATTCACAGTGACTGCCTTTAGTAGCTGTACTTCTCTGTTGTCAGTGTCTTTCATTTCAAACTTTATTATTAAACCCCAGATATTCTTTAATATCTAGAGATATGCTCCAGAGATACGTTCATGTTTGCCCAGGTATCTGAGGCATCTCCTCAGTATACTCTAACCATTGTTCCATCTACCAAAAACTTTTTAACAGCTTTGTGAAAGGTGGAAACTGAGCCACATCCATGTGTTTTGTGAATTTCTATTAATTCATTCAAGGGATTTGACTAGAATGAAATAAATAATGTTATGTTCTCTGCATCATTTCCCTGCTAGACAGGATTTACCCCTAAGAGCTTTGGAGAAGACTAGCAAAAACAATTTTGATCATTCCTGTTTTCCACCTTGACACCAGCTAAATATTTATGCAGCTCTAGTGATGGTGGATGGCAACCACAGAGGTGATCTTCCCTGTAGACACTTTTTAGTGAAAGTTCACGGGAAGAAAATACATATATTGACACACATAAGGTCAGAAAAGAGTGTATTTTAAATTAGATCTGCACTTATGACAAGAAACAAACAAGTCTGGTTTCTAATTTGGTCACCGAATGTAATGAGACAGTCCTGAATCAACACTTAAACCAAAGCTTCAGCCATAAATATGAGATAACAAAGTCAGTATTTTACATTTATATTCAAATTTTATGTCTTTTTTTCCCCTCAGTACAAATGTTGCAGCCTCTCTCCCCAACTTCCTTTAACAATTACAAGAATATAGCTCAAGGTGTATTTTAAATATTTCAGAACATCAATCAGCATAGTTAACAATTGCCCATACCTGCCCACACAGCAAACAAACAACAAACAAAACTCACTCGCAAGCTTGATTTGTGTTGACAAAGAGGCAGACAGGCCATTTGTGTAGCTTGGATCGGATATGTTTGAAGAGAACTCTTTCCTCTTATTAATTGTTACATGCAGATATGTTTGAAAATTATGCAGGAAACACATACTCTGACATTTGATAAACGCACACATACAGTATATGCATGCTGTGTTATTGTATCTTCAATAGATGAGTTGAAAACTGCTAAACTGATAGAGAGCCAGAGACCTGACATTGAAAATAAACTGGAAAGATGGTGGATAATGTGCCTCGGTGTTAGGACTACCTCTCTTTTTCCGTTTAATAATGTCCACCATCAGTCCAATGTGTTATGTGACTATACGGACTAATTATCTGTTCTTGTCTGACAGCCTATCATCAAATTTAGCATTTACTGACTGCTACTGTAAATAACAGCAACGATTATGAGTCTTTTTTCCCTTTTCAGGTGCAGCTGGTGTAACAAGGGCTTCAAAAAGTCAAGCCACTTGAAGCAGCATGTGCGCTCTCACACCGGGGAGAAACCGTACAGATGTCATCTCTGTGGACGAGCCTTTGTATCAGCCGGCGTGCTGAAGTCCCACCTCAACACGCATACAGGTGAGCTGGGAAAATTGAGATAAATTAATCAGATTTTACAAAGTTGAAAGCCTCTAAAGGTCACAGGCACCATCAAATATATCATATTCATATATGCATATTGGTATTTAATTTGGAACTCTTAAATGATTAAAACCCAAGTGGTACACTGTGGTTAAAAGTGTGTATTACCTTATCTCCCAAAGCCTGGTCTTGCATTTCATTGACATCATGATTACAAATTAAAAAGTTTTAAATTAAACTTACAGGCACTGTTACACCGATTCTCCCCACAACATTTTCAGTGTGCAATTCAAGATACTGTATGTGGAAAAATTATATAAGGTTTTACAAATTATATAAATGTCTTTAAAACATTCATTGCAAGTGTTACTTTTGAAGTTTAAATGAGAATAGGAGTAGAACAATATACAAAATGTTATACATTTAACACATTGAACATAGAACGGAGAACCTTCCCCCAAATAAATAATAATAATAATAATAATAATAATAATAAGAAGAAGATAGTCCTTTATTAGTCCCACGAGGGGAAATTCAATTTTTTCACTCTGTTGTGAACTTATACATGGTACATGCAGACCCGAACACACACATGCACAAACATGCAACAATGGAGAGATGTCAGAGTGAGGGGGCTGCTCCTGACAAGCGCCCCGAGCAGTTGGGGGTTTGGTGCCTTGCTCAGGGGCACCTCGGCAGTGCCCAAGAGGTAAACTGGCACCTCTCCAGCTACCAGTTCACACTCAGTTCTTGGTCCATGGCGGGACTTGAGCCGGTGACCCTCCGGTTCCCAAGCCAACTCCCTACAGACTGAGCTACTGCCGCCCCCAACAATAACAACAACAACAATAATAATAATTAGTTGAAAGTAATTGGTTAAATTTAAAAGTTCAGCTAAGTTAAAAGGATATAGATTTACAATGCAAAATATAATGGAATAAATAAATTAAAAAAATAAATTAATTGATTAAATTAACAAACATAAAAACAAATGACATCACACATTCCTCACGATAAATTAGTCATTTTTGCCACCATTTTTAACAAATTTCAAAACCATTTCCCAGAGGTCCTAAGACTCCAAAGCTTTCTTCTTAACTATACTGGGTTTTCCAAGATGTTTTTAAATTACATTGCTCTAGTAAAACCTCCTAAACATCCTTAAAATAGACCTTCCTGCAACCTGCAGACACCATGTTGAAACCCTGCCTCTCTTATCTCTCTTTGACAGGAGTGAAGCCCTTTAAGTGTAGTATTTGTGACGCCTCATTCACCACCAACGGCAGCCTGAACCGCCACATGATCATCCACATCAAGTCTTTCAAATGCTCCATATGTGACGAGAGCTTCAGGACCAGCCTGTTGTGTAAGAAGCATATGAAGAAGGAGCATGCTGTGGATGATCAAAGTAAGGACGCCTTGACAGTATTCAGACGTATTATTATGTGACAGTTTTTTATACACAGGGTCATTCACATTCCTTGCATCTCCATAGTTATGGAGATTGTTTGAGAAGTTTGAAAACAAACACAATTTTCTAGGAAGATGAAACTGATTTAAAAAGGAAGGGAAAGGGGAAAATGATACAGTCTGTCAGCATGCAACAGATTGATTTTTGTCTTTGGACTAATGGACAGAGGGTTAGAAGCTGTTTCGACACTGTTTAGAAAATCGGAGGGTTCAAGTAACGTGTGTGTGTGTGTGTGTGTGTGTGTGTGTGTGGAAAGGATTTCCTGCTGTTTGGATAAGTGTATATTTTTATTCAAGTAAAAAATTTTCTGTTTTACACATATTTTTGCCTCAGTTTGAGCTGCCACATGGTAATAATCGACCCCAGTTGTCACAGTTATAGGTCTGGATAGTCAAGAAGTTGAGGAAGAAGAAGAAGAAGACGACGAGGACGGGGACCAAAAGTCAAAGAGGAGAGGCTTGGAAATCATCACTTTCACTGAGGAGCAGGCAGCAGAGCTGGCGAAGGATCCTGGTGAGGAGGCCTCCGTGTCAGAGCGGATCCTCGCCCAGTCAGCAGCTGAGAGGGATCGAATCAGCGAGATCAAAGACAAGGCCGTGGAGCTGGAAACAGAACCTAAGTTTGCCAACTGCTGCAGTTATTGCCCCAAGAGCTTCAAGAAGCCCAGTGACCTCGTCAGGTAAATACTGTGTTTTACCGTCTTTTACGAGTAACGCATTAGCTTGCTGTGGTCTTTATGACCCAGAGTTTGAATACAGTGAATACACTACTAAAACCAGCTATATGATCGCTTAAAGGGAATTCTGGTATTCTTCTCATAATTGTAGCTGCTGTGTGTATGGGGCATGATAACTTTGCATTCAGCTTCTTCATTATAGAGGTTCAGGAAACTGGTAAAACAACACACATCAGGACAAACAGTGTGAGCCTCCTAAAGCTTCCCAAATAAAATTACATTTTACAGAAATCATTTCAAACCTTTTTGACCCAACACCACCACATGCACCACAGATATCATATTGAAAAACCATCTTTGGCATTAAAGCCAGGGTTGGTAGACTATTTCAACAACACATTTTGTTGTAGTTGTTAAAATTCCCATTACATTGTTGCAGCAATCAGTATATACAATAAGTCAAATGCTCTGACAAATGAAATGACTGGATGGGCTACCTGCCTGTGTACCTACATACTGCCTGATCACACTCACTTTGCATCACCAGAGTCTTCCACAAGCTGCTGGCTTGACAGCTGTGAGTACTAACAACAGCCGACCTTGTTGTTTATCTTAAATGATGATTTTGAGGGAGGCCTGAATGGATGCACGGTCAGAGTTCCTGACTCGACAACTTTCTTGCTAGATTTAGCGACTTTTGGAGCTAACTCGCTACTTTTAGCGGAAGAGAGTTGGCCACTGACTCTGGGCGGGGTTTTTCACTTAGATACTTTTAAAAACCTTGCATATCCTAGTTTCTCAGGATTATCAACCTAACTTTAACTAGTTTACAACTAGCTCAACTAGCTTGCTGTGAGATGTAGTAGCAGCTACAAGTTTCTGTGGCTCTGATTGTAACGTAGCAGCAAGATGGTGCAATTCTTCTTATTCTTCTTCTTATTATTCGCATTCATCATCGACAATCATTCAACTAGCTGATTTTTACTTAGCCATCCTGGAAACTGATTGGTCATCATGAATTAGATACATCTTTTCACCCAACATGAATGTAATATAATGTATATTTTATTGAGGATATAATTAAAGATATAGCTTGCAATAGAAAACCAACTAACCAGATTAGTCTCTTTTGTCACTCTGTATTTTGGAGGGAGAGATTTTGTATTAGCACTCGTTATGAATGGCCACACTGGCAACTTATGTTATATTATATTGTTAGAAACACATAATAAAACACAAATACCTACATACTTACCAGTCACTGTGGCTGTCATAACAGTAGCATGTCCAGCTGATCCCAGCAATGTGTGAGAGAGTTGATCTCATTGGCGACTTCTTGTAAATAATAATGGATGTTTGTCAGACTGCAGAAGAAGAAACTCTCATTTTCCTCCAGCTCTGGCAGTCCTTCACGCTGTATGTTACATTATAAAACCATTCAGATGTCATTTATGAATTTAGCACACTTAAGCTTTTTCCCCACACCAACATTCATTTTTACAATAATCATTTTAACTTTCATTTCATTTTAATCATTTTTACAATACTGTACTCGTATAAATGAATATGGGCCCGCTAAATCAAGGGTCAGTTGGTCTTCTAAACTCCCCATGCAATTTGCAGAGGCAATTATGTGTCAGACTTCCTAATTAAATGTGAAAAATGTGAAAATGACAGAAGTCGGTAAAAAAATGTCATTATGTGTTTAACATTCAGAAAACAGCTTTGAAGGAGAGTGAAAACAGTCTGATTTGGAAGAAGAATTATTTTAAATAAATAAAAAAATTATATAATAAATATACAAATATCTCTAGAAGCTCTTATTGGACCGGTACATTTCCACTTGTTTTCTGAGGTTTGACTTTTCATCTCCCAAAACAAGTCAGATACACACCAGTGAGCCACATTTATTATTTAGTTTTCATATTCAGAGTCAGAATGCATTTACAATTTCTTGCAAGCTCATGTAATAACAGCACCGGGAGCTGAAAGCATGAGATAGAAGAAGAAACATAAGTTACACTTGCCTTTTTCCATCTTTTTCAATCTCTCATCCATCCTTGACCTCTTTCAAATGTGCCTGTATTGATCTGCTTCGACGTCTAGGCACATTCGGATCCATACAGGAGAAAGACCTTACAAGTGTGATGAATGTGGGAAGAGTTTTACGGTGAAATCGACCCTGGACTGTCATGTGAAGACACATACAGGTTAGAGGTTTATCATTATATTTTGCTGCTTTAAGTTGAGTTTGGAGTTGTTTTACTTTCCTACTGGGTTCCTACTGGTTGTGGAATTTCTTGAACACTGTTATTTGAAAAAGTGTAGCTGAAACACGACAGGAGATTTGATACGGGATGAATACTTAAGGAGAGGTTTCACATTTTGGGAAAAATGTTACTTTCTAGCAGAGAGTTAGAATTAAATCAGTCATATCTGTAGTATCAATCTTGAACAGAAAATTTTTAGTGTGTTTTCCAGCAGTTCATGTGAATGGCATTTTGTAATGGTTTCCAGCCCAACTGTATTGAATCCTGGATAACTACTCTAGATGGAGAAAAAGTGAGTTAAATAAAAGCTTAAATCTTCCTGACCTGAATGCAGACTATTTGGGGCTGTTTTGGGATTCAAAGCTGTTTGATATTTACAGCAATCTTGATGTGACATAACTGCTTTCTTACCAGATCCATAACACACAAAGAAAAGACAAAGACCAGAGAGAACTTCTGAAAGTTTTACCATGAAGAGACAACAAGCTGGAGTTGTGATAGTGCAAAAAGTGGTATTCACTCTCCTTACTGTATCTTTGCAGGTCAGAAACTCTTCAGCTGTCACATGTGCAACACCTCCTTCTCTACAAAGGGCAGCTTAAAAGTGCACATGCGCCTCCACACCGGCTCCAAGCCCTTCAAGTGTCCCTTCTGTGACCTCCGCTTCAGGACTTCAGGCCACCGCAAAACCCACATCCAGTGCCACTTACGGCCGAGCCTCGACAGCCGCAAAGCCAAGCGGTCTGCATCATCCAGCGGTCAGGGTCAGGACCCAGGGACTGGGCAGGTGGTGGGATCGAGCCAGGGGCAGCAGCCAGCAGCCTCAGAGGCTCTTCAACCCGTGGGTCTGCTACAAACGCCCAACTCTGACCCCAGCATTTACCTCCCAGCCAACCAAGTCCTGACAGGGCAGTTTGAACAAAACCTACTGCAACCAGGACTGGTGGGACAGGCCATCCTGCCGGCCTCCATGTCAGGTAGGGATTATAGATGGTTCACACAGAACAAAAGCAGCTTGTAATTAATCTTGCGGAGCAGTTAGATGATAAGAAAATTTGCATATTTTACTGCGATTTATTTAAGTGTTTGTAACTGAGCGGACTGTGGTCAGCATGCATAATTTGAGGAGGATGAAATCACCCAAGACAGTGAAATAGAGGTTCTGAATTTTATTATCCCAAAGAGTCACTACGATGTTATGGATGACCCAACAACAACACATTTTAATGTCTTTTGGTACTTAGTAAGCGTAATGTCAGGCTGATGATTAATGCACTGAGGTTTGTAGGTGTAACTGAAATGCTGCAGGGATCATCACTAGCAGTGTCAGTCGGTCAGTTTGTAATCAGCTGGCATTTGCTCAGGACAAGATGAATCACATCACAATGCCTGATGTGGCCAGTGCTGGGAGGAGGAAGGTGCTTTATCACCTCAAGCCACCTTTGTACCCCCTTTCCCTCAATCACAGGATACAAATCTGCTAACCCTTTAATGGAAAGCTTATGTAACATTCACTGAGAAAGCTGCATGCGTGGGAAGTTTTATCACAAGATTGACTCCCTTTCCTCAACTTTGTGCTCAAGAATTACTTTTTGTATTACACAAATTGCAATAACAGTAAGATTTTTTAATTGAAACAAACAATGAAAAATGTTTATTGGGCTGGGTTTATGGTGCTGTGTAAATGCTTAATGAGGGTGTTAAGGAGCAGCTGCGATTTCTGAGTGTAGCATTTTGCACATACTTTCACCAAATCACTCCAATTCATTTAAGTTAAATATGTTTACTGAAGTCTGGTCTACCATTTGCAGCCATGAAATAACTTTCCCCACACAGCCCCTGGGGCATAACAGTTATGGCCAAACAGTTTTCCAGTCGATGCTTTTTTTTTTTCTTCAGCCTCACCGCTCTAGATTTCTACATTTCCATTCTCTCTGTGCCCAAGTGCACAATTCACTGCAGGCAATCGTCTCCCCAAAACCTCCATCCTTTCATCATCTGGGAAATGACTGAATACATTTCATTGTTGCCTCCTGCTCCTTTGGTGGTACTTATTCATGAGATATTCAGCACTGTTATTCCACAGTTATTCTTGCTCCAACAGAAACTATTAGTTAAGAAGGCTGGCAGTATACTGTTTATAATGGACTGTATGTCATG
The DNA here is from genome assembly GCA_947000775.1 of Pterois miles. Taxonomy (NCBI): domain Eukaryota; kingdom Metazoa; phylum Chordata; class Actinopteri; order Perciformes; family Scorpaenidae; genus Pterois; species Pterois miles. The sequence continues at coordinate 16,651,750 of CAMQGK010000327.1, forward strand.
CCTTTATATCTGGCCTTTGACATGAGATGTAAGATTATATGTATATCTGCTTCTTCTGCCATAAAGGTATCTCCTTTCTTCTTGTTTCAGGCATAGCTTTTTGTTAATAAAGCCTAATGTTTCTTTACCTGCCATAACCTGCCTATTCACTGCAATTGTTTTGATTACATTATTTTTTTTAGTGTCAGATATAAATCTTTATTTTTTCCTGGCTTGTAACAGCTGTTTGAGCTGAACAGTAGGTTATTTATAAAGTATACACACATGTTAAGGCTGGAAAAAACTGTACTTTCTGTTTCTCTGCCGTCTGGAAGGTTAATTGAGGTCTAACATTTAGCACAAAAAGAGATATTCCTACCAAGATGTGATGGTTTAAATATATCTGTGTATGTATGTGTGTGTGCTGCAGCTGCAGGAGACCTGACCGTGTCTCTCCCAGATGGCCTGACCACGCTGGATGGCATCCACCTGCAGTTGACGCCTGCCAACCTGGTGTGCCCCAACGTCCAGATCTCTGGCATCGATACCAGCAACATCAACAACATCACACTACAGGTTACACACACCGACTACTGAACATCATGTTATTATCCATGTGTGTCCTCACCCTGACCTTAAAGGAATAATGTGGATTATTTGAAGTGGGGTTGTATGAGGTACATATCCACACTCAGTGTATTACCTACAGTAGATGACACTCGGCACACATCCAGTTTGGAGAAGTAGATAGGGACAGCAGCAAAACATATTTTAGCCACCTAAAAGAAAAGCCCAGCTAAAAATAATCAGTTTAACTGTCATTATATTTAGAACATTTTCACTGCTTTAACTTGCTAACTGCTTTAACTTTAACTTGCCGTCAGACAGCTCTTTCCAACACTGTAAAGATGGTTCGTCCAGGGCGTCTTTTGACCTTAGCTCTGCAATGGTAGATTGGGTGTTTAATATGTCTAGTGAGCGTATATTTACTAAACCAAATGAGAAGTCTAGTGGAGGAGAAATGCTACAATCTCACTTGAGCACCAGAACAAGTTTCAACAGGGCAGCTGTATGGGGAGCCCATGATGAGTTTTCTTCAGTCAGCTGTAAAAGTAATAAAATATGTGTTTCCGATGTATCTGATCTGCACACTGGGGTTCCGCTTCATTCCTTTTTTATGTTTAACTGATAGATTTGAATACTGAAATTTGTTCAGATAGTGTTGTTACTCATATCGTCTATCAAAACATTACTTTTCAATGTACGAAGTTTCATACATTACATCCTAGAATAGATTGGAAGTAGCCTCCTAGAAATATAGGACATTTAAGTAGGTTCTGAGGAAGTATGCAGGCCAAACATTATATTACAAATTGTCATCTAAATTCTTGGAGTATATTTTTAATAATAGATTTAAGTTGTTGAAAAGTAAAAGTATCAAAGGTTGAAGTTTTCCTCAGTGACCGAAGTCCAATTCTCCTTTTCCTACTGGACATCACCCTTCATCTTCTTCCAGATTGATCATGCCCTCCTCCAGCAGACCTTACAACAAGGCGGCCTCCTCTCTCAACCCTTGAACGTTGACACTGGCCTCGTCTCCCACACTGGCAGCCAGCTCCTGTCCGCCACCGACCCGTCAGTGTCCGCCAATGTTATCATCCACCCACTGACCAGCCTGGCCCTGCAGCCCTCCACCATCACACCAGCTCAGGTCACAATGGCCAGCCTCTCTGAGCAGGATGCTGCAGGTATGTGTGGCAGCAGAGAAAGCCAACAGACATTCGGTGTTATAAGCTGAATAATCATGCTTTCCTATGGATTCTGCAGGCTCTCAGGACCTAAGCCATGTCATAGGCAGCTCTGGGCTGGTAGCCGGAGGCGCCAGCGGTCAGGAGATCACACTAACCATCAACAATTCCAGCCTGACTCAAGCCCTCGCCCAGGTTCAGGCCCAGGCCTCAGCTTCTGGTTCCAGCACTGCAGCAGGAAACTCTCAGGAGATCACCCTCACCATATCAGGTATGGACCACTTTACAATGTGGGTTAACAAAACATACAAACTTCAGAGAAACTATCAACAATCCAACAGATGAAGTAAAAATCCCCTCAAGGATCTGTTACATATTTATTGATTTCCTCACTCAAGCGAACATGTTTGCAGGCAGAAAAAACACAGACACAATAATATCTCACAGCCCTTAGATTCATTTTGAAGCCACTTCACAAACCAAGATTAAGAGCCATAGTATTAGAAGTTATGAATGATACACCTTCTTCACAAACCAATTTCACATTATCTCAAACACCTCCAATATACGTCGTATCCACAGTGAAGAGGTAAGAGCCTCTCTGAGCCCACTTAAGTCAAGATAGATCATTCCCCGCCTGCAAGACTGGAGCAGTCCGAGTATTCCCGCTGGGTACCTTGGACTGTCTTTCATTCAGCAGTCTGATTATTACTGTATTGTGTTTCAGTTCCTTTAGATTAAGGCAATAGCAACCTATTGCTATATATATCCATCCAACAACCGCAATTTAGAGTCATCAATTAACCTAAACAGCATGTCTTTGGACGGTGGGAGGAAGCCGGAGTACCCGGAGAAAACCCACGCTTACACGGGGAGAACATACAAACCACACAGAAGAGTCCCAAGCCGGATTCGAACCTGCGACCCTCTTGCTGTGAGGCGAGAGTGCTAACCACTGCACCACCGTGCAGCCCTGCTATATATATAGAGAGAGAATTTTTTTTTTTCTCTGGACAGTAAGTGTAGTGTTTTTTTCCTGCAAAATGTTGTATTTTTCCTTTAAGTAGAGGCAGTGGAGAAGAAGACGGATCACAGTGCATGCAAACAAAAATGTCCATATAATTTTCAGTTTCTCCCATTTAATCCAAATTTTTGTGTATCTTGCCATACCTGGAAGATGAACAGAACATTTTCTTCCTCAAATGGACCAGAATATGCTACATCCTATCTTAATATAAGAAAAAACAAATTTTTAAATATGAATGAGTGCTTTTCTCCGTACTTTCACAGGTCAGGATCTGCTCCCCCAGCATAGCCACACTAATGGTGCTGAGATGAATGGCAGTATCAGGCTGGCATCACCACTCAATAGCCAGCCCGCCAGCGCAACCCTGACGATCACCAATGACCACCTCCTACCTCAGAGTCCCGCCAACACTGGACTGGCAGGTTAGGACTGGTAGAGATATGTGTGTTTTGTATCTATGTGTGACTACGAAGACATCGTCTCCCTGACAAGGTACACACTGAAAACATGTTCAGTCCCTGAAGCAGCTGTTATGTTTCCAACCCATTTAATTTGCAGATGTGCCCTTGAGTTAGAGAGTGACAGGCTATTTTGTAACCTCGGTTTTCCAGTGAACACTGAGTATCTGTTCACTCTGTGAGGACCAATAACAGTCAAGTTGAAAATGATTCACCTTTTTCTCAATTTTTTTTTTTTTCTAAAAATTCTGCCAGACTGGTTTTTATTTTTTTCCCCTCTTTCCATCTTTGTGCTCACTGCCAGCCATACAAACCCCTCCTCTTCTGCTGCTTGCATTCTTTTGCCATGAATTTACATACAAACAAGGATACATACAGTAACTTACAATAACTTGCACAAGAAGTACCTGGTCCTACCTCGTCTCTCAAGTTTGCCAGACTTCAGTTAGTCTGCAAGTCAGATCAGACTCTATGATAAGTGAACAAGATGGGATCAGCTAATACATCTCACTCCCTTATTTATTGAAATTAATTGGGAGTGAAATGTGCCCGCTCACCTGGAGAATCATGCTACTCCTAAGGGATATGTTAATAAAGTTAGAATTTAAAGGGGAACTGTGATCTTTTTTAAAATTCACACATTATTCCTATTGTTTAAGACAGTCCAAAACAAATATTAGCTACGATGAACAACTTTCTTCCAAATCCAAAAACTACATCGCTAAAATTCAAATGTGTGGGCATAAAGTGTGGAACTGCTCCATAGACAATGAATAGGTTGTTCTAGATGACATTGAGAGCACCCAGAGGAGTGATCTGAGTATATGGGAACATTTTTTGTTTTCACAACTGACAACACTACAATAAAAAAGCTCATGTGGTATAAAAATAAAACTAACATTCTGTGGGTCCTCAAAATCAGTTTCCCATTCATTGTCTATGGAGCAGCTCCAGACTTTATACCCTACGACATCACAAGTTTGATACTTGCTTCTCTGGTTTCTGGCTTTGAGGGAGAGGAGCGCATGTTCACAAATACTGATTGAACTTTCCAAGGCCATGGGAATAACTTTCTTAATTTAGTTGGCGTTTCACTTTAACTGCTAGCCTCTCTTCCGTTAGAATAATATACAGTATCTCCTTAAAACAAAATGGCCTTTAAAGGTCTCCCAGAAATCTACAGCTACAAAGAAACCAGCGCCTCTTCCAGCCAACTTTCTTCCACACAACTTCACTGTTGTGGGTTCTATAAATGTGCACAATAGTCCTCTGACCTGCATCACGCCATCAGTAATGACCTGCTCCACACACTCCACTTGACACTTGACTGTTGCGCCGGCTGTTCCGACAACATCACCACAATAAACTACTTCAAGTGAAAAAAATTGACAGCAATTTGATGGAATTAACATGCACAGCAAGTGGGAGGTCGTTGTGAATACTGCCGTTCTGTAAGCCATTGCACTCGCTGCCATCACGTACAGAATGAGACACTGCGTAGGCCGAGTCTCATCTCTTGCTGGTTTGAACAACAAACACATATTGGCATGAGAAGGACTGAACACTCTCTCTATGAATGTGACAGAACACAAAGCATTTTCTGTCCGTCAGATACGACAGGTCAAGAGTGAAGAGTACGGATCACCAAAACAGCAGTAATCTGTAGCTATTTCAAATACAAAGGATATACAACAAGTGAATGAGCGTTTGTAGTTCACAAGAGAGGCGCATGAATGTCACCATGTGAGAGTGACTAGTTTGAATTCCTTTAATGGTTCAAAAGGAGCTTCCCTTGCCTCCAGCGCCAGTGATAGATCCCAGTATAAAACTAAAGCATTGATGGAGAGGCTCAAACAGTCCTTCAATCAATGCCCTTTTCATGAAATGCCCCCCCTCACCTCCACTGTGGAGTCATCAAAGTGTATGTGGGAAGCTGAAATAGCTGCCAGATAGACTTTCAAGGTTGAATAACGCTTGTGCTGATCCACACATCCAACAGAAAGGTAAAGAACTGACACAAAATGTCAGATCGGGCAACACATTGTCATCCCAACTCGTCACATACTAACGCTTTGTCAGACCCGTCTGCGTCACTTCTCGGTCACAGTAAACACATGGTTAACGTTGTAGATTAAACAAAACCACTGAGGTTTAGTTAGGTTTAGGAAAAAAACAAGGTTGGGCTTAAAATTACGACCTTTGCACAAGAAAAATGCGACTCAATGTTGTGAAAAAGAGACAGCTGATTGTGACGCAAAACTTAACGCACAGGATACTAACAGCAATCTCCTGGAAACAATGCTTTTTTATAATTCACACAGTAAAGAAAAACAGGCTTGTCATTTCTAGCCTGAAACCATCAGTTTTGCCAGCTGAAATTACTGCATCTAGCAGATTTGATCAGTTGTAGCTAGCTAGCCAATCAACGCTGTTATTTACAACCATAGACCGTATACAAAGATGGACGACATGACAGCTCCCCAAAAGTGAAGCCAAAACATCTTAATCGCCCCCTGGTGGCTGGTTGCAGTATAGGTCATAAACCCGCCTCCTCCATGTTAGTAGATCAGACATGGGCCAAAGTAAATAGTACACGTCAAATATATTTTTCCCAAAGATGGTTTCTGTCATTTTAGGTAGTTCGCTGGTATATGTTCAAGTGACGTGTCATCCATCTTTATATGCAGTCTGTGGTTACAACCTGTACCTCTAGCTGGCCATTTAATGTTTTTTTTCTTCACTTTTTAAGTAAGAACCCTGTAATAGGGTCTTAAATATATACAGGTGCTGAATATATATGCATGACTTAAATACCATATTTTTCGCACTATAAGGCGCACTTAAAATTGCCCAGCTGTTTAACACTGATGATGAAGGATTTGATAGATTTGTGGAAGAGGATTGAACTGAAAAGTGAGTGTATTGTTTTGTATTTCATGTGTTACAACTGAAAAATGTTGAGAGTTATTGAGTTATTAAATGAACTGAATAAAGTGTTTTGTTTCGCTTAATGCGCCTTATAATCCGATGCGCGCTACATCTAGTGGAAAAGTCAGCATATGTTCTTTACTTTGGAAGAAACACTATGTTGCTATGGTACTGTAGTAAACTAGTCTGCCAAGCATGCTAACATTTGCAGTTAAATTTAAAGAACACTGTGACCTCCATGTCCTTGGTTTGTCCTGGAGTCTGTATTGCACGACATCAATTTAATCTTTAGCGCAAATACTGTACAGACATCAATCAAGAGGACGTACATTTGAGTTTGAAAATTCTCTAGGTGAATCATTGTCACTTAATAATTGTGCAGCGTGAAAAGAAAGTGACGGGCTTGTGTGCTGTGAAGTGAGCAAATATGATTTGTTCTGTCAGAGATGGCTTCCTGACACTTCTGTTTACTGGCTTGCTTGTCACCGAGAAGCTTAATCAAATTTCTAGTCTCTCATCTCTCTCTTCATTACCCTCCCCTCTCAACTCAAGTGGAAAACATTCCCGCCGCTTCACAGACACACTGAGACCACCTCTGCTTTTTGTTGAACACACTGAAGCATTCCAGTCACTCTGTATTTTAATATGGTTCAACCTGCACCTTGACTGATAAATTGCGCACGGACCATATTGGCCTTTTTATTAAAATTAAATATCGTCTGGTGTTATTCACCGTTATTAGTCAGGGAGCAAAGCACCAAAATGGCTTTCGAAGCAGCTGGTTGCAGTCACCTCAACAAAAAAAGAAAGAAAGAAGATTTTATTTATATAGTCACGAATAATTATATAATATAATATCAAAAAATGTAAAATTGCTGGGGGGGTTTAAAATTTTTTTAAGGAAAGTTAATCTTTTTAAACAGGATGAATTAGCAGGAAGGGAAATACAAAAAAAAAAAAACTTGGGCAAGGAACAAATTGTACAATGAAAAGAGTGCTGATTGTCTATACAGAAATTGTGTCAAAGATGTGTTGGGTGCTCTTGAAAAACAGGATGAGCAGGAAGGCAATCCAGGGCAAGGAACAACAAGGAAGGACATATTTAGAAAGCCTTCACTGTAGTGGCTAAATCTTTAAAAAAGCCATTTCATAAATCCTAATGAAAATGTGATAGGTTTTAATATAAGCAAACGGCAACTTAACAGCATCCAGATAGATTCCAAAAACTTTGCTTTAGTTGAGTTTCTGTATTCTGTCCCTCCCCCAGACCAAAGGTTTAATGTCTTCAGTGCCCTCTATGGGCAATACAGGTATGTGCTGTAGGTAAAATGCACATTTTACAGACATCACAACAATCCATGTACTGTACTGCAACCACTGGTCCAAAGTTCGACTCACATTGAGGCCTGTAACCGTAGAAACCATTCCAGTGCAGCGTGGGAGGATTTTATTCAACAGATGAATCTGAATCTGAATGAAACGATCCTTCATTCTGAGGAGGATTTAATTTGTTTCATCAGTAAAAGGCTTTAAATGGAGACTTTAATGTTGCGTAATGATCTTAATGGAGATGGGTTTGTTCAGGGAAGAAAAATGTATTGTTGAAAAATTAAATTGCAACTTTTCTTCAACTCTGGCTGCAACTCATTTCATTACTCCCTGCAATATTTAAAACTGATCGGCTGTCAAAAATGCAGCTGCTTCACAATAAAAGTCACCCTGTGTTTACTAGAATGCTGTTAATGTGAAGCAGCAGAAAGCGTTGAGGTGGCTTTGGCAGTAACTTATTACAGCTCTGCTTTTGGCTGTAGGAAAATGAACAATAGACAGTGAGGCTGTCATATTGTTTATCAGTATGATAAAATGACAGTAGGTCGGCAGTGTGAACTGCATTACAGTTGTGGCAGAGAGCATAGTGGTCCCCATTCAAGTAAAGTTTGTACATGTTCTACGTTTGTCACAAAAAAATATGGCTCTGTCTGTTGTTAAACGGTGTCATGAACTCCTTTAACTCTATCCTTGTGCTTTATCTGTCACCCGTCAGTCTCCAGCCTGCCACCCAGCACCACCCTATCACATACCGCTGCCTCCCAGAGCCTAGTGATGTCACCAGGAGGCGTGGCCAGCGATGACAGCGTAACACTGACACTGGCAGACGCTCAGGGTATGCTGGATGGTGTCACCCTAAACCTCAACACGCAGGTAAACAAAGTCATGAACAACACACACAAAGACATTTAAGTGCGCCACACAATTTAGAGGCAATCTATTGGTGCTATTTGGCATAATGACTGACTTAAAATCCAGCTTGGCTTAAAATGTATTTTCTCAACACTGTTTGGCTCTAGAACGGAGATATTAAAGAGGACCTATTAAGCTTATCTCACCTATGGATATGAGCTTTGGGTAGTGACCAAAAGAATATGATTGCTCATACAAGTGGCCGAAATGAGCTTCCTTCATAGGTTGGCTGGGCTCAGCCTTAGAGATGGGGTGAGCTTAGAGTAGTACTGCTGCTCCTTCGTGTCAAAAGGAGCCAGCTGATCAGGATGCCTCCTGGTTTGTCCAACTGGAAAGAGGCCCTGAGGTAGACCCAAAATGCATGGAAGATATATATCTCATCTTGTCTGGGAATGCCTCTGGATCCCCCAGGAAGAACTGGAAAATGTTGTTTGGGAGTGGGATTTTGGAATTCCCTGCTAAGCCTGCTGCCCTCGTGACCTGGCCTCAGATAAGTGGAATAAAAAGGATGAAATTGGACTGATAGATGTTATGCTTATTTCAGGGGATACATGTATTTTAGGTTGGTACCAGAACATGTTTACATGCCTTAATGTCCTAAAAATGCTTTATTTTTCTCAAACTGGCTTTGCTGCAGCACCTCTTTTCACCGTCTGTCTGAAATGCTCTGGCAAGGCAAGAAGCCCAGTCTGCTCTAGGCGTTAGCTGCTAGGCAGGTATTATGCTAATGTGCTACTTGGTGACACCACTAGCTTACGGAGGAATAGGCAGGACTTCAAGCAAGGCATTTCAGGCAGTTCTGGAGCTTTGAAACTTTGGCAATCTTTTACATGCACAAAAACTCTATAACACACTAAAGGAAAGGGAAAAGCACAAAAGCATAATAGGTCCTCCTTTTAAAAAATCTGGGATGTCATTAAGGATGTGTGATGATCAAACTCAACATGTACTGTAGTTTGTCAGCTGCTTTACCAGAATATCTCTTGATCTTTAGGGTCAGACATTCCCGGCAGTGCTGAATGACCCAGGACAGCCAGCCAGCTCGGGCCAGCAGGTCATACTGGTCAGCCACCATTCCCGGTCCACAAATGGAGCGTCTGACAACGGATATAATGTGAGTGTGTTTGTGTTGTACAGTGTGTGTAGTGTGCTATTTAAGATATCCAGAGGAGGAACTGTCAAACAAAGGTAGAAGTAGGTTTTACACTGATGAATTTTAATTGCTTAAAATGGCAACACAACACAGTGATGGATTACCTATCTCAAGCATTTACCAGTTTATTATTACTAACAGGAATCATAATCAGGAGCTGCCTGGAAGATATGAACACATTCATCAATTTCATTTTATTTTTATGGAAATATGCACCATGAAACTACTACCATTGTGTAAGCCTAAGTACTCTGTTGTTTAAAAAAAATGCTTGTGTAGGTGTAAGCTTGTAAATGTATTACTCGCGAATCTTTGTGTGTGATCCAGATTACCAACGATGGCCACAAGGGTGGGAAGGACGGCCAGACGGAGGCTGATAATCGGAACCAGTGTTACTACTGTAATCAGGTGTGCCAGAATGCCAACACACTGCGACGCCACTGTAGACAAGCTCACGGCAAGGACCGCTGTCACGTCTGTAGTCTCTGCAACAAGGCCTTTAAGCGAGCTACACACCTGAAGGTAAGAACTTGTGTAAAAACAGTAGATTTAGATGATGAACAGCTTTAAATTTAAACTACTGATGGCTTCTACAGTATATAATGATGATATCCATCCAGCTGCTGCTTTCGCTCTATAAACAAATTTAACATTGTATATGAATGAATATGGCAAATGAATAAAACTCTCCAGGTTTTATGAATACAATAAATCATCTCTCAAAACTCTAATCTTATTTTTAGTTAGCGGTGCTTCCACCTCCGGCTGGAGAATGGATGCTGTCTCACTATTTGAAGCAAAAATAAGAGTAATTCATCAAATAGCATTTCAGATAGACTCATCTCAACTGTCACTCTCAACAACAAAACAAAACACTTAAACCGAGAGGTGCTTTGCAGCTGAATGAGGAAAAGGAGCATGTGTGCTTCTCTTTGCCAACAATCCTCTTTACGTGGTTGAGACACTCAAGCACATAAATGCCAAAGGAGGAAAGAAGAGAAGCAGGATATGGCTTTATACACAAGCTCTTTTTTCACCATATGTTATATTTCTAAGCAAAGACTACTGTGTGATAGACTTTTACTTCTGTAAATGTGCCTCGACATACTGAGCCGTAATTGTCTTTCACAAAAGTAATGACACTGATTAGGTGGGTTTCACAGTGCGAGTGACCGAGCTTCGTCCTCTCCAGGTCCCCTGGCTGCTCATTAGTCTGCAACCAGAAGTCAGATGTTAGATTTTTATAAAAGGCCCAGTGGTGAGAAAGATAAAACGGCAGTGCTGTTATTTTTCATTTTGTCGGCCTGTGGATAACAAGTTTGACATTCAATTATAGCTACACAACCAAAAACCATGGCTTTATAATTTGGGAATGCAGGAAAAATATTTAATGATAAAGTTTTAGAATTAATTGCAGCCAAATTAATGATGGGGATTTGGTCTAATGGTCCACTTTGATAAATAACATCATCTCCAGCTTTACTGGTACTTTGTCACTTAAAATTACCATCTATCTTATTTTGTCCATGACACACACACACACTCAGGCATTTATAAGCTAAAGTTATAAAGTGTGAACATTTTTAAGATGCTAACATTCTTAAAGGTATAGTTCAACATTTTTGAACTCTGTCTTACCCAGAGGTAGATAGGATTGTCTCTAAGAAGAAGAAGAAGCAGATCTACCTTTATTAGTCCCACAATGGGGAAATTCAATTTACACTCTGTTAAACTCATACATGGTACATGCAGACCTGAAACACACATACATGCATTAATGGAGAGGTGTCAGAGTGAGGGGGCTGCTCCTGACAAGCGCCCCGAGCAGTTGGGGGTTTGGTGCCTTGCTCAGGGGCACCTCGGCAGTGCCCAAGAGGTAAACTGGCACCTCTCCAGCTACCAGTTCACACTCAGTTTTTGGTCCATGTCGGGACTTGAACCGGTGACCCTCCGGTTCCCAAGCCAACTCCCTACAGACTGAGCTACTGCCGCCCCCACTGCCCCCTAAGAAGATTAGTCTGGTGTAGCTCCACGCTACAGTCAGCAGCTAGCTAGCTTAGCATAAAGACTGGAAACGGCTAACCTGGCTTGTCAGAATGTACATAACAAAATCTTACTAACGCACTAGATCTAGTCAGTTTAACCTGTACAAAACCAAAGTGTAGACATAGTTGTTGTGTTGTGTTGTGTTTAATGCTAAGCTAAGCTAACCAGCTGCTGCTGTAGCTTTGTATTTAACAGACAAGAGTGATATTGATTTTCTCACGTGACTCTCACGTCGCAGAAAAGCAAATCATTGATAGAAATTGTTCAAGTATTATTTTAAAGTACTTGACATTATTGTGAGCATGGTCAATGAAGCAGTGGAAACTGTTTTTTGGTTGCGTGTTTGAAAGTGTGTTTTTTCATCAAACTCATCAAATATTTTCCCAAACTAATCTGAAGCACTTTAAAATAAAACTACTCTAGACTTAATCTCATTATAAAGCAGTTTTGTCCTTCTCCCTGTCAACAGTCTGAGTTTACTATCATATATGACACAGATAAATATCACATCTTCACATTTGAGAGGTTGGAACCAGCACATATTTGCAATGTTTGCTTGAGAAATGACAAAAACAATTATCAAAATGAACTATCAAATTAATTTTTAATTAATACTGAATAACAGTTTCAGGTTTATGACACAATTATCACAGTATATACTGGTTGTGCCTGTTTCAAACTGCTAATACACATTAAATGTGTCAAGTAACCTTTCAGTGCACCTTACAGAATATGGGGAGGCATACTGGGAAAATTGTTGGCTACATTTTCCAATTTCCATATATAGTAATTTACCTCTAATTTATAAATAGTTAAACTTGATAAACTTGGGGGCGGCAGTAGCTCAGTCTGTAGGGAGTTGGCTTGGGAACCGGAGGGTCACCGGTTCAAGTCCCGACATGGACCAAAAACTGAGTGTGAACTGGTAGCTGGAGAGGTGCCAGTTTACCTCTTGGGCACTGCCGAGGTGCCCCTGAGCAAGGCATCAAACCCCCAACTGCTCGGGGCGCTTGTCAGGAGCAGCCCCCTCACTCTGACATCTCTCCATTACTGCATGTGTGTGTTTGTGTGCATGTACCATGTATAAGTTAAAACAGAGTGTAAACTGAATTTCCCCACTGTGGGACTAATAAAGGTAGATCTTCTTCTTCTTCTTCTTTGATATACATGTCAGTCATCAAAAAGCACATTTCAGCAATCCACCCAGTAACAGAGAACATCATTTAACAACCTTAGACCCCCAAAAAGAAATGAAACAAAAGAAAAAGAAAAGACAGCACCAATTCAAAGTCTGTGGGAATGATTGTCGGGGTGTCCAGACCCTCCAGAATCGGTCTGATTTGTGGTTCAAACGTGTCATTTTCTGACGGGGCAAAATCACAGACATGGTTGTTCTAGTAGCAGGACATTGTGTGCTAGACTGTAAAAGGTAAAATGAAATTTTGGATCTGTCTACAGGAACATGAACGAGTGCACCAGCCGGGCCCTTCACCCAGCTCCCAGAAACCCAGAGTCTTCAGCTGCTCCTCCTGCGTGAAGGCCTTCGCCAAGCGCAGCCAGCTGGAGAGACACAACCGAACACACACAGGTAAGAGCATCATGGAACAAGTTTGGACAGTGCATGTCATAAAAATCACAATATTGTGACTGAAATTAAAATGTATTTTGTCTTTATAATAAGTATCACTTGTGCTTACCTGTGGAGCCCCAAAGTTGTATGGTTAATATCACATTTTTGTTTTATTTTTCTAAATTTTGTGTTCACTTAATAATAGCAATTTTGTCACCAGTCAAGGCCTGAAACCAGCCAACCTGGCTCTTTCTTTTTAGATTTGGCAACTTCTTAGACTCCTTTAGTGACTTTTATGCAAAAAAAAAGACCCTCCTAATGAAAAATTTAGCAACTTTTTGGACTTGTGAGCAGCAGCACGTGAAGTCAACCAATCAGCAGTCAGACAGAAGAGCTGAATGAGCTGTAAATGTGCGTACCCAGCGACCAATCACTGATCACCCTTTGATTATAATTTCAACGATTTAACTTGACTATTTAAATTATTTCTCATAATACAGTTTGGAAATGGGTTTATTCATGCATTATTATTATTTTTAGTCATTTTTTTTATGCCTTCATGAAAAAGATTTTGAAAGTAGAGGCAAATTTAGATGCTTATTGATGAGATGGTAGAAACTTTAAGAATAATTATACCAAAAGGATGAAGCGAGTTCAAGTCAGGGTGTATAGCGCTCTGCGTGTCCGTCTGTCCGTCTGCTGTCGTTTCCGGAGCAGAACTCAGAAAATTTGTTGTGCTGGGTTGACAGTGTGGCCTAATTGTGCTTTTTGGGGGTTAGAAGTCCAGGGTGCCCAAAATTTGAACTGTTGACTCAGTTTGTTGTGCTAATGCGACACACTAATCTTTTAATGGTTAATAATCTGTTAACAAGGGTCAGTTATTGGTTTTAAAAAAAGTCAAAATTTGCATCCCTAATGCAAGCTTTAGTTCCTATTAAAAATAGATTAAAAAAAATGTGACTTGAAATAAACGGCATTAAGAAAAATGACATCAAAGTAAAACTTTTCTATAATTAGTCTCCATTAAAACTAGTGAAATTATGAAATGAGGTTGAGTTTTATTATTTCTTTATTGTTTCACAATGTGTTTGTGCATTTAAAGGGAATTTTCTACAACTAAATCACTTTAGTCATGATGGGTTTCTGGTTGATTTAGTGTTGAACACTTTGGGGCTCCATAACTAGGGGAGCAGACTGTATATGAGCACTCACATCACAGCTGCTTGTCTACATGTACACATTGGTATCAAAGCATATTTATCATGAGGCTTAAAAAAAACAGATGTCAGTTCATTTATGAGTAATACTGACACAAGATTCTTTTTTTTTTTTTAAATCACACCATGTACTAGACATAGATATTAAAAAGGCAGAACACTACTTCACACAAACTAACACAGACTGCAGTGTGCACAGGTGTGAACATGTGGGAGGCCACTGAAGTACTTGTGTTCACTTAATGGAATAAATAACAGCAGAATAGTTGATATTCATAGGACCATTTTCTGTGGCTCATAAAATGTATGGCTTTAACACGTAATTGTTGTCAACAGTTTATTGTTAATTCTTTGTTACATTACATTGTATTACAGAGTACAATAATGCAGTAATTATATCAAATTACAATACTGTATATCACAATCAATCTGACCTCACCTTTATAATGCATGAAAATACTAAATACAATAACACTGAGCTGTAAACTGCCTGTGGCTCTGTGTTTTCGTGCAGGCGAGCGGCCCTTCAAGTGCAGCCAGTGTGACAAGGCCTTCAACCAGAAGAGCGCTCTGCAGGTGCACATGGTCAAACACACTGGAAAGAAGCCCTTCAAGTGTGAGGTGTGCAACATCAGGTTCACCCAGAAGAGCAACATGAAACACCACATGAAGCGATCCCACGGCTACGGTGAGCATCCGACGCACCAGTGCACACGCAAACCCAACATGGGTGAACAGCCAGCTCTTACAGCTGGGCAACAAGAGACTGCGATCATCTCTCTTGTCACTCTGTCAGCTTAGTACTTCCACGGGAACTGGGTAGATAAGCATTTTATAATGAAGTCTTTTCCACCTTGTGGTGTTTGCGTGTGTGTGTGTTTGTGTCTCTCATGGCCATCACACACAGTCCACATTCCTTATATAACAGACACTATTATTGCAAGGCACTGCACATTAAAAAATGTCCCTAAGCACTTCAGACTGCGGAGAGGCAGCGCTGGCCTTCCCCTGTGGACCGTTAACTATCTCTCACTCTTAAGCTCTGTGTCTGTTGCATCTCACTTGATGATCCTTCTCATTAGCTGCTGAGACTGAGCCTTATGCCAACGCTAATGCACATGCACGCCCCCGTCTCACAGACTGTGATATTGTAGAACAGGAAAACTATGATGACATGCGTATCGGCTTTGTTCGCTCAAAGCTGTCAGACCAGCGTGCTCTTTGAGAATAGCAGACACATCTTAAATGTTAAATCATTACCTCTCCCTGACAGCCTTGCCTTAGGTTGTGACTCCCCTTTGGTTATCCTTGCACACATTGTTCACAGCGTTATTCATTCAAACAGCCCACCCCTGAGCATGGTGGGCACCTTTTGGTGATTAAAGAGAGAGAGACAGGGAGCAGAGAGAGGGAGAGGGAGCAGAGAGAGAGAGGGAGGGAGAGCAGAGAGGAGAGAGGGAGGGGGAGCAGAGAGGGAGGGAGGAGGGAGCAGAGAGGGAGAGAGAGAGGGAGCAGAGAGGGGGGGGAGCAGAGAGGGAGGGAGAGGGAGCAGAGAGAGAGAGGGAGCAGAGAGGGAGCAGAGAGGGAGCAGAGAGGGAGGGAGGGGGAGAGGGAGACAGAGAGGGAGGGAGGAGGGAGAGGGGAGCAGAGAGAGAGGGAGAGGGAGAGGGAGCAGAGAGAGAGGGAGGGAGAGGGAGCAGAGAGAGAGAGGGAGCAGAGGGAGAGGGGAGAGGGAGCAGAGAGGGAGGGGGGGAGCAGAGAGAGGGGGAGCGGGAGAGAGGGAGAGAGAGGTGTTACAAAACATGTCTGGAAACACTTCCAACTTGGCAAAACATTGAGGGACAAGCACCCAGACCTGCACAAGGAGTTCAGAGAACGACTGGTAATAACTGATATACGCAGGAAAAAAAAGCCACAATCGGAGCTAAAAGCCAGCAACGCCAGCCCCCCTCACTCCACAAAAGTAGCTCTGGAAAAAAATTAAAGCTGCATTGCAATTACCGCTTTCTCTGGTTTTACCAGCCTATTTATAGATGTGTGTTTGAGTAAAATTAACGTTTTTGTTTCATGCTATAAACTACTGATAACAATTTCTCCCAAAAATTACAACTGGTCAAAATAACCAAAAAGATGCAGTGTTTTCAGATGTTAGTGCTGTTCAAGACACTTTTACTCAGATTTCACTTGTGAAAAATACTAAAGCACACTCGTGCTCACAACTTAATAAATATGTGTTTAAAGTGTTTCAGATATAGAGAGTAGTAGAGGGAGAAAATTAAATGACTCCCACTGTAAAACTCAATTCAGCATATGGCTTGCAGCAGTAGGAAGAGCATGTCTGAACCTCTCAGCCTGTCCCAAAGTGACTTATTGTTGTTTTCTGCTTTATCTTTTAAAACTGAATGTCGTACGAGAGATAGCTCATGTATTTACAACTCACAGCAAGAATATTACACATCTGTCAAGACTTATTATATAGTTTGGGTAATAGGCATGGTGTTTTCAGAGTAGGAAGAGAGAATATGAGATATTAAAACAAATGCTGGAGGAGTGAGGAGGGGTAGATTGCTTTTTGACTAATGGTTTCATTTGCATGACAGCCACTGGCAAGTTGAATACAGAATCAGAACTGCTGGTGCAGCTCTGCAAACATATTTTAATGGGCTTTCCTTGTGGATAACAAAGCGTTATTACCTGTCCCATGGAGTGTTTGTCTCATCCTTCCTCTTTCTCCTTCCAGGCCAGATCCAAGATGTGTCCCTGAGTCAAGAAGAATCAGCTCCCCAGGTCGAGGTAACACCTGAACTTGACTTAGAAGTGGTTCCTGAATCATCCGGAGACTGGCACAATGTCTTCCCCTGATGATAAACCACACAGTTCCCAGAGTCAGACAGCATAGTACAATGTACTGAGGACAGATTGAGTTTTAGGACTAAACAGTAAAGCTTTGCCAAACATTTCCCTCTTCCCAAAAGGCTTATTTGGTTAGAAAAATCTCAGAAGACTTTATAGATTTGCTCCACTACAGACTGAGGGCTTTTACCCGAGAAGCAGCCCCCTGCTGTTTATCCAAATTAGCAGAGAAGTAAGGGGAGTCTGGTTCCCTGTGATTGGCTTAATGTCTTATCTGTTTTGCTACTGTCTGATTGTCATCAATATAACTTCCAGAGAGGTTTGGCTCAATAAACACAGGCATCCCAGAGAATTTACCTGTCATCTCCAAGAGATGCATGCTGACCCTGTTAGAGAGGAAACTGTATTCTGCAAAAAAGCTCCCCAGAGGGTGTCGTTTCTTCATTATTGTTGTGCTCAAAGATACTGTATGTACACAGAGCTATACACAACTATACTGCTGTCATGGCTTGAATAATAATAGACAGCTTTTTTTCATGGGTCTACAAGAAATTTCACTTCTTTTTTTTTTTTTTTTACATGTTTGTACTTGTATATATTTCAACTTGAAGTGAAAAGTCATTGGCGGTTTGTTACATATTTGTTTTAGTTAGAAAACAGTGCCCAAACATGTTAGTGAAGAATGGCAGTGAGCTGTGAGGACACTTAGATTTGTACAACTTTGAGAGAACGTGTCAGCGTTGTCAAATCACGTAGACTCACAGCGCCGTCCTTTTTGTTTACTGCAGTTCATTCTGTAAATAGTGTTGTTAGATTGCATATATTTTTTGATGAACTGCCACCACACAGATTGGTTGGAAATATGTAATTTGAACATAATGTTGCGTTTCTAATGGAGCAACGCCAATGTACAGACGACAAGCTTTTTTCTTGTTTTTTTGCAGTTGTATTTTCTATTGTCCATAATAAATTAAGATTAAAGTAATTTTTCTACTAATTTAAATCTGCATTTGTTTTTATTGAACCTTTAATTTCCGCCCTAATAGAGGAATAGTTCGACATTTTGGAGAATGTGCTTATTCACCGTCTTAAGTTAGATAAGACAATAGATAACAATTTAGAAGGTGCCCCACATAACAAGGCCCTTTGCTGCATGTTGTTCCCTCTTCCCCCTTTCAATACTCTGTCACTGTCATTAAAGACATAAATAATCCCCAATAGACAAACTATTTTGGAAAACTTAGCAACTTAAAGTTAAACTTAAATATGTTGAGAAAGTCAGCATTTTCTCATAAAAAATATAGTATGTCAAAAAAAAAAAAAAAAAAGTCAGTATAGTATGTCTAAAGAAAATCAATATTGCATGTCGAAAAAAGTCAAGTATGTAAAAAAAATTATAGTACAGTACGTTGGGGGAGAAACCCCTCAAAAGTCAAGTTTTTTTTCTCCCATTTTTTCTTTTTTCCCTGTTAAAAGTTTTTTTTTGTGTCACTCTGTGAAGGACAGCGGTATCCTGTAAAGCTCCCTGAGGGATATTAGGATTTGTGATTTTGGGATATACAAAAATAAACCGACTTGACTTGATGTCATTACGTCGACTTGACGTACATTATGTCGTAAAAAAAATCATAGTATAGTATGTCAAAAAGATTCATATTACAGTATCTTGAAATAATTTATAGTGTATGTCATACTGTACTATGACATTTTTTCAACATACTATATTTTGACTTTTTTTCAACATACTATAATAACATTTTTTATGACATACTTTCCTATGAAATTCTTCAACATACTTTGCTGAACTACATAAATTTTGCTGGTCCCAAGCCTGGATAAAGGAGGAGGGTTGAATTGTGGTATTAAAAAAAGAAAACAGAACTGACAGAAGAAAGTTCATTTGTAGTTCTAAACATATTTAGGGAATTGTTTTACTCACTTTTTGTCTTCAGAGCTAGTTACTGAATAAATTATTACTAAAACTAATAATAACCAAATGCAGAGGCAATTTTGTAAAATGATCAAGAGTAGATATATTTATATACCGGTAGTCTTATAATTACAACCGGCCCTTTGAGGGCAGCCATAATGCTGATGTGGCCCTGGATGAAATTGAGTTTGACGCCCCCGGTATAGTATGTCGAAATTTTTCGATGAAAACGTCAAATTTTTTTGATGTTGAAAAAAAACCAAGAAAACGGTCGTATTATAGCATGTAGAATAATTCTATGGTGAGCAAAAGTCATTTCATGAAATGTTGGAAAATTTTGCAAAAAAGAAAGAAAGATATTCCTTTATTAGGCCCACAGTGGGGAAATTCAGTTTTACACTCTGTTGTTCACACAGTACATATACATGTCAATGGAGAGATATCAGAGTGAGGGGGCTGCTCCTGACAAGCGCCCAGAGCAGTTGGGGGTTTGGTGCCTTGCTCAGGGGCACCTCGGCAGTGCCCAAGAGTAAACTGGCACCTCTCCAGCAACCAGTTTGTCTTGGTCCATGGGGGACTTGAACCAGTGACCTTCGCATCCTAACCCAAGTCCTTACGGACTGAGCTACTGCCATAGTATAGTATGTCAAAATTTTTCGATGAAAACGTCAATTTTTACGATGTTGAAAAAAACCATCAAAACGGTCGTATTATAGCATGTAGAATGATTCTATGGTGAGCAAAAGTCATGTCGTGAAATGTTGGTAAATTTTACGGGAAAAAAAAACGCCATAGTATACTATGTCGAAATTTTTCGATGAAAACATCAAATTTTTTTGATGTTGAAAAACACCATCAAAATGGTCGTATTATAGCATGTAGAATGATTCTATGGTGAGCAAAAGTCATTTCGTGAAATGTTGGAAAATTTTACAAAAAAAAAAACGCCATAGTATAGTATGTCGAAATTTTTCGATGAAAACATCCGATTTTTTTCATGTTGAAAAAAACCATGAAAACTGTCGTATTATAGCATGTAGAATGATTCTATGGTGAGCAAAAGTCATTTCGTGAAATGTTGGAAAATTTTACAAAGAAAAAAAACGCCATAGTATAGTATGTCAAAATTTTTCGATGACAACATCCGATTTTTTTCATGTTGAAAAAAACCATGAAAACTGTCGTATTATAGCATGTAGAATGATTCTATGGTGAGCAAAAGTCATTTCGTGAAATGTTGGAAAATTTTACAAAAAACAAAACGCCATAGTATAGCATGTCGAAATTTTTCGATGAAAATGTCAATTCTTTTGATGTTGAAAAAAACCATCAAAACGGTCGTATTATAGCATGTAGAATGATTCTATGGTGAGCAAAAGTCATTTCGTGAAATGTTGGAAAATTTTACAAAAAAAAAAACGCCATAGTATAGTATGTCGAAATTTTTCGATGAAAACATTAGATTTTTTTCATGTTGAAAAAAACCATGAAAACTGTCGTATTATAGCATGTAGAATGATTCTATGGTGAGCAAAAGTCATTTCGTGAAATGTTGGAAAATTTTACAAAAAAAAAAACGCCATAGTATAGTATGGCAAAATTTTTCGATGACAACATCCGATTTTTTTCATGTTGAAAAAAAACCATGAAAACTGTCGTATTATAGCATGTAGAATGATTCTATGGTGAGCAAAAGTCATTTCGTGAAATGTTGAAAAATTTTACACAAAAAATGCTATAGTATAGTATGTCGAAATTTTTCGATGAAAAAATCAAATTTTTTTTGATGTTGAAAAAAAACATGAAAACGGTCGTATTATAGCATGTAGAATGATTCTATGGTGAGCAAAAGTCATGTCGTGAAATGTTGGAAAATTTTACAAAAAAAAAAAACGCCATAGTATAGCATGTCGAAATTTTTCGACGGAAACATCAAATTTTTTTGATGTTGAAAAACACCATCAAAATGGTCGTATTATAGCATGTAGAATGATTCTATAGTGAGCAAAAGTCATTTCGTGAAATGTTGGTAAATTTTACAAAAAAAACGCCATAGTATAGTATGTCGAAATTTTTCGATGAAAACATCAGATATTTTTCATGTTGAAAAAAACCATGAAAACGGTCGTATTATAGGATGTAGAATGATTCTATGGTGAGCAAAACTCATGTCGTGAAATGTTGGTAAATTTTACGAAAAAAAAACGCCATAGTATAGTATGTCGAAATTTTTCGATGAAAACATCAAATTTTTTTGATGTTGAAAAACACCATCAAAATGGTCGTATTATAGCATGTAGAATGATTCTATGGTGAGCAAAAGTCATTTCGTGAAATGTTGGAAAATTTGAAAAAAAAAAAAAAAAAAAAACACCATAGTATAGTATGTCGAAATTTTTCGATGAAAACATCCGATTTTTTTCATGTTGAAAAAAAACATCAAAACGGTCGTATTATAGCATGTAGAATGATTCTATGGTGAGCAAAAGTCATGTCGTGAAATGTTCGAAAATTTTACAAAAAAAAAAAACCGCCATAGTATAGTATGTCGAAATTTTTCAATGAAAACGTCAAATTTTTACGATGTTGAAAAAAAACATCAAAACGGTCATATTATAGCATGTAGAATGATTCTATGGTGAGCAAAAGTCATTTCGTGAAATGTTGGAAAATTTTACGGGAAAAAAAAACCGCCATAGTATAGTATGTCGAAATTTTTCAATGAAAACGTCAAATTTTTACGATGTTGAAAAAAAACATCAAAACGGTCATATTATAGCATGTAGAATGATTCTATGGTGAGCAAAAGTCATTTCGTGAAATGTTGGAAAATTTTACAAAAAAAAAAACGCCATAGTATAGCATGTCGAAATTTTTCGACGAAAACATCCGATTTTTTTCATGTTGAAAAAAACCATGAAGACTGTCGTATTATAGCATGTAGAATGATTCTATGGTGAGCAAAAGTCATGTCGTGAAATGTTGGAAAATTTTACAAAAAAAAACGCCATAGTATACTATGTCGAAATTTTTTGATGAAAACGTCAAATTTTTTTGAAAGTTGAAAAAAAACATGAAAACGGTTGTATTATAGCATGTAGAATGATTCTATGGTGAGCAAAAGTCATTTCGTGAAATGTTGGAAAATTTTACAAAAAAAAAACACCATAGTATAGTATGTCGAAATTTTTCGATTAAAACATCCGATTTTTTTCATGTTGAAAAAAACCATGAAAACTGTCGTATTATAGCATGTAGAATGATTCTATGGTGAGCAAAAGTCATTTCGTGAAATGTTGGAAAATTTTACAAAGAAAAAAAAACGCCATAGTATAGTATGTCAAAATTTTTCGATGACAACATCCGATTTTTTTCATGTTGAAAAAAACCATGAAAACTGTCGTATTATAGCATGTAGAATGATTCTATGGTGAGCAAAAGTCATTTCGTGAAATGTTGGAAAATTTTACCAAAAAATGCTATAGTATAGTATGTCGAAATTTTTCGATGAAAACATCAAATTTTTTTGATGTTGAAAAACACTATCAAAATGGTCGTATTATAGCATGTAGAATGATGCTATGGTGAGCAAAAGTCATTTCGTGAAATGTTGGTAAATTTTACAAAAAAAAACGCCATAGTATAGTATGTCGAAATTTTTTAATGAAAACATCAAATTTTTTTAATGTTGAAAAAAACCATCAAAATGGTCGTATTATAGCATGTAGAATGATTCTATAGTGAACAAAAGTCATTTCGTGAAATGTTGGTAAATTTTACAAAAAAAAACGCCATAGTATAGTATGTCGAAATTTTTCGATGAAAACGTCCAATTTTTATGATGTTGAAAAAAAACAAGAAAACGGTCATATTATAGCATGTAGAATGATTCTATGGTGAGCAAAAGTCATTTCATGAAATGTTGGAAAATTTTGCAAAAAAAAAAACACCATAGTATAGTATGTCGAAATTTTTCGATTAAAACATCCGATTTTTTTCATGTTGAAAAAAACCATGAAAACTGTCGTATTATAGCATGTAGAATGATTCTATGGTGAGCAAAAGTCATTTCGTGAAATGTTGGAAAATTTTACAAAAAAAAAAACGCCATAGTATAGTATGTCAAAATTTTTCGATGACAACATCCGATTTTTTTCATGTTGAAAAAAACCATGAAAACTGTCGTATTATAGCATGTAGAATGATTCTATGGTGAGCAAAAGTCATTTCGTGAAATGTTGAAAAATTTTACCAAAAAATGCTATAGTATAGTATGTCGAAATTTTTCGATGAAAACATCAAATTTTTTTGATGTTGAAAAACACTATCAAAATGGTCGTATTATAGCATGTAGAATGATGCTATGGTGAGCAAAAGTCATTTCGTGAAATGTTGGTAAATTTTAAAAAAAAAACGCCATAGTATAGTATGTCGAAATTTTTTAATGAAAACATCAAATTTTTTTAATGTTGAAAAAAACCATCAAAATGGTCGTATTATAGCATGTAGAATGATTCTATAGTGAACAAAAGTCATTTCGTGAAATGTTGGTAAATTTTACAAAAAAAAACGCCATAGTATAGTATGTCGAAATTTTTCGATGAAAACGTCCAATTTTTATGATGTTGAAAAAAAACAAGAAAACGGTCATATTATAGCATGTAGAATGATTCTATGGTGAGCAAAAGTCATTTCATGAAATGTTGGAAAATTTTGCAAAAAAGAAAGAAAGATATTCCTTTATTAGGCCCACAGTGGGGAAATTCAGTTTTACACTCTGTTGTTCACACAGTACATATACATGTCAATGGAGAGATGTCAGAGTGAGGGGGCTGCTCCTGACAAGCGCCCAGAGCAGTTGGGGGTTTGGTGCCTTGCTCAGGGGCACCTCGGCAGTGCCCAAGAGTAAACTGGAACCTCTCCAGCAACCAGTTTGTCTTGGTCCATGGGGGACTTGAACCAGTGACCTTCGCATCCTAACCCAAGTCCTTACGGACTGAGCTACTGCCATAGTATAGTATGTCAAAATTTTTCGATGAAAACGTCAATTTTTACGATGTTGAAAAAAACCATCAAAACGGTCGTATTATAGCATGTAGAATGATTCTATGGTGAGCAAAAGTCATGTCGTGAAATGTTGGAAAATTTTACAAAAAACAAAACGCCATAGTATAGCATGTCGAAATTTTTCGACGGAAACATCAAATTTTTTTGATGTTGAAAAACACCATCAAAATGGTCGTATTATAGCATGTAGAATGATTCTATAGTGAGCAAAAGTCATTTCGTGAAATGTTGGTAAATTTTACAAAAAAAACGCCATAGTATAGTATGTCGAAATTTTTCGATGAAAACATCAAATTTTTTTGAAGTTGAAAAAACCATGAAAACGGTCGTATTATAGCATGTAGAATGATTCTATGGTGAGCAAAAGTCATTTCGTCAAATGTTGGTAAATTTTACGAGAAAAAAAACGCCATAGTATAGTATGTCGAAATTTTTCGATGAAAACATCAGATATTTTTCATGTTGAAAAAAACCATGAAAACGGTCGTATTATAAGATGTAGAATGATTCTATGGTGAGCAAAAATCGTGTCGTGAAATGTTGGAAAATTTTACAAAAAAAAAAAACGCCATAGTATAGTATGTCGAAATTTTTCGATGAAAACGTCAAATTGTTTTGAAGTTGAAAAAAAACATGAAAACTGTTGTATTATAGCATGTAGAATGATTCTATGGTGAGCAAAAGTCATTTCGTGAAATGTTGGTAAATTTTACAAAAAAAACGCCATAGTATAGTATGTCGAAATTTTTCGATGAAAACATCAAATTTTTTTGATGTTGAAAAACACCATCAAAATGGTCGTCTTATAGCATGTAGAATGATTCTATGGTGAGCAAAAGTCATGTCGTGAAATGTTGGAAAATTTTACAAAAAACAAAACGCCATAGTATAGTATGTCGAAATTTTTCGATGAAAACGTCAGATATTTTTCATGTTGAAAAAAACCATCAAAACGGTCGTATTATAGGATGTAGAAGATTCTATGGTGAGCAAAACTCATGTCGTGAAATGTTGGAAAATTTTACAAAAAAAAACGCCATTGTATAGTACGTCGAAATTTTTCGATGAAAACGTCAAATTTTTTGATGTTGAAAAAAACCAAGAAAACGGTCGTATTATAGCATGTAGAATGATTCTATGGTGAGCAATAGTCATTTCGTGAAATGTTGGAAAATTTTACAAAAAAAAAAAACGCCATAGTATAGTATGTCGAAATTTTTCGATGAAAACATCAAATTTTTTTGATGTTGAAAAACACTATCAAAATGGTCGTATTATAGCATGTAGAATGATTCTATGGTGAGCAAAAGTCATTTCATGAAATGTTGGAAAATTTTGCAAAAAAGAAAGAAAGATATTCCTTTATTAGGCCCACAGTGGGGAAATTCAGTTTTACACTCTGTTGTTCACACAGTACATATACATGTCAATGGAGAGATGTCAGAGTGAGGGGGCTGCTCCTGACAAGCGCCCAGAGCAGTTGGGGGTTTGGTGCCTTGCTCAGGGGCACCTCGGCAGTGCCCAAGAGTAAACTGGCACCTCTCCAGCAACCAGTTTGTCTTGGTCCATGGGGGACTTGAACCAGTGACCTTCGCATCCTAACCCAAGTCCTTACGGACTGAGCTACTGCCATAGTATAGTATGTCAAAATTTTTCGATGAAAACGTCAATTTTTACGATGTTGAAAAAAACCATCAAAACGGTCGTATTATAGCATGTAGAATGATTCTATGGTGAGCAAAAGTCATGTCGTGAAATGTTCGAAAATTTTAAAAAAAAAAAAAAAACGCCATAGTATAGTATGTCGAAATTTTTCAATGAAAACGTCAAATTTTTACGATGTTGAAAAAAAAACATCAAAACGGTCATATTATAGCATGTAGAATGATTCTATGGTGAGCAAAAGTCATTTCGTGAAATGTTGGTAAATTTTACGGGAAAAAAAAACGCCATAGTATAGTATGTCGAAATTTTTCAATGAAAACGTCAAATTTTTACGATGTTGAAAAAAAACATCAAAACGGTCATATTATAGCATGTAGAATGATTCTATGGTGAGCAAAAGTCATTTCGTGAAATGTTGGTAAATTTTACGGGAAAAAAAACGCCATAGTATACTATGTCGAAATTTTTCGATGAAAACATCAAATTTTTTTGATGTTGAAAAACACCATCAAAATGGTCGTATTATAGCATGTAGAATGATTCTATGGTGAGCAAAAGTCATTTCGTGAAATGTTGGAAAATTTTACAAAAAAAAAAACGCCATAGTATAGTATGTCGAAATTTTTCGATGAAAACATCCGATTTTTTTCATGTTGAAAAAAACCATGAAAACTGTCGTATTATAGCATGTAGAATGATTCTATGGTGAGCAAAAGTCATGTCGTGAAATGTTGGAAAATTTTACAAAAAACAAAACGCCATAGTATAGCATGTCGAAATTTTTCGATGAAAACATCAAATTTTTTTGATTTTGAAAAACACCATCAAAATGGTCGTATTATAGCATGTAGAATGATTCTATGGTGAGCAAAAGTCATTTCGTGAAATGTTGGAAAATTTTACAAAAAACAAAACGCCATAGTATAGCATGTCGAAATTTTTCGATGAAAACATCAAATTTTTTTGATTTTGAAAAACACCATCAAAATGGTCGTATTATAGCATGTAGAATGATTCTATGGTGAGCAAAAGTCATTTCGTGAAATGTTGGAAAATTTTACAAAAAAAACGCCATAGTATAGTATGTCGAAATTTTTCGATGAAAACATCAGATATTTTTCATGTTGAAAAAAAACATGAAAACGGTCATATTATAGGATGTAGAATGATTCTATGGTGAGCAAAACTCATGTCGTGAAATGTTGGAAAATTTTACAAAAAAAAACGCCATAGTATAGTATGTCGAAATTTTTCGATGAAAACATCAAATTTTTTTGAAGTTGAAAAAAAAACATGAAAACGGTTGTATTATAGCATGTAGAATGATTCTATGGTGAGCAAAAGTCATGTCGTGAAATGTTGGAAAATTTTACAAAAAACAAAACGCCATAGTATAGCATGTCGAAATTTTTCGATGAAAACATCAAATTTTTTTGATTTTGAAAAAAACACCATCAAAATGGTCGTATTATAGCATGTAGAATGATTCTATGGTGAGCAAAAGTCATTTCGTGAAATGTTGGAAAATTTTACAAAAAAACGCCATAGTATAGTATGTCGAAATTTTTCGATGAAAACATCAGATATTTTTCATGTTGAAAAAAAACATGAAAACGGTCATATTATAGGATGTAGAATGATTCTATGGTGAGCAAAACTCATGTCGTGAAATGTTGGAAAATTTTACAAAAAAAAAACGCCATAGTATAGTATGTCGAAATTTTTCGATGAAAACATCAAATTTTTTTGAAGTTGAAAAAAACATGAAAACGGTCGTATTATAGCATGTAGAATGATTCTATGGTGAGCAAAAGTCATTTCGTGAAATGTTGGTAAATTTTACGAGAAAAAAAACGCCATAGTATAGTATGTCGAAATTTTTCGATGAAAACATCAGATATTTTTCATGTTGAAAAAAACCATGAAAACGGTCGTATTATAAGATGTAGAATGAATCTATGGTGAGCAAAAATCGTGTCGTGAAATGTTGGAAAATTTTACAAAAAAAAATGCCACAGTATAGTATGTCGAAATTTTTCGATGAAAACATCAAATTTTTTTGAAGTTGAAAAAACCATGATAACGGTCGTATTATAGCATGTAGAATGATTCTATGGTGAGAGATACTCATGTCGTGAAATGTTGGAAAATTTTACAAAAAAAAACGCCATAGTATAGTATGTCGAAATTTTTCGATGAAAACGTCAAATTGTTTTGAAGTTGAAAAAAAACATGAAAACTGTTGTATTATAGCATGTAGAATGATTCTATGGTGAGCAAAAGTCATTTCGTGAAATGTTGGTAAATTTTACAAAAAAAAAAAAACGCCATAGTATAGTATGTCGAAATTTTTCGATGAAAACATCAAATTTTTTTGATGTTGAAAAACACCATCAAAATGGTCGTATTATAGCATGTAGAATGATTCTATGGTGAGCAAAAGTCATTTCGTGAAATGTTGGAAAATTTTACAAAAAAAAAAAACACCATAGTATAGTATGTCGAAATTTTTCGATGAAAACATCCGATTTTTTTCATGTTGAAAAAAACCATGAAAACTGTCGTATTATAGCATGTAGAATGATTCTATGGTGAGCAAAAGTCATTTCGTGAAATGTTGGAAAATTTTACAAAAAAAAACGCCATAGTATAGTATGTCGAAATTTTTCGATGAAAACGTCAGATATTTTTCATGTTGAAAAAAACCATCAAAACGGTCGTATTATAGGATGTAGAATGATTCTATGGTGAGCAAAACTCATGTCGTGAAATGTTGGAAAATTTTACAAAAAAAAACGCCATAGTATAGTATGTCGAAATTTTTCGATGAAAACATCAAATTTTTTTGATATTGAAAAACACTATCAAAATGGTCGTATTATAGCATGTAGAATGATTCTATGGTGAGCAAAAGTCATTCCGTGAAATGTTGGTAAATTTTACAAAAAAAACGCCATAGTATAGTATGTCGAAATTTTTCGATGAAAACGTCCAATTTTTATGACGTTGAAAAAAAACAAGAAAACGGTCATAATATAGCATATAGAATGATTCTATGGTGAGCAAAAGTCATTTCATGAAATGTTGGAAAATTTAGCAAAAAAGAAAGAAAGATATTCCTTTATTAGGCCCACAGTGGGGAAATTCAGTTTTACACTCTGTTGTTCACACAGTACATATACATGTCAATGGAGAGATGTCAGAGTGAGGGGGCTGCTCCTGACAAGCGCCCAGAGCAGTTGGGGGTTTGGTGCCTTGCTCAGGGGCACCTCGGCAGTGCCCAAGAGTAAACTGGCACCTCTCCAGCAACCAGTTTGTCTTGGTCCATGGGGGACTTGAACCAGTGACCTTCGCATCCTAACCCAAGTCCTTACAGACTGAGCTACTGCCATAGTATAGTATGTCAAAATTTTTCGATGAAAACGTCAATTTTTACGATGTTGAAAAAAAAAATCAAAACGGTCATATTATAGCATGTAGAATGATTCTATGGTGAGGAAAAGTCATTTTGTGAAATGTTGGTAAATTTTACGAAAAAAAAACGCCATAGTATAGTATGTCGAAGTTTTTCGATGAAAATGTCAATTTTTTTGATGTTGAAAAAAACCATCAAAACGGTCGTATCATAGCATGTAGAATGATTCTATGGTGAGCAAAAGTCATGTCGTGAAATGTTCGAAAATTTTACAAAAAAAAAAAAACCGCCATAGTATAGTATGTCGAAATTTTTCAATGAAAAAGTCAAATTTTTACGATGTTGAAAAAAACCATGAAAACTGTCGTATTATAGCATGTAGAATGATTCTATGGTGAGCAAAAGTCATTTCGTGAAATGTTGAAAAATTTTACACAAAAAATGCCATATTATAGTATGTCGAAATTTTTCGATGAAAAAAATCAAATTTTTTTGATGTTGAAAAAAAACATGAAAACTGTCGTATTATAGGATGTAGAATGATTCTATGGTGAGCAAAAGTCATGTCGTGAAATGTTGGAAAATTTTACAAAAAACAAAACGCCATAGTATAGCATGTTGAAATTTTTCGATGAAAATGTCAATTTTTTTGATGTTGAAAAAAACCATCAAAACGGTCGTATTATAGCATGTAGAATGATTCTATGGTGAGCAAAAGTCATGTCGTGAAATGTTGGAAAATTTTACAAAAAAAAAACCCGCCATAGTATAGTATGTCGAAATTTTTCGATGAAAATGTCAATTCTTTTGATGTTGAAAAAAACCATGAAAACTGTCGTATTATAGCATGTAGAATGATTCTATGGTGAGCAAAAGTCATGTCGTGAAATGTTCGAAAATTTTACAAAAAAAAAAAACCGCCATAGTATAGTATGTCGAAATTTTTCAATGAAAACGTCAAATTTTTACGATGTTGAAAAAAAACATCAAAACGGTCATATTATAGCATGTAGAATGATTCTATGGTGAGCAAAAGTCATTTCGTGAAATGTTGGTAAATTTTACGAAAAAAAAAACGCCATAGTATACTATGTCGAAATTTTTCAATGAAAACATCAAATTTTTTTGATGTTGAAAAAAACCATGAAAACTGTCGTATTATAGCATGTAGAATGATTCTATGGTGAGCAAAAGTCATTTCGTGAAATGTTGAAAAATTTTACCAAAAAATGCCATAGTATAGTATGTCGAAATTTTTCGATGAAAAAATCAAATTTTTTTGATGTTGAAAAAAAACATGAAAACGGTCGTATTATAGGATGTAGAATGATTCTATGGTGAGCAAAAGTCATGTCGTGAAATGTTGGAAAATTTTACAAAAAACAAAACGCCATAGTATAGTATGTCGAAATTTTTCGATGAAAACGTCAAATTTTTTGAAAGTTGAAAGAAAACATGAAAACGGTTGTATTATAGCATGTAGAATGATTCTATGGTGAGCAAAAGTCATGTCGTGAAATGTTGGAAAATTTTACAAAAAACAAAACGCCATAGTATAGCATGTCGAAATTTTTCGATGAAAATGTCAATTCTTTTGATGTTGAAAAAAACCATCAAAACGGTCGTATTATAGCATGTAGAATGATTCTATGGTGAGCAAAAGTCATTTCGTGAAATGTTGAAAAATTTTACCAAAAAATGCCATAGTATAGTATGTCGAAATTTTTCGATGAAAAAATCAAATTTTTTTGATGTTGAAAAAAAACATGAAAACGGTCGTATTATAGGATGTAGAATGATTCTATGGTGAGCAAAAGTCATGTCGTGAAATGTTGGAAAATTTTACAAAAAACAAAACGCCATAGTATAGCATGTCGAAATTTTTCGACGGAAACATCAAATTTTTTTGATGTTGAAAAACACCATCAAAATGGTCGTATTATAGCATGTAGAATGATTCTATAGTGAGCAAAAGTCATTTCGTGAAATGTTGGTAAATTTTACAAAAAAAACGCCATAGTATAGTATGTCGAAATTTTTCGATGAAAACATCAGATATTTTTCATGTTGAAAAAAACCATGAAAACGGTCGTATTATAGGATGTAGAATGATTCTATGGTGAGCAAAACTCATGTCGTGAAATGTTGGAAAATTTAAAAAAAAAAAACGCCATAGTATAGTATGTCGAAATTTTTCGATGAAAACATCAAATTTTTTTGAAGTTGAAAAAACCATGAAAACGGTCGTATTATAGCATGTAGAATGATTCTATGGTGAGCAAAAGTCATTTCGTGAAATGTTGGTAAATTTTACGAGAAAAAAAAACGCCATAGTATAGTATGTCGAAATTTTTCGATGAAAACATCAGATATTTTTCATGTTGAAAAAAACCATGAAAACGGTCGTATTATAAGATGTAGAATGAATCTATGGTGAGCAAAAATCGTGTCGTGAAATGTTGGAAAATTTTACAAAAAAAAAAAACGCCATAGTATAGTATGTCGAAATTTTTCGATGAAAACGTCAAATTGTTTTGAAGTTGAAAAAAAACATGAAAACTGTTGTATTATAGCATGTAGAATGATTCTATGGTGAGCAAAAGTCATTTCGTGAAATGTTGGAAAATTTTACAAAAAAAAAACGCCATAGTATAGTATGTCGAAATTTTTCGATGAAAACATCAAATTTTTTTGATGTTGAAAAACACCATCAAAATGGTCGTATTATAGCATGTAGAATGATTCTATGGTGAGCAAAAGTCATTTCGTGAAATGTTGGAAAATTTTACAAAAAAAAAACGCCATAGTATAGTATGTCGAAATTTTTCGATGAAAACGTCAAATTTTTTTGAAAGTTGAAAAAAACATGAAAACGGTTGTATTATAGCATGTAGAATGATTCTATGGTGAGCAAAAGTCATGTCGTGAAATGTTGGAAAATTTTACAAAAAACAAAACGCCATAGTATAGTATGTCGAAATTTTTCGATGAAAACGTCAGATATTTTTCATGTTGAAAAAAAACATCAAAACGGTCGTATTATAGGATGTAGAAGATTCTATGGTGAGCAAAACTCATGTCGTGAAATGTTGGAAAATTTTACAAAAAAAACGCCATAGTATAGTATGTCGAAATTTTTCGATGAAAACGTCAAATTTTTTGATGTTGAAAAAAACCAAGAAAACGGTCGTATTATAGCATGTAGAATGATTCTATGGTGAGCAATAGTCATTTCGTGAAATGTTGGAAAATTTTACAAAAAAAAAAACGCCATAGTATAGTATGTCGAAATTTTTCGATGAAAACATCAAAATTTTTTGATGTTGAAAAACACTATCAAAATGGTCGTATTATAGCATGTAGAATGATGCTATGGTGAGCAAAAGTCATTTCGTGAAATGTTGGTAAATTTTACAAAAAAAACGCCATAGTATAGTATGTCGAAATTTTTTAATGAAAACATCAAATTTTTTTAATGTTGAAAAAAAACCATCAAAATGGTCGTATTATAGCATGTAGAATGATTCTATAGTGAACAAAAGTCATTTCGTGAAATGTTGGTAAATTTTACAAAAAAAAAACGCCATAGTATAGTATGTCGAAATTTTTCGATGAAAACGTCCAATTTTTATGATGTTGAAAAAAAACAAGAAAACGGTCATATTATAGCATGTAGAATGATTCTATGGTGAGCAAAAGTCATTTCATGAAATGTTGGAAAATTTTGCAAAAAAGAAAGAAAGATATTCCTTTATTAGGCCCACAGTGGGGAAATTCAGTTTTACACTCTGTTGTTCACACAGTACATATACATGTCAATGGAGAGATGTCAGAGTGAGGGGGCTGCTCCTGACAAGCGCCCAGAGCAGTTGGGGGTTTGGTGCCTTGCTCAGGGGCACCTCGGCAGTGCCCAAGAGTAAACTGGCACCTCTCCAGCAACCAGTTTGTCTTGGTCCATGGGGGACTTGAACCAGTGACCTTCGCATCCTAACCCAAGTCCTTACGGACTGAGCTACTGCCATAGTATAGTATGTCAAAATTTTTCGATGAAAACGTCAATTTTTACGATGTTGAAAAAAACCATCAAAACGGTCGTATTATAGCATGTAGAATGATTCTATGGTGAGCAAAAGTCATTTCGTGAAATGTTGGTAAATTTTACGGGAAAAAAAAAACGCCATAGTATAGTATGTCGAAATTTTTCAATGAAAACGTCAAATTTTTACGATGTTGAAAAAAAACATCAAAACGGTCATATTATAGCATGTAGAATGATTCTATGGTGAGCAAAAGTCATTTCGTGAAATGTTGGTAAATTTTACGGGAAAAAAAAACGCCATAGTA
Organism: Pterois miles; assembly: GCA_947000775.1. NCBI lineage: Eukaryota > Metazoa > Chordata > Actinopteri > Perciformes > Scorpaenidae > Pterois > Pterois miles. The sequence continues at coordinate 16,685,391 of CAMQGK010000327.1, forward strand.
TACTATGTCGAAATTTTTCGATGAAAACATCAAATTTTTTTGATGTTGAAAAACACCATCAAAATGGTCGTATTATAGCATGTAGAATGATTCTATGGTGAGCAAAAGTCATTTCGTGAAATGTTGGAAAATTTTACAAAAAAAAAAAAACGCCATAGTATAGTATGTCGAAATTTTTCGATGAAAACATCCGATTTTTTTCATGTTGAAAAAAACTATGAAAACTGTCGTATTATAGCATGTAGAATGATTCTATGGTGAGCAAAAGTCATGTCGTGAAATGTTGGAAAATTTTACAAAAAACAAAACGCCATAGTATACTATGTCGAAATTTTTTGATGAAAACGTCAAATTTTTTTGAAAGTTGAAAAAAAACATGAAAACGGTTGTATTATAGCATGTAGAATGATTCTATGGTGAGCAAAAGTCATGTCGTGAAATGTTGGAAAATTTTACAAAAAACAAAACGCCATAGTATAGCATGTCGAAATTTTTCGATGAAAATGTCAATTCTTTTGATGTTGAAAAAAACCATCAAAACGGTCGTATTATAGCATGTAGAATGATTCTATAGTGAGCAAAAGTCATTTCGTGAAATGTTGGTAAATTTTACGAAAAAAAAAACGCCATAGTATAGTATGTCGAAATTTTTCGATGAAAACATCAAATTTTTTTGATGTTGAAAAACACCATCAAAATGGTCGTATTATAGCATGTAGAATGATTCTATGGTGAGCAAAAGTCATTTCGTGAAATGTTGGAAAATTTTACAAAAAAAAACGCCATAGTATAGTATGTCGAAATTTTTCGATGAAAACGTCAAATTTTTTTGAAAGTTGAAAAAAACATGAAAACGGTTGTATTATAGCATGTAGAATGATTCTATGGTGAGCAAAAGTCATGTCGTGAAATGTTGGAAAATTTTACAAAAAACAAAACGCCATAGTATAGTATGTCGAAATTTTTCGATGAAAACGTCAGATATTTTTCATGTTGAAAAAAACCATCAAAACGGTCGTATTATAGGATGTAGAATGATTCTATGGTGAGCAAAACTCATGTCGTGAAATGTTGGAAAATTTTACAAAAAAAAACGCCATAGTATAGTATGTCGAAATTTTTCGATGAAAACGTCAAATTTTTTGATGTTGAAAAAAACCAAGAAAACGGTCGTATTATAGCATGTAGAATGATTCTATGGTGAGCAAAAGTCATTTCGTGAAATGTTGGAAAATTTTACAAAAAAAAAAAACGCCATAGTATAGTATGTCGAAATTTTTCGATGAAAACATCAAAATTTTTTGATGTTGAAAAACACTATCAAAATGGTCGTATTATAGCATGTAGAATGATGCTATGGTGAGCAAAAGTCATTTCGTGAAATGTTGGTAAATTTTACAAAAAAAACGCCATAGTATAGTATGTCGAAATTTTTTGATGAAAACATCAAATTTTTTTAATGTTGAAAAAAACCATCAAAATGGTCGTATTATAGCATGTAGAATGATTCTATAGTGAACAAAAGTCATTTCGTGAAATGTTGGTAAATTTTACAAAAAAAAACGCCATAGTATAGTATGTCGAAATTTTTCGATGAAAACGTCCAATTTTTATGATGTTGAAAAAAAACAAGAAAACGGTCATATTATAGCATGTAGAATGATTCTATGGTGAGCAAAAGTCATTTCATGAAATGTTGGAAAATTTTGCAAAAAAGAAAGAAAGATATTCCTTTATTAGGCCCACAGTGGGGAAATTCAGTTTTACACTCTGTTGTTCACACAGTACATATACATGTCAATGGAGAGATGTCAGAGTGAGGGGGCTGCTCCTGACAAGCGCCCAGAGCAGTTGGGGGTTTGGTGCCTTGCTCAGGGGCACCTCGGCAGTGCCCAAGAGTAAACTGGCACCTCTCCAGCAACCAGTTTGTCTTGGTCCATGGGGGACTTGAACCAGTGACCTTCGCATCCTAACCCAAGTCCTTACGGACTGAGCTACTGCCATAGTATAGTATGTCAAAATTTTTCGATGAAAACGTCAATTTTTACGATGTTGAAAAAAACCATCAAAACGGTCGTATTATAGCATGTAGAATGATTCTATGGTGAGCAAAAGTCATTTCGTGAAATGTTGGTAAATTTTACGGGAAAAAAAAACGCCATAGTATAGTATGTCGAAATTTTTCAATGAAAACGTCAAATTTTTACGATGTTGAAAAAAAACATCAAAACGGTCATATTATAGCATGTAGAATGATTCTATGGTGAGCAAAAGTCATTTCGTGAAATGTTGGTAAATTTTACGGAAAAAAAAACGCCATAGTATACTATGTCGAAATTTTTCGATGAAAACATCAAATTTTTTTGATGTTGAAAAACACCATCAAAATGGTCGTATTATAGCATGTAGAATGATTCTATGGTGAGCAAAAGTCATTTCGTGAAATGTTGGAAAATTTTACAAAAAAAAAAAAAAGCCATAGTATAGTATGTCGAAATTTTTCGATGAAAACATCCGATTTTTTTCATGTTGAAAAAAACTATGAAAACTGTCGTATTATAGCATGTAGAATGATTCTATGGTGAGCAAAAGTCATGTCGTGAAATGTTGGAAAATTTTACAAAAAAACAAAACGCCATAGTATACTATGTCGAAATTTTCTGATGAAAACGTCAAATTTTTTTGAAAGTTGAAAAAAAAACATGAAAACGGTTGTATTATAGCATGTAGAATGATTCTATGGTGAGCAAAAGTCATGTCGTGAAATGTTGGAAAATTTTACAAAAAACAAAACGCCATAGTATAGCATGTCGAAATTTTTCGATGAAAATGTCAATTCTTTTGATGTTGAAAAAAACCATCAAAACGGTCGTATTATAGCATGTAGAATGATTCTATAGTGAGCAAAAGTCATTTCGTGAAATGTTGGTAAATTTTACAAAAAAAAAAAACGCCATAGTATAGTATGTCGAAATTTTTCGATGAAAACATCAAATTTTTTTGATGTTGAAAAACACCATCAAAATGGTCGTATTATAGCATGTAGAATGATTCTATGGTGAGCAAAAGTCATTTCGTGAAATGTTGGAAAATTTTACAAAAAAAACGCCATAGTATAGTATGTCGAAATTTTTCGATGAAAACATCAGATATTTTTCATGTTGAAAAAAAACATGAAAACGGTCATATTATAGGATGTAGAATGATTCTATGGTGAGCAAAACTCATGTCGTGAAATGTTGGAAAATTTTAAAAAAAAAAAACGCCATAGTATAGTATGTCGAAATTTTTCGATGAAAACATCAAATTTTTTTGAAGTTGAAAAAAACATCAAAACGGTCGTATTATAGCATGTAGAATGATTCTATGGTGAGCAAAAGTCATTTCGTGAAATGTTGGTAAATTTTACGAGAAAAAAAAACGCCATAGTATAGTATGTCGAAATTTTTCGATGAAAACATCAGATATTTTTCATGTTGAAAAAAACCATGAAAACGGTCGTATTATAAGATGTAGAATGATTCTATGGTGAGCAAAAATCGTGTCGTGAAATGTTGGAAAATTTTACAAAAAAAAAAACGCCACAGTATAGTATGTCGAAATTTTTCGATGAAAACATCAAATTTTTTTGAAGTTGAAAAAACCATGAAAACGGTCGTATTATAGCATGTAGAATGATTCTATGGTGAGAGAAACTCATGTCGTGAAATGTTGGAAAATTTTACAAAAAAAAAACGCCATAGTATAGTATGTCGAAATTTTTCGATGAAAACGTCAAATTTTTTTGAAGTTGAAAAAAAACATGAAAACTGTTGTATTATAGCATGTAGAATGATTCTATGGTGAGCAAAAGTCATTTCGTGAAATGTTGGTAAATTTTACGAAAAAAACGCCATAGTATAGTATGTCGAAATTTTTCGATGAAAATGTCAATTTTTTTGATGTTGAAAAAAAACATCAAAATGGTCGTATTATAGCATGTAGAATGATTCTATGGTGAGCAAAAGTCATTTCGTGAAATGTTGGTAAATTTTACAAAAAAAAAAAAAACGCCATAGTATAGTATGTCGAAATTTTTCGATGAAAACATCAAATTTTTTTGATGTTGAAAAACACCATCAAAATGGTCGTATTATAGCATGTAGAATGATTCTATGGTGAGCAAAAGTCATTTCCTGAAATGTTGGAAAATTTTACAAAAAAAAAAACACCATAGTATAGTATGTCGAAATTTTTCGATGAAAACATCCGATTTTTTTCATGTTGAAAAAACCATGAAAACTGTCGTATTATAGCATGTAGAATGATTCTATGGTGAGCAAAAGTCATTTCGTGAAATGTTGGAAAATTTTACAAAAAAAAACGCCATAGTATAGTATGTCGAAATTTTTCGATGAAAACATCAATTTTTTTTGATATTGAAAAACACTATCAAAATGGTCGTATTATAGCATGTAGAAAGATTCTATGGTGAGCAAAAGTCATTCCGTGAAATGTTGGTAAATTTTACAAAAAAAAAAACGCCATAGTATAGTATGTCGAAATTTTTCGATGAAAACGTCCAATTTTTATGATGTTGAAAAAAAACAAGAAAACGGTCATAATATAGCATATAGAATGATTCTATGGTGAGCAAAAGTCATTTCATGAAATGTTGGAAAATTTAGCAAAAAAGAAAGAAAGATATTCCTTTATTAGGCCCACAGTGGGGAAATTCAGTTTTACACTCTGTTGTTCACACAGTACATATACATGTCAATGGAGAGATGTCAGAGTGAGGGGGCTGCTCCTGACAAGCGCCCAGAGCAGTTGGGGGTTTGGTGCCTTGCTCAGGGGCACCTCGGCAGTGCCCAAGAGTAAACTGGCACCTCTCCAGCAACCAGTTTGTCTTGGTCCATGGGGGACTTGAACCAGTGACCTTCGCATCCTAACCCAAGTCCTTACAGACTGAGCTACTGCCATAGTATAGTATGTCAAAATTTTTCGATGAAAACGTCAATTTTTACGATGTTGAAAAAAAAAATCAAAACGGTCGTATTATAGCATGTAGAATGATTCTATGGTGAGGAAAAGTCATTTTGTGAAATGTTGGTAAATTTTACGAAAAAAAAAACGCCATAGTATAGTATGTCGAAATTTTTCGATGAAAATGTCAATTTTTTTGATGTTGAAAAAAACCATCAAAACGGTCGTATTATAGCATGTAGAATGATTCTATGGTGAGCAAAAGTCATGTCGTGAAATGTTGGAAAATTTTACAAAAAAAAAAAACCGCCATAGTATAGTATGTCGAAATTTTTCGATGAAAAAGTCAAATTTTTTTGATGTTGAAAAAAACCATCAAAATGGTCGTATTATAGCATGTAGAATGATTCTATGGTGAGCAAAAGTCATTTCGTGAAATGTTGGAAAATTTTACAAAAAAAAACGCCATAGTATAGTATGTCGAAATTTTTCGATGAAAACATCAGATATTTTTCATGTTGAAAAAAACCATGAAAACGGTCGTATTATAGGATGTAGAATGATTCTATGGTGAGCAAAACTCATGTCGTGAAATGTTGGAAAATTTTACAAAAAAAAACGCCATAGTATAGTATGTCGAAATTTTTCGATGAAAACATCAAATTTTTTTGAAGTTGAAAAAACCATGAAAACGGTCGTATTATAGCATGTAGAATGATTCTATGGTGAGCAAAAGTCATTTCGTGAAATGTTGGTAAATTTTACGAAAAAAAAAACGCCATAGTATAGTATGTCGAAATTTTTCGATGAAAACATCAGATATTTTTCATGTTGAAAAAAAACATGAAAACGGTCGTATTATAGGATGTAGAATGATTCTATGGTGAGCAAAAGTCATGTCGTGAAATGTTGGAAAATTTTACAAAAAAAAAAACGCCATAGTATAGTATGTCGAAATTTTTCGATGAAAACATCAAATTTTTTTGATGTTGAAAAAACCATGAAAACGGTCGTATTATAGCATGTAGAATGATTCTATGGTGAGCAAAAGTCATTTCGTGAAATGTTGGAAAATTTTACAAAAAAAAAAAACGCCATAGTATAGTATGTCGAAATTTTTCGATGAAAACGTCAGATATTTTTCATGTTGAAAAAAACCATCAAAACGGTCGTATTATAGGATGTAGAATGATTCTATGGTGAGCAAAACTCATGTCGTGAAATGTTGGAAAATTTTACAAAAAAAAAACGCCATAGTATAGTATGTCGAAATTTTTCGATGAAAACGTCAAATTTTTTTGATGTTGAAAAAAAACATCAAAACGGTCGTATTATAGCATGTAGAATGATTCTATGGTGAGCAAAAGTCATTTCGTGAAATGTTGGTAAATTTTACAAAAAAAAAAACGCCATAGTATAGTATGTCGTATTTTTTCGATGAAAACGTCCAATTTTTTTGATGTTGAAAATAAACATGAAAACGGTCATACTATAGCATGTAGAATGATTCTATGGTAAGCAAAAGTCATTTCGTGAAATGTTGGTAAATTTTAAGAAAAAAAAACGCCATAGTATAGTATGTCGAAATTTTTCGATGAAAACGTCAAATTTTAACGATGTTGAAAAAAAAAACATCAAAACGGTCATATTATAGCATGTAGAATGATTCTATGGTGAGCAATAGTCATTTCGTGAAATGTTGGAAAATTTTACAAAAAAAAAAACGCCATAGTATAGTATGTCGAAATTTTTCGATGAAAACATCAAATTTTTTTGATGTTGAAAAAAAAACCATCAAAACGGTCGTATTATAGCATGTAGAATGATTCTATGGTGAGCAAAAGTCATTTCGTGAAATGTTGGAAAATTTTACAAAAAAAAAAACGCCATAGTATAGTATGTCGAAATTTTTCGATGAAAACATCCAATTTTTTTGATGTTGAAAAAAACCATGAAAACGGTCGTATTATAGCATGTAGAATGATTCTATGGTGAGCAAAAGTCATTTCGTGAAATGTTGGAAAATTTTACAAAAAAAACCGCCATAGTATAGTATGTCGAAATTTTTCGATGAAAACGTCAAATTTTTTTGAATGTTGAAAAAAACATGAAAACGGTCGTATTATAGCATGTAGAATGATTCTATGGTGAGCAAAAGTCATGTCGTGAAATGTTGGAAAATTTTACAAAAAAAAAAAACGCCATAGTATAGTATGTCGAAATTTTTCGATGAAAACATCAAATTTTTTATGATGTTGAAAAACACCATCAAAATGGTCGTATTATAGCATGTAGAATGATTCTATAGTGAACAAAAGTCATTTTGTGAAATGTTGGTAAATTTTAAAAAAAAAACGCCATAGTATAGTATGTCGAAATTTTTCGATGAAAACATCAGATATTTTTCATGTTGAAAAAAACCATGAAAATGGTCGTATTATAGGATGTAGAATGATTCTATGGTGAGCAAAACTCATGTCGTGAAATGTTGGAAAATTTTACAAAAAAAAACCCATTGTATAGTATGTCGAAATTTTTCGATGAAAACATCCAATTTTTTTCATGTTGAAAAAAACCATGAAAACGGTCGTATTATAGCATGTAGAATGATTCTATGGTGAGCAAAAGTCATGTCGTGAAATGTTGGAAAATTTTACAAAAAAAAAAAAACCGCCATAGTATAGTATGTCGAAATTTTTCGATGAAAACGTCAAATTTTTTTGAGGTTGAAAAAAAACATCAAAACGGTTGTATTATAGCATGTAGAATGATTCTATGGTGAGCAAAAGTCATTTTGTGAAATGTTGGTAAATTTTACGAAAAAAAAACGCCATAGTATAGTATGTCGAAATTTTTCGATGAAAACGTCAATTTTTTTTATGTTGAAAAAAAAACAAGAAAACGGTCGTATTATAGCATGTAGAATGATTCTATGGTGAGCAAAAGTCATTTCGTGAAATGTTGGAAAATTTTACAAAATAAAAAAACGCCATAGTATAGTATGTCGAAATTTTTCGATGAAAAAATCAAATTTTTTTGATGTTGAAAAAAAACATCAAAATGGTCGTATTATAGCATGTAGAATGATTCTATAGTGAACAAAAGTCATTTCGTGAAATGTCGAAAAATTTTACCAAAAAATGCCATAGTATAGTATGTCGAAATTTTTCGATGAAAACGTCAAATTTTTACGATGTTGAAAAAAAAACATCAAAACGGTCGTATTATAGCATGTAGAATGATTCTATGGTGAGCAAAAGTCATTTCGTGAAATGTTGGTAAATTTTGCGAATAAAAACGCCATAGTATAGTATGTCGAAATTTTTCGATGAAAACGTCAAATTTTTACGATGTTGAAAAAAAACATCAAAACGGTCGTATTATAGCATGTAGAATGATTCTATGGTGAGGAAAAGTCATTTTGTGAAATGTTGGTAAATTTTACGAGAAAAAAAACGCCATAGTATAGTATGTCGAAATTTTTCGATGAAAATGTCAAATTTTTACGATGTTGAAAAAAACCATGAAAACGGTCGTATTATAGCATGTAGAATGATTCTATGGTGAGAAAAACTCATGTCGTGAAATGTTGGAAAATTTTACAAAAAAAAACGCCATAGTATAGTATGTCGAAATTTTTCGATGAAAACATCAAATTTTTTTGAAGTTGAAAAAAAACATGAAAACGGTCGTATTATAGCATGTAGAATGATTCTATGGTGAGCAAAAGTCATTTCGTGAAATGTTGGAAAATTTTACAAAAAAAAAAAACGCCATAGTATAGTATGTCGAAATTTTTCGACGAAAACGTCAATTTTTTTGATGTTGAAAAAAAACATGAAAACGGTCGTATTATAGCATGTAGAATGATTCTATGGTGAGCAAAAGTCATTTCGTGAAATGTTGGAAAATTTTACAAAAAAAAAAACCGCCATAGTATAGTATGTCGAAATTTTTCGATGAAAACATCAGATATTTTTTCATGTTGAAAAAAACCATGAAAACGGTCGTATTATAGGATGTAGAATGATTCTATGGTGAGAGAAACTCATGTCGTGAAATGTTGGAAAATTTTACAAAAAAAAACGCCATAGTATAGTATGTCGAAATTTTTCGATGAAAACGTCAAATTGTTTTGAAGTTGAAAAAAAACATGAAAACTGTTGTATTATAGCATGTAGAATGATTCTATGGTGAGCAAAAGTCATTTCGTGAAATGTTGGTAAATTTTACGAGAAAAAAAAAACGCCATAGTATAGTATGTCGAAATTTTTCGATGAAAACATCAGATTTTTTTGATGTTGAAAAAAAACATGAAAACGGTCGTATTATAGGATGTAGAATGATTCTATGGTGAGCAAAAGTCATTTCGTGAAATGTTGGAAAATTTTACAAAAAAAAAACGCCATAGTATAGTATGTCGAAATTTTTCGATGAAAACATCAAATTTTTTTGATGTTGAAAAAAACCATCAAAACGGTCGTATTATAGCATGTAGAATGATTCTATGGTGAGCAAAAGTCATTTCGTGAAATGTTGGAAAAATTTTTATAAAAAAAACGCCATAGTATAGTATGTCGAAATTTTTCGATGAAAACATCAAATTTTTTTGATGTTGAAAAAAACCATGAAAATGGTCGTATTATAGCATGTAGAATGATTCTATGGTGAGCAAGAGTCATTTCGTGAAATGTTGGTAAATTTTACACAAAAAAAACGCCATAGTGTAGTATGTCGAAATTTTTCGATGAAAACGTCCAATTTTTTTGATGTTGAAAAAAAACATGAAAACGGTCATATTATAGCATGTAGAATGATTCTATGGTAAGCAAAAGTCATTTCGTGAAATGTTGGAAAATTTTGCAAAAAAAAAACACCGTAATATAGTATGTTGAAATTTTTCGACGAAAACATAAATTTTTTTGAAGTTGAAAAAATCCATGAAAACGGTCGTATTATAGCATGTAGAATGATTCTATGGTGAGCAAAAGTCATTTCGTGAAATGTTGGTAAATTTTAAGAGAAAAAAAAAAACGCCATAGTATAGTATGTCGAAATTTTTCGATGAAAACGTCAAATTTTTACGATGTTGAAAAAAACATCAAAACGGTCGTTTTATAGCATGTAGAATGATTCTATGGTGAGCAAAACTCATGTCGTGAAATGTTGGAAAATTTTACATACAAAAAAAAACGCCATAGTATAGTATGTCGAAATTTTTAGATGAAAACATCAAATTTTTTTATGTTGAAAAAAACCATCAAAATGGTCCTTTTACAGCATGTAGAATGATTCCATGGTGAGCAACAGTCATTTCGTGAAATATTGGAAAATTTTACAAAAAAAACCCGCCATAGTATAGTATGTCGAAATTTTTCGATGAAAACGTCAAATTTTTACGATGTTGAAAAAAAACATGAAAACGGTCGTATTATAGGATGTAGAATGATTCTATGGTGAGCAAAACTCATGTCTTGAAATGTTGGAAAATTCTAAAAAAAAAAACGCCATAGTATAGTATGTCGAAATTTTTCGATGAAAACGTCAAATTTTTTCGATGTTGAAAAAAAACATCAAAACGGTCGTATTATAGCATGTAGAATGATTCTATGGTGAGGAAAAGTCATTTTGTGAAATGTTGGTAAATTTTACGAAAAAAAAACGCCATAGTATATAGTATGTCGAAATTTTTCGATGAAAATGTCAATTTTTTTGATGTTGAAAAAAAACATCAAAATGGTCGTATTATAGCATGTAGAATGATTCTATGGTGAGCAAAAGTCATTTCGTGAAATGTTGGAAAATTTTAGAAAAAAAAACCCCTAGTATGGTATGTCGAAATTTTTCGATGAAAACGTAAATTTTTTTTGAAGTTGAAAAAATCCATGAAAACGGTCGTATTATAGCATGTAGAATGATTCTATGGTGAGCAAAAGTCATTTCGTGAAATGTTGAAAAATTTTACAAAAAAAAACGCCATAGTATAGTATGTCGAAATTTTTCGATGAAAACGTCCAATTTTTTTGATGTTGAAAAAAAAACATCAAAATGGTCGTATTATAGCATGTAGAATGATTCTATGGTGAGCAAAAGTATTTCATGAAATGTTGAAAAATTTTGCAAAAAAAAAAAAAAATTTTTTTTGGCGTGGGGAATTAGTTTTACACTCTGTTGTACACAGTAATATACAGAATGGAGAGATATCAGAGTGGGGGGCTGCTTGAAGGAGAGAGTTGGAGGTTTGGTGTAGGGGCACTCGGAGTGAAGAGTAACGGCAGCAGTTTGTTGGTATGGGGCTTGACAGGCTGTCTCAAGTTGGGGCACTGCCATAGTATAGTATGTCGAAATTTTTCGATGAAAACATCAATTTTTTTGATGTTGAAAAAAAACAAGAAAAGGTCATATTATAGCATGTAGAATGATTCTATGGTGGGCAAAAGTCATTTCGTGAAATGTTGGAAAATTTTACAAAAAAAAAAAACGCCATAGTATAGTATGTCGAAATTTTTCGATGAAAACATCCGATTTTTTTATGTTGAAAAAAAAATAATGTGTATTATAGTGTAGAATGATTCTTGGTGAGCAAAAGTCATTTCGTGAAATGTTGAAAAATTTTACCAAAAAATGCATAGAAGGTGTGGTAAAAGAATATCATAAAAGTTGAATTATTTCAGCCTTAAAGTGACTTGCATATATATTCATGATGAGCCATGTTCATGTTTTTTCTTTTATTTTGATATTTATAAGTGAACTAATGACTCCAAATTGGTATCTAAAAAATTAGAATATTGAAAAGGCAATAAAAAAAAAATCTTTTTTTAGAAATGTTGGCAACTGAAAAGAATGAACATGAAAAGTGCACATGTATAGCACTCAATACTTAGTTGGGCTCTTTGTAATCTGCATTAAGGGGTGGTGGTGATAGTTGTGGCACTGTAGGTGTTTGAGAGCCAGGTTGCTCTGTGTGTTTGTTCTGCATTGTTGGGTCTGGTTTGCATCTTCTTCACAATACCCCATAGATTTTTTGGGTTAAGGTAGGTTTGTGGAAAAGAGGGATGGTTTGAACCAGGTTGGTGGTTGGATGTGTGAGGTGCAAGTTGTTGAAAAGTGAAATCTGAAAGTGGAGAGAGGAAAATGAAGTGCTTTTTGGAGGGCTGCATGTGGAGGAAAAGAGTGGGCGGAGTGTGGTTGACGGTGGAACTTTCCTGGCTGCACGTGGTTTGTGTTTGGCGGGGTAAAGGAAATGAAAATGTTAGAAAACATCTTGGCTGGGCGCTTTTGTCTTGGCAGGCGAGCGCTTCTTATGGTTTCTTGTTAAGAGTGGTTGACACAGGAATGCGAGCTGATCCATGTCTTTTGCTCTTTGTGGTGGTTCTTGAAGCGTGACTCAGTGCAGTCCCTCTTTGTGGTCTAATTTTTGAATGGGTTTGTGTTTTTGAGGGTGCGGTTTCTAGAGCTTGTCATTTTTTCTCCAATTTTTCCGTCTTCGCTGTCTGTTATGTGTTGGACAGAGCTCTGTGACAGCCAGCTTCTTTAGCAATCACCTTTTGTGTCTTGCCCTCCTTGTACAAGGTGTCAATGGTCATCTTTTGGACAACTGTTAAGTCAGAACTCTTCCCCATGATTGAGGAGCCTTCAGAACATGACTGGGGACTTTTAAGGCTTTGAGGTGTTTTGGTTATCAGCTGATTAGTGTGGCACCAGGTGTCTTCTATATTGAGCCTTTTCAGAATATTCTAATTTTCTGAGATACTGAATTTGGTGTTTTCATTGCTGTCAGTTATAATAATAAAAATGAAAATGAATAAACACTTGAAATATATCACTATGTGTGGAAGGAAAGTATACAGTATACAAGTTTCACTTTTTGAATGGAATTACTGAAATAATTCAACTTTTTGATGATATTCTAATTTATTGGCCAGCACCTGTATAGTATGTCGAAATTTTTCGATGAAAACGTCAAATTTTTACGATGTTGAAAAAAAACATCAAAACGGTCGTATTATAGCATGTAGAATGATTCTATGGTGAGCAAAAGTCATTTTGTGAAATGTTGGTAAATTTTACGAATAAAAACGCCATAGTATAGTATGTCAAAATTTTTCGATGAAAACATCAAATCTTTTTGATGTTGAAAAAAAACATCAAAATGGTCGTATTATAGCATGTAGAATGATTCTATGGTGAACAAAAGTCATTTCGTGAAATGTTGGAAAATTTTACAAAAAAAAAAAACGCCATAGTATAGTATGTCGAAATTTTTCGATGAAAACGTCAAATTTTTACGATGTTGAAAAAAAACATGAAAACGGTCGTATTATAGCATGTAGAATGATTCTATGGTGAGAGAAATTCATGTCGTGAAATGCTGGAAAATTTTACAAAAAAAAACGCCATAGTATAGTATGCCGAAATTTTTCGATGAAAACGTCAAATTGTTTTGAAGTTGAAAAAAAACATGAAAACTGTTGTATTATAGCATGTAGAATGATTCTATGGTGAGCAAAAGTCATTTCGTGAAATGTTGGAAAATTTTACAAAAAAAAACGCCATAGTATAGTATGTCGAAATTTTTCGATGAAAACGTCAAATTTTTTTGAAAGTTGAAAAAAACATGAAAACGGTTGTATTATAGCATGTAGAATGATTCTATGGTGAGCAAAAGTCATTTCCTGAAATGTTGGAAAATTTTACAAAAAAAAAAAAAACGCCATAGTATAGTATGTCGAAATTTTTCGATGAAAACATCAAATTTTTTTGAAGTTGAAAAAACCATGAAAACAGTCGTATTATAGCATGTAGAATGATTCTATGGTGAGAGAAACTCATGTCGTGAAATGTTGGAAAATTTTACAAAAAAAAAAGCCATAGTATAGTATGTCAAAATTTTTCGATGAAAACGTCAAATTGTTTTGAAGTTGAAAAAAAACATGAAAACGGTTGTATTATAGCATGTAGAATGATTCTATGGTGAGCAAAAGTCATTTCGTGAAATGTTGGTAAATTTTACGAGAAAAAAAAACGCCATAGTATAGTATGTCGAAATTTTTCGATGAAAACGTCAAATTTTTTTGATGTTGAAAAAAAACAACAAAACGGTCGTATTATAGCATGTAGAATGATTCTATGGTGAGCAAAAGTCATTTCGTGAAATGTTGGAAAATTTTACAAAAAAAAAAAAAACGCCATAGTAGAGTATGTCGAAATTTTTCGATGAAAACATCAAATTTTTTTGATGTTGAAAAAACACCATCAAAATGGTCGCATTATAGCATGTAGAATGATTCTATGGTGAGCAAAAGTCATTTCGTGAAATGTTGGAAAATTTTGCAAAAAAACGCCATAATATAGTGTCGAAATTTTTCGATGAAAATATAAATTTTTTTTGAAGTTGAAAAAATCCATGAAAACCGTCGTATTATAGCATGTAGAATGATTCTATGGTGAGCAAAAGTCATTTCGTGAAATGTTGGTAAATTTTAAGAGAAAAAAAACGCCATAGTATAGTATGTCGAAATTTTTCGATGAAAACGTCAAATTTTTACGATGTTGAAAAAAAACATGAAAACGGTCATATTATAGCATGTAGAATGATTCTATGGTGAGCAAAAGTCATGTCGTGAAATGTTGGAAAATTTTACAAAAAAAAAAAAACGCCATAGTATAGTATGTCGAAATTTTTCGATGAAAACGTCAAATTTTTACGATGTTGAAAAAAAACGTCAAAACGGTCGTATTATAGCATGTAGAATGATTCTATGGTGAGGAAAAGTCATTTTGTGAAATGTTGGTAAATTTTACGAAAAAAAAACGCCATAGTATAGTATGTCGAAATTTTTCGATGAAAATGTCAATTTTTTTGATGTTGAAAAAAAACATCAAAATGGTCGTATTATAGCATGTAGAATGATTCTATGGTGAGCAAAAGTCATGTCGTGAAATGTTGGAAAATTTTACAAAAAACAAAACTCCATAGTATAGTATGTCGAAATTTTTCGATGAAAACGTCAAAATTTTACGATATTGAAAAAAAACATCAAAACGGTCGTATTATAGCATGTAGAATGATTCTATGGTGAGGAAAAGTCATTTTGTGAAATGTTGGTAAATTTTACGAAAAAAAACGCCATAAAAGTCGAAATTTTTCGATGAAAATGTCAATTTTTTTGATGTTGAAAAAAACCATCAAAATGGTCGTATTATAGCATGTAGAATGATTCTATGGTGAGCAAAAGTCATGTCGTGAAATGTTGGAAAATTTTAAGAGAAAAAAAAACGCCATAGTATAGTATGTAGAATTTTCTCAATGAAAACGTCAAATTTTTACGATGTTGAAAAAAAACATGAAAACGGTCGTATTATAACATGTAGAATGATTCTGAGCAAAAGTCATTTCGTGAAATGTTGGAAAATTTTACAAAAAAAAACCCGCCATAGTATAGTATGTCGAAATTTTTCGATGAAAACATCAAATTTTTTTGATGTTGAAAAACACCATCAAAATGGTCGTATTATAGCATGTAGAATGATTCTATAGTGAACAAAAGTCATTTCGTTAAATGTTGGTAAATTTTACAAAAAAACCGCCATAGTATAGTATGTCGAAATTTTTCGATGAAAACATCAAATTTTTTTTGACGTTGAAAAAAGCCATCAAAATGGTCGTATTATAGCATGTTGAATCATTCTATGGTGAGCAACAGTCATTTCGTGAAATATTGGAAAATTTTACAAAAAAAAAACCCGCCATAGTATGTCGAAAATTTTCGATGAATACGTCAAATTTTTTTGATGTTAAAAAAAACATGAAAACGGTCGCATTATATTATGTAGAATGATTGTATGGTAAGCAAAAGTCATTTCGTGAAATGTTGGAAAATTTTGCAAAAAAACGCCATACTATAGTACAGGGGTGTCCAAACTTTTGGCAAAGAGGGCCATATTTGGTGAGGTTAAAATGTGTGGGGGCCGACCATTCAGCCTGACACTCTTTGAACCATTAACATAACAGAATAACAGGTATCTTATTGGAGGCCATATCAACCTGTGTATCAGCCCTTCTTTCATTTCAACTGAACATCAAAAATAAAAAAAAACAAAAATATGAAATGGAAAAATGAGTGCTAGACCAAATTAGATTTTAATATTTAATGTTGAGTATTTGTATATTTGTTTCTTAAGACCCTAATGTTTGTTATCAATAAATATGAAGACAGTTTAGTTTGTTATACAAGAGACAGTTTGATTGTCAGTTGAAAAACAAGAACAAATGATCCATGGATTGAAAAGACTCAGAGCATATTCATTAAAAAAGAAAATAATAGAAGTGATTCACCTCAGAAGACTAAACATATAACTTGTCCGCACTAATGTGAAGGGTGGCTCTGAGATCTGGACTACAGTCAGTAGACCAGGTCTGGCTCTAAAGCAGTGGTTCTGATGCGCAGACGTCACGCAGGTGAGAGTCTCTTAATCTGGTCCTCAGGCGGTTCTTGGACGTCTTCTCGCATGTATGTCGAGCCAAACGAGCTCAGCATTTTCTTAGCAACTGTTTGAATCTCTGGGAACCTGCCTTCATCCAGCTGACGGTAAAAGTTGACAAAGTGAGCTGTTGGTGCCGACCGCGACTCTCCGCATCACACTGCAGCTCAATGCGGTCCAGCTGGAGGAGGTCTGGAGCGTCATCGGAGAAAGGAGTCCACGGAGAAAGGAGAGTTAAACAGCCTGATCTCCTTTTCAACAGCTGAAAAATCCCGAAAGCGGCGTTAAAACTCCTCAGCCAGAGATGAGGTGTCTGCTGCATACCTCCTCAATTTCGCACCGATTGAAAAAAAACATGAAAACGGTCGTATAATAGCAGGTAGAATGATTCTATGGTGAGCAAAACTCATGTCGTAAAATGTTGGAAAATTTTACGAGAAAAAAAACGGCATAGTATAGTATGTGGAAATTTTTCGATGAAAATGTCAAATTTTTTTGATATTGAAAAAAACCATAAAAACTGTCGTATTATAGCATGTAGAATGATTCTATGGTGAGCAAAAGTCATTTCGTGAAATGTTGGTAAATTAAAAAAAAAAAAAAAAAAACGCCATAGTATATAGTATGTCGAAATTTTTCGATGAAAACGTCAAATTTTTTTGAAGTTGGAAAAAAACATGAAAACGGTCGTATTATAGCATGTAGAATGATTCTATGGTGAGCAAAAGTCATTTCGTGAAATGTTGGTAAATTTTACAAAAAAAAAACCCCATAGTATAGTATGTCGAAATTTTTCGATGAAAACGTCAAATTTTTTGATGTTGAAAAAAAAACATGAAAATGGTCGTATTATAGCATGTAGAATGATTCTATGGTGAGCAAAAGTCATTTCGTGAAATGTTGAAAAATTTTACCAAAAAAAGGCCATACTATAGTATGTCGAAATTTTTCGATGAAAACATAAAATTTTTTTGATGTTGAAAAAAACCATGAAAACTGTCGTATTATAGCATGTAGAATGATTCTATGGTGAGCAAAAGTCATTTCGTGAAATGTTGGTAAATTCTACGAAAAAAAAACCCATTTTATAGTAAGTCGAAAACTTTCGATGAAAATGTAAATTTTTTTTGATGTTGAAAAAAACATGAAAACGGTCGCATTATAGCATGTAGAATGATTCTATGGTGAGCAAAAGTCATTTTGTGAAATGTTGTAAAATTTTGCAAAAAAACGCCATAGTATAGTATGTCGAAATTTTTCGACGAAAACGTCAAATTTTTTTGAAGTTGAAAAAAAAAACATGAAAACGGTTGTATTATAGCATGTAGAATGATTCTATGGTGAGCAACAGTCATTTCATGAGATATTGGAAAATTTTACAAAAAAAACGGCATAGTATAGTATGTCGAAATTTTTCGATGAAAACGTAAATATTTTTTCAAGTTGAAAAAAAAACATGAAAACGGTCGTATTATAGCATGTAGAATGATTCTATGGTGAGCAAAAGTCATTTCGTGAAATGTTGGTCAATTTTACGAAAATAAACGCCATAGTATAGTATGTCGAAATTTTTGATGAAAACGTCAATTTTTTTGATGTTGAAAAAAAACATGAAAACGGTCGTATTATAGCATGTAGAATGATTCTATGGTGAGCAAAAGTCATTTCGTGAAATGTTGGAAAATTTTACAAAAAAACCACCTCAGTACAGTATGTCGAAATTTTTCGATAAAAACGTCAAATTTTTATGATGTTGAAAAAAAAACATGAAAATGGTCGTATTATAGCATGTAGAATGATTCTATGGTGAGCAAAAGTCATTTCGTGAAATGTTGGTAAATTTTACAAAAAAAAAAACGCCATAGTATAGTACAGTCACCTTTCGCGACTTCGCTGATTTTTTTTACAGTGCATTTATTGTGCTGAATCCTTATTGAAAAAGAAAGAGTGCCAACAACTACCCATAACGATGTTGTTCTCTCGGAGAAAGACTCCTGCGCAGCCTGCAGTTGAAACAGACGCTACAGTGCAGCGGAGTGAGGACGGAGAGGCACAGCTGGAGGGACTGTGAAATACGCGAGTGACTGTTTCCAACCTTGTATTCATTACTATACTGTACTGTATTCAAATTATTGTTTTACAATGCCGTTCTTTAAACTATCATAGTTATTTGTAAGAAAACGTTAATATTTTTATTTCTTAAACAAATTTTGGGCCTGAAAACAGGTTTTGATTTTTGTTTTCATTCTATAGTACAGTATTGCATTGTAAAATAATAGTAAAAAATAAAGCTGACTACTTCACGGATTTCACCTATCGCGGGTTATTTTTGGAACGCAACTCCCGCGATAAACGAGGGTTCACTGTATGTCGAAATTTTTCGATGAAAACGTCAAATTTTTTGGAAGTTGAAAAAAAACATGAAAACGGTCGTATTATAGCATGTAGAATGATTCGATGGTGAGCAAAAGTCAATTCGTGAAATGTTGGAAAATTTTACAAAAAAAACGCCATAGTATAGTACAGATGTGTCAAACTCAAGGCCCGCGGACCAAATCCAACCCGCCACCTCAATTTATGTGGCCCGCGAGGGCTTGCAACGAATATGGAATGCATATCATTCAATTCTATGCCGCTTCACAGAAGTAGTGTCCTT
Source organism: Pterois miles (assembly GCA_947000775.1). NCBI lineage: Eukaryota > Metazoa > Chordata > Actinopteri > Perciformes > Scorpaenidae > Pterois > Pterois miles. Next base: position 16,704,496 of record CAMQGK010000327.1, read on the forward strand.
AAACTGCATGTCCCACAATGCATCTCGATTTTTTGACATGCGCACTGTAGTGTCTCAGTCTCAGCGGTTTCCAGCAGTAGCGCAGTGTTGCCAATTTAGCAACTTAGTCGCTATATTTAGCCAGTTTTCAAACCTCTCGACCCCTCTTTCAAATAAGAAATTAGCGACAAATCTAACGAGTTTTGCTGGTGTTACTGGAGACTTTTGGAGACTCTCATGAAAGCAGGTATCATTCTTCCTCTTCTCAACAAGCAGCGGGTGCTGCCGTGGACCCCTCCCCGATCCCAAAGCAGTCACAAGCGGCACAGTCCTCGTCAGCAGTCCCTCCTAGCTGCAGTCTCTGTTCACCCCTTCGCATCCAGACTGAATGAATCACGCATGCACAAAGCCGCCGCTGGCTGATGTAAATGTAAAATTTTGGGAATCAAACCCTGAATTTAAAAATTTAGGAAAAAAAGAAGTTACTCCGCCAGAGTGTCCCCTTTGGGTCACTTTTGCTGGTCCCAAGCCTGGATAAAGGAGGAGGGTTGAATTGTGGTATTAAAAAAAAAAAAAAAAAAAAAAACCAGAACTGACAGAAGAAAGTTCATTTGTAGTTCTAAACATATTTAGGGAATTGTTTTACTCACTTTTTGTCTTCAGAGCTAGTTGCTAAATAAATTATTACTAAAACTAATCATAATCAAATGCAGAAGCAATTTTGTAAAATGATCAAGAGTAGATATATTTATATACCGGTAGTCTTATAATTACAACTGGCCCTTTGAGGGCAGCCATAATGCTGATGTGGCCCTGGATGAAATTGAGTTTGACGCCCCTGTACTATAATGTGACTTTTTTCAACTACTATACTATGACTTTTTTTCAACATCCTATACTATGATTTTTTTAACATACTATACTATGACTTTTTTCAGAATACTATACTATGACATTTTTTTCAACCTCCTATACTATGACTGTTTTTCAACCTCCTATACTATGACTTTTTAACATACTATACTATGACTTTTTTCAACATACTATACTATGACTTTTTTCAACATGCTATACTATGACATTTTTTCAACATACTATAGTATGACTTTTTTCAACAAACTATACTGTGTTTTTTTCAACATACTATACTATGACATTTTTTCAATATACTATACTATCTTTTTTTCAACATCCTATACTATGACTTTTTTCAGAATACTATACTATGACTTTTTTTCAACATCCTATACTATGACTTTTTTCAACATACTATACTATGACTTTTTTCAACATACTATACTGACATTTTCCAAATTTTGGCATCTTGACATGATATCTATGCTTTTTCAACATACTATACTGACATTTTCCCAACATACTATACTACTATACATACTATACATTTTTTACAACACACTACATAATGAATTTTTTCAACATACTATACTATGACTTTGTTCAACATACTATACTGTGATTTTTTTCAACATACTGTACTATGACATTTTTTCAACATATTATACTATGACTTTTTTCAACATAATATACTATGACATTTTCCCAACATACTATACTATGAATTGTTTCAACATGCTATACTATGACATTTTTTCAACATACTATATTATGACTTTTTTCAACATACTATACTAAGAATTTTTTTTAAAATACTATACACTGATTTTTTTTCAACATACTATACACTGACTTTTTTCAACTTACTAAACAATGAATTTTTTAAAATACTATACTATGACATTTTTTCGACACTATATTATGACTTTTTTCAACATACTATACTATGACACTTCCGACACACTATACAATGACTTTTTTCAACATGCTATACACTGACTTTTTTATAACACACTATACTATGACTTTTTTTCAATATACTATACACTGACTTTTTTCAACATCCTACACTATGAATTTTTAACATACTATACTATGACATTTTTTCTACACTATATTATGACTTTTTTCAACATACTATACTATGAATTTTTTTATATACTATACTATGAATTTTTTTCCACATAATGTACTATGACTTTTTTTACTATGACATTTTTTGAACATACTACATTATCAATTTTTTCGACATACTATACTATGACTTTTTTCAACAAACTATACTATGACTTTTATCGTCACATTATACTATAACTTATTGAAACATACTATAATATGACTTTTTTTACTATGACATTTTTTCAGCATAGTACACTGAGAATTTTTTCAACATACTATACAATGACTTTTTTTGGGGGCGGCAGTAGCTCAGTCTGTAGGGAGTTGGCTTGGGAACCGGAGGGTCACCGGTTCAAGTCCCGACATGGACCAAAAAAACTGAGTGTGAACTGGTAGCTGGAGAGGTGCCAGTTTACCTCTTGGGCACTGCCGAGGTGCCCCTGAGCAAGGCACCAAACCCCCAACTGCTCGGGGCGCTTGTCAGGAGCAGCCCCCTCACTCTGACATCTCTCCATTAATGCATGTATGTGTGTTTCAGGTCTGCATGTACCATGTATGAGTTAAAACAGAGTGTAAATTGAATTTCCCCATTGTGGGACTAATAAAGGTTGATCTTCTTCTTCTTCTTCTTCTTCTTCCAACATACTATGACATTTTCCCAACATCCTATAGTATGATTTTTTTCAACATCCTATACTCAGATTTTTTTCAACATACTATACTATGACTTTTTTCAACATACTATAATATGATTTTTTTCAACATACAATAATATTACTTTTTTTTTTTTTTTTTTTTCAACATACTATACTATTGTTTTTCAACATACTATACTAGGAACTTTTTCGACATACACTCCTGATCAAAATCTTAAGACCAGTTAAAAAATCGCAAGAATTTGCATTTTGCACTGTTGTATCTTAAGAAGGTTCTAAGTAGAGTTTCAAAATGCAAAAAGAAGAAATGGGAACAAGAGACCAAATGTTTTGAGCAGGCAATTTATTGAAAAGAACAATTTAACTTGGGGGCGGCAGTAGCTCAGTCTGTAGGGAGTTGGCTTGGGAACCGGAGGGTCACCGGTTCAAGTCCCGACATGGACTAAGAACTGAGTGTGAACTGGTAGCTGGAGAGGTGCCAGTTTACCTCTTGGGCACTGCCGAGGTGCCCCTGAGCAAGGCACCAAACCCCCAACTGCTCGGGGCGCTTTTCAGGAGCAGCCCCATCACTCTGACATCTCTCCATTGTTGCATGTGTGTGTTCGGGTCTGCATGTACCTTGTATAAGTTAACAACAGAGTGTAAAAATTGAATTTCCCCTCGTGGGACTAATAAAGGATTATCTTCTTCTTATCTTCTAACTAAAATAGGCTGTTCATCAGCTGATCAAAAGTTTAAGACCATATGCAAAATGACTGTCTTACTGCGTCCAACCTCAGCAGCGATGGCACGCTGTGAGAGGCCTTGTCTATGCAGCTCAACAATCCTGCCACGTTCGAAGGCAGTGAGTTTTTTTGCTTTTCCCATCAAGAGGTCTTGACAGTGTGATTACTTGACAGAAAATGACATGGAATCCAAATTTTTGCACAGATTTGGGCTTTTAAAGGATGTGGTCTTAAACTTTTGATCAGCTGATGAACAGCCTATTTTAGTTAAATTGTTCTTTTCAATAAATTGCCTGCTCAAAACATTTAGTCTCTTGCTCTCATTTCTTCTTTTTGCATTTTGAAACTCTACTTAGTACCTTCTTAAGATACAACAGTGCAAAACGTAAATTCTTGCAATTATTTAACTGGTCTTAAGATTTTGATCAGAGTGTACTATACTATGACTTTTTTTATCGACATTATGGACAATGACATTTTTTCAACATACTATATACTATGACATTTTATCAACATACTATACTTTGAATTTTTTCAACATCTTATACTGTCACTTTTTTTCAACATACTATACTATGAAAATTTTATCGACATGTTGGACAATGACATTTTTTCAACATACTATACTATGACTTTTATCGCCACATTATACTATAACTTATTGAAACATACTATAATATGACTTTTTTACGATGACATTTTTGAACATAGTACACTAAGAATTTTTTCAACATACTATACACTGACTTTTTTCAACATACTATACTATGACTTTTTTTCAACGTACTATACTATGAATATTTTTTGACATAGGATACTATGAAGTTGTTTCGACATAATGTACTATGACATTTTTTCAAAACAGTATACAATGAATTTTTTTTCTGGCCACACTGTACTATGACATTTTTTCGACATACTATACTATGACATTTTTTCGACATTCTATACTGTGACTTTCTTCAACATTCAATATTATGATTTTTTTTCAACATACTATACTATGACTTTTTTAAAATATTTTAATAAAATTTTTTATGACATACTATACTATGAATTTTTTTTGACATACTATACATGAATTTTTTCCACATAATGTACTATGACTTTTTTCAACATACTATACTGTGACTTTTTTCGACAAACTATACTATGAATTCTTTTTCAACATATTATACTATGACTTTTCATCAGCATATTATACTATAAAATTATTCCAAGCACACTATATTATGACTTTTTTCGACATAATATACTATGACATTTTTTCAACATACTGTACTATGAGTTCTCGACATATTATACTATGAATTTTTTGTCAACATATACAATGACATTTTTTAAACATACTATACTATGATATTTTATCAACATACTATACTAAGACATTTATCAACATACCATTCTACGACTTTTATCAATAACTATACTATGACTTATATCATACTGTCACTTTTTTCAACATATACTATGACTTTTTATCAATGTACTGTTCTATGACATTTTTTCGACATACAGTACTATGACTTTTTTTCAACATACTATACCATGACTTGTCGACACACTATACTTTGAATTTTTTTCAACATAATATACGATGGCATTGTTTTTTTCAATATAATATACAATAACTTTTAATCGACATACAATATTATGAAATTTTTTGACATACTATACTGTGACTTTTTTCAACAAACAATACAATGACATTTTATCGACAAACTATGATTTATTTCAAGATACTATATGACTTTTTCAACATACTGTGAATTTTTTCAACAGACTACACTGACTTTTTTTTTTTACATAATATACTGACACTTTTTCAACATACATATTATACTGACATTTTAGCGACATACTAAACCAGGGGTGTCAAACTCAATTTCATCGGGGGCCACATCAGTATTATGGCTGCCCTCAAAGGGCCGGTTGTAATTATAAGACTACCGGTATATAAATATATATATATAAAAAATTGCCTCTGCATTTAATTATTATTATTATTATATATTATTTCCCTCCGGGGATTAATAAAGGTTCATCTTATCTTATTAGTTTTAGTAATTATTTAGTAACTAGTTCTGAAGACAAAAAGTGAGTAAAACAATTCCCTAAATATGTTTAGAACTGCAAATGAACTTTCTTCTGTTAGTTCTGTTTTTTTTTTTTTTAAATACCACAATTCAACCCTCCTCCTTTATCCAGGCTTGGGACCAGCAAAAGTGACCCAAAGGGACACTCTGGCGGAGTAACTTCTTTTTTTTTCCTTATATTTTTAAATTTAGAGTTTGATTCACAAAATTTTACATTTCCATCAGCCAGTGGCGGCTTTGTGCATGTGTGATTCATTCAGTCTGGATGCGGAGGGGTGAACAGAGACTGCAGCTAGGAGGGTCTGCTGACGAGGACTGTGCCGCTTGTGACTGCTTTGGGATCAGGGAGGGGTCCACGGCAGCACCCGCTGCTCACTTTGAAGAACGATACCTGCTTTCATGAGAGTCTCCAAAAGTCTCCAGTAACACCAGCAAAACTCGTTAGACTTGTCGCCAATTTCTTATTTGAAAGACTCGCTCGAGGGGTCTGAAAACTGGCTAAATATAACGACTAAGTCGCTAAATTGGCAACACTGCGCTGCTGCTGGAAACCGCTGAGACTGAGACGCTACAGTGCGCATGTCAAAAAATCGAGATGCATTGTGGGACATGCAGTTTCAGGACACTACTTCTGTGAAGCGGCATAGAATTGAATGATATGCATTCCATCTTTTTTGCAAGCCCTCGCGGGCCACATAAATTGAGGCGGCGGGCCGGATTTGGCCCGCGGGCCTTGAGTTTGACACCTATGTACTAAACTATGACCTTTTCAACATACTATGACTTTTTTTAGACCTACTGTACTATGACCTTTTTCAACATACTCAGACTTTTTTTCAACATACTATTCTGACTTTTTTATGTCCTTTTTAAAAAATATATTATCTTATTTTATTTTAAATACTAAACTATGACTATTTTCAAGACACTATTCTACTTTTTTTACAACCATGATGTTTTTTAAGACACTATACAATGATATTTTATTGACATACTATACTGACTTGTTTATGACCTTAGTTTAGTTTTTTTGACATACAATACAATTTTATTTGACATACTGTATTATTACATTTTTTTGAAAATGCAATACTGTGACTTTCTTTCAATGTACTATACTATGTATGACCCTTTTTTGACATACTATAATTTTTTTACGTTATAATATATACTAAGGTATAGTATATACTATACCATATACCTTTTTTAACACACTATACGATGACTCTTTCACAATATACTTTAATGACTTTCTTTCAACCTACTATACTATGACTTGTTTCTGACCTTTTTATAGACACACTATATTATGGCTGGGGACGGCAGTAGCTCAGTCCGTAAGGACTTGGGTTAGGATGCGAAGGTCACTGGTTCAAGTCCCCCATGGACCAAGACCAACTGGTTGCTGGAGAGGTGCCAGTTTACTCTTGGGCACTGCTGAGGTGCCCCTGAGCAAGGCACCGAACCCCCAACTGCTCTGGGCGTTTGTCAGGAGCAGCCCTCTCACTCTGACATCTCTCCATTGACGCATGTATATGTACTGTAACAACAAGTGAAAGGTACAGTGTAAAACTGAATTTCCCCACTGTGGGACTAATAAAGGACTATCTTCTTCTTTTTTGACATACTATATTATACTTTTTACATATGCTGTACTATGACTTTTTTTGGCATAATATACCATCACTTTTTCTCTCCATACTATGCTATATATTCTTTCATTGAAAAAATAATAGTATAGTATGTTGAAAAAAAATCATAGTATAGTGTGTTTAAAAAAAAATCCTTGTATAGTATGGAAAAAGGTCAGTATAGTATGTTGAAAAAGTCAGTACAGTATGTCTAAAAAAAGTATAGCACGCTGAATAAAAATCATAGGCTAGTATGTCACAAATAAAATCATTGTATAGTATGTCAAAAAGAAATCATAGTATTGTACGTTGAAAAAAAGTCATAGTGTAGTATTTCGAAAGAAAATCATAGTATAGCATGTAAAAAAACATAGAATGTCGAAACAAGTGACAGTATAGTATATCAAAAAAAGTCAGTACAGTAAGTTGAAAAAGTCCTAGTATAGTAGGTCAAAAAAAAAGTCATAACAGTATAGTATCTAAAAGAAAAATAGTGTAAAAGGTAAAATCATAGTACATTATGTCGAAAGAAAATTATATTATATTAAATAAATTATAGTCTGGAATTTTGAAAAAAGAGTCCGTATAGTACGTCAAGACAAAAGAGTACAGTATGTCAAAGGAAAATTATACTATGGCATTTTAAAAAAAAAAGTCATAATATAGTATGTGGATAACAAGGGTCAATCAAAAAGTCTTGGCATGTCAAAAGAAAATTATAATATGGCATTGGTATTTTGAAAGAGTCATAATGCATTATATTGAAAAAAGTCATGTATAGTACATTGAAAAAAGTCATGGTATATTATCTATTATATTAAGAAAATCATAGTATTGCATGTCTAAAAAATGTCATAGTATAGTATGTTGAAAGAAATCTGTATTATATGTTGAAAAATTAGTTTTAGTCTGTAAAATAAATGATCATCTAGTATGTCGTATGTACATTTGGTATAGTATGTTGATAAAATGGGTAAAAAAAATCATGGTATGGTATGTTGATAAAAAAGGGTAAAAAAGTCATAGTATAATATGTTGATAAAACGGTGGTATGGTACATTGAGAGAAAATCATAGTATTGCATATTGAAAAAGTCATAGTACAGTATGTAAAAAAGCCATAGTATTATTTGTCGAAAAACACTCATAATGAAGTATGTCGAAAAAAGTCATAGTATAGCATGTTGAAAAAAATCTGTATTATGTGTTGAAAAAAGTCATAGTATGTAAAAAAAATTATTGTATAGTATGTCGAAAAAAAAACATCATTGCATAGTATGTTGGTAAAATGGGTACAAAAAAAAATCACAGTATAGTATGTCAAAAAAAGTCATACAATAGCATGTCAAAAAAAGTAATAAAAACATCTTAATTCTGCTGAAAGACGTTATAAAAACATTAAAATGTAATAATACAGAATTGTGAAAAAAGTCATAAAGTCATAGTCTCACATACTGTAAAAAGTCAATAAATGTCACAGCATAGTAGAACAGTAAAAAAAAAAAGTCACAGTAGTCATATTGAAAAGAAATCATATAATAGGTCAAAAAAGTCTCAAAACAAGTAATGTACAATGTTTCGAAAACAGCCATATTATGTCAAGAAAAATCATAAATAGCGATAGCATAGTATGCTGAAAAACGTCATGTCAAAAAAAGTAAAATAATAGTAAAAAATAAAGCCGACTACTTCACGGATTTCCCCTATCACGGGTTATTTTTGGAACGCAACTCCTGCGATAAACGAGGGTTCACTGTAATGTGAATCTACGAAATCAACTTCTAAAAGCACAATGTAAAGGTAATTCATACATTCCTTCATTCATTAAGCCCATAAATGTGGGGGTGTGTATCCTCAGCTGAGCACACACATCCTACTGTTCTGGTGAGTTTAATAGAAAATATTGCAGGTTCGGACGGGTAAAAAGCGTTCGGCGTAGGCATAAGTTATTAATAACTTACAGAAACACTGGGTGGAATGGTCCATCTTGTCTTCCTCTCTTGCTGTCTCGTTGTCTCTCCATCCCTGTATAGAACATCATAAAAAAGGTCATAGTTAAATAATCTGTTTTTAAACAAAATCATAGTATAGTATTGCAGCTTGGCTCAAAAGCTGAGACACAGTAGGGAGACTGTAGTACATTAGCTATAGTACTCTATAAAAAAGTTACAGTATAGTATATGAAACAAGGTTATGAAAAAGTCATAGTATATGTGAAAAAACGTTAAACTAAACAGTAGACAATATGCATAGTATGCTGTTAAAAAGTCAGTGTATCATAAAAGATTCATGGTATATTTAGTCATAAATGTCACAAGCTGCAATGAAGTAGAAAGACAACGTAGGTTTGGTACCCACAAAAGTCATTTATTTGTAAATATAAGTAAAAAATGTCATACTACTGTGTGTCACAATATAGTATTTCATAAAAAAGTCATAGTTTCTCATTAAAAATGTCTTTAAAATGCCATGCAATAAAAATGACATAGTATGTCATAAAGAATCATAGAAGGTCATTAAAAAAGTCAAAGTATGTCAGAATGTCATGGTATAGTATGTGTCACAGGCCAAAGCAGACAAACGGGGACTAGGCCCAAATGCAGAGAGAGGAATAATTTCAATGATTCATTGCAGTTATTACTTAGTGATCCCCGGTCCGGCTGGTAGTAACGGTGCCTTCAAATGGGCCGTTCAAGCACCAGCAATATTAACGTTACTGTCCGAGTCTGGAAGCCACAGAGGCTAACGAGTTAGCAAGTTAGCAAGTGGGTGACTTAATGAAGGAAAGGCAAAGGAATGACAGAGGATAAAGATGTTCCTCAGACATATTATAAAATTACCAAGACACACAATGCGTGACTAAAATTACAATATACTGTACGATATTAACTTATTACGCACCAGGAAATGAACTTCCATGGGCTCCAGCATTTCCCACAACGTCAACAAACACGTGAACTCCGAGCTTTCCGCTTACAATGTAGTGAATAGGACATGAGTGGGGCCTTCATATGGTCCCAACTCCTAAACACGACCCTGTTTGAAGGAACATTAATCCACAAAAACCGGCAGTAATAGGAAATAACACAAAGCACTGGGTAAAAACTAACGCTACGCCGTGAACTGACAGTGACAAACACACGAGGAGAGACGGGTGATTAGACACAGGTGAAAATAATCAGGGCGGAGCCGACAAACAGGAAATAAACAAATCAAGACAGGAAGTAAGGTCACCAGAGGAGATGACTTTCAAAATAAAACAGGAAACACACTATATAGACTAAAGACGATTAAACCATGACAGTATGTCCTAAACAATGTCATAAAATGGTATGTCATTAAACAAACACACAAACAACAAAATAAATAATAATAAAATAAAGTATATGTTTTAAAAAAATCTGAAATTAGTATTATTATTATAGTTTAGTGTCATAAAAATAAAAAAAGTATGTCATTAAAAAGTCACTTAAAAAGTCATAGTACAGCATGTTATAAAAAGGCAGAGTGTAATATTTCTTAAAAAATCTACTTAATAAATCACAAGATACAGCATAAAGTCATTATATAGCATGTCATTAAAAAACTTAGTATGGTATGCCATGAAAAAGTAATAGTATAGTACAGTATGTCATAGAAAAGTCAGAAAAGTCAGAAAACAGAAAACTGTTATTTAAAAAGTCATAATATATTAAAAAAGGTTGGAAGAGCAAGACTGCAAGTTAGCAAAAATGAATGTTAACAATGTAAAAAATAAAATTTATTTTTCAAATTTTTCATGAAACAAGAAATGTGAGTAAATGTAAATATAACTGTCAGTTTACAAGACTCCACTTCCAGTCAGACAGTGGTTAGCAAAGCTTAACATAAGGACTGGAAGTAAAGGGAAACGCCTGGCCTGGCTCAGCACATAAAGTCTCAGTTTGTTGTTCAGATCAACTTTAACCCTGCGTGTAAAAACAGCCTCCCCATTCATTTGAATGGAGCCGGTCTAGAGATGCGGCAGGTTTGCCAGACAGACTGCTCTGGCGTTTAAACACAGAGCCATCTGGCAAGAAAAGCTGAAACTGACTCAACTTTTGCAAGCCTAAAAATCACACTTGTGGTAGAGAAAACATTGTAATGTGAATGCTGCATTTCCACTGTTTATCTCATGATCGTTGTGACACAACATAGTCATGATGACTTTCCAGGGTTATAAAATCTTGTCCCATAGTTTTATGAATCACTGTGCTGTGTTTTGCAGTCTTATAAGGCTTCAAACTCATATATCCGTTACTCAAACCAGCCTTGGATTTCATGTAATACTTTCGTCAAGTTCACCTCACTGTGCATATTTAACAAACACATCAGTATGCATTCCTAACTTAGGTTTCATTTATCAATCCAAAACAAGTTTATTTAAAGGTAATGAAAAATCCTTTGTTATGATACAAAGGTAAAACATAACTTAATTCCCTTTGTGTGTCTCATTCATAGCCAGCCTTCTTTATCATTTCAACATGACATGAAAATGCATATTCTTTGTGTGACTGTACTTGAACCTGAATGCTCCAGCCGCTCCAGTCACGAGTAGCTCAGAAAAGCTCTGCATGAAAATGACTACCAAATGAGTCATGAATTCTGGCTTTATGAAATAAACGGTCGTACACTTGCCTTCTGTGATCTGACCCAATAACTTACTTTTTATTTTTATTTTTTTTAAATGAGTCATTTGCCGTCGGCCGTGACATGTCAGACAAAACACACACTTCACAATGCAGAGAGTAGAGGTGGTTTTATAATTTTTATTTTTTATTCTCAGTTAAGTGGCTGGTCATGTTTTATTACACATACAATAATGGAGAGGATCTTAACATTCATCCATAGGATCCATTCAGAAAAAAAACACTACACACAGCACTCACAAGGCTCAAGCACACGCAAACAGTGGGAGAGATGAACGTTACAGATCACACACGCCTGCTTTTTAACACATTTGGAAGATGGATGTTTTGAACAGCACAAGTGGTAGTGCTGAGCTTTTTTCCAAAAAACTTGCAACTTACACATTCCCATGAAACATCTTATATAATGTGTCACTACAGAGTTGGTTACAGAGCACCTTTTTTGAAATTGTGTTTGTGTTTTTTTTTTTAAATTATCCACAAGAAGGCAACACAGCATGTTGTTTTGGTAGTCAGGAGGAAAGGCACTTGCCGCTGAGCGAGGCTTTTTGTGAATTTCATTTACAGTATGTGTGCCATGCGTGAGATAGAAACAGCAGAGACAAAGGAGAGACCTAGACTACACTAAAGCAAAGAGGAAAGGTCTGAATCTGGCATCATTAGTGTATAACATTATCTCGTGGACTGAAAAAGAAATGATACATTAGAAGTGACTCATTTACTTATTTGTTTTTCTGTGACTATAATAGAAAATGTGATTTAGAAGGTTTAGAAATTAAATTTTTACCACAAAAACCACAGCCAGCCTTAGGCCCTAATGACAAACATAGATCAACAGCACACTCATGACAGGACACTTAACTACAGCTACGACACAAAGGTTGAATGAAAACACACTGTGACCAAATGGCTCTCATAAGAATGATTTAAAAATATGTTAAACACAGGTTTATGTTTGGGTTCTCAGAAAGGTTTGTGGGAATGACAAAGACAGTGTGACGAGACAGAAAACCACTCCATTTTTTTAAAAAAGCAGAAACACCCCGGCCTTTTCACACAATCGGCAAGCGGCAATGACGGTCAAGTCAGTCGGACTTGTACCGGCCGTAATCCTTCAACTGCTCCAGGTGTGCTTCCGTTTAGCCACCCTTTTGTTAGAGGAAACTGTTCAAGACGTCCACAGAAACTCAAGCACAAGTATAGAGAGCCATTGCAGGGGGGGTCAGGGGGTCATTCGGGCTGCACATGTGAGCGGCTTCGGGATCAACTTCAGCAAAAAGTTCATGCTAATGGTGATGACTGCAAAGACTCAGCACAACGCATGCAGGGGAGGGGAGGGAAACAGATTGTGTCGCTATCTACCAGCCCAAGGGGTGGGGAGGTAATAGGGGAGATGAGGGATTTAGCGTACGTTAGAGTGTTATCAGAGGTGGAGGGGAGGGTGATGCTAAAGGGTGACAAGATTTCCTCCTTTTCTTCCTCTTTTTCCCCACTTAAGTCCCGCGATCTTGAACGTCTGCCCTCATGCTGTCGGAAGGGTTGTAGAGAACGACTTCAGCGTTTGGCTGGAGAAGCACTCCTGCTTCCCTGTTTAACAAACAAAGACATATCTGATGAATATGTGGAGGTGGCACTCCCTCAGGACTTGCTCAGTATTAAAGGGCTACTGTGGTGTTTTTGTCCTTTGGTCATTTCACATCACTAGACAGCAGCCAAGCATGTTAGGTAATTGTAGGCAATGTTGTAACAGAAATTTTAGTCTTCACTGATGAAGGCCATTATGAATCAACAACGACAGCTGCCTGGCTAACTTAAAAGAAAATGCAAAAGAACGTTAAAATGCAAAAGAACGTTAAAGGCTTTCAGGAAGAACAGAGAAAGTATTTCGTCAGGCGTTAGCTGTTCTTTCATCAAGCCCGAGAGTTGTAGTCACACACCATGAAATGAACCAACTTTCCAGCCTTTTAGCAGTTACAAGTTCTCCTACTGGCTAATGAGACCAGGGCTTAACATGGCAGAGTAGCCCTTTCATGTGAGAAACAAGCAGGTTATAAAATGTGTGCAGTTTTCAGGCCTGCAATGAGGCATAATTACAGAAGCCAACAGAAAACATACTAAAAAAGTAAGTCAATGAAATGTTAGTAATGCTAAAGATACAAAATATTGCTTCATAGATCTTGTAAAAGTGTTTTTTTGTGGTCTCCTTTCAGAGGTAAACTCCCAATTTTGTATTTGATTTTTTTCCTTAAGTTTCAGATTAGACATCCCGTGTTAATCACAAAGCCAGCTCTGGGACTATATTGCACTTTTTCTATCCAACCCTCTCATTCAGATGAAAAAGTGGGAAGAGAAGAGGATTCTGAGGACAAAAGGATTATACAAATGAGAGAAATCTTTACGGATTGCTTCCGAAGATAATGCATATTGTGAGAAGCTTTTTACTCCTCATAAAACAAAGGCTGGGGATGGAGCTTTTGTTCTTAGCATCCTCAGAGCCATTTAAATTCATTATGTAATGAAAGAGAAAAAAAATCAATATACAGAAAAATCTGGAAATGAACGCAGAAAAGTGAAAAGAAACAAAGTGTGAAACAGTTAAAATGGCTATATGCACACTGCCGACTGTGGCTCCTGTTCATGTTTGGATGAAACGGATAGTGTTAGTGTGATGGCAAAGAGTCAGCGCTAATTAGCTGTACCAGAAAGATTTGAAACAAGCGTCCCAGTGGTTCGTCATCTCCACAGATGTTTACTCTCTTAAAGCTTAGTGACAACAGTTGAGCCACTACTGATGAGGATGGAGCCCTGGGGAAATTTGGATTTCTCTCCACCTTCAGTAATTGCTAAACTAAGTAATCTAAGGTACGGTGAGAGAGTCTGGCTAATTAAAACCTCACAAGTAAAAACTGGCAGTGCATGAAAGCAGCCACTCCTGTTCATGACACGTGAAAACAAATAAAAAACAGGAATAAATTGGAAAGTCAAACATACAGCACGCTTAAGTAAGTGTTGCCCAGAAACTTTCTCTGTGGGAGCACAGTCTTAGCTTCCAACTGTGCTCTGATAACGCCCATGTAATCAGGAAGCTTGGGGTTATCAGCCAGTTAGAGGTGAGTGCAGTTTTTTTTTTTTTTTTTTTTTAAACTTTAGGCCTGATAAATGTTTGATCAAAAACTCAATGATTCCAACGTTGTGTTCACACACATGAGTACATTTAAACTGTGAAGACCAATATTTCATACCACATACTGGTGTATTCTAAGGTCTGATGTAAACACATCACTGACATATTAGCACCTTATAACGTTGCCTATTTACACCTTGAACAGACACGGAGTAACATTCACATGCTGTCTTGTCTTTGGACACAGTGAATGTAAGTCCAATGTTCTTTTTGCTTTCTTTTGGTCTCCACGACCAAAAATATCTGTATCTTTAGTTGCTAAATACTTCACTAAGTCTACCATTTGATACTGGGTGGATTGTGAGTGGGCTCTTTTTCTTTTTTCTTTTGCAGAAAACCACTGCCTATTATGCAAACAATCCTGATGTGATCGGTAAGACTGTTGTCGGCCGAAAACTGAAACAATGAGCTAAAAGATGTTAAAATGCTCACTAGAGCTGAGGGGAACTGTAGAGCTGGGCAGCAATTCACCTTTCATTATTATAATACAATATGACACAGTCATTTGAGCCATTGTTATTATAAAATTACTGATTAGAGCAGCTTTAAATATCATATATGATGGGTTATTCACAAGTAAATAACCAGATATATCTTCAAATTTGCATGTCTACATCTACATGTGCAAAAATGCTTGATTACATACTATGAAATCATAGTAAGCAATTATAACTACAACTTTTATTTAATTATCAATAATCGCTATTAAACATTATTTTTCCCAGGTACTGTTTACTGTGTGCCTAATGATCACTTTCATATTCTGTCAACATTTGTGCGCAGTGAGTCCTCCAAAGCACCTGAAGGAGCCGGTTGTGTTTGGCAAGTGATTGATGATAATAATGCATAATAATGTTGTATTATACACTGTGCATAAACAAGCACTCCCTCCCTGTAAAAGCAGTTACAGTATGTTACCAATAGCACGGCTGGACGCTTATCAGAACTGGATCTACCATCTTCTGCATGATTATATCAGCGCAGGCATAAAGCTTGTAGCATGCATGATGATCAATCTTGTCTCTAAAAGCCTCTTATTATTCTGCTGCTGCTGCAGTAGTAATGAGATTAGGGTGTCTTCTAAGCATATCAATGTTGAGAGAGTTAAACTCAAGTATCCCTCCATCATGAATCAGTTACTTACTCTGCTGCTGATAACATCACTGAGGCAGAAAAAAACAGGGGCAAGAAAGTGATTAGGGATATATGACTGTTCCTATGCAATTTTACTTATGTAGCAAAGAGAGGCCATTGGGAAATAACTTGGAAAGTGTCCAACAAGCTGTTTTTTTTTTTGTTTGTTTTTTTACCATTTTGAAGATCCTAGTCAGGGTGCCTTTGCCGTCCCCTGCACTGGCCTTCTTGGCTTTAGCAGACTGTGACTTCTGGTCGCCCTGCCAGAGGGAGAAGGGAAAAGAAAAAAAGGAGTCAGTGTGTTACGAGTCTTGGAGAGGTTTCTGAGGCGATTAAGACTTGGCTGGCCTTTTCCCTCAAATCGCCCCAAATTCAAATTTCAGAGCATAAGGGGAGAAGAGAATAGAAAACATAATACTTCCTTCTCTAGGGTGTGCTCAGGAGTGATGGATCGGTGTGCTCGACAAAATCCCAAATATCGGAGGAAACTAGGTATTGATTACATTGCAATCCAATTTGGCCTTACTTCTGCGCTATAATTGTGTTGCATTTCTGGCAATATTTTCATGCAAGTATTTTGTGTGAATTATGCATGAGTTAGAACAGCTACAGAGCAGCAAACTTTGATATGAAAAAGGAAAAGTGTTCTGCATGAATATTTTGTTGAGCACTTGAAACCAACATTTGCACAACAGTCCTTTGTGCAGTCGTCTGGAACCTGTTTTTGTGACCATGTGCTGACACTTCAAGACATGACAGCAAATGCTAATCAGCTCTCAGTCTGTTTTCTATTATGCCTTAATGACACTTAGTAAACTGATTTATTCCCTTCGTCACGCTGGAGCCAATCAACCGAATGTATTTTATTTTGGAAATATTTCAAAACATTGCTGCTTGATGGAACACCTTGTATGGTTATAAATCTTCATCTTTTCAGGTGGAAAAAAATATGATAGAAATGCAGATGTCTGAGCATCAAACAAATGTACTATATCGACTGGTTTTAAGGTTCATTTTCTAACAAAACTTAGGGACTGTATAACAATTCTTAGTGTAGTGTGGGGGGTTGAACCCTTTATAAAAATGTCAAAGCTTCCCAATCATTGTTAATATTTCCTCTGAACCCTTCCTTAACTTGTCACATGTCAAAATAATATAAATTGGTACATTTTTAACTGTGTACCCCGATGTAAATTTTTACATCTTCATGGAACTTCTAATGTGTACTAGTACACACATTAATGAAACCCAGATGCAAAAACAGAGCTAGTGTCCTCTGCATACTGTAAGTGCAGATAAAGATATATAGATGGATGTATAGATAGATATATTGTATATATAGTGAGAGTTCAGGGAAAAAAAGTAAGATATCTTCTTTTCAAAAGAAAAATGATAACTCCCCCTTTTTGACTACCTGTCCTGACCAAATAATGTTGATATGGTCCTTTAGGAAAGTCTCCATTTGTCTGACCACACACTCGTACACACACATGCATGAAGGCCCTAAATTAAGTGCACATAACATGGCCAAATGAAGCAGAAGGTAGCTTTACTGCAGCCAGCCACAGAGGATTTTTTTTTTTAAATGAAGCTAGGCTATTGAGCAGAATAAGGCCTGTGTTATCATGAATATACGATATACACACATGATATGGATAAGTCAGGCTGCAAAGCCACAAAATGAGTATGATGTATTTGGAAATGGACTCAAGTCGGAGGGAAATGAGGGCGTTATCGCTGATGTATAGACAGATTACAACAGCTAAAGTGGTTGATGGAGACTAAATGGAAATAAAGCCACAGGCGTCACACTCAAAGGCTGTTTGAGACAATGACCTTACTTGCCCCCTCGGTTTAATTAGGCATGATACCTCTGTGTTCTTGCAATATTTTTTTTTTTTAAACAACCTACCAGGCCTATCTTGGCTGCTAGTCCTCTCCACTGGGTGTGTAAAGAAACAAGAGACAAGGAAAAAGAGGTAAAAGGGAGAGGGTGAAATATAGAAATGTGTGTCTTACTCAGCAGGATGGGAAGGAGAGGAGGGTCCGTCCGGAGGGAAAGTCACAGGGTCACAGGGGGGCAGGAGCAGATGAGGAGCAGAGGGAAGAGGAGCAGATATGTGGGGGGATGGAGAGAGGAGCAAAGCAGATGCTCACATTGGAAAGAGCACAAATTTAGTCACACTGAGCAGCAATAAAGCCAAAGACACACAGCATGTAGAAAATACACCACCCGTCAAAAGTTCTACACAAATTGTGGTTAAACGGTTGAAGCGGTTTGTTTTATATGCGTTTGTCAAACTTTATCCAAATGTTGCTATTTCTGTGCATCTTATGTTTGCAAATTTGCAGTGAATTGGTTTCAAATGAAATGGCTCACTGCTTAATATTTACTAAAACCACAAGGTCCAGTTACTGTCAGCATATAATATGATAATAATTAGTCCTCTGGAAGCCCTTTATGTAAACTGACTGCAACACTGTAATCAGATTTTAGTGTGCAGTGGGATATCTTAGTCCTCCTGAAAGCAAAAGGAGAATTTAAGTGATATAAATGCTGTTTCATATAATATTAATTCCATATAATGCTGTTATAACAATGCACACACTTGAAGTTTCAATATCATATCCTGGCAGTTCAGTGATGTACAGATTACATAATCGGTACAATCCCTGACTGTCACTCCCAAATGTTCCTATTAAAATTTATTGGTCTACTTTTTTATATTTCATGTGCAAGTGTACATTTCAACTTCAACAGCAGCAACATTAAGCAGACTCACCCTAGACTTGGGAGGGGCGGGAGACACCTGAAGAAGAGTTAATCACAGGTAAAACAAAAAAAAGAGATTTGACAGAAATAGAGGAACAAAGACAAACATGGAGGAAAGCTGGAGGAAACAGGGATAGTGGCAACACTGCTGATGCACAAAGTCACTATATTATTTTTACTACTCACGATCGTGCGGAAGAAATGGACCACAGCGTTCTCTGCTCCACGCTTACGTGGGGAAGTCGCAGAGGCTTTCTGAGGGCCTGGAGAGAGAGCACCTCGGAAAGATCCCTGGGAAGGAGAAGAGGAAAGGAAATAACAGACCTACGTGTTACATAAATGTATGTGACTTGACCTTAAACTCTGGACAGTTAGATGCTCAAATGCAGCTCTACTTTTCTCAAAGTCTTTAATAATAAATGTAAGATTAATACTTAATACACTTAAATTTTTGATGGAAAAAAAAAGATTAGAGAAGAAAAACTCCCAGGGGTTTTATGCATAAATACTTACCTGCTGAACGATGGATTAAAAACACTAAATTACAAAATGATTTACTTTTTCATAGAATTAATGACAATTTACAAAAGCGCTGTACATTCCTGTGTTGCCATGGCATCAAAGCTGCTGGCTGATGGGAGATGGCGGCAGCACAAAACTGTAGTACTAAGAGGGTTACTTACTGGAAATAGTAACAATAACATTTTACATTGCGTTAAAAGGTAACTGGAATATTTCAACCTGGACACAAAAACATGAGAATTCAGGATCCAGGGTAAAAATACTGAATTTAATTAGCTTGCAGCTTTTTGATGATATAAGGGTGCTTTTGGGTTGATAACAGTGAAGGCAATTAATAAGAATCGACAGCAAAGTCTTACTCATAAAGTTTTAACTAACTTTTTAAATGCTTTTCATTGGCAGTTTTCACCATCTGTTTCAACACCTGTATGGTCTTTACAGAAGCCAGTTACTCTGCGATATTAAGGTGGGGATATCTTTAAAAAGTCATGCCGTACAGTCAGAAGCGAAGAACAGATGCAGAAACCCTGAATATGAATATATTTTCATGATCTGTGCTGCTGACTCTTCTTAGTGGAAAATCTCCTGATAACTACCATCCTGCCACAGATATTCATGCCATCAGCAGCATTAACAGCAGCCTCACGTCTGCAGACAACTTCCACCTCATTAACTCTCATCCCAACCTGGCAACAACTCTTGGCCACGAGTCATTAAAAGCAAACTAAAACGGAACAAATGAGCAGTTAAGGATGTTAGTATTTTCTTGTCAATGGCTCGATCTTAACAAAGAGTGACTATCATCCCAAAGACCTAATAAATGCAGCCAAGATCTTAAAATCAGACTTTACAAAGAGTATGTTAAGATGAGTGTGTAATTAGGTCGATATCCTCCCTGACTTTTCGGCCTGAGTATAAAACACTGGCGCATTAAAAGAATCCTCTATTAATTTATGCAGACAGCACAGACATAAAAGGTGAAAAGTGCAACTCCTCTAATACCGAACGCCATCAACAACCTGCAGCCCACAGGAGAAAAAAAAAAAACTCATTTCCACCCACTCAGTATGTTCAGTCTTTTCAGTTAATGTTACCTCATTCGTCCCTTTCTCTGACCCCATTAACGGAACAGGAAAATGTGTGTGTGAGCTGTTGATGATTCACATCCATTATCTCACATCAAAGAACTGAACTGAAAAAGGGGAAACTTTCACCGCCACCACCATTTACGCAATATGATGGATGTGGTGTTAGATTATACGCCACCTTTACTGTCCTTTGCAGGTTTGCTGAAAATGGACCAACCAACAATTAGATCAATACAATGTAGGAAACACAGAGGAAAAGAAAGGTTCCTACCTACGACACAATCCACCCAAATGGATATCTAGTCGGACAATCGTGGCTTACACAAAATGTTTGTCCCATTTGGGGTAGAAAATGTAATATCCTATTACTGTTTGAACAGGAGTAAATCTAGCCTGCTGTTGACGTCATCACGTATAGTCCAGCTCTGTGACTTCCCCTGTGCTTTAGCAGTGCCCCCTTAATGATGTCCTCTTGAACTGACAATGTGTGTCTGTTTCCGCCATGATGTAAAGATGGGAAACGGAGGCAGGAATAAAAGCGAGGGGAGAAGATAGAGCAACCTTTGAGGCCGCTATCATGTAAAATAGGAGACAAGAGACGGAAGAGATGGTAGCGGACATAGGAGATCAAATACTGTATGAATTCTGCTGGTATGGTTCTCAGTTTCCGCTAGTTGTCCCTTTGATGTGAATGAGTCTCTCCTCTGCATTTGTTCGTTCCTCTTCTCATCTCTTCTCCTGCTTGAAAAACACCTTTTCTCTCTTTATTTTTCCATTTGAAAAAGCTAAAAAAAAAAAAAGGGAGAGATGACACCAAATCCTCTCGTGAGGATGGATTGAATCATTTCCTGCATCCAAATTCAAATGAGGTTTCCATTAGCTCCTGGCATGGTGTTAACGATGATGGAGACCATCAAATCTTGAGCAGGGACAGTTTTCTGTTGCTAAATTAAAAGTTGTTTTGCTAAACGTTAGGCCTCTGCTATTAAGTTTTTCCGAATTTCCTCTCAAAATTTCACTGCAGTAGTATCTTTGAAAAGAGGTAGGCCGCATCACTGATCCCCGTCTGATGTCTTAAGTGTGTGTTTAAGAGAGTGAGAAGAGAGACACAAAGAGCTCATCTGGATCAATATGGTGAAGTAATCAATCAATGACCGACATTACCATTCTTACAAGATGGGCTACCAGCAACCCTGAAGCTCAGTAATTAATATGTAGATGTTATATCTTTTTTGTTTAATTCATCTAAAATATGTTGATTATTAGAGTGCTGTTAGTCCGATGCATTTTATATTTCTATTTGTTGCAAAAATTTCCAATATAGGACAAAACTGAATTAATTATATGGTGCCATTGACAGCGCTAGTGCCAAACGAGGCTAATGAATGAAAGACTTTAGCTAATCTTGAGTACATCCTTTGTTTTGCAACCATCCATGACTTCAAGATGTTCTGCAGTCATCTGCCATGATTTATCTTTACATTCTGTATCTCTGTATTCTTTTATTTCTTTATCGTGAAGTGCTTTTTGCTGCACGATGAAGTAAATGTTTATCAGATGCCATTTTGGATATTGATTTTGTTTGACACAGCTCTGAGTGGTCAAACAACCCTCTTTTGCCTCTTACCGAACATCTATAGTGACGGACGAAAGTTTAGGAGTCAGGGTGTAAATGTGATTAACACAATTTCGGACAAAAAATACAGACTTGGTGTGCAAAGGCCTTAAGTGCTGGGCAGCTCTCAGATGTTTCTGCTGTCATACAGGAGCTATATTCTGGTTACACGCATTATATGAGCTGGGTGAAGTGAGTGAGAAATCAGGATTCAGGACACAGATTGAGCTACAAGGTATTCGTTCCCTGTACTTTATCACAAATTGTAGGTTAATGATCACAACTGCTTCCTCTGAGGTTAGAGGTCACAGCCGGACCAGGAATCTGCGTCATTATGGATAATTCCTCCTGAGTGGAGGACTGGGAGATTCTTCATCATTAGTATCTCTAATCAACAACGTATAAAAGTACTTCCCACTAGCTTCACTCACTTCACATGCAGCTCATTTTAAAGAAATCAGGTATCCACCCTGCAGCACCGAATGAGATCAACTTGTTCACATAATCATTTCCTCACAATTTGCTCCATAGTGTCAGACTGTGCATCCTCGCTCAACCAGAAGAAAGGAGTAATAATTGCATTCAATTCCCTTTCTCTTTCATATTCATGAACAGAGGGAGCATGGGGCCTATTGATCTGGCTGACAAACACTGCAGTTTGTCTGGTGGTGGAGCTACACAAACATGGCAGCTGCAGCTTGCCGTTCCCCTCGGAAGGTAAGATCAAATGCCAAACAAAAAGGAGGATGATTAAACCATTATTGGTGCTGTCAAATTGAACTGATGAAGACAAATCTAGAATTACCGCCTCGCTGTTCAATGCCTCCGTCAACCAGTCAAGTTGCAGTTTACATCGATGTCTGTCCAAAACGTTATCACTTCATTACTGTATCCTGTTAGAAAATTGTATGAAGTTGTCATAATTGGGACATAAATTCTTCAGTTATGGACAAAAGTGTGTTTTGTGTGGTCACAGTGACCTTGACCTTTAACCACCAAAACCTAATCAGTTCATCATTGAGTCCAAGTGAATATTTGTGCAAAATTTGATGAAATTTACTCACGGCCAGTTCCAGAGACATTGTGTTCACCAAACTAGGATGGATGTGAGGTGACAGTGACCTTGACATTAGACCTTTGCCAAATGAAATGAATGACAACTACAGACATAGAGATGGACAGAACAGATAACTCGCAGAGGCTAAAAAAAGCATTTTCTTAGAGAAAAAGGAAATTATTAGGGGAGGGAGTGGAGATAAGAAGAAATATGAATTAAAAGAAAAAGGAGGATTATGTCTTTTTCTTTTTGCTGAAGGGAAGGCAGTCTGGTAGTCCAGCAACTGATAAGTAACTATCCATGCTAGGGGTGGGACGGTTCATAAAATTCATGGTTCGGTTGGTTTTTTGGTTCAGTTCAATCCATCCGTCTGTAGTCAGAGCTACATGGTCTGTGTTGGACAGTTTTTTCACAATTCCACGTTGTGTTTGTTCATACAGTTCAGGAATTACTGTGTAGCTTCGGTGTCTGCGAAATGACATATTATAGGGCGGCTCAAGCACCCTAATTATATACTGAAATCCAGCGTCCTCCATGACTGGATAAGACTACATATCTTTTACTATAAACATCCCGACTGCTTTAGTTGTGTTTTTTGCTCTGAGTCTGCATGTAGAGGCTGTTTAAATGCTGCTGGGAGAAGGAGTTGCTCTTCCCTCCTCGACCTCTCCTCCTTGTGCTATCTACGGACACACCACATCATCATATTGGAAGTATTGCTGCTAGCATAAGCCACACGTGTTGCACAGTGCTTAACCAGTTGATGTTTTATCCACCGCTTTTTTCCTGTCACTGTCATACGTAGTGCTCCCACACAGCAGAGTGAAACAACGCTGGTGGATCCTCTACTTCATCATTGTCTTTGACAAATGGGAAGTCTGAGGTCTGGAGGCTGGGTCACATGTCATCAAAGCGTCATATATTTGGCGGTACAACACATGCGCAGTAAAATCTGGTCCACCCTCGTCAAAATTGAGCCAATAACAACGCACGACTGCAGCTTCAGTTACACTGCATGTGTTATACCTCATACTCCTGTCCGCCCGTGTCCCAGCCTCTTTCCATAGGCCTTGATTTCTAGTGTGAAAATATATGGGATGAAAAAAAACACACAATCGGCTTCATAACCTATTCCAAATGAACTGAATGATATGTACACGATCCGAACCGTGACTAGCAAACCGAACGGTTCAGATTTTTACCCAAACAGTTCCCATCCCTAATCCATGCCCCCAAATAATTTTTATAGTCTCTAAAATTTAATTACATTAACTGTATTTACTATGTAGCACATAACCCTACAAATTAAATCCTTAAGCAATATTGCAAATATGATACAGTATATCATTATATAATAATAATAATAATAATAATACATCTTAGTTTCTTGAAGTCAGAGGCTACGTACACAGAGGTGGCTTCCTTCATGTGTGACAAATAAAGCAGGCCTGCTGTTAATTCTGCAATCTGCCTTTGCAGCTTGTTTCTTATATTAAATTAAACTGCATGTCTGTCCAGTGTTTGTTTTCATCATACAATAATTTCCTGTGCCAGGCTGCTCTTGTTTCTTGGTCCATCTATCCAAGCAAAAACAAACACAAATTTTCACTACTTAGAAATCAAAATGGGCCTGTATTGACTGAATTACTGAGATGAACTCTGTTTCCTTTTGTAATCCTCATGAACGCGTAATGTCTATCTCAATTCACGCACGTCTCCAGGAAACAATGGGCTTGTGGTGATTATTATAGTCGACAAACTGTGAGTGTAAGATGTTTTATTCTCTCTCCCTGCTGTTTCATCTTTAGGCTCACACAAACAAGGCAAACCAGTTATCCATTACTCAGTACTGAGCAGAGCTAAAGATAAAGCAGATAAACAGTAGCTCTGTTGTCCATTCAACCTTTTCTGATAATTTCTTTTGTTTTGCAGTATGTTCTTGTGATTGATTGAACTCTGTAGTATTGATCTGTCTTAAAGTCTCTCATCTTAAAGGCTGACTGCATACAGTCCAAGATGCCTGAATAAATGCTTTCAAGTTTTCCACATTTGGTTTGATTTCTTTGTTGCTTTGTACTAATCTAAGAAAGATGAAATGCAACACCCATTAAAAATTGGAGTAATACGAAATCAGAGTGACCAGCTGTTATCAGTTGCTAGTAGAGCAGTTAATTTCATTTTTGTCAATTTGACCTTTCAGCATTTTGTAATTCAAGAGGTACCCCAGCAGGACAGGCAGTTTTCTCTTTTGGAAAAGGCAACACTTAGTAATACAGCCCTCATCCTACAGCACTCTCTGTTCTAAGCCCCTCCCACCTGATGAGCAGGGGTATATGCATGCACTTCGTAGAGTAACGCCGAATTCACACCAAGAAGCAGCGAAGGGCGGCTCGCCCCAACTGGGAGCCACGTTCATGTGTTTCAGGGGGAAGAAATTCTTTGTAACATCACAGCATCTGTTTATCGAATGGCTGCAGGTACTCTCTGGCCACTTTTCAACACTTTAAGTTAGTTAGTTTGACCACACTTTCCCACAGAACAGCCACGGCTTGCCGAGCTTGGGAGCAGCCACCGCAGCTTTTCATAGACACTGCATGGCACCTTGCCACAGGTCGCACTTTGCTGCTGTTCTGGTGTGAATTCGGCATAACCTGTGCGAGTCATTCATTTCATTCATGGTTCACAAAGAAACCTGTATGAGTACTACTCAGTCATTTCAAACAACATTTCGATAGTGATTGTGATCCTGTTGTGAATTACCACGCAGTTCTCTTTGCAAACTCGTGGGCCCGTAATGCCCTTTGAGATGCTGTGATTCGAGTCTCTAGCGAGATACAATAGCACAAAGCTCTTCAGAGATGTAGGAATAACAACTGCAGGATATTCCACTGCTGAATCAAGCTTTCACTGAAGGGAGGTGCATGGGGATCTGCATTTGTAGCACAATCAATAAAAACACTCTCTCTGAAATGACCTGTGAGTGGCCACAGTCCCCCATCACGGGCTAGATTTTCAAAAGCCTGAAAACAGCGCCATGAGAAGGTGCAGAAGTCTAGTTTTCTCTCAGATCACAAGAATTACAATGATGCTGAAAGGTTATTATGCATTTTTGCCCAGTGGTGAAAGAAATATACTCAGGGTATCCCCAGGGTTCTCCGTGTTTGATTTAAAAGACTTTATCTGGTAAATCTGTGTCTCGTGTTTATGTTGCAGCTGGTAAATGTCGAATTAATTTTAAAGCCTTGACTGATATAATATCATAATTTATTTATTGATTATATTTTGTATTATTATAAAGGTAAGGTCATTGTACTAATATTTATTTACAATATAATTAATGCTGAGATGTAATGGAGGAGTATAAATTAGAAGTACTTAGTTACTTTCCATGACAGATAGCCTAACTGAGTTAAGAAACATCATGAAATTAGCCAACGGTAGCTAGTTTAGCTAACGCTGCATATCAGGAAGATGGCTGTACACAGTCTGTGTTTACGTTGCGGTGTTCTGTAAGGAAGGAGCTATTTTGCCGTTTCTGGGCGGCACTTTATTAGCTCATACTGCAGATAATCAAGTCTAACATGCCGTACACAACCGTTCACACTTTCTCGCTCTCTGAGCAGATAAAGGTCTGCACTGTAAGATCAGCCTCTAAACATGACAAGACAACGCACGTTAATGTTCGCTACAAAAATAAAAGCTCAACGTTACCTCAAGTTGTGATGGTCACAATCACCATGGAGTCATTATCTCATCACTCCCCCTCTAAAAAAACAAAAAAGCTCTACAAGATTCACGTAAATGACCTGTTTGAAACTAAAAACAACCGAAACGTGTCCATATTGTTCATGCTGAGGAGACGAGCTAACGTTAGTTTGTTAGTAGGAGGTGCGAGCGAGCAGGTGAGAGACTTCCGGTCAAGGATAAATACTGACGTAAACAGTACCTGTACTGTCGTAACAAAACAGAACCCAATCTAACGTTAAACAAACATTTTATACAGTTGACGGTTATTGGCATTAAAACAAATAACATCTTTGCTAATTAAAATTGAACAATTTGCAACCTTTTTAACCCTTTTAGATCACCTCTGCAGTCATATTGTGTATCTATTCAACAATATATACAAAACAAAGCTACAAAACCTCAATTTCTCCTTATTTCATATCAAAATTCAATTATCTTGTCTTACTGCAAAACAAAATCTTACGTGTTCCAGTACTGTTGCATGAATACGTGACATTCATCCATCAATCAATCTTCAATTTTTAATGAAGAGGGTGGTCTCTGTGGAGGATCAATGCACTCCATTCAGTGCCCTGGTCCAATCAAATGTGAAAGACTTGATTTTAATCCCTTTTGTAAAAGGCACAGCCTCCTGTTCACTTCTATTCAGCGTGAGTGAAGGGACGAAAAAAACAGTCGCTTCCGATGGCGAGGCAAATTTGCATCACTGGATTTGCACTGTGCAGCCGTGCCCTAACTCACCATTGAAATATTCTGTTTCAGTGGGGAATATTCACAGTACAAAAGCTAAAGATTAAAAAATTAAATTCAGTATTTTTTTAAAATACCTTTAAGACCCTGCATCTACCCTGCCCCAGCCTTAAAGGCCCAGTGGGTAGGATCTGGTGGTATCTAGCGGTGAGCTGAGGAGATTGCAACCAACTGAAGTCTCTCCTGTGTGCCAAGCATGTTCAAGAGCTACGATGGCCAACGCAAAACAGGAAGGGCGCTAGACCCAGTGTGTAGAGTGTGTGTTTACGTGGGAAGTGAGTGATGAAGCGAGAGAGAGAAGAGAGAGAGAGAGAGAGAGAGAGAGAGAGAGAGAGAGAGAGAGAGAGAGAGAGAGAGGTTTGATGTAACGTTACTGACTCTGGCCCAAACAGGAAAAGTTAAAATGGTCTGGTTTTTCCATTCTGGGCTGCTGTTGAAATTGTTGACTCTGTGAAGAGGACCAGATCCCTATGTAGATATAAACAGCTCATTCTGAGGTAACGAAAACACAACAAATTCTTATTGTCACATGATTACACACTAAATAAAACCTACTTATTCACTGTATATGCCATTTCTGCCAATAGACCCCCTTAATCATTATACACTGGTCCTTTAAAACAATTTCCGATACATTCACAACAGAAAAAAAAAAACAGAAGAGACATTGAGCATTAAAACAAAACAAAGAGAGTGCTGAGGGTGTTGTTAAAGAGTTTTAATCAAGCAATAATCCAAAAAGCTTAGAACAGGATCAGGTTAGGAACAGGTCACCGGTCACAACAGTTTCACAACAGATACAAATGGTTACAAGTATTCACTGCTGTAGTTGAAGGCGTTACAAAACAGGGATCAGCACCGATCCACTGCTGGTTCAAACAAGCTCTCTGACTGGGTCAAAGACACGTGAACCTGAGGTGAGCACACTGATGTGAGGGGGGCACCTCCGACACCCCCTCCTCATCCAAGACACTGGGGTTAGAGAACACCATCACACGAGTTTGGCTTTTCAACTGTTCTGCTGGAGCCTGATTCATATACATTAATCACTCCTGCGTTGCATTATACTGTCTGCCATTCAACAAATTAATATGCAAATTAAAATATTATCTGTTCTTTATGAGTCTACATTTCTGCTTGAATAGCTAATGTTCATGCAAAGTCAATTTTCCCTCCAATTAGCACATCATTATCTCTGTAATTTGAAATGATCAAACATCCGTTACCATTCAAATGTAGATTTCTTGTTGCATGTCCTGAGGACTTATGAAACAAATCTCTCGTGCCAAGTTAACATTTTCTCAAAGCCCAGACTCGGGCTAAGATTAAAAATGATGTAAATTAATCAGACAAAGGACATGAAAAGCAAAAGAGATCAGTTTGAAAATGTCTCCACACCTGCCACATATTTAAAACAATTCAACATTACGCATGCATATTGAAGATCCAACAGAAAACACTCAATCTTTTCCCAAAATACTGCAGCCTAGAAGTCAAAGTATGGATTTAAGAACATCAGGGTGGATCAGAAATTAAGCTAAAAATTATCTCTCTTCATGATAAATTTCTTGCTGGAAAAATAACTGTTTGCAGCGGAAAGTTAGTGCAGGTTGATCTTTTGCTAGAGGCAACAGAGGTGGGGCGAACCTGTCGGTCATTCCTTTAAGATGCTAACACTCATCATTTGAAGGCAAACCCTTGGTGAATACATAAATATATATTTGTACAACTTTGTTTTAATAAATCTGCCATCAATATGGAGAGCAATGTACAGCTTTATGGCATAAAGCATGAGAAAATACTGCAGCAACTAGCTTAATGTTGAAGGAAAGCTTCACAATTTGTTCTGTTGACATTTTCCCTGAACATTTCATGAGCAAAACAATATCTGATCAGCAGAACAGGCTAAAGGACAGATTTGTAGCATACAGTTTATATAAAGTCATGTTTTATCCTGAATCCTTGAACCTTTAGTTGACATAAGGTATGGGGAAATGCATATGTGCATACTGTTGAGTGGCTTCTTTATAATAACCTAGCCAAACCTACTGATTAGCGCTCTGCAGGGTTAGAAATAGAACAGAATAGGAAAACATTATAATCAGAGAGGATATTTTTGTCCACAGGATTTCATTCATTGTATCGTAGCTGGCTCTCCTTTCAAACTGTCATCAGTAATGTCCATGTCTTAAGACAGCAGTCAAAATGAGCAGGCTGATGACGGGACATGCAGAGCAACAGTTGCATTTTCACTTTGTGAGAGCACTACAGGAGGCTTTGGGATTAAGCTTCAGCATGATCAAGTAGTGTGTCAAGATAACCAAGATTTCAATGCTGTTGTGAACTCCATACTTTCGTCACATTTGGCACCCCATTTCATCACCACCTCCAGAGGGCATCACTGAGTGGAACCACCAGAGCTGCAGCTTGGTTCTTAACGGCTGCTTGAGACAGAGCCAGGCAACCCATCGGGTCTGGAAGTGGATCCCAGTCTGTCTAAGCTGATGGGCAAACTGTTGCCAGGAGTACACACAGTAACACTGAACCAACATAAAACCTTTTTTGTGAACAGAGTCAGTAAGGTTTTTATATTTACTACCGATCAAAATGATGGCATCTTGACAACACTAGCATATAAAGTAATTATAAAGCAGTGCAGGCTCCAGTGCCTCATAATAATAATAATCACTTGCCTGCAAGATAAGATACGCCTGTTCTGACTTTATAGACTCTTGTATATATTGCCAAACAGGGAATGATATTATGCTCCTACTCTAATACATATCATTATATGTTAATATACATCTCTTTGATCATTCATAGCATAATGTGATCATCACTGACTGAGAGACTGACTGCTGTACTGTGCAAACAGTAGTGAAGTACCTCCCTGTGAATGACTTATCACAGATGTTTAAAGATGACCCCAGAGACAGAGACATCAAAGAGACTCTACAAAGCTCTGTGAGTACCCAATGCCTCTACAAAATCCAAAATAATGTACCACTATTACATCTAAATCATCCAGGTATGAGTTTCCCCATCTCTGGCATCACTATCATCATCATTAAGGGAAGTACCTGAACTGAAACACGGCTGGTCTTAACTCCAGTTTGACGTTCTAATAAACAAACTGCATAACGGCAGCAAACAATTCCACCAAATCACATCTACAACAGATATATTAACTTTAACCAAAGAGAAAAATGCTAATAATGTCAGTACCATTCAAATAAAAGAAAAACAGAACAATATAGAAATGTATCCATAAATGATTCAAAATCACAGCTCTTTGTAATTAAAAAAAACAAAAAAACAAATCCCACCAAAAGTCATTATCCAGCGTTGACTCATAACCTAATAGCCAGTTATTGTGAATCGGAGGACAATGTCAGACTTCGGTTTCCCATAAAAACAACAGTAAAACCAACACAAATCTATATGACAAATATGTTGCAACAAATTCTGACAAGATCTGTTAAAAGAAACAGAGGTAAAAAGTAAAAAGTTCTGGGATCGAATCAGCAGAACGAACAGATATATGAGAAAGGTCGAGTTTTCATCCTCGACTCTCCCTGCTTCCTCACCTTGCTCTTCCTCTTCTTGTCCCCTCCAAAGAACTTCCCAATCTGATCCAGGAGGCCGGGGTTCTTCTTCCTCCGGCCCAGCCCGAAGGCGGCCTGTGCAGAGCTGCTTGCAGATGCCATGGTCGTAGTAGTGGTTGGTAGTGTATCTTGTATTTGTCAAATGTGGGATTTTTGTCTCTCTTTAAATGAGAGACCAAAAAACAGAGGAGGGAAAACAGAAAAGAGAGGGAGGGAGGGGAAAAAAAGCTAGCCTATTCTAAGTCCTGTTCGGGGCTCTCCGACCCGCACTCTGAAGCCGCTCCGCTGTGCTCCTGGATGGTCTGCAGCTCGTCCGATTCGGAGGGTCGCTCTTTGAAGGTGTTGTCCTCTCGGCCCGGGGCATCTCGGGAGAAGAGGCGGGCCAGGTGGGGGCGTGGTGTGGCGGCGTCAGGATCAGCTGTGCTGGCGTCGGGCCAAGGCTGGCGGGGGCCCTCAGCGCCCGTGGAGTCAGTCACCGCCGGCTTCTCCAAGATGCAGCCATTGTTCTGGTTCGCATCTGCCTCACCCAGGCCTGCGCAGAAACAACAAGGGTCATCTATGGGCTCGGGCCTGCATGGCACACAACAAATCGCAGCGGCACACAATGGGCTCTTTTGACGAGACCGTGCCCTTCTTCCTGCTACAGCAGAGATCAGCAGAGCTAACGTTTCTCATTTGAACTCGGAAAAACTTATCTGCCCAACAGGAAAGGGGAGAAATATGAGAAAGGACAACTGAAAAGTGTTTACTAAGTTGCTGTTTTGCTTCTGAGGTCAGTGATTAACTCTAAGGACACTTATATCACCTTCTGTTTTCAGACTTTTGAGTCAAAACTATGTTGCAGCAGATGTGCTCACGATTCCCAGCTTAATTTGACTGGAGCACAATATGTTAACAATATATGAGTGTGGCTCAAAATTTTACATGAGAAGCTTCTTAAACTGAAACAAACAAATCTTCTGGAAACCTTATGGCTGCTTCACCTCTGCAACACAGTCAGCCCCGTGTAGCATATCAGATCTCATCTCTCTTCATCATCCCGACTCATTTTTTTAGTTGACCCATGAAAAAACAACGTTCCAGCACATTAGTTCAAGTGAGATGGAAATACAGCTGCTTCTCTAACGTCCACTTTGACAGCTTTCCATCAAGTTAGCCAGCTCCCACAGCAGAGGGGACATCCAGTGCATTCCTGCCTCCACAACAATATCCACACTGTACTGGCAGAAATGGTGTAGCACTACACCAGAGAATCTGCATGCTAATATTGGGCTGAAACAGTGGCCTGTTGTCAGAGCTGAATAGTTGTTACAGAGAGACAATGGGCCCAGTGTCACTAAAATAACTCCTATAAGTATGGATTTTCAACCCGATGCACGTTGACACTTATCTGATTTGGGGCCCGAGAGCTACAAGGCCACTGTCTCTGGGTGCAACGCTGCCATGTAGAAGTTTATACTATGTTTTTTAACAATTTTAGATGGAATTACTCCAAAAAAGGCATCTGTAGCAGCAACACCAGCATGATATGCTGATTATCTGGTCAAATGAGTTTTTCAGCTTGGTTTCCCTCTGGCAGATTTGTAATTCATGTATAAAATGTGAAAACAGATGAAGAGTAGATGCAAATATGAGTTGGTTTGTAG
Source organism: Pterois miles (assembly GCA_947000775.1). Lineage (NCBI taxonomy): Eukaryota > Metazoa > Chordata > Actinopteri > Perciformes > Scorpaenidae > Pterois > Pterois miles. Next base: position 16,737,344 of record CAMQGK010000327.1, read on the forward strand.
AGAATGTGGCAAACTTTTGTTCTTTAAGAAAAGGAGCCTCGAGGAGCCGCTATTTGTCATATATGCATCACTGCTCCATATGAAAGGTTACAGCGCTTTCATCAAAATGTTTATGGAACAGCCTCTGCTTGGTTGTTCCTCGTTTAGCGTAGGCGTTTATCCAGAAGCGAGACTGAGGGATGATGATGTGTAACTGATGTGTAACTGTGTACAGAGATGGATAGCTGCAGCGTTTTTCATGAGAAAAAGTTTTAAATGCAACCAGCATTCAAAAGTGTTACTGTGAGTAATGTCAGCAAACAACGACAGATAAGCTATACATGTTAGGTGAGTCAGTTTTGAGATTTTGGGCTATTTAACCTCTATAGAAAGTCTTCTTTTTGCCTTCCAGAGAAGAAGACATTCAAAATACTCATTCAGGTGTTTATTTTATTACATTTTGTCTATTTGCCTTTGTACAATTCTCCTACATTCATCTGCCATTAGATGATGCCTCATTTACATAACATTTAAAAAAAACTTGTAACACAAAATAACTGTCTTAATGTATGTAATCAACTGGGGAAGTTTCACCCTTTTACTTTTACAGTACATATCTCTAAAGGCCGTTTTCTCAAAATGAGGTCTTTCTCACACTCTGAGCCAGAAATATCCACTTCAGTAGCACTTCATAAACCAAACTTTCCACTTTCATTCCCATCTATATTCTGAAGGTTTTCACATAGGGGTTTGTTCATATATCATTTATAGCCTGATTTCTATAACATTTTGTTCCTAAAAACACAGCAAAAAATGGATTTTTTTTATGGCTGTTGACAGTATTTTCTGATTTATGGAGTGATAAGAAATATACCAAATCCCCTCAGTAAAAACCTTTGACTCTAATGTGTGAGCAAAATGAAACAAGGATTTTGAACTTGGCTTCATCCAACGTTCAGATTTCTGTTCTGGTAGTATCTGGATTGAAATGGACTGTAACAGCATTGAGGCATGCCACTCTCTACCCCGAAGAGATGACAGCAGCAAACAAGCCGTAATCAGGAAATTTGTCAACAGAAAAAAATAAAAACACGCTGCTAAAACAAGGAAGGAAACTGAAAGGCTCAAACACTGGCTCAAGCATCTGACCAAACAAAACGCTGATATCGTCAGAAAAGCACTCCTCCTGAAAAAACAGGGAAACATTCAGCAGACATGGATCTGAAAATGAATGCACATTTAATATGATAACACCTCATTTTCATATTTAAACATACAATTTCAGAAAACTTGTAATAAAAAAAAAATAATGTAAGCAATCAACTGGGGTTTCATGGTGGGATCTACTGCATTAGTTAAAAAAAATTACCCAATTCACCTGTAGTGTTACCACTCAATGCGCTTCACATTACATGTCAGCATTCACACATTCATACACTGATCGCAGATCGCAACCACCCATCTGCTCATTTACACACTTTTGGCACTTCGGGGGCAATTTGAGGTTTAGTATCTTAGCCAAGGACACTTCAACATGTAGACTGAGTCACAGCTGCCCCATCGTCTCATCAGTTGCTTTCCAATAGAATGAGAGCTAATTCTTCTTCCTTGGCTTTGTCTCCAACAAAGGTCTAATAGGTAAGGACGCCAAAAATCATGCTCAAAAACCATATTTTAAAAAAAAAAGCCTGGCTCCACACACACAGCACAGCTGGAAAAACTACTCATTGAAAGTCGCCTCACTCGGTGTGTTTCATTTCGTCATAATTCCGCTCTTGAAAAGGTGAAGAACACATTTTATAGTCCATTTAAGACACTAAAAGTCCTCATTGTAATAAACTGACAAAATTCTTGCTGCTTTAAGGCAGAGGACATGTCCCATTTTAAAACTTTTTCTAAAGGCTTTATATCCAGACAGCATAACTGCAGAGCAAAATGAAAGAATAAAATGAGCAAAAAATAAGACGTCAAGTCAGGTTTCAGTCAAATAGGAAGAGGCTGATATTAAAGCCACGATGTGTAAAAAAAAAAAAAAAAAAAAAAAAAGTGATAATGTTTCATTTTACTCTGATTTTTTTCTTATTCTGAAAAATTTGAACAAACTGATGCAATCTAAGTGTTGGATTCAGCCTGTTTGTCTCTGTGCCTGAGTCATGTGTATATATATATAGTATTGATTTAAAGCTATTAAGCAATGCACATCTCTCTTTCACAGATGATGACCCATGTACAGTTAAAATTCTGCATACTCTCCCCTGAGTTTGGGAAAGTTGAGATATTAAAACAGTGAGTGGATTTATACTGCTTAGCTGGATGCAGCAGTTACTCCTTTACAGAGTTCGTGCACACTGTCAGCAGGTTGCAGTTTTCTTTTTTTAACTTCACTGGCCTGAAAACTTTCGCACTGTGTTTTAAACAATGTAATAAAAAAATGACTTAATGTTGTGTTTTCAAATTTCTCCCAGGAGTTCGTTAGCACACAGCGTGACCTGCCAGTCATTTGAGGAAAAGCTGGCTTGTGATCTCAGCAGCCGACAGTGAGGCTCATTACAGAGACTCTGTGCATGTTCAATGTGTTTTTATGAATTGCTGACATTTCAAGAGGGACTGCAGCGGCTCATTTGTTTAAGGTGTGAATGTTCATATCGAGCACCACCACAACATAAAAGCTTATTCTAATTAATGTCATGCATCCATCCATCCATCTGCAACCGTTAGGGGTCGTTGGGGGGCTGGAGCCGATCCCATCTGGCACTGGGCGAAAGTGGGGTACACCCTGGACAGGTCGCCAGTCCATCGCTGGGCACATAGAGACAGACAACCATTCATGCTCACATTCACACCAATTTAAAGTCAACAATTAATTAACACTAACTAATGTATAGAGTAAAAATCTATCAGCAACAGTAAATATGTTATATTACACTGTTCCCTGTAAGGCGAGTGTCTATGGCTATTATGGTACTGCAAAGAGCAGAGTAAATGAGAGAGCTGCTGTTTTCTGTCCTTCAGTGGCTGGCCCATGAGTCCTCTTAAATCATTTCCATCATCCTTCATCTCCCTTTTCTAAGCCCACCGGCGCTACCATCCACCACTAGAACACCAAAAAACTAAATTACAGAAAGAAAAACATCCTGACGTGATTGAACTTTAACAGCCCTCCACAGTTCATAATACAGCAGCAGAATATTGACTGCTTGTCCACAATGTTTGGCCATAAAAAGGTTATGTGCTGATGAGCGACTTATTAATGAGCCAACTCCCTGTGTGCTCTTATTAGTGGTGCAGTCAGGGTTTTAGCATCCCCAATGCACAAACTCACTATAATTCATGTGGGGGTTTGATGGTTGATCAATGCCGATGACTCAGTGATTACTGAGCCAGGTGCTTAAATTTTGGACTAATCCGAACTCACTCCAACCCGTACTCTTTTGTGGAAAAACAAAAATCCTCCCCCACGTTTTTAACCACCTAATGACGAAGGATGGTGGACAAACCAAGTGACTCACCAAATTGGTTTCAAGCTCCAAACATAAATGACACATGAGTGTTATTGTTCTGGGGTTTATCACTGTGTTACTTACTTACTTTTTAGTGATTTTATTGGATCTCTGCCTAGATTAGACTGCCGACTCATCTGTATAGTGACGATAAGACTGACTGGTTCACGTCCATTATCATCCACCCCACACTGGATCAGATAGCGACCGACGTTGCTGATATTCTCCGGTTGCCAACAGAGGTCCATTATTAGAGAAAGACTAGGTGATGATGCATTAACTGCTGCTTGTGAGCTGTTTTCAGTGTCTGCAAACCAAACCTACATTATGAAAATATTACAAGTTGTTATTAAATTGGACACAACAGTGTGGTGCTAGTAGAAACGATTATTAAGTGGCTTTAAATAAGAGTTTTGCTATGTGAGCAAAATGTGATAGAAGCAATTCTAATGTATATGTTTCAGTTCACAGACCCACAAATCTATATAAATTTTTCATGTATATGGGTTTATGAAAGCAGAAACTTGGTACGGTATCCTGATGTATGTGTTTAGTACTATAAGATGAATCCGATAAAAATGAGACATATCCTTTGAGGCCACCTAGTTTCAGTGGCTGGGTCACTGACAGCTGTGTGACAGCCTGCGCTCCTTGACTTTTTAATTGGACTGATGCTGGACGTCTAAATTACAGTCAATCACACATTGATTTATTTTCTCCATGACTAAATCTTCCCTTTAGTATGATAATAACTGCCACGGGTCAGGCAATCAATCAGCACCTAGCAGAGATTACTAATACTGTCAGCACACCTTACCAATTTTTCAATAATTGCAATTGCTGCTCAGACTTAAGACTTGGACTAACCATGTGGTACATGTTTTCGGTCCATTGGACAGCTGTAACCTCGATTTCACTGTGGCAGCTTATAGCCAAGTGTCAGCATGTTTCTGTTGGAACCATTAAAGAATATTCAAAAGAGCAGGGAATACGCTTTTCATTTCATACTTTCACTTTTTTTTCACCATTTGCTGAAATGTGAAGGTGAAGGAGACAGAAGTGAAGGAGACAGGGGGGATACATACAGGGTAGGGGGATAGGGGGCCAAATACAAGGCTGCATGTCTCTTTTTCCTCCACATAGTCCTTCACCACATCAGGTTATGCAAAAGACACACAACTTGTAAACAACACTAAGGGCCAATTATCTAGCAGTCTGACTCATAACACCGCAGAGAGAAGGTCTACTGAGGGCAAGTTGCTTTCTCTTTGTTGGCTTCCCTCATAAATACTGGATGTATTCGTGTGTTAAACTCCCAAGAGAAAGTCTGCCCATCACTGGTTTAGCAGAGGGGTCCTTAAGCCACCAGGAGACAGTCTGAGGTCAGAATCTGCCTCACATGCTTTGTCAAGCTCATCGCTCTGTGCGCCTGCTTCTATTAGCACCAAGAGACTCTGGCTTCATTTAAAATATGTTTTTAGCACTTCTCGTGATGTAGCCAGGCTATTATCGCAGTCTGATGGTGACGAGATAATTGCCTATTACCTCATCTTGATTAATTCACCATGACAACTCCAATATATCCCTATGACAACTAAAGGGCCACGATGGCCTGATAATTCAGGTGAAATTATGGGGGAGAAATGAAGCGATCTGCCACCTTGGTCTCAGATCATTGTGCCCAGAGCAATTACCATCACCACCCATGCCTCCTGCACCATCTGGGTTGAATAGGTTAGGTAAAGACACCAAAAACTGATCTGATCTTTTCAGCAGAGATATTCAGTACTCTGTGAGAGGGGAAAGATCATCTAGATGGGAAGAGTTATGCAGGGAGTGGGCCTCAATCTCTTCATTTTTCCTCCTCTTCCTTGGTGTGAAGAGGATGTGTAGCCTAGCCTCGGGGACAACAACAAGGACTGTAGTGGGACCAAGGCACGGGAAGCATTCCTCTGAAAAAACATCCATCGCTATGTGGCCCCGGACCAAACCTCCCACCCAGGGGTGAAAATCCTTCTGCCGCAGCATTCATGGTGGATCTGAAGCACCCACAAGCCTTGAGAAAAAAGCCCCTCTTGTCTCTGAAACCCCATGTGGCATTCAGGACGTTAGTCCTCCAGAGATTTTTCTGGACGAGATAAGAGCCACAACAGAACCACTCCCTTCTTATAACTCAGGTTCATGACCTTTTAACTTCATGTTGGGCTTCAATGGGAAAGGATGTGATGCAAATGGAAAAAATGCACACTGCTGTGCCACTGACATCTTTATTTTTATTTTTATTGGGCATATGCCAAACTGAGACCAGAAAACACTGAATTTCCCAAACTGCGTACTGAGGTAATAGTCACATTTGGCTTGGCTTGTGTGCAGAGTTGGAAGCTCCATCACAGCAGTGTCAGAGCTGCTGTATTTATCCAAGCAGCTGTGAGAATCATATTGAAGTGCAACCAGACATAATCAAAGCCCTGGCCTGTCATCGCCAACAGCTCCTCGCATTGACTCACAGACAAACATCAACTATTCCTCTTTTTTACACCTCCGTCTTTCTTGTTTCCTTGAAAAGAGTTGATTAAACATTTACAAGTTTTCCTTCGCATCAGTAGAGGTGTGTGTGTATCATTTTGATGTGCCATATTGGCTTGTTCGAAATTCTCTACAATATAAAGAAAATATTGTACGCCTGTGCTGTGAAGGGACCAACAGTCCCGATGTGTACTATTTTCATTACCTGTAAATCAATCATGTTTAATCTCTACCGTTTCAGAAAATAGTGAAAAATGTGTATCAGATATACATAAAGCCTAAGTTGACATCCTCAGGTTGCTTGCTATGCTTAACAGTCCATAATGCAAAGATATTGAATTTACACTGATTGATAGGCAGCCAAATCTCACATTTGGGAGGAAGTAACATTACATGTTTGCCATTTTGGCTTGACATATTACTTAACAAATAAAAAAGAAAAGTATCAACAAATCGACCGTTCAGCACGAGGCATTGATATACTCAGAACATCTCTGTCATGACAGAGTTTGTGGAGGATGAGGTTTTCAGCCGGTATAATTGGGTGTCTCTAGCAGGACAGTGGGACACCACAGAAGAAGAATAGAGCTCAACATGGGTTGATACCATCAGTGTAGCGCTCAGGGATGTTTCCTCACACACGGAGACATTTCCTGAATTTCCCTCTGGGGATTAATGAAGGTTCATCTTATCTTATCTTATCTCGTTTATACATCACACACACTTCAACAGGGCAGAAGACATGACGTAAGCCAGCTGGATGCTTGTGCCAAAGGCTTCGGTTGAGACATTACATTTTGATTTCTTCTGCATGACCACTGGCACAATAAACTTATCAACCTGAGAGCTTTAGGTCCCAACACAATCAGAAACATACTGCTCTGTCTGTCCGGCTCCCAAGACCTCAAAACCTTCCCTCAAAAAGATCTGATTTAAAATCTGCTGGTAAACACAACAGTATAGTCTCAACTAGAATTACCGCCTCACGGTTGTATGCCTCCACCAACCATTCAAGTCGCAGTTTACATCCATGTCTGTCCAAAATGTCATCACTTCATCATTTTATCCTATCAGACAGTCATGTGAAATTGTCATAATTAGCATATGAATCCTTGAGTTAAGGTCAAAAACCTTCGACCACCAAAATCTAATAGTTGATCCCTAAGTCCAAGTGGACGCTTGAGCTAAATTTGAAGAAATTCCCTCAAGGTGTTTGTGTGATATCACCCACATGAGAACAGTACAGATGGATGAACAATCCAAAAACATCAAGCCTCCAGCTGCGGCCGTCGTCGGCGCAGAGGCATAATAAAATAGGGTGGTATTAAACCTGCATAGCTGTGACCAGCACTCTGACCAAGATCTAGCATCTATTCAGTATTTTCATCCACTGGAGACACATGTTTTACGTTGCACCAAATCACACAATAAAGCGCTGCTGTTGGACAGTTTCATTTGCTGGTGGAGTGTGGATTGAGCTGATACAATACGACCCGTTCACATTGGCACTGAAATGAATCTTGAGCAATCTGATCACAAGCAGACACAACAGGTGCACCCAAAAAGCACTGAGGAGGCACTGATCCCATTAGAATCTGTCATTTCAAGTGTCATATCTGGAAGTTGGTAGGCCCAACTTCACATTTTTTGGATATTCAGTAGTTATATGATCTGCTCAAAATGAATGGAAAGTATAAATGTGGTAATTGAGATCCAACTGCTCAGGCAACATTTGGCAGTGGTCAAGGCGACCACATGAGTGTGTAGTGAAGTATGTAAATGCATCCCTCATTGCACTGAAGGCCTGCTTGGTCAACTGTGCATGTAATGAGACACATTTTTCCTTCACAGATGAAAATTCTGTTGAATGTCTGATGCAAAACAACTCAGACAAAGTCTTTTAATTTGGACCCAAGGCGAGCTGCCAAAAAGACACAGTGGTCTCCGCCAGCTGTGTTAGGTGAGCATGAATGTGGATCGTTCTCTTTTCGCCATCTGTCAGAGGGTTCCCACGGATAAAATCAAATGTGAACAGTGGAGCAAAATCCGAAGACAAGCAGTCAGCTGAGACACAATCTACTGCCAAGTGTGAACTGTGATCGAGACACAATCTGTATGTTTTTGGATAAAACAAACTGTCTAAATACAGTCGCTAGGGATGTGCACAATTAGCTGACTAGTCCAGAACCAGAAATACTAGATGGTTTAAAATATTATTATTATATTAATGTACACATGTTAATTACATATTGACATGCAGTGTCTCAGCTGTTCCTTTGGTGATCGCTCCTCATGATCTGAACTCGTCAGCTGCTCCTGACTCGCTTCCACCTTGCTGCATTCTCCCAGCCGCCGCCTGCAACCACCTCCTTTTTCCCCAAAGAGCGGCTAGGTTCAGCAGTCAGTCTGGCTATCTCCTGATTAACAGGAGTGGCCAAAAGTTTGGTCTGTCTCAAATGTCAGTTTTTACATTTTTGATTAAGGTTTTCGAATGATTTTTTTGAATATCTGTTATGCTAGACCGCCTATGAATACAGGTGGTTATGGGAGACTAAACAGGTTTTTGGCCACAGTGAAGTTGTTTTTGAAAGGATAAACACCAACAAATCTGGACTGAAGAAGAATATTTCGTTAGATAAAAACATTTCACAACTTTGTTCATTATTATATTGATTATTCCATCTATCTTTTTCAATAACTGTTGACTTTTGGACTGAGGGCTGCGACAGTTAACGTTACAGAGACGATCTAGGGCTGAGGTAATAAAATGGCACTTCAGTAGCACTTCAGATACGATTTGGTTATTGACAAACGTGATCAGCAATCAATTTTGATTCTTAATTTTGGAGTAGTTGACTAGTCTAGGTTTAAACTTGATTCAGGGAAATTAGTCATTTGGAACAGCCCTAACGGCCACTGACACCAGTTTAGGTTTAGATTGTTGTTTTCGTTCCGAGGGGAAAAGACTCAAGTTCATCTTGTCTGACATATGGGATGCAGTAGCTAGGGTAATACTTTCAGTAGCTGTCTCTTGGTTAACCATCATCCCCTCCCCTTGGACTCCCTTTCCACAACCCCAGCTGCTAACACACATACACATTTAGTGATTGTCCTGCCAGATGGTCGAGGCCAGATGACGTGGCCTCCTGAACTCATGGCAACACCGAGGCACAATCTCACACACAGATGCAGAATGCCCAGACGCATGGTGTGTGTTTTCATGAAATCATATAGGAAAAGCTGCAGACAGGTAGGAATGAACACGCATTTGGTGGATCATAAGAAATAAATTGCATGCAGTTTTAAGTGTTCTTGAGACGAATTCGTCCATCTGCAAGAGAAGGAAAAAACCTGAAAGAAAGGGAAAGAGATCAGAGGAGAGAAAGCGAGGTGAGAGGGGGCAGAAAGGGAGAATCTGAACAATGGTGTCAAACCAAAGAACACTGGTCCAGTGATGGAAGCTGCCCTTTAACAATCAGATCTTTTGAGGGAGGAGAGGAGGTGCTTCGTGTTGGCACTGCCAGGGCCCGTACCGGCTAGCGCCAGCCTCGGCCACAGAGACAAATGACTGAGCCACTGCACTTATAAATGTGTACACTGACAAATGCCCAGCAGAGGAACACACTCATATACATATTCTCAATACTGTGCTGTATGCACAGTCAGCAATGCTTAGACAATCTCAGGGAGAATATACAGTAGATACACAAAGATGGGAATCAGCAATACTCCCATGCAAAAAAGCACATAGTTGCCATTTCAGTGTAGATACATTTGTGGGTGTAGTTGAAGGCAGACAAAAGGTGGCACGAGGTAGAGAAGATATAAAGTAAGCAATATTTTCCTGCAAGATTTTGTCGACACTATGACTTGGGTCTGAAAGCTTTCTTATTTAATTTTTTTAAAGGATTCTTTGGGGCATTTTCACCTATGAGAGAGGAGTATGACATGCAACAAAGTTCCCACAGCTGGAATCAAATCTGGGTATTGCGGTAATGTGGCATACACTGCAACCACTTGGCTAATAAGGTGCCCCAAGCTAAATGATTTAATTTCTACAAGTAACCAATCCAACTCACTGCTGACGATATGAACTATATGCTTCATATAAATATATACAATAAACATGAGTATATTTGTATCATTTACTGTACATACCTGTTGTTTAAACACACCTGACTTTGCAGTTACCTTCAGCTTTATGGAGTGTTTTAGTGTCTTTTAACTAACTATTTTTACAACCTGCAACTTTACTGATGTGGTTCACTCTCGCCGCTCAGACCAGCATTTAAAGCAGCAGGGAGTTGCAAGAGTCGGTGGAGACCAAAACAGAACTAAAAGTGGTGTGGGAATGAATGCTGAACTTCCAGTGTACCATTCAATAGGTGGATGTAAGCAGGACTGTAAATGAATGCTAATGATGTTCTGTATCTGCTGCATGTGTTGAGTATGAGGCCAGTGGTTCCTATTTTCCTTGAAGCCCCCCGACTTGTATCTGACGTCATCACCCTAAAAAAAATGTATAAATCTTTATAACAAAATCCTCAACTTGAATAAAGTGATTCAGTGTATTAAGCGAATCAGCTTTCTTTAATGAACAGAACTCGCCAGTGTGTGAGCAAACAGTTTTCTGATCACAGTGAAATTTTGTTTTTGAAAGGCTAAATGCCAACAAATATCCATTGAAGAAGAATGTGTTGTTAGTGTTAATGTGAGTTAGTAACGAGCGGACAGCGAGGTGGAGTCTTAGATCCTCTCCCTGCTCACTCTCGGTAAGGAAGAGCACTCTGACTAACCCCGCCAGGTTCAGACTAAATCAATGCCGCCTGTTCGACACTTAAGATTTCAAGGGCAGCCAGTAGGTCCCTAAAGCAATTACAAGGGAAGCACATAGTGTGTGAAAGAAGTGATAACTGGCTCACACCAATATCATTCAATTTCCTTGATGAAAGCTTAAGTGTGACCTGCAGAAAGAATGAATCCGATTGAAAATTTATCTTAAGAAAGCAGACTTGGACAGGAAAGCTACGGATATAACATGTCCAGAGCTTTGTCAATGGTGTGCAACTATGGTATGTGCTGAACATACTGTAGTTTTATATGTTTTTATAATGCAAATGCTGTTTGGTTGAATCAACCCAATAAACTGTAAAATCCATATAAACTGTGAAAGGTAGCTCAATCTGATTTGGATAAGACGAGTATTTAAGTAACAAGTCTTAAGATTCTCATCAGATTATCTATGAAAGGCATTTTTCAGCAACAGCCATTCAGTGTATTTTCTGTCTGTAACTGTCTCTATTTTCATTGTTGCTGACCGAGTCAGTCTTTCCCACATGTACTGATGTGGAGGACAAGAGCTGATGTGTGTGTTACATGCACTGCAGAAGATCCTAAATTCAGTATTACTGTCATCGTTTGTTACTATTCTTCTACCAATCGTTAGTATTATATTCTAATTCTGCTAATAAATCCCCTAAATGTCTTGGGTGAGCTGTAAATGGACACACAAATTGAAATTTTATTCAGCTGACTATTACATATTTATTTCCTCTAGTTCTCCTCAGTTTCAAGTTCTCATTATTGCAATACTGACCACAACTGTGCCTTCATCCTGTGGCACTGTCAAACATAGACTGGGTTAATATGGGCCATACAGGTAAGTTACACTGAACTAAAATAAAAACACAACACTTTTGTGTTTGCTCCCATTTTTTATGTGCTGAAGTCAATCCTCTAAGACTTTTTGTACGTACACAAAAGGCCTATTTCTCTCAAATATTGTTCACAAATTTGTCTAAATCTGTGGTCGTGAGCACTTCTCCAAAATAATCCATCCACCTCATATGTCAGATGTGGCATATCCAGATGCTGATTAGACAGTGTGTGCCTTAGACTGGTCTCCAAAGTGCCAGACGCCACTGAAGGTGAGCATTTGCCCACTCAAGTCGGTTATGACAACAAACTGCAGTCAGGTCAAGACCCCGCTGAGGACGACAAGCATGAAGCTGAGCTTCCCTGAGACGGTTTCTGACAGTTTGTGCAGAAATGTTTTGGTTATGCAAACCGATTGTTGCGTCAGCTGTCTGGGTGGCTGGTCTCAGATGACTCTTGTAGGTTAAGATGGCAGATGTGGAGGTCCTGGGCTGGTGTGGTTACACGTGGTCTGCGATTGTGAGGCTGTGGATGTACCGTTGATGTACTGCCAAATACTCATAAACGCCTTTGGAGACGGCTTATGGTAGAGAAATGAACATTCAGTTCACGGGAAACAGCTCCGGTGGACATTCCTGTAGTCAGCATGGCAATTGCACGCTCCCTCAAAACTTGCAACATCTATCATTGTGCTGTGTGATAAAACTACACATTTTAGAGTGGACTTTTATTGTGACCAGTCTAAAGCACACCTCTGCAATAATCATGCTGTCTAATCAGCATCTTGATATGCAACAACTGTGAGGTGGATGGATTATCTCAGCAAAGGAGTGCTAACTAACGCAGATTTAGAAAAAATGAGAGAAATAGTCCTTTTGTGTACATAGAAAAGGTCAGATCTTTGACTTCAGCGCATAAAAAATGGGAGCAAAAACCAAAGTGTTGTGTTTAAATTTTTGTTCAGTATATATCCAATTAAGTTAAAATGGTTACGTCAAAATGGTTTGAGAGACTTTATGTATTAGTTCATGCAGACTATAATAACAATAAAATATAGTATACAGTGTATAACAATATTGGCTTTTCTGATGTATTGCTTTTATACATTGGCTCTTTTTAAGATATTAAAGTTTGAAGTTTGATGAGAGAACAAAGGTTTGTCCATTCCGATAATTACTTTTTTAATAGATTTGAGTAGAAAAGACTAACTGTAAAAAGTGAGAAAAGCTTCTGGTATTGATGAGAAGCTTGTGGGTTTCATCAGGTATAGATCAGTTACTACTCTTATTTCTAAATCTTTACAACATGACATAGTAAGTGCCATCAAAATATTCTGGCCTCAACCTGTTAAGCATACATTGTCTTTTTTGTCATTTACACAAGATCATATAAATATGACCAATATATTTTTTATGATTTCGCTGTGTATACACATATTTTTGTGTCTGAATAATACCATCCAAATAATGATGTGCTTTTTCCACCTTCATTCATTAATTCTGCTGTCACAGCCAGAGTATTCATCACACAGACCTTGCCAAACAAAGTATTCAGCAGAAAACACAATTATTGGCTCAGAGACTGTGTGTGTGTGTGCAGTTTCTTTGCACAGACAATGTGATATGAGGCTAAAAAAGATGTCCTCGGGGCCCACACAGGAGTAGTCACTTGCTGACTGAATGCAGTTGGGTGTTTATCTGGTCTCTAGCTCTTTCCTCTCTTTCCTGTGGTGAAGGCATACTTGATACTGGGAGGAAACGTGCAAAGCTTAGTAACAGGAAAAAAAAGCCATTAGCCTTTGTGTAAAGGAACACATAAAGGAATATGTTGCCACAGCTACTCTAGTACTCTGTTCTCAAAACTTTTTCATATACAACCAACTCTTTTGCATGATAACTGATGTTTGCATGACATGTAAAAGGTTAGGTAACCCATATTGACTCATCTCATTAAAGTAATTGAATGAATCTTGAATGTAACTTCTTTTGAGACGACGCCAGTTTTTAACCTATTATCTATATTCCGCAATCTTGACAACCCTTTTCTAAAGCATCCTCTGACATTTGACATCAACTCATATCCCAAAGGGATTAACAGGAGGAGGAAGTCGTGATGGCACAAATTTCACTGGAGAGAAGAAGGGAGAATAGTTCATTTTATATGTTTCTGCATTATCCGAGATTTGTAACTCTTCGACCCTACCAGGATTTCGGTAAAAACACCTCAGGCATGACAATATCAGAGAAGATACCAGATTGGAAAATTAATTTTGTGTATGTATTCTGTAGCCATTTGGAGGATTATGTGCTGCAACTCAATCTAAAGCACTACCTCAGGCAACGTACGCTCTTGCGACCTTAGATTTGAGTGACAGAACGCCCCTGTCTTTATATCATCAGGACAAACACAAACTATATGACAGTATTCCCAAAACTTTTTTCCAGGAACTCATTTTTTTAAAATGACAAACCATCGCATCCCAATTCCCACATAGGCCTTCTGACGAGAGGAGTGAATTTGTGTAAACATTCCTGACTATTTTATCTGTCATTTCCCCATCACCTCTTATCATCGTGAAAAGGTAAACCAGCCATTTCAAAGACATACTACATACATTAGATGAATCACAGCTTTGTTTTATTCATGTGAAAACATGTCACTGCACATGTTAAATACTTATAAATGAGACTAATTTACAATAGGTGCATTCATACAGAGCTAACAGGCTCATCCTATTCATTTCATTTCAACTCAACTAACCAGTACAACAAACAGAATGTACACTAGCTTATCTTATCAGATATATCCAGCCATGCCCAATGCATCAAATACCAATGCTTGTCACGGCCATCAGCGTTTTATAGTGCTGCACGAGGCACCCTTTTGTGGCGGTAGAAGGCGCACCAGGCTTTCCATGAACTACAATGTAAACCTATCTATGTCAACAGTAAACACACAGGGAAAGTGCTGAGGTGATGTATAACAAGGACTTAAAAAGACACACCAAGTGGGTGTGAGGTGGATGGGTCCAACAAACACAAGGCTTTCATCCAGGAGACTGCTGTTAATGTCCCATGTGTTATGTTTCACTTTCACTTAACAATCAGCTCTTTGTTCATGTCCTGCGTTCACAACATCAAGTCACATATCCACTGTAAAAATATAGTATTTTTTAAGCTTGACCATGTTGTTTTTTCCTAAACCTAACTCAGTGGTTTTGTTGCCTTAAACCTAAGCAAGTGTATTGTTTAATTCACAACATTAAGCACTACAAAGCGACGCTGAGGAGTCAGTATATGACGAGCTGGGAGGAGAACGTGTTGAATTATCAGAACAATCAATATATTCAGGTTCCCTCATGTGGCTCAAAGGTGTACTGCAGACAGAAATCTTCAATAAAAGACTATAGAAGAAATTCTGCAAATTTATTTGGCATCCCCAATAAAATCTGCTGCGACCCAACTGTGAGTCCTGACCCAATCCAAAAATGGCTGCAGGACAACCACGGCCCAAGTCCACTCCACTATTTTGAATTTTTGTATAACTGCTTTTCATTTTGCCTCACTTCACCTTGTGATGATGGAGAAACAGTGACCTAGACAGAGTCGGACGGAACAAGGAGACAGACTGATAGGGGTGGTCTGTTTTGCTGAGCGGGGGCCTGCTGCAGGCCGGGCAAGGTAATGGGGCCATAATGGGCTTTTAACAGCCGCACAGCTGATGCTGGTGTTTGCCCTTCAGTGGAAAAGCAGTGCAAACAGGAAGTGCTGCATGGAGACATCCCCAGATGCTGGACAGGCTGGGATGAGTCATGACGCCTGCTGATGACAACTTCACCAAAACAGGCTCCGATAAAGCATGGCTAACCTGCCCATCATAAACCACTCGTAGTGTGCCAATTTGGTGGCATTTCCTTTTATTTTCTTTTGCCATGCACCTTGAATCAACCTAATGGCGCTAAATTAGTTCAGCCTTGGTGAACAGGTAAGAGAAAGGTTTTTAAATGAATCCTAACAGCAATGTTCCTTCAGTGAGAGTTAGACACCGATAAGAAAATGGGAGTTTTACACAATATCAGAAAGCAGTGGCGACTGTGCAAAGAGCCTGTTAAATATTAAGTATCAAAGTGGAATCTGCAGTAATCTGAAGCAGCTTTTTGACCAATAACTGTCGAACAAAATACACACTATGATAACAGCTTTGATTTGCACTTATACCTCTAACAAACCTTAATCAAGACAACCTGCTCTAAACTTCTCTCAGCATTTACCCAGCTTCTTGGGCAGTGTCTTCATTTTTCATCACCCTAAAACCAACCCGATTACTTCTCTTCAAGGTGTAGGCACAGCTCAATACTGCTGACTTTGAAGCAAACTCCTTAGAAAACCTGAATGTTCGTGGCAGACACTGCAGTCAGATCATGTTTTAGTCTGCTGCTTACCTCGCATTTTAAAGAGATCGCCACTTAAACCTACATCCAAATTCATTCCTGTTCTCATCATGAGCTGCCGCAAACATCCATGCGAGGAAACTGAGGTCGGCCAAGAGACTAGTGTAAGAAAACAATAGCATCAAGCCATTAAATAACTGGAGCAAAAAGCAAGCCTGGTTTGTAGAACACTAAGCTATCTGACATACTGTAGATGTACTGTAGATACTGTCACAGTTTCACGTCTGTGCCTGGTAACCAGTGTCATCCCACAAAGGCTAAAATTGTGTATTGCGTGGGTGGCTTCTCTGAAGTATCACTTGTGTCAGTGGTGGATCCTCTAAGTCTGCGCCATGCTGATCAATGACAAGTGACAACACAAGGAATGTCAATTGGCTGCAGGAGAAGGGAGCATATCAAGTAGCTAACAGATCAATCTGACAAAGACTCTGAAAGGTAGAACTTTCCTGCCGATAATAAAGCATCGGCGGGAACAGCAGATAGTCGCAGTTTGTCTCTGCACAAGGACAAATGATTACATCCTCATCAATAAAGATGCAATTCAGTCATAGACAAACACACTGACACTGGGCTGAGGAACTGGTTTGGCATATTATGTCAATATTGACCTTTCTTTGAAAATCAGTCAGTTGGTGCATCCACCCTCTAATACTTTAAATGATTTCATATTTGCTGTATAATAATAATCAATACTAAAGTACATTGGCTGTCTTATAGAGAACACAAACTGATGCGAAAGGCACAATCACATCAGATTCCTGGATATCTATTCAGGACTATACAGTGTTTTGATGAGCTTTGTTTGTGGTCCTCCCCAGTCACTTATTGTCAATTATTATCAAACATATGCCAAGTGAATCATAAAAAAAAAAAAAAAAAATCATAACTCTGGTTGTTAATAATTAAGTTCTAATTATTATGTTAATGACCATTTAACCAATAACTGACATTAAGAATTTTAACCAATTAATGTTATCGGTTTAATGGTTTAAAGAACACACAAATAAAGTGTACACACACCGTCTGATACAGCTACGTTCACAGCTATAACACCACCAACAAACCCACAGTCAATGCCGCCACACACACACACGATCTGTCGGAAACGGGCTGAAGTTACGCCACAGCGGGCACAAAGCCAACAGCAATGTTTGCAGCTAACTTTGGCAAAGAAAAACTGTCATGGCCAATAATAAAAATGGTTCCTCTGGGTACCCACGAGTCTCCCCTTTACAGACGTGTTCACTTTATGATAATCACAAGTAGTTTGGGGCAAGTCATAGTCAAGTCAGCACACTGACACACTGACAGCTGTTGTTGCCTGTTGGGCTGCAGTTTGCCATGTTATGATTTGAGCATATTTTTTATGCTAAATGCAGTACCTGAGACAATACTTGTCATTGTTTCATGTTGTTAATTGATTTCTAATAATCCAGTCACAGGTGCTCCTGCAGTAGCCAAAGCTAAACAAGACAATATTTCTAACACCCACATCAGGATGACCACACCCAGCCTGTTGTGTCTGGCCTTTACTACGAGTTTACCACTGTGAAATGTAGTCAGACAGGCCCTGCAAGGCAGGAATACAGACAGCGATCTGTCAAATGCCAACAACAACATCAGTACCAAGGAGAGTAACAAGTCTGAATACATCAATACACAAGATTTTAGTCTGTAAAAATAGCAATAAAACACACCATCCTCACTGTCAGCAATATTATTTTTTTACCCAGCTCTGTTTCTCATCGTCGCTTGGTTCAACTCCAAGATAATGAATTATTAAGATAACTCTAAGCAACAAACTAAATAGGCGACAAGTTAATGTACAGTTAGAGATATCCATTGCAAATTCAGCTCCTCTGCCTTGAGCTATTATTTTTTCATTTAGCCTTTCTGGACTGATGGAAAAAAATGAATAATTAAAACAAGATCTATGTGAAAAGTTCTTTAGCGTTACATAACAGATTCATTTTAAATGTCAAACTAAATGAATTATTAAATTAAGCATTATTGAAAAATGGTTTCACTCACTGTTTTAAAAATCATTTTAAAAGAGAAACCTGCGAGGACCTGGGGTCCTTTTTCCTTCACTCTAACTAATTGAACATGGCTTGTTTTTCTATGGAGAAATGACCAAGCGCTCAAGAAGAGCGCCGGGCTTCGAACCAAATTTTAGATAGTGGTCAAATGGTGGAATTACAACTTCTGTCTGCCATTGGGCCCAAAAAGATTTTCCCCATAGACTTGAATAGCTCTTATTTAAATAACTAAGTCCTAAATTAAATAGCCAAATCCAGAGTTATTCCCTCCCTTCCTTCTGTTCATGTGAATGAGACCCATACCGCGGCTGGGGTTAAAGGAAAACACTAGTGCGCTAGCTCTATGGGCCCAGTGGATGCAGAAGATCGACGGATGAGGCGGCTATTTTATCACCTGGCAGTCGAGCCATTTTGGCGTCATGCATCACTGAGCAGCTCTCGAAGGAAGGAACAGGAGCCTGCTTCCAGTTCTCTGTATACAGCCATGGAAATCCCCCATTTAGCCAGCATTTAGTAAGACTGTAACTTTAAGGTTACATGTGACATTAACTATTCAATTATGTTCCATCATCAAACACATTGCTGACAGCTCTTCACTATAGTTGCTGGAGCGAACATCAGCTTAAGACAGATCTAGCTAGCTGCCTCTCAGCTCTGACTCCTGGAGTTCCTGATCTAGCTTTAATGCACTTAAAATAATATTATGATATACAGTATATTATGACTATCTGCCAGTATCGGCCGCTCACTCACTAAGCTAGCTATTATGTATTTGTTAGTGACATCTATCTTTATGGCTCTCAGATTCAACAGTTGCTGATTGATTCTTTCGCCTTAAAGCTTGTACAGACGTTGTTAATATTTTAAGTTAAAGCCTTATCATTTAGCCCTAGAAGTAGACTATGAATCTACCCAGTATTATTATCATCTCTGGGGTACATTATCAGCCTGTGATGGTTCGGAGGCGATTCTGTCCTGTGAAGGAGAAAGGTCTGGAAGAAGGGCATCGTAACATTTTGAATGTTTAAACTTTTAAAATGGTTATTGAAAGATACTGTATGTAGCAAACAGTACTGGATATCCAAACACATCCAAAGAAGCAACGACAAGCTTACTACTATCTCTTGTACTGTAACTACTTAAGTCAGTACACGTGGCCAGATCCTTCCCCTCTCTTGCATTTCACCTCAGCTCACCCTGAAAACAATTGAGACTGACACAGAAGGGAGAAAACAGGCTGCGCTTGTCCTCCATCCCCCATCTCTTGAACGTTTGGTGCTCTTCCTACACAAATGCGGTCAGCGTCTTGAGGGTTTTATTCTCTTGCAGAATGAACCAGCTTGCCCTCTCCTTATTGCTTTGCACAAGTTACATGTTTGGCATACCACCAAGTCCTAAAAGGCAGCTACAAGAAACCAACACGCTGCAAGTTAGTGATGTTTGGATCTGGGTGTTTTGCCACAGCACATTGAATGTGAGGAAAAAACAATTTTCTCACTCTGGGAGGTTGCATCCCCACTCAGCTCCTACTATCAAAGTTGACAAGCGCTAACGGGAAGCCTAAGAGACACTGGTGGTTGCACTCAGAGTGGTAAAAAAGACACTGGAGATGTTGATTTCACAAACTTTTCTGTTGTATTATTTTATGCTTGATGTATTATGCAGGCACCATGCATACATGAAGTAGAAAATCAAACCTGACTTGCATTTGATTAGAATTAAATCAGAGTGGTTGCCTCTTTAATTAAAAAATCTGTAAATTTCCACCAGCAATTGCAGTTTTCTACTGGCCTCATGATAATCTCCTTTATCGTAATTTGTAAAAGCATCAAGCGCTGAAATCAGTCAACTCAGGGGCAACAAACTCTGCCCTCATCTGCTGAGCTGCAGTATTACAAAGGCTCCTTTAACCCCCCCACACATCACTATAAATGTGACAGAGGAACTTCTCTAAGAGCGCGACTGAGAGAAAGGAAACTTGCCTGGAACAATAACTTCTGAGATGTTGTCATTATGAGGAACAGCTGGCTTCCACAAACCACTAGAATTCATTCATAGCGGTGATTGCTAAGTTTTTTTGGTTGTGAAAAGAAGTCTGATTGTATAGAAGTCTATGAGAAAATGAGCCTACTTCTCTCTTGATTTATTACCTCAGTAAATGTTGTAAACAGTTTACAGTCTCAATCATTAGTTTCAAGTTTTCTTCAATACAGCATGATGTTCATTTAGTAAATTATGTTCCCATTTAGAGTCAAATAGAACATAAAGCAGGTCAAAATGACAAATTTGAGGCTTCAAAACTGTAGTCCACGAACCAATCAGTGACGTCATGGTGACTACGTCCACTTCTTACATACAGTCGATGGTTGTGAAGCAAAACAGATTCAAGACAGCTAAGTTTAATGCGTTGCGGGTCAATGTGGACTTAAGGCTGTCACTCCAGACCTGCTGATTTCTGAACACACTTCAGTGCTTCCCACTGTGCATTATGACTAATGCCTCAGAAACTACCACAAAATATGTATTTCATTCAATGACTAACTTCTTCTCAGCTGATTCGTTATGATATCTTCATTTCAAAAAGAAGCATTCTCAACAATACATATATTACATATATATAATCCATACATTTGTATAACTGCATATTGCATTTACTGTTCACCAATGCTCCTCTGCATGTAGCCTTCGTTTGCAGTAGAGATTCTATTGATGGTGTTTGAGTGTGTAACCCATTCATTAGTCTTCTCAATAATGGTGGATTTCCCTTATTACTGTCAATACCAACTCTCTTTTATTCACTAAGTTACACAGCTAAAAGGATGTTTGTCAGCTGGTTTTAATAAGAAAGCATGACCAACACTGGGAGTTCAGAGTAATGTCAGTATGCATGTAAACTGAAATTCAAGATGTGGTTTGACCCCTTACCGAAGACTTCATCGTGTGATTCAGGTTCCACTGCTACTGCTGCTGCTGTCTGCTCTGCTTTGGGTTCAGGTGACGGAGCCTTTAACAGGAACACAAAATCAGATTGAGGAGGTGAGGCGCTGAGGTGCCATGGCAACAGAGAAAAGACAGAGACCAACAGACAGAGAGAGAGAGAGCAGGAGACGGACACAACGACAGGGGTAGTTACACCTATTAAAGCTTTCTGCTTATAATTACAGCAGGATCATACTCACACTCATTCATTTACTCATTCATTTAACATTCAAGAGAAGGTGCTACACTTTTCACATATATATTGTCTATTTTGATGCCATTTCTAAAAATTTGTTTCATCAGTCATATTCAGCTCAATTTTAGGCAGAATTCATTCTGCAAATTAAGTGAATTATACAATAACATTTAAAATGTCAGATTGTTATACATGTTCATTTGTCATATTTATTAGGGATTGCTGTGCAAACTTCTAAATTCGTATTTGCTTTTTAATGTACTTGTGGACTGGGGAAAAAAAGCTATTTGATTAATTAACTGATTATTTCTGATAAGTGTAACATCCTCAAAACAAGGTTTCAGCATTCAGCATTCAAAGATGAAGCAGCAATGAAAGTCATATTATGAAATGAAATGTCACATAAAAAGTATTATGTGTCACTGGGGAAAAAAATTATATGTATAAATACTTTTTAGAAAAAGCATTTGAAATCAAATAAAAATGGAGGTGGATATTGCCATTAAGATTTTGATTAAACAATGGATGTTAGTAATTTACAGTTAAATTGTTAACTGACATTAAGAATGTAACCAATCAACGCTATAGGTTAAATGGTTAAAAGAAATATGAATAATTAATTAAAAAGCTGAGGAAAACTAAGAGACTCTGAGGTGGAGTTACAGATACAGGAGGTTGACTCCGGTCTTGAGCGGACCACAGAGCTGTAGAGGTGTAGCCTTGTAGCATTTATTCACCAACAAATAAACTGTACACACACTGTCTGCTACAGCTACAGTATGTTCACAGCAATAACACCACTGACAAACCCACACCTAAATTAAACATAATATTTTAAAATTCTAACTTAAGACTAATATATGCTGGGAGTTGAAGGAAAGGTATGCAAGCGCAGATAACATGTTGTGGGTACAAGTATTTTGTTTTGTTTCAAAATAAAAGTATTAATTTGTAAGATAATTAATGTATTTATCAGAAATTTGCATGTTTTGCTTGTCTCAAAGGATAGCACTGTGTGTGAAGTGATCAAAAATCAATAAATTATCAACAAGTAAATCCATACTTTATATTGTCATTTGAGTCCTTGAGGTTAACAGGCTACTGTTAGAAAATGGACTCACACCTAAAGCGAGGATAATGCGTCGTTTCAGTTTTGCGTTCATGACGGTAAAACTCAAACGATCCAGAAACTGTAAACAAAACTCAGATGGCGGGTAAAAAGATAAAAAAGACAACAGATCGCTCCTAATCTACCTGGATACCATAAATAATGGAGGACCACCAGGTTCTGTTCATTTTGGTGTTGATCTGGAGCGCATCTGCAAAGGTTATTAAATAATTCATTAATGCAGGCATGTGGCTGTGTTCTTATACACCTTCTCTAGTATCCTCCTCGCCCAGATATTTAGGAGGAATCTGACTGCACCGAGTCCAGTTTTGTCCCCTGCCACTCGACATTTTGCTAGCAAACGTGTTAATAGCCAAACAAGAAAAAGAAACATTCTTTTAACCAATGAAATGACAAATAAAATGGTACGCTTCCTGTGATTGGTTTGAATGGCCACCCCTTCGAGGTGGACCAGGGAGCAGTAGTGTGGTCCGCACCAGGGTTCGATTCCTACATTCACACCAACCCAAATCAACCGCACCAAGGGGGTAAATGCTCCAGGGTTCGGGTCAACCGGACTAAACTAACCTAAAACTAAACAGTAATTAAAAAATGATCAATGTGATTGCAAAGTCATGTAGACCTAAAAACAAACTGAAACGTTCTGGCACCAAGCCTTTGTCAGAGAGTAAAAAAAACAACAACAAATAATGATAGCTGCTGTTGTTACTGTGACTAATTTGTCCCTTAAGTCAGCTGGTACAAGAGGTGTGAATCTCTCCCACAAAAAAGACTGATAGAAATTCTGTGACTATTTTTTGCATTGTGATCACGTGTTTGAAATCTCATTAGTTGCCGGCACATAAACACCAATAGACATTTCCAGCAGGCCATTGTCTAATAAAAAGCCTTGCTTCTATATTAATGCACTTCGATGGTAGATTTTGCTGGTGCATCTCAACTTTTGCTGCGGCCACTAAGGGGAAGCTTACACTGAAGAAACAAAGATTAAATGACACCATTTAATCTTTAGAAATGGAAACGTGCCTGTGTTATCAGGCTTTCCAGATGTATAGAAGTATTGGTTCAGCTGTACCTCCCTGTCAGCTCTGGTCTGATTCAGACTATTTGAATACATTAAGTCAAAAGTTAAAGATTTGTTCCACCCACCTGAACTGGCACTTCTGAGCTACTGGGTGAGACCAATTACTCCACCCTGTAAACTGGCTTGAAAAAGCCCCTCTATAATGTTAATTTATTTCTATAGCTATTCAAAACAAATAAAGTTACTTGTTTCTATTTTGTGGTTCCAAGTGAAATATCTGCATTTGCTAATCCTCACATTTTATAAATCCTCTTACCGATTTCCCCCTCCTCTCGATGTACTCTCACATGCCCAGCTTCCACTTCCGAGTGGGTTTGCCAAAATGGGGAATCAATACATGCGTTCAAAAACTGTGGGCACACCACTCACCATTACATGAGCATACAGAGAAGTGCAACTGTGACACAGTCCTGTGAGCGTGGACAAGTGGTGGTGAGGAAGCACTTACTGATGCAAATCACATAAAAGGTCAACAAAGTGCAACGCTTTTGAAATTGTATTTGTACATCAATTATGTAAACAAATTATGTAAATTTGCTTTGACTCGAAGAGATTCAGATTCAATTAACAGTCTCAATACTGGCTTCAGATTTGATTACATACAGACAAATTCATATCTTCAAAGAGCTCGATGATGAATCCAATAGTCCAATAGGTGATATAGGGCAATCGCTTTCTTAACAGTTAATACTGGCCTCATGCATTACTTTCAAAACTACTCCTAATAAACTGTATTCATCAAATGCCTTTTGACTTAAAAAAACTCTCTTATATTTAAGAGACCTCCGAGGTTTATTAAGGTTTACTATGACTGAAAAATATACACTTTTATGCCAAAGTTCAAACAGTTTTGGGTGGGTATGTGCATCACATATCTGAAAAACTATTCATCTGATCTATTCCACACGTGGGAGTGCTTTGCCGAATTTGGTGCAATTTGGTCACACAACTCGTAATCGACAAGCAACTTAACCAGTAATATTTCTTTGTCAGGTAAATGTAGTACAAGTACAATGTTTTCCTCTGAAGTAGAACTACACAGTAAGTAGTGTACAGTAGTAAGTAGTGCACAACGCTATGTGTGGAGAAAAAAAGGCACAACACACCAACATCAAAACCTCAACCTCAACTGTGAAATATGGTGGAGGGGGATCATGGTTTGGGGCTGCTTTGCTGCCTCAGGGCCTGGACGGATTGCTGTCATCGACGGAAAAATTAATTCTTAATTTTAGACATTTTGTAGGAAAAATTGTCCGCCAGCTGAAGCTCAACAGAGGATGGTTGATACAACAGGACAACGGCCCAAAGCACAGAAGTAAATCAACAACTAAATGGCTTCAACAGAAGAAAACACACCTTCTGGAGTGGCCCAATCAGAGTCCTGCCCTCAACCCGATTGAGATGCTGTTTCATGACCTCAAGAGAGCGATTCACGCCAGACATCCCAAGGATACTGCTGAACTGAAACAGTTTTATAAGGAGGAATGGTCCAAAATTCCTCCTGACCGTTGTGCAGGTCTGATCTGCAACTACAGGAAATGTTTGGTTGAGGTTATTGCTGCCAAAGGAGGGTCAACCAGTTATTAAATCCAAAGGTTCACATACTTTTTCCACCCTGCACTGTGAAGGTTTACATGCTGTGTTCAATAAAAATATGAAAATGTGCATTATTAGTTTAAGCTGTTTGTCTATTGTTGTGACTTAGATCCAGATCAGAACACATTTTATGACTAATTTATCCCAAAGTAATCCCAAAGGGTTCACATACTTTTTTCTTGCAACTCTATTTCCCCAGTGTTTCTAACCATGAGTAGTCATCAGCTTGAGTGTGTGATGCAACTATGTTGTGGCAGGTGTATTGCTCAGGACCTACTGTAAGAGGTGCAGTGTTGAGTGTGAGGCTGTTTGTATGAGCTGTTCTCGAGAAAGCTGCAAGCAGCAACACCACAGGTCAAGCATTTGGCCCATTCTGAACAGGCATGTTTTGAGAGGGCACTGCAGTAGCCCTATAAAATGTTCAAATCAAATGCAAATAAAGGGCTAAAACTACCCATCACTGTGAAATACAAGGTCCCAGAAGGTGTGTTCATCTCTCTTCTGAAATGTGATTGAAGTTGGAGTAAAAGTGCAGGAATATTTATCTTTATCTGTGTACCTATCTCCATACCTTATGTAAGTCTAAATTGTCACTTTTAGCAGATAAATACAGGCCTTGATCTGTGGCATCAGAGATAATGACGGAGAAACAGAGTTAGTCCAAAGACCCTCAAACAATTATTTTAAAGCAACAAGACAGACTGCACTAGGATTTTTGTGCATTCATAAAGCACAAATTAACCCTGCATTCCTACAGTCTGTCTGGCACAACATCTTTTTCCGTCATTAAAGTACTCAGTATATTCAACTTTTTTGGGACTTTGTCCATGCACACCCATAGGCATCGACACAGCTGTCTTATATCTCTGTTCAGCCTTTCACTTTTTTGAAGCGTGGAAAATTAGCAATGCAAAGAACATTCACATACAAGGAGCTGAGCCTCAGGCGATTGGATGTTTGTTGAATTGATATCGCTGGAGGCTAAAGCAACTAATAGGACTGAATCTGCAAGTAACAGGCTTTGGGGGCTGACTGAAATAAAAAAAAAAAAAAACAACAAACAATTTGTATCTGGACAGAAGTGAAACTGATAAAATATGAGCAGTATTTTGCTCCTTTGTGTTTAATTTGATGATTATTTTAGGCATTGCCTCAAACACTTCATTTCTAACCCTGAGGACACTCTGTACGTTACATAAAGCAGAGACTGAGAGCTCTATTTCCATGAACCCAGTGGCGTGAAGCAGATTGCAGCCAAGTACGCCCTGCTTAGTGCATCGGGAGCGTGCCAAGCACCCTTTTGGTGAGCATTACTATAAAATTTAACCCAAACAGTCTGATATCACATCACATTTCTAATCACAGCCACATACATCTGGTGTTTTGGATCGAGAGACCGGGGAAGGACTGGCAGGAATGGAAAGTGCTGAGGGAGTCATTAGAGGACAGTTTTAATTGATCTAAAACCTAATGGAACAGCGTGAACCATCTTCAATGCGTCCATCTCCAACATGCCATTTGATTACCACTGCAATAGAAATAATAGAATAATTATTTATAACGACATGCGTGATGTCCGCATGAGCACACAATTTAACCAGTGGATCTGCTGTGCATAATTGTAGCTTGCCAGTGTGCAACATCGCCCTAACTGGAGACCATGGAAAGAACAGATACCTGCACCTCTCCCACTGGGGCGCGAGGCCGTGAACCTCAAGAAAATACCAGTTCCGCAATGCAACAACGTGTTCTCCACCAGCATGAAAATAGAGCCCTAAATAACAATTTGGACACATGTATACAATACCCCATTAGCTTATAGCTAGAAAAAAATATTACCCGTCTCCTCTGCTATATCTGGATCTGTATTATCCTCATTTTCAACACATTGGGTGTTGGGAGAAAATAGAAGAGAAAAAAATCTGTCTAAAATTTCCCTAAGTGGACCAGAGCAGCAGATACATGCCACCCTTGGGCAGCAGCTGTCAAACTGATTTCACACCTACTCGCCGCTGGAGGTTATTAAATATAGGTCTTGTTAAACAGAGCATCCGTGCTGGAGACAGTGAAGCGTCACCTGACCCTGTAGCATGTAAAGGAGATCAGGAAAACAGCTCAATTAGGATCCCACTTGCCTCCTGTTATTCTCTGCCTTTACCTGTTGGTCTTTTACCTTGCTATTTCCAGGTTCCACCCAGATGCCAAAAGGCATGTGATGATGAAGCTCTTACAGCTGTCAAGCAACATCCACAATAAAATGCTGAGGTCAGTGTCTAAATATCTTAAGATGCCATTCCTCTAGATGCTGTCTTCGTGAAAACTCCAAATGTACTAATGTGACTGATACAACTGCCAAATTCTTGCTTGAATTTGCCTAAAAAAGATCCCATGAACAGCGTCTGTCCAACCGTGAGAAGGCACAGCAGGCCTGTCATGATAGAAATAGATAGGCCCCATTTTTATGTGAAATAACGACTGGTGTAGCTGGCTGACTTCCGCATAAATTATCCATCCATCCATCTTCAGCCGCTTATCCCGTTCACGGAGAAGGCTGGAGCCGATCCCAGCTGGCCTTGGGCGAAGGCGGGGTACACCCTGGACAGGTCGCCAGTCCAACGCAGGGCACATAGACACACCTACGGGCAATTTAGAGTCATTAATTAACCTAACTGTGGGAGGAAGCCGGAGCACCCGGAGAAAACCCACGCAAACAAGGGGAGAACACAGAATAGCTGGATTCGAACCTGTGACCCTCTAGCTGTGAGGCAACAGTGTTAACCACTGCACCACCGTGCATGTTATGTTATGTCACGAGACACAGAAATATAAACGAGACAGATATAACACAAACCACTTAATGCTTCATAGCAAACAGTTCAATAACCCATCTTCTCCTATTTTATTTCTATGGTTGAAACAATGTGCAATGGGCTGCAATAAGAGAGACTCTGCATGTAAAGAGTTTGGAGGATGGTGTAGCCTTTCCAAAACCAAAAACACAAGTGCAAACATTAAAAAAATCAACCGCAGGCAGTGTTTTCAACAAACTCACGAAGCTAACGTTTAATTAGATTATTAAGCTCGCTAGCTACAGCTGCTAACATCTGCCAGCGAGGGCTAGAAATGTGAAACCTGCTTTTGTCAAATGCTTTCTGGAAAAAAGACCCTTTTGGTGCCGTCAAATGGGTATAATATGGTAGGTGCTAGGTAGTATATTGTAATTTTAGTCATATATTGTTTTTCTTGGTAATTTTATGTCTGAGAAAAATGTTGATATTCTCAACGACCTCATTTTTCCTCTGTCACTAAGTCTTTGTATTTCCTGCCTTATGTCACCCACTTGCTAGTTAGCTAAACTGTTAGCCTCTGTGGCTTCTAGACTTGGACAGTACTGTTAATGTTACCGTTCCTTAGCGGTAGTGTTCTTCACGACATAACTACTTGAACGGCAAGTATATCGTGAACTCAAATTCCCATCTAGTAAACACAGTAAACACAACCCCATTTGAAGGCACCATTTGTTTCCATTTCAAGTGGGACGTCTGCCACCTTTTGCATTGTATATGTGCTGTGAGAGAATCTTTGCTGTTTGTACTGTTTAAAAAATATATTAAACATGCAGCATGTAGGCGGCATTTAGTGGTGAGATTGCAACCACCCGAAACTTCTCCTGAGAGCCAAGCCTGTAGATTTACAGTGGCTGACGCAAAAAGTGAAAATGGCTTTATCGAGATGCAGTGTTTGCTCCATATTTAGACAACATCGGCTCATTCTAAGGTAACGAAAACAACAATTCATATTTTCACACAAAAGAAAACACACTTTTTAATATTATATTCCATTTCTGCCAATAGATCCCCCTAAATGTCACACACTGGTCCTTTAAGGCTGATGTTTGTGAGCATACTTGCTTGTTTGATGGGTGTCTCAGACTGGAACACTCAGCCATGGTAGCTGCAGATTCAGCTCTACTCAGGTCTCTGATCTCCATTCAGTACTTGGGTACTGGATGGGATTCAAGGTGCCTAAGTACTCCTTATGTTTGAGCAGAGAGAGGATGAAGAGTGCAGCCATTCGAGCACCTTGCAGGGCCTGGCTGATTTGAGACTTTCAAAGGAATTCGCCTCCCATCTTCAGTGTTTCATCCTGTCTAAAATTCAGATATGGATGAGGTCATCTTTTGATATAAAATGCACCAGACATACTGTCTCTACCTTCAAAAGGCCATTTTTATGTGATAATAATGTTCATCTAAAGTCAGGAGGACAATGAAATATCTTCATCTAACATTATCTAACACTCATCTGTCATTTAGAGCTGCAAGGAAGCAACTCAGATAAACACTATTACTAATATTTCACAAATTAAGAATGATGAATTGGTAGATTTATGGTTTTTGGCTTTTTCCAAATGATGCAAATCGCCAAAGACGAATACAGACAGTAAGAGCAGGATCAATAAGACAAAGTGTATCTGTCATCTGAACTTGAAGAGAGATCAGCTCAGACTGTGAGTCAAGTGGTGGTATTCTGGTAACAGTAACAGTACAAATCACAACAGACTAGAGGTGGGGGAAGTGTAATAATGATTCAGATGTGGATAGATCTCACACAGAGGAACAGATTAGACAGGAACAAGCCCGCTGGGCTGGTCACAACACATAGAGCGCTCTAATTGGGTACAATGGTAACGCTGAAGCCTGGAGGTCTGCTGACTGAGCCTCAAGCTCCCTCATCTGGAGACTTCAGCCTCCAATTCAGTAGTTTCAGTGACAGCTGTTGACAAAGTAAAAACTTATTGGGAAAGTTGATTTCCCAATACATTAATTCGATATGCACAATATTGGGTTCATGATCTCAATACAATACGATATTATAACAATAATTTGAACAAAACTTAATTGATGAAAATATGACAGAAAAAGTAGCCTTTTATTCAAAAGACACAAAATGCAAAACAATTTAAAAAAAACAGCTATTCTGCTCGTTTATGTAACTGTATTTAACTGTGTTGTATTTGTTTGTTTTCTTCATTATTTTTGTGTAATTATTCAGTTTTACTATTTCCTTTATTTTACTCTGGACATCATTGAAAATGAAGGCATGTCCTCAATGATTCCTCAAGATTTAAATTAAAAGTTAAATGAATGAATTACGTCTACAGTCACCACAATAGACTGAAAGGATACGTTTTTGTCTTGATGATGCATATCGTTATGTTTTAATATTGCGATATTTTGCAGCATGATACATCGTCACCCCCCTAGAAGTTACACTACAAAATAATCTCTCTAAAATGCTTGGTTTTGAACCGGTGAACGACGAATAAAGCCTCTTTCCAGCAAGGACTGACTGTGAAGCATTTCAAATCTAGAGCCCCATTTTGACAGGATTTAACTAATCTCATTACAACTTCAGCTACTTGTTACTTTACATTCCATCTGCTGTGACCATATCTGTGATTTACCCCTCGGTATTCAGTGTGTTTGGTCTTATTGTTGCCATGTGTAGCCATGGGTCTTCTGATAATCTAGTGCTTCAACCCATTCACAGGTCTTCTGGGCATTATTGACACTTCTTGTTATCCACAGAAGAAAAACATTACTTTTAATTTTTTTCTAACACCTATACCTATACCAAAATGCATCTTAATGGGAAATTTGTCAAACATTTAATACTCAGCATAGGAGGGGGAAAATATGCTTTCTTTACGCAAATGTATTTCTATATTTATTAATATTAGTTATTAATTAGTTAATTGTAAATCAATTAACAACACAAAACAATGACAAATATTGCCCAGAAACCCTCACCTCAGGTACTGCATTTGCATCAAAAAAGGTTACATTTGAATTATAATGCCTGTTAATTTTGAAGATTTTTTTTTACCAAGTTGCTTGTGCATGATTTATTATTTTAATAATATTTTATGTTTTTTTTTTTTTTTTTTACAAAGTTAGGAAAGCAATGTTTAAGTCAAGGCTGATGCTGCCTTACATACATATAAAATAATGACCCCAGTCATTATCACACAGTGAGACATATAGCTCATTAACTACATTATGGTATCAGATCGGTACTTTGACTATCCAAAGCCCACGTATGGGGACTGAAAAAGTCGGATGTGAGCATCCCTAGTGGGACCCACCTTGACTCAGTGAACCTTTGTCACTAATTCTTCTTGTTAAATATTTCCTACATTTTTCCAAATGACTTGCATTGACTTACTTACACCATCTGAGAATGTGAACTGTATAGTGTAGGTTATGTCTGTAGGTGGAGAGAGCACTCGTACTAGCTATAGCGAAAGCAATCACGTAGCAAGAGCCAGAGAGAGTCACTTTCCCGAGCTGAGAAAAGTGCACCACTTGCTATCTCTGTCTTTGCTGCAATGGATTTTTCTCTGATTGTTCACCATCAGTAGAAAAGGGTAAGGCTGGAGGAGAAAAAAAAAAGTGTGCACTACAACTCAGAAGTCTTGATACCACATCCTGATGTTTACAGTTGATGTCTGAGATGGCTGAAAAAAAAAAAAAAATCGATTCCTCTCACTGTAGCGGGGCAGGAAATATCTCAACATGACACGTAACATAGTCTCCGGGTGCCAGTTATCTGTGCAAACACCGCCGCGGGCTCAGAAATGCATGGTTCATTGCAAATGGATGTTTTGTAAGATAAGATAAGATAAGATATTCCTTTATTAGTCCCACAGTGGGGAAATTTACCAAACTGAAATTTACCAAACTGGTTGTTGTGTTACTAGTTGCATTTCTTTCATTTTTGAGCTAAATCAAACAAAATGCAACATGAAATGACTGAATCTGTAGACGCACAAAACGACTATTTCTATTTCTGATTTATTTATTGAGGAATTTATTGGCTTAGCATGCAGTGACGACTAAATCTGGCAAGGTCTCAGCTCACTACACTCTGTGCGTCTGTCTGTAACTCAGTGTTGACGCCACGCCATCCAGTGCGTCAGGAGACATCTGCACCAATCAGTGCTGATATATTTCCATTTGGGAACATCTGAGCAAACTATGTGTCTCGGTTTCTATTCTGGAAAAAACACAACATTAAGGAGCAAGGGGCTGTGTTGTTCCAAGTGGGATGCAAGACTCTAAAATATCAGCAGCGTGAACATTCAGAGAGCTGCTATAGAAGTGTGACAAAGGAGGTATGGGTACATTTCACCCTTCCTGAAATGATGAGGGACTGGGAGAGGGATCACAACTCCGACAGCAGTATCTAAACACAACCTGCTTTACTCTGTCACGCTCTGTTCCTGCTTAACTGTCACTATGACAACTGGCTGCTCTGCCAGACCTTTAAATTGACTTTGATGTCATGATAATCGAGCCACAAGAAAGGGGAAAAACAAATGATGGAGAGAGAGAGAGAGACAGAGAGAACGATCGAGAGAGAGAGAAATACAATTATAAAGCTCACTATACAATACAGCTTTGGTGCCCTAACACCTCTTCTGATCACCTCACACTTGACAAATGAATCCACCTGTCTTGCTCCTGCTCTTCTCTCTCCAGAGTGTGCTTTGCAGGGTAAGGAAAAAAATAACCTGGTTGGTCAACCCGCTGGTTGTGGCTCTTCTCTTCCCCAGCTCGCCAACATGATCACTCAACCCATTACAGCCACCAGCCAGGCGAGCCAGACCACACAGGCAGGCCGCATGGTTTTCAATTCAGCAGCCTACAGCTCCCAAAAGCTGTTTCTCCTTCTACACCCCCTTGCTCACAGTCTGGCGTGGGGGCTGCTCACAACAAGCTAGAAACCTCTTCAAATCTGATCACCGCCTCAGCCATAACGGCCCGACCCCATTATACCCGCTGTAATTTTTGAAAAGCTGTGACAAAAGGGACTTAAGCAAAGCTGGGGTTAATTACATGATGTCATTAAATTGCATTACTGTCCCAGTTTAAGCCTGATCCTCCTCCACACTTGGCATACAGGAGCAGTGTCTGACTTGTAATTTCTGCGCTCACACTCAGGCTAGAAGGATGAGTCCAAAAAAAAAAAAAAAAATCTCTCAAACATATTTTCTCTATTTAATTAGAGCACTATTAGACAGAGGCAGACATTATCTGTCAAGCGCTAACCCCGGGGCACAGCAGAGCACCTTGCTTCCCAGCCAATTAGAAATGCCTATTGTGAGGCGCTTGATGACTTTGTTTGTTATAAAAGATGATTAGAATAAAATCACACTTAATTTGCCACTAGAGCTTCAAACTTATCATACTTCCAGTTTATGCTAGAGCACTGATGCACAGGCTTATTTTTCTCAACCTTAGAGAGCAAACTCATTGATCCATCCTGATGCTTTAAAGTGCAATTATTGCTCCAGCCCAGTTGCCAGCAGAACAAACAACAGCAAACACAATCCATCAACCAGAATAATGTCTCTCTGTCTGAGACTTTAATCCTGTTTTATGTATAAAGTTGGACTCAATAGCAACATAAGATGCAAGCGCACTGAAACATCAAAACATTTCACACCTACTACTTCTGTTGGGAGAGAAAAAACTGTGAAAAATCTATAATTTCTAGATGGTGAAATGGTGTTGCTGCTGGTAATGATTTGGTGCTATATGGATGGTCAATTATCAATGTCAGACAGCTGAACATTGTGGGTCCTGATGATCACCGGGCCAAAGCTAATGGTTAAATGAGATGTGTACCTGGAGAGGTTTTAGTGTCAGCCTTGAAAGACACAATCATCTATCTACTTCCTCCAGTTCAAATAGGTTCTGTCGCAGAGTGCTGTTGTTTTCAGGGGGTTGTTATAAGGCGACACTCAAGAGTCACAGAGAGCCATTATGCGTTGCCATGGCAACTAGGGCTGCATATAACGATTATTTTCACCTTTAATTATTTTGTTGTTTTGTCTACACAATGTCAGAAAATGGTGAAAAATATCAATCACTTGCTATGTTTACATGGACACAAATAATCGGTATAAAGGCCCAATCAGATTAAAAATGCTTCATGTAAACACGTCAGTCGGAAAGTTCTGATCCGATACGGCCCAACTGGAAAGAAATTTCATTCCGAATGAGACCGGCGTCCATATACACACCCATTTGGATAATGTCTTGGTTGGGGTAAAATTATCTCCACTGCGCATGTGTGCTACGTCAGCGTGACACGCTGCCGCCTTTGCGGGAGTGTGTCGTTCTTCGGCAATCAGCAAATATGGCGGGAGGGAAACAAAACTGGTCTGTCCCTGAGACAACTTTCTTGCTGGAAGCACCAGAATAGAGGAAAATGATGTGTGGGGCACAAAGAGAAGAGCAGACGTGCAGACAACGCAGTGTTTGTTTACAGCACAGGCGCAAGTACAGCTTCTTCTTCTTCTACTATTTCTGGAAAATTTGCACAACTTTGTGCATACCCAAAGGATTTATTCTGGTTAAAGGCTCGGTGCATTTATACGCACATCATGGACATCGGATCATTTTATTTAGCGTCCATGTAAACAGTGGATTTGGACTTTCCGATCAACCAAGGTTCAGATCGGACTAGAGAAATCTGACGCATGTAAACATAGCTACTGTTTCCCAAAGCCAAAAATGACATCCTCAACTCTCTTGTTTTGTTCACAACTCAAAGATATTCAGTTCACTGTCATAGAGTACACAAACCACAAAATATACACAATTAAGAAACTGGAATCAGAGAATTTCATAGCAATACCATCTACGCAGAATCCTTTAAAAAGCTTACAATCCAAAATTACTACAGTAATCAATTTAATTTAAGCGCATCAGTGGTTTTTAACATCTTTTGCAGTGGATTTTAATATTGATTTAAAATTAATAATTTTTTTTGTTCAGAATATCCTTAATGGAAGAGTTGCCAAATATCTAATACTCTTATCAACATAAGAGAAAGAAAATATTAATCACTTGAAAATCAATTAACAAGCAAAACAATGACAGATATTGTCCAGACACCCTCACAGGTACTGCATTTAGCATGAAGAATATGCTCAAATCATAACATGGTAACTTCAAGCTCAAGACCCAACAACAGCGTTCAGTGTGTCAGTGTGCTGACTTGAATATTAATTGCCCTAAACTGCATGTGATTATCATAAAGTGGGCATGTCTGTGAAGGGACTTGTGGATACAAGCCCCGGAAGGTGGGCAGGTTGTTGATTTAAAAATGGTTGTTGTTGTACTTTTCTAGACCTGATTAATGCACAAATTAATAACATTTCATAGTTTTTGGGCATCTGTTTTCAGACCCTGCCTCCAACGCTGCAGCAGTACCTTTATACACTGGGATGGAATAGAGTTGCCTATTATTTATATATATATATATATATATATATATATATATATATATATATATATATATATATATATATACATATATATACAGCACAAGTTTGGAGCGTTCGTTACAAGCTAGAATTACATGGTTGGTACCAATGGATTCCTTAGGATTTTTAGATTCATGATGCCAGTATATTCACTTAAACACTTTAAAACTGAGCCCGGTACAACCTCGGAAAGATAGATTGCATTAATGCGTTGAAGAAATTAGTGATGTTAAAATGCATTTTCATTAACGTGTTATTATCATGTTATCTTTGACGGCCCTAGATTATAATAATAAATGATCTAAGAAACAGACAGTAGGTAGTAGAGGTCGACTGACTGACTGATTTATTGGAGAATCAGGATAGCCGATGGCCGAAATATGATGCCGATTTTTTTGCAGGCAATGTTTGGGTGATTTTCTTTTTTTCCTCCGTCTGATAAAATATAACAGCTTAATAATAATAAATGATACACAAAATTTCTCAACTTCAGTAAACATTTATTGAACAACACCTATGGTCTGCACTGCGGTGCACTTCTATATTTTAAATATATGTAATATATAATCTAAATATTGAATACATGAAACAGGTAATAAAAAACTACACTTTTTCAAATAAACTTTTGGATGAAAAAATAAAGTTTTAGTGCATTTAGCAGCATTTATCTAC
Organism: Pterois miles; assembly: GCA_947000775.1. Lineage (NCBI taxonomy): Eukaryota > Metazoa > Chordata > Actinopteri > Perciformes > Scorpaenidae > Pterois > Pterois miles. The sequence goes on from CAMQGK010000327.1 coordinate 16,773,487, forward strand.
CGGTTTGATAATTGGCTTAATATGCTCAGACATTGGCCGATGCCGATTACAGGGGAAAAAAATAAAAAGTCAAATAATCGGCCCGATTGATCGGTTGACCTCTAGTACGTAGAAGATCCTTACTCCAGTACTGTGACCTTTAAGTCAAAATAATGCATGGATGAAAATGCATACAGATAGACATCAAGAAACATTTGAAAAGACATCTTCATCTTGTCCCTCCACTGCTCTCCACAACAAAAATCTCCATATGCAATGAGTCGTGGCGTTATTTATAGAGTGCTGCTCCTCTATATGACTGAGAGAATGACGCATTGCTGGTGGCAGTGTGATCATCGAAAAACCTGGATTCATGATCCAAGTGTCGCAGGTGAGAAGGTTAGTTGTGATGACAAATAAGTAGGCACCTGAGACATATATCAAATCAGGGGCATGGGCAGGGCATAGACCTTCAAGACAAATACACTACCTGTGAAGAGGTTAGTATTTTGAGCCTTTGTGCCGCCTAAGACATCAAGACTCTCGCTCTGTTACGTGGTCAACAGTATGACTGAAAGCTGGAGGTAATAAATCAGTGGCTGAACAGTCCAAAGTCCTGCTGATAAAGGCCAGCGTTCACACTGATAAGGTTAAAGAAAATCATCCAACACATGCGTCATTCTCAGACCACAGTTTTGATAAACAGCTTGCACACACATTTCAAGAGATCCTGTGTGCACAAAACAAGACATGAAAGCACCTGTAGTCTGGGCTCTTACCTTGCTGGCTGTGGGTGACTCTCTCTTTCCTAGATGCTGGCCCATGCTGCTGACAGAGACTGGAAGAGAAACAGAGGATGAGTTTAGACCAGCAGAAGACTGTGAACAGCATATTATGTGAAGATTATGCACTCCTTCTTATCTCAGCAAGACAGGCTACCTCTTGAGTCAGTGTGTGAAACTGAAGCATCACATCTAGCTATGAAAACACTGATGCATTTGCCAGATCAGTGTGCTTCATTTGGGCTGGTGTGAAAGCTGTCTGAAGCCTGACGCAGACCAAAACAACTGGACGGGGGCCGCTTCAAAAGACGGGTCTCACTTCGCAGACTGACGTATTTATTTATGCACTTTGGTGTCAGAGGGAATAACTGATCAGTATTGGTATTATCAAACCGCACCTCGACCGATCAACAGGTAGAAACGTGAGGCGGCTGTGGCTCAGGAGGAAGAGCGGGTCATCTGCTAAGGGTCACACGAGGTTGACAGTTCAATCGCCAGCTTCTCCTGTCAAACATGTTGAAGTGAATGAGAGACAAATATTAAATCGGAAATGCATCCGATACTGCCCAAAATTCAGTATTGGGTATGGGCGAATACGCCAGTCTCTGCGCCAATCCAATAACATAAATAATTAACCCAGAAAAACTTCTTGAACGAGAAATCAGTTCTTCTTCACCAGTCCAAAACAGTAGCTTTCACTGTGCTATCGCCTTGGATGTATCATGGCTGCCACTAGCAACTAGTGTTTTAGAGCAGCGAAGAAGAACTGATTGCAGGCAGTGTGTCACATTACGACAGCAAACAATAACAGTGTGATGCTAGTGGAGAGTGTAACGGCGATCAGCGCCAGGAAACTGTCAGCCATTCAGCAATATTTCATAGTGGAAAATCCAATAAGTAATACGGCAACATATTATGTAAGGCCTCCATTTTGAGGAGTGGCAGTACCCTCGTTCATTGCATTCCTCCTCTGTATGTATTTGTTCATCTTTCATTCAAAGGGTTTAACCAGAGCCAGACCATACAACAAAGATAGTAACATATCACATCCATGCATGGTCAGCAGTAAACAGCTCTTGAATATATAATAATAACTAGATTTTTTTTAATCACACTGGTATCGGATCAGTACTCAGTGTCGGCCGATACCACAAGTTCAGGTATCGGTACTGGGAAGGAAAAAAAAGGTTTTGGAACATCTCTATTAAAATCCATTTGGTAACAGGACAAAATATAGTCATTGTTTTGTACCATAACATTATGGAATTGATTTGCTTCTAACACTGTTTCAACTCCTTTTCACTTTCTCACATTACAGGAAAAATCCAGCACTGATAATCTGACGTGCATACGTGTCACCGTGGTTACCTTTATCTTGCATAAATATTGGCTATGCAGAATGCGGATCATGTGATCGTTGCCTGAGCAGTTCACAATCATCAGATGGATTTAAAAGTAGCTTTTAAATTCATGCTAAAATGGTTATTCTGCTTTGCTCTGAAACAGACCCTCTTTTCAGGCTGGATTTTGATTGAAAGCTTTCACACCAGCACAAACAAATCCAACTAAATGGGAAAAAGCACTAGAGTTTGTATATTTAGTTAATTTTTCTGATGGCCTTTGGTGCTACCACTACCATAAAACAAAGCCTGCCAGTGATTAGTAGCTACTTCATTAGTGCCACCATCCTTGATACAGTTTTCCACAGCTGATGTGAATTTTTTTTTTTAAACAATTTATTAGTCTGTGCAGCAAATTAGTCTCATCCTGGCCATTATCTGCTTCTGCACCATCTGACTAAAGCTGTGCTGGTCATAGGAAAAAAGGAAATTAATACTGCTTCTTTATCATACAAAATGCAGGATTTAATGATTCAAATGATTACATAACATTCATTACAATATCCTGGGTACAGCACTAAAAGGTGAGGGCCACATAAGAGACTGTGTCAGTGTTTCCTTTGTCTGTTTCACAGTGTCCAGGCTTGTGACAGACAGTATGCGTCAAACTGAAGTGCTGCAGCAGTAACTCCAAAAACCAGCCACCAGGTATACTGCCAAGACCTGAAAAGCACCTGCATTTCCTGAAAGATAAACTCTCCATAAGGGAAGAAGAGTACACTAATGAAGGCTCAGGTCTCTCTACATGGAAGTGAGAAATGTCTGTGAAGTAAGGAGAGTCTCAGGTGTCAAATGACATTAAACCAACCAAGAATTTTCATATGCAAAAGAAAAGATATAAAACTCCAGAAGTGTTTATAGTGCTGAATACTGCATGAAACAAAATCCCAGCCTGCACCCACCACTCGATGAAAAGTCCAGTTTCCTCTGAAGGACCAATCTCCTTTCCTTTCAAATAATCATAGCATACATTTTTGGCTTTTAGGAGAGTTTTGTAGCCATCAAAAAAGGCTTTCATCATCTGTGGCACCTTGACTTTTTCCTTTTCTGGCCTTTCTTAATTGCATAACAATACTTGGACAAAACATACTGTCCCTTGTCAAAAATCTTTACGCAACACTACAATTTATGCTTAAAAAAGGTTTGGCAATGTGGTTTATACAGTATATGGTCTGCTGATGGTCCACAATGATGTTGCCACAAGCTTTTAAACATTTCAGCTGGCTGCACAGCCAAGAAGACAAAAAACTCTCAGTACAAACGCCAAAATGATCTTAATTCATTTATGAATGCAGCATGTGTCAGCTTTATTATTCAAATTTCAAACGCCGCGAGCCTCTTGTATTCCCTTATCTCAGGTCAATCAGTCCAAAGGATTCAAAAATATGTTAATGCAGCCTTTGAACAATCAGGATTAAAAAAAATCTAGAAAATCATGACCAGGTCATTACCTTACATTCATATTCTCACACACATTACGCATATATGAAGCAGAGCCTGCCACACTCGATAGAGATTACATTGAAAGGTGCTATTACATCCATGTACAGGGAGCACCGTTTACCGCTGGCAGCAGCTTTAGCAGCACCACAGGGAGGAACAAGTGTCATTAAAATCAGATCAGCTTAAGTTTAAGATGTTATTTCACACCACCATGGTTCAATGTAAACAGCTCTGCACCCAAAGGAACAGAATTTGTAACAACAACAACAACTGGTTTAGCTAGCTATCCAAACATCTATGCTTATCCCAAACGACCAGCTAACCAACAGAACCAGCTAACAGCTGCTCAATCAGACAGGGAGCTGAGGGTCAGACAGTGGGGAGCACCACAGGAGTAGTAGCCTACTTTCCAACAAATCAAAACAAAAACTACGACCTTTCTAAGCGACATCCCTCTTTGTTGGTTGAAAATCCAATTTACTAGTGGAAATGGGATTTCCTGAGCCGGTAAATTTGGCATGACAGTAGTGATACATGTTGAGACACCTGTTCCATGTGAGCCCAATCATGTAGCTAGGGTATGCTTGTAATCTTCACTAAAACCCAGTGGGCAACCTGAAAAACCTGAAAAATGAAGCCAGTGCGGAAGTGCCTTAAAATTGCATTCTTTCTAACAGCCAGCAGGGGGCGACTTCTCTGGTTGCAAAAAGAAGTCAGATTGTATAGAAGTCTATGAGAAAATGAAGTCTTGATTTATTACCTCAGTAAACATTGTAAACGAGTTTATGGTCTCAATCACTAGTTTCAAGTCTTCTTCAATACACCATGATGTTCAACTAGTAAATTATGGTCCCATTTAGAGTCAAACAGACCATAAAGCAGGGTATGCTTCAGGGCGTAGCAACCTTGTGATTGACAGGTCAATACCTTGTTGTTGTCTGCATATTCGTCGTACAACTTTTACCCTTCCACAGTGTGTTTTCAGTTCCTAAAAGTTAACTGTAACATATGATTGCATAAAAATATGTTATTTGATGTTCGATAGCACTGAGTCCACCCTATTATGTCACTTCTGGTTGCAAAAAAAACAAGATGGCAATGGCCAAAACACCAAACTCAAGGTTTCAAAACAGCAGTCCACAAAGCAATGGGTGACATCACAGTGATTATGTCCACTGTCCATGTATACAGCCTACGCTAAAACCAGCAAGTCTGAAGTCTGTCAAGAGATTGACGTAACCCATTTAAAGTTTACTTGGTAACAGTTATTTGCTGTTGAAAGCTATGGTCCTTTTTGATGACACAAGAAACTTGGGCTGTTAATAATAAACAGTTTAACCGATAACCGACATTAAGCATTTCAACCGATTAACGTTATCGGTTAAACATTTAAAAGAAATATTAATAATTAGTTAAAATGCTGAGAAAAACGCAGAGGTTCGTCAACGGCTCGTCACTTTTAGGAGAAAAGCTGGTCCACCTTAAGAGACAGCTGGCATAGATACCGGAAGTTGGCTCGGGACTTCAGCTGAGGAGTTGTAGCTTGTAGCCTCGTAGCTTTTATTCACAGACAATAAATTGTACACACAGTCTGCCACAGCTGCATTCACACCAATAAACTCACCGCCACCCATACATGGTCTGGTGTAAACTCGCTGAAGTTAGGCTACAGCGGGCACAAAGGCACCAGTAATGCTAGCAGATGCTAATGTAGCATTAGTAACTATCCTGATGGTGAACTGTTGACTCAGTTGTCTGTTGTCTGCTGCATGCGAAGCACAAATCTTGATGAGGGTCGGTTATTATAAATTTCTCAAAATTAGCATCCCTAGAAGAAACATTTATTTAGACTATCTCTCAAGTGCTAGATATGTCCGTGTTGATTAGTACATCTTTAAATATGATTGTTCTACTGCAAGTTTGAGCTTAGGGTGCACCAACACCTGCTTCAGAAAGGCTTTAAGCTGCATAAAGAAACGAAACGAGCAGACTCGCTTGAACCTGTCAAGAATCAAATCAAGCTAACACAGTTATAGAGTTAAAAGGAATGAATGAGTCTGGTTGGCTCTGACAGTCTGGAAAGTCTTTTCTGATCCTGTCAGCATTTTATGGTGGTTGGATATCCCTTTCCTGAATCCAAGGAATCACATTTCACATTTGCGTGACAGCTATCAAATTTCTCTCACAGTTCCTGGGAAAATATTGGACAATACATTTCCAATGGACTAAAAAAAAAAAAAAAAAAACCCTTAGACTAGTGGATATACCTTACTCAGCCAGAAGAATGAACAAGACCCCAGTTTATTTTTGTGCAGCTTTCCACACGTAAGTGGCTCTGTAGAGCATACGTCTATATAATCCACACATCTGCACACAGCTAATCACTTTTCACTGGACCTCCATGATACAGTCTGCCATGAGATTTGTGATGTGATTTTAACAGTAGTTACTTTTAGAAATGAACTAGCATTCATGAAATCATGTATCAGAGCTTAACATTGATTAGTTCTGTACAGAAATACTGGAATGAAAAGTCTCACAACTTCCTTTTAAATAGCAGAGAATGGGTTGGATCGTATCTGAGCCTGCTGGTGGTTGAGCCATAACAGTCACAAAGAGCACAACCAAGTACAGTGGATAGAAAAGGTCTACACACCTCCGTTAAAATGCCAGGCTTTTGTGATGTAAAAAATGAGACCATGATAAATCATTTCAGAACTTTTTCCACCATTTTAATGTGACCTATAACCTGTACAATTCAACCTAAAATCAGGACTGATTGAACACAAAGTAATCTTACAGTGACTCTGATTAACCCCAAATAAAGTTTAGCTGTTCTAGTAGGATTTTTCTGACATTTACTTAGTTGCAACTTACAGCAAAATCTGTAAAAAAAAATCTCATTATAGAAATATCTCAGTCAGGAGAAGAGTACAAAAGGCTTTCCAAGGCATTAGATATACCAAGGAACACAGTGAAGACAGTCATCAAGAAGTGGAGAAAACATGGCACAACAGTGACATTACTAAGAACTGGACATGGTCAGGGAGGCTGCAAAGAGGCCTACAGCAACATTACAGGAGCTGCAGGAATTTGTGGCAAGTACTAGTTGTGTACTACATGTGACAAAAATCTCCCGTATTGTTCACACAGTATGTCTGGGCTATGGGGTTGGGTGACAAAACGGAAGCCTTTTCTTATGAAGAAAAACATCCAAGCCCGGCTAAATTTTACAAAAACATACATCAAGTCTCCCAGACATGTGGGAAAATGTGTTATGGTCTGATGAGAGCAAGGCTGAACTTTTTGGCCATAATTCCAAAAGGTATGTTTGGTGCAAAAACAACAGGACAGCATATCACCAAAAGAACAGCATAAATCATGGAAGCCTCAAGGTTTTGTGCCAAAACCTTGAGGCTTCTGCTAGAATGCTGAAGATGAAGAGGAATTTCACCTTTCAGCATGACAACAACCCAAAGCATCCATCCAAACCAGCAAAACAATGGCTTCACCAGAAGAAGTCTTGTACTGGCCCAGTCTGAGCCCAGACCTGAATCCTATTGAAAATCTGTGGGCTGACCTGAAGAGGGCTGTGCACAGGAGATGCCCTCCTAATCTGACAGAACTGGAGTGCTTTTGCAGGGACCAGTGGGCAAATATTGCCAAGTCAAGATATGCAATGCTGATAGACTCCTACCCAAAAAGACTGAGTGCTGTAATAGAATCAAAAGATGAACAAAGTATTAGTTTAACGATGTGCATATTTATACAAGGTTATTGTACGTTTTTTTAATTTTTTATTCTGAAATGATTTATCATGGTCTTATTTTTTTACATCACAAAAACCTGGCATTTTAACAGGGGTGTGAAGACTTTTTCTATCCATTTTAGCTAGAAACATTGAGCTGAAACTCACCATTGATTAAACAAAGGGACAAAATTATATAGCCAGTGGCTATGTATTCGGTTTGGCATAACAGCTGATATCTGTTCTGTCGGATGTGGGGAGACATCACAGGGATTCTGGGTGACTGAACGTGAGGTTTTGCAGCCAGTTTAACTCTTGAATGTTACACAATCAAAGCTGAGATCCTGCAAGGACTTGCAAAAGACCGTTGCATAATAGAGTGTGAGATGCAAGGGGGGGGGTCTGAGGCTGCAATTACAACTCGCCAGCTGTACTTGTTACATGTAACTAAAAAAACCACACTTGTTTGCCTTCTTTTTCCTCACACATCGCCCTGTAATTTAGATAGCGAGAGGGCGCAGCAGTGGAGGCGGTGGAAAATGCTCAGCGAGAGAACACATTTAATCGCTCCTTCCCAAATTAACCCATAAATTGCTGTTAATTGCCAAGTGTGAGTGCATCTTTTGAAAGATTTCTGTTTGCCTTTTAAATATACCATTAGGGTGGAAAAAAGCTCTTATGATAAGGCAGCTACATGCAGGTCAGCACCTGAAAGGATCCATTACCACTCAGCACTGTCTGCAGCACATATGAGCTATTATCTATCTGTCTGAGTTGTCCAACAACTGCTGACCTCCTACCATACGTTTTCTATTTGCAGCACATACCGGCCCTATATTCTGTTCTCCGTGACCATTTCAGGTTTCACCTTTACACCTTAAGGATGGAACAGAGATCATCCAAAAAATATGGGTTTTTTTTGTCCACGTTTGACATTTTTTGCAGAAAAAGAGCCGTTTGATAGCAGTGTTGCTGAGGAATTGTAACCTGTCATGAAAACCTTCTCTAGGCCGCCTGCTGCTAATCTGGTTCAGGTAAGATTTTACATCAACCGATTAGAAGGACAATCCTTTTGTTTTCCAGTGAGGATGGAGGCGGTACAGCTATTTATTTCACCGACTGTAGGCCTGTGAAGATGAAAGGGGTATAACCTTGCTGCAACATAAATCTCCCTGTCACGATCAGATGAGCTGTTCATAATGCTGACATAAAGGGAGAATGGATTACCCTACAGAAACCACGGCAATAAAACTCTTAGGAGCAATCAGGTTTGGAAACAATATCGTTTGGCACAATTAGGCTTGCGTTTTCAAACCCGCAGTATGTATTTTTGTGCTTTCATTTTGGAGAAACAATTACAAACAAAGCCACAACAACACTTGTGGAATGGATTCCACACCACCGGGACTGGCCTGTCTGAAGGATACTTCCTCAAACTGCGGGTTGGAAAGATGGATGTTAGGAGCCAAGTAAACAATGTGGTGTGTTTTATTTTCTTTCTTTCTGACCAGCATGTTAGTACATCAAAATGTCACCCGCTAATACGGTACAGGCCTTCAAATCCAACGTTCCCACAAATGCGCAGATGGAAAACATTGATCTTTTGGGAATATGAACTTCACGCTGGTGAGAATTTGTCCTGTTGTTATTTAAGAGGGTTTAAGGTCAGTGACTCCACTAAGACAGGGTTGCTTCAGGAGATGAAGCAGGAACTCATATCCCAGATTCTTACATTCTGTCTAGTAATGTTATTATGATATTCAAATACAGGCCAGTGTCATATGATTTCTGGCAGTCTAAACCAGTGATCCTCAAAGTAGGATCTGTGGCGCTCTGTCAGGGAGTCCACAAAATAATTTGCTATAAATTATAAAATTGTATTGTATCATTAAAAAGCGGAGTTGTACAGATGGGGACAATTTGCACAAATAAAACAAAGCATATTGTGTCCATTACTCCCACCAACGTTAGCTTGGGGCCAATAGAAACTCTGATATGACTGTGACACACAGCAATAAGTTGATTATTTTTAAGTGGAAGCACTGAAAGTCAGCTTTAGACTGATAAGTTTAAATGTCTGGATTTATGAGGACTTTGCGAGTGTTGCTACTGTTCATTTTATGAAAGCTTTTACGATCAGTTTCTTGAAATGTAGGTTATACAGTGCTGTCAAGTTAAGTCCAAATGAAATTTGAATAGAATCACCCTCTGTTTAAAAGGTAGATAAGAGGTATTAAAATGTATTTAATAATACCGCAAAGTTCCCCATTGTGGGAATAATAAAGGATTTTCTCATCTTATCTTAATATGATTCAAATTGAAATGTCTTTCTGTTTATCTCTATGAAACAGGTCAAGTTAAGGTTAAAATGTTTCAGAGTAATCATTCAAATAGCATCTTCTGTAAGAGTATAATTGGTAGTAAGCATTTCCTTAATCTAAGGATGTTAATAATTAACCATTTAACCGATAACTGACAATAAGCATTTTAACCGATTAACGCCTTCAGTTAAACGGTTAAAAAATATTAATAATGAATTAAAAAGCTGAGAAAAATGCAGAGAAGTGGCTTGTTATTTTAAGGAGAAAAGCTGGTCCATAGAAACAGGAAGTTGGCTCTGGACTTCCAGCTGTGGAGTTGTAGCTTGTAGCCTCGTAGCATTTATTCACACTGTCCGGTACAGCTTCGTTCACAGCTATAACGCCACCAACAAACCCACACTCACGACTACCACACACGGTCCGTCGGAAACTCGCTGAAGTTACACTACAGCAGACACAAAGCCACTGGCAATGCTAGAAGCTAACTGCTAACGCAGCACAAACTGACAGTTTGTCAGACACTCGCTATCTTTAATCGCGGCAGGCACACATCTGATAACCTGCTAAACTAAACTTAATGTGCAGTGGAGACTTTTACCGAGATAGTGGCTGCTTGTCCGCAACACTACACGCAGCACCGAGGCGGTTAACGCTCCCAGACAGTGAACTGGAGACAGTGAACGCAGCATCGTCGCTACTACAGTAACTCTCCTGATGGTGAACTGTTGACTCAGTTGTCTGTTGTGCTCATATACTGCAGCTCATGCACCGCTGCATGCGAGGCACAAATCTCGTCGGTTAACGGTTAATAATCGGTTAACAAGGGTCAGTTGTTGGTTACGAAATTTTTTTCAAAATTAGCACCCCTAGCTTAATCAGTGTTATGATTAAAAAGGGGGTCCTTGGAGAATCTTTACCCAACAAGGGGTCCCTGGATCCAAAATGTTAGTGATCCCTTGGTTTAAAAAGCTTCTTTCTAGATGTGTTACAGCAGTACAGCAGCAATCAACAATCAACCTATAGTGACATACTTATCTACAGTACATGTATTCTACAGTAACCACAGCATGTATATTTTATATAAGAAGCCTGGCTGGCATAACGCTGCACAACATGCTGACAATCCTATTTCTCAGTCTACCACTAAATGGCTGGAATACGTGTGTGTCTGTCTGCCGTTGCCTGGTTCCTTTGTTTCGCTTTAAGTTTGCTCTTGTGCAAGCGAGACGAGACAACAGCTTCTTTTTAATCTTTTTAACCCTCCGGCTGCCCTCAGTGACTACACTGTGTTGCTCTCTACTGAGAGTCAATTACGTAATGAATACGTCGCGTGTGTGTTTGTGTGTCTGTGTGTGTGTGTGTGTGTGTGTGTGTGTGGAGGGGAGGAGAAGGGGCACAAGACAGAGTGATGAGATGAGAGATAGTGATAGCGTTACACACTGCCTATCTACCAGTGAAAGCAGTCTACTCCTGATGAGAGATTTGGGGTCAAAGGTCAACATCTGTCCCTGAGGGAGGGCATCTGGTTGTGTAGAGATGAGCGCACGCTACAGGAAGCCTCACTTCCTTTCTCTCTCCTTCTCTTTCAGCCTGGACTTATTTATTATCTGGGAGGTTGCCGGGGCAACCTGACAACCTGTCATGTTTGAAAAAACAAGGTAAAGGTGAAAGAGTGAGTAATGCGGAAAAACATACTGGTGCAGCAGCACGTCATGTGCCGCTCCTAGCACCAACACGAAGCGTCATGCTTAGAGGTTGACCGATATGGGGTTTGGGTGATTTTTCCTCCATCTGACAAAATATAACAGCTTAATAATAACAAATGATACACAAAATTTCTCAACTTCAGTAAACATTTATTGAACAACACCTATGGTCTGTCTCTCCAATCTACATGCAGTGTCTGCACTGCAGTGCACTTATATATTTTAAATAATGTATAAACTAGCTGCACAGTGGTGCAGCGGTTAGCACTCTCGCCTCACAGCAAGAGGGTCACAGGTTTGAATCCGGCCTGGGACTCTTCTGTGTGGAGTTTGCATGTTCTCCCCGTGTAAGCGTGGGTTTTCTCCGGGTACTCCGGCTTCCTCCCACAGTCCAAAGGTTAATTGATGACTCTAAATTGTCCGTAGGTGTGGATGTGAGCGTGAATGGTTGTCTTTCTCTATGTTGTCTGTCTCTATGTGCCCTGCGATGGACTGGCGACCTGTCCAGGGGGAACCCCACCTTCATCCAATGCCAGCTGGGATCGGCTCCAGCCCCCCCGCAACCCTTAACGGGATAAGCGGTTTACGATGGATGGATTGATGTATAAACTAAATACTGAATACATGAAACAGGTAATCAAAAAAAAAAAAAAAAAAACTTTCAGATGAAAAAATAAAGTTTCAGTGCACTTATCAGCATTTATCACAGATGTGGAGGAGAAGGTTTTTTAATTCAGATTCCGATTGCTACCACAATCACAAGTTGCGTTAAAGCATTAGTGGCATTAAAACAAATTTGCATGAATGTGTTATTTTCACATAAACTTTGGGAGCCGTCGTTCAGATATTCATCAGAATTTTGAATTTTAAGAACAGGAAGCCTGTAAGACGTAGAAGCAGTGACTAAGGAGGGAGGGACTGAGCTGACGGCTGATTACTTTTGACAGGTCAACATATTTCTTAGAAGATGTTGTGCTGACCAACCGCTGACAGGAGACAAAGAAAATAACAACTCCACAGAAAGGACAAAAACGCAAAGCTGTGGTACTAAACTAGGAATGTAAGCATTTGAACTGATTAACGCTATCATAAAGCGTTAAAAGAAATACTGATAATTAATTAAAACGCTGAGAAAAACGCAGAGGAGTGGCTTATCACCTTAAGGAGAAAAGCTGGTCCATCTTAAGAGAGAGCTGGCGCAGATACAGGAGGTTGGTAGTAGTAGTCTGCTAAACCTACATTCACAGCTTTAACGCCACCGACACGGTCTGTCGGAAACTCGCTATCACTACGCTGGGCAGACACACAGCTGACAACCTGCTAAAGTAAACTAAATGTGCGGTGGAGACTTACTGGGAAAGTGGCTGCATGGTCACCATGCATGGTACACCCGAACAGTGAACTGGAGACAGTGAACGCAGCACCGTGGCTGCTACAGCAACTCACTTGATGGTGACCTGTTGACTCAGTTTGTTGTGCTCATAAACTGCAGCTGGCACATCGCTGCATGCGAGGCACAAATCTTGCTGGTTTAACGGTTAATAATCAGTTAACGAGGGTTGGTTATTGGTTAAGAAAATGATTTTTTAGCATGACTTTCCATGAATGCACTGGAATCATTATCTGCATTTTTTGGCCCATCTCCAGAGAAATGTTATGCTGATTGTCAAACTCTTAACCGATAGAAAAAGACCTGCATTGACACTCACTCGTCACTGCTATTATCACACAGTCATGATCCTGCTAAAAAAGGCAGTCTGGTTTGAGCTCCACATTGTGAAAAAGTGAGACCAGGCTAGAGGGGAAGTCAGAGGTTTGTCAGCTCAGTGACCAGTCAACCGTGAACGTCTGGCTCTGCTGTAGCATGTTGGCCTGTGGGCTCCAGCTTTCCGTCTGAGACACCAGGGCTGCTGCTTTCTCACTGCAGCTTCCTTCTTTCTTAGCAGTAGATAATTGACTCAGATGTTGTTTTGCAGTGGGAGGGGTGAGTGTACAGACAAACACACAGCTGCTATTCTGTACAACTTCTTTAAATTTCTGGACCGCTGCGGGACTGCTCGGCTCCTCTTTACATCGCATATATGGCTCTGAGAGAATACTAGACTCTAGCGGACAAACAATACTCCCAGGGGTTCAATGCTGTGTATGGCTTTTCCTTTGTAAATTCAAGCATATATTTGTTTTGCTTTGCTATGTAAGGGCACCTCCTGTGACTCCCTGGAGTTTCCTACTGATATAGCCTTGAGGCCTGAAGCATTATCACAACGCTCCTCAATGGAGACACGCAACCGCTGCCACCTGAGGTTTGCTATCTAATAATCCCAGCTACGACATCTCAACTTGGATCCACAGGCAAAATATTCAGCTCCACCATCTGCTGTGATCTCTGCGAAGGAGCTGACACACCGCAGGCCTTGGATGACAGCGTACAACACCCTGAGATGACTGGCAGCACCACGCCTTGGGCAAAGCTGACAAAAACTATTGCGTTCTGGCAGATGAGGTGTCCATATCATAGCAGGTAATGTGACTCAACCTGTCTGCCAAGAACAGGCACAGACAGGAGGGGAAGTGAGAGAAAGAGAGGAAGTTTGTGTGAGGAACGGAAGTTGACTAACCTCAGTGTATCACCTGCAAAATGCAGATGTAGCGTGCAGTCACACATATTTAGTAGGCAGGATGGAAGACTTCATTTAGTATGGAAAATTCTGACCAAAACACCTTAAAACCTGTCTGCTGGTATAAGCTCCTGTACATAAAGACAGAGGAATGCAGAGTGACACACGTGACGGCTAAGCAAACCTCTTGGCATTTTCATTCCTGGCTGAGCTGAGGCAATGAAATGCAAAGGAATGCGTTCCTGAGGCCTTCCCAGCTCAGGTAGTCGCAGGCAAACTATGTGAAGGTTTGCCTCCAACTGCTGGCATCCCGCTAAGTATACATCAACACAAGCTTTTTCTGTCTTGTTAGCAATCCTTGACATGCCACAAAATCTGTAAGTTCATCCCACAGAGATTTCTATCACTCCTGCACCAATCTGTGTCGACAGTGAAACATTAGTACAATCCTGTTACTCGGGCTGGGACAATACACATATCTCCCAATTCGACACTATCACAATACTTGGGTGCCGATGCGATATGTATTATGATTTTTAAGTATTACGATTCTACAAGTATTGCAAGCCGATATTATGATTTATTGTAATTTCTGTTAACTTTTTTCAACACTAGACCATAGGAAAAAGTTCAATCATACACATGTAGGGATTTTTACTTTGGAAAATATCTAATACAGTAAAAATGTTTGATTTTCAACATGTATGGATGCAGTCAGAGGTGACCTGATGTCAAATACATCAGTCATTGTCTGGCATTATTTATTACATTTTTTCCAGCATCACAAAAAAAGGGACATATAATGTTTTATACTTCTGGTGAAAATAATTCAATTAATCTTATTTCTATACATGTACTTTGCATATACAGTTTCCTTTGTTTACACTTTATTTTGAAAACCAGACAGTCAGATGTGTATACTTTTGCTACCTTCACCAAGTCCATTGCTGCTCTTACCGTCAGCTCCATTCTCTTTATACATCTATGGTCTGGGCCATTTGAATGCATTTAACATAAATGTCAGCACATGGGTGCTCTACAGTTGTAGTGTCAGCTGATTCAACCACAGAGATATGAGCGATGGTTGACGTAACCGCACGTTACCGCAATACAATAATGTTTGCTGTTCACGACAGAGTCAGCATGCAGCTTTAGCCGTGACGTCGGGCTCTGCTTTTCCTGCAATGTGTCAAACCCAAAGTGTTTCCGTACTTAACTGTATGTGTAGTGTTTACCGTGTTGAATTTAACATGTGAGGGTGTAGGTGACATCTACGCCGACCCTCCACTGTTTTACTCTGCTGTATCTACTGGTTTCTGCTCGCTACAGCCAGACGTTGATGCCGATGTTTGTAGAGGCCAAATGGTGGTACTACAATTTCCGTGTCCATTGTTTGACGTCATTGGGCCCAAAAAGAAGTCATAGACTTACATTGAGAAAGAGACATCTGGAACTCAGAGGATAGTTTTTTGTTTGAGGTAAACCAACTCTACAGCACAAACACTCTTATAGTCCGTATTTAAATAATTAGGTCCTAAATGTTGTAAAACATATTAATAGTCCAGAGTTATTTCCTTCCTCTGTTTATGTCTATGGAGACCCAGACCGTGACGACAGCACAAGCCATGACGTTGGGACCCTGTGACTGAGGCATGTGACCAAGTGGACGCTACTTTGCATATTGGACATGTGCAGTCGACCGAGAAGACCTCAGAAGATCTGGGTAATTTTCCAGACGGCAGTTGAGCCATTTTGGCTTCATGCGACACTGAGCAACTTCCATAGAAGTGAACGGGCCCCGCCCCCCACACTGTACCCAGTTCTCTTTATACATCCATGGGCTACTTAGTTTAGAGTCACGGACAGAGAACGGATATGACGTCATGTTACTCCAACTACAACCATAAAAGCGGTAACTTCCTTCTACCTCTGCATAGACTCAAATGAAGCAAATATATTGATTCTGGCATTAAAAAAAAATTCAAAACCGTAAAAAAACAACTGAGACATAGGTGAATCATTTTTTTCCCCCACCCCCACATGTTGCAGTGACGGTGTGATTTTCATGTTACATGGTGCACAGGATATGATGAAGTGAAAATGAGATTTCGCAGTGTTTCAGATAACATGAATGCTCTGTTTTGTGTTCAGTCTATCAACTAAAGGAGGATGAAAAAGGTGGGGATTAAGCCTACATGTAGTCTGTATTAAATGGAGCCAGAGGTTACCTTGCTGAGTGTTCCCTGCCAGAGGACATCCAGGGCTGCAGGCTTTAGTAAATCACCGCTGTTCACATGTAAGCAGCCACTCATGTGAAAGTACTTTATTTATAGAGTGGGCACAGCAAATGAGCATGTCACCGCTTTGAGACCCATGCTCTTTGTTCTAAATAACACACTATGTTATCTTGTCATAGGGCTGTATGCTGCTGTTACATCTTGGCAGTATGTTATCTTGTCATAGGGCTGTATGCTGCTGTTACATCTTGGCAGTATGTTATCTTGTCATAGGGCTGTATGCTGCTGTTACATCTTGGCAGTTCTCCTCTTCAACAAACCAGCAGAGCAGCGGTCAACAGCTGCTCTGTTCAGTTATTCAATAGAGGCAGTTTGTGTGACAGGCCTTCACTGTTTTCATGTAAAGTCGAGTAACAAGTGGAGCTTGCTGCTGACAAACCCTCCCTTAAGATGCAGAGTGATGTAATATTTCCTCCATGGCTATACAGTGTAGCCTATGTTTTGGGCTCCAACAAGCCAGCAGTCCAGTCTATCCACTGGCCAGGACAAAAAAAAAAAAATTAAAAATACAGTATTTAACCACTAACACTTACACGTTCAATTCTCATATATACAGCCATGAAGTCTAGGTGCAAAACTCCATTTAAAATCGTTCACATTTAAAGAAGACACGGTGTGGTGCATAATGCTAAGCGTTGTGTGACATGATTTATACTTTAAAATAATTGCTATGACCATCTGATAAATTCGGAATATATTAGAAATGCCTATCAAAAGGCGCATTCAATTTAGTGTCAACTAAATGTCTGGTTTCCCTCTTGGTTCAACGGACCGCTGCTATCAAAATACGCTGGTGTTTCCGGTAGCCAACAGTGTGCGGAGCAATTAGAAAACTGAATATATGAGGTTAAAGTCCTGCTTGGCGTGCGGTATATGTGCCGAATTGAAGACAACTGTGTAATGATTGACACCGGGCCTCGAGTCTGATTCAACACAGCGTGTTTTATTGCCACAAAGCAAAGACGCGTTAAATAGCGCTGACTGCTAACTACGATTGGTTTTACGAGAGAGAGCGAGAAAGAGAGCAACAGAGAGGGCGGTGGTAGTAGTGTTGTTGGTGGGGGGGCGACGCTGTCAAAGCACATGACAAAGCAGTGACAGTGTGGTGGCAGTGATGCTTATTAAACAACACTTACTAGAACAGCCACACCGAGTTATAGCTTGACTTGGACGAGCAACACAGTTACATTCCGAGCATATTTTCCCTGCAGGTTTGGAGACGGTTGTTGCGCGTTGTAAACAAGTCGACGTGATAACATGTTTACTATCGTTACACAGTGTATCCCGCGATGGGAAAAAACAACAGTAACGTTAAGGCGATAGTAACGTATCCGCCACGTGTGTAAGTGTTTTTACACCGGCTTTCTCGCCTTGTATTTGTGTTTTTGTGCACATACCCTTCTCCGGTTAGTCTGTGTCAAATGCATCCACAGCTGAGCCTTGTACTGGATGTAACCAACTGTCAGTCTTCTCTCAACAGTGGCCGTCGGTCGTCAACAGCATCGATAATAACGCCTTTTTCCCCTTTATGGTTCGCCGTTGTTGTAATCACCAAAGTGTTTCCGTAACTACAAAAAAAAAAAGAAAAGAAAGAGAAAGAAACGTGTGTCGGTGCTTCCTGATTTAGGTACAGTGATGATGTTTGTAAGGGGTGGGGCGGAATGCAGCTTTAGTCCGCCAAGAAATGTGAGCTAAAAAAGCACGTTGGTGCACGTCCGTGCATGATTAGTAGCTCGTGCTTCATAGTGTGGGGGGGGGGGGTTAAACGCGCGAAACGGAGTCGTGATTTTGTAATAACATCTCAAGCACTCAGTGAAACAAACAGCTGCTTACTCCAGAGGCGCTTAGCTGGAGACTCTCATGTCCTGCACCAATCTGCTGTATCCTCACAGTTGTTGGCAGCTGCCTGCACCACAACCGGCGGGTGGTGGCACTGCCTTGCTGAAGGGCAGAAGGAGAGGTGGGCGGCACACATTTTCAGGTGGTGCAGTGCAGGGATATAATCCTTACTATTAT
Source organism: Pterois miles (assembly GCA_947000775.1). Classification (NCBI taxonomy): domain Eukaryota; kingdom Metazoa; phylum Chordata; class Actinopteri; order Perciformes; family Scorpaenidae; genus Pterois; species Pterois miles. The sequence goes on from CAMQGK010000327.1 coordinate 16,791,797, forward strand.
CCCCTTTCAGCAGTATCTAAAACTCCCATATGAGCTGCTATGCATCATAGTGTTCACAAGCCTTTAACCCTCTGAGACCCACAATGGACCAGTTTTTGTCCTCTTTAGGGGGGTACATCATCTGAAAGATGGGAACCTGGAGATTAATGTGAGATGCAACACTGTATGTCATGTTGTTGTAGTCATGAATCGCCAATAAATAAATATTTTTAACTTGTGTATAATCAACATGGATGTGGGCAAATATGCTGCTTTAAGCGTATGTATGTATGTATTATTGGAAATCAATTAACAACACAAACAATGACAAATATTGTCCAGAAAACCTCAAAGGTACTGCAATTAGCATAAAAAATATGCTCAAATCGTAACATGGAAAACTGCAGTCCAACAGGCAACAACAGTTGTCAGTGTGCTGACTTGACTATGACTTGCCCCAAACTACTTGTGATTATCATAAAGTGGGCATGTCTGTAAAGGGGAGACTCGTGGGTACCCATAGAGCCCATTTACATTCACATATCTGGAGGTCAGAGGTCAAAGACCCCTTTGAAAATGGCAGTTTTTCTTCGCTAAAATTTAGCTCAGATTTGGAGCTTTATTTAGCCTCCTTCCAATCATGTTAGTATGACATGGTTGGTAAAATGTATTCCTTGGGTTTTCTACTTTTATATGATGCTAGTGTCCTCACCCCACTCTTAAAAACTGAACGTCACTCTAACTCTAAAACTGAAACTGCTAGAGCCTCTGAAAGACAGTAAAGTCAATCGGGATTACGCGCGGCCCCACGTCTCTTAGGGCTAACAATGTCAGATTGTTAAATTACATTTCTAAGGCTTTGACCCTTTACTGATTGGGTGCATTGTCAGACAGAATACTGCCAAGTGCCACTGAAACAAAAGGTTGAATATTCCTGTCCCAATCCGCCCATGAATGCATCACTAATAGCTAGGGCTGTCTATTGTTTAAAATATTTAATCGCAAATGAATCATACATTTTTTATATGTTCAAAATATACCTTAAATGGTGTTTGACAAGTATTTAATACTCTCATCAACATAGCCGTGAGCAAATATGCTTGCTTTATGCAGATGTACAGTATGTAGGCTATGTATTTATTAATGGAAATCAATTAACAACACAAAACAATGATAAATATTGTTCAGAAACCCTCACAGGTTCTGCATTTAGCATAAAAAATATGCTCAAATCATGCCCATAGAACCCATTTTCACTCACATATCTTGAGGTCAGAGGTCAAGTGACCCCAAGTTAACATGTCATAATTGCATTAACTTTGACAGCACTACTAATAACACAATATTATAGTAATATAAATCTGGCTAGAGCAAATTTGCATCATTATGAGTGGGCTAGTTCGCTTTTAGTGGCCTGTATTAAATATGTTTTGCTGGCATTTACTCTTACGTAAGTATCATTTTGAGTTAAGGACTTTCACTTTTAATTATTTTTGCATTGTTAAAAGATGTAGTTGATTTTTTTTCAGCACTGCGCCTGATGCAACTTGCAGTTTAATTTAAAAAGCAACTTGCAACACATTCCTCTTCATCTTGACGGGATTCTGCAGCTGTCCTCAAATGGCATCTTCCAAAATCAGCACTGTCTGCTCAATAAGAAATATAATGCTTAGGCCTGCTTTACCTTTTCAGAAAACTGTAAAAAAAAATAAAAAAAAAAAAATAACACATGAGCTTTACATGTCTGTTCTATTATAAAGCAGGTTTAAGTGTTATATAAATACAATCAAATTATCAAAATGCTCATTCCACAAAGAAATACACACAGCCTGCATTCAGAAACTGTGCCATTGAAACAAGCTGTCAGGACTTTATAGGACTTTATAATATTTAGACCATTTCGCAGTTTTACACATAAACACTCTAAATGTGTCCCACTTTATTTCCAATTGCAGTGTATGTGAATGAACACAGTTTGTACGTTTCCACCATTTTGCACTGAAAGTGATGCCAGTAAAATGTGCCGTACAAAAGGAAAACACTATTTATATTCTCTTGTCAAATTCTAGGAAAATGGCCTGTGTTGAACACTAAGATATTATAAATATAATAAGCGTTTTCAGTCCAAATGGTGGCAGAGGCTGTTGTCAAAAAAACACTGGTTTCATACAGGTATATTGAGGCAGACAGTGTGAGGAAAATAAAGGGCTTTTTCAACATTACAGCACTTAACATATTCTAGTAGAAACACAAAACACAAGTATGAGCAGAATGTGGGACCTTGAAGTACCATTTTGAATTCAGGACTTTCACTTGTAATGGATTATATTTACATTGTAAAAGGATGTGACTATGTTTTTCAGCACTGCACTGATGAAACTCACAGTTTATCTAAAAACAAACAAACAAAAATTTTTTTTTGCAAGCAAACAAGTTTGCAAAGCATCGCTCTTTATTTCGAGGTAATTCTACAGCTGTCTACATCTACTGAAATCAGTATTGTCTGCTCAGAGATATTAAACTCATACCATTTGAGAAAATTTAAGAAAAGAGTACTTTATAGAAACTGAAAAAAATAAATCGGATTAGCCCTGAGGCAAGAGTTATTAGTTTTAATTTGAGTGGAATGTAATATACATTGGCTACTGATAATGCCAACACAACACTGCTCATAGTAGGAATCCACTTTGTACAATAAGAGGTACTTTCATTTTTTCTACATTTCAAATAAATATCCCTTGGGCCTTGTATTGATCTGTTCATTTTTCTATTCTTTATTGTTCCTGTGAAACACATCCCCAAGTGATATTAAAATAAATAATTTCCACACCTTCCTCATGGAAATCTCTGTGTGAGCCATTTCCTGGTGCTCTTTATGAAAGAATACTTAGTTCTTACTTTTATCACCTCAAGGCACCAAAGTGCTTACTTTTATTCTCTCAGAGCACCAAAGTAAAGCTGACAAAACCTCCACGGCTGTGAAAGTGAAATCCAACTGAGAGCTGACCCCAGAGATGACCTCAATTCCCCTTCAAAATAAAAGCTTTCCTTTTTTTTTAAATTCAGTCTTATTCAATCCAAATATCTAATCCCACAGCCAAACATAAATAACATCTCATTTAGTTAACTGGAAAATGCAGCTATAAGACATTATATATATAATATTGCATTCAAAAACACAACCTGCACAATTTAATGTAATCTTGTAGCTCTTCAACAAACATCATTCGATTTGTATGATGTTAATGTGAGAATTGATTAATCTGCATGATTTCCATAGTAATGACGTTGGTGCTATTATCGGGGAGGATGTAGTACTTTATATTTTGCCCTTTATATAGTTCGTAAGTTATTATATATTTAATCGTATTTCATTTTCTTTGCAGTGATTATGTTTTGAGCTTTGCTCAGTCTGGCCCACAACTCTCTCCAATGTTTTAATGTGAGGTTGTGACGGACAGGGCAGTACTGGGACATTGTAAAAACTCAACAGGCATTATTGTCCTTCTTTATTCTCCTCATTTGCTAATTTCTTTTTAAAAATAAGTTTACAAGCTTTCATGTTTTGTTGGAGTCCAATTAATTTTAATTAAAGCACTACAATGAGCTTTTTCATCTCTTCTCTCTTTAAACTGTGAGACAACAGAGAGATAAAAAGCCATGTTCTTCTGTAAAATTTGAGACGTTAATATTAAGAAACATTATACAATGATAAATTTCCTATTAGTCATACAGCAGTCAATGAGTCTGCAACCACACGTCTCTGTTACCCTACAGGAAAAACACTGCTCTGAGCTAAATGCCAAACAGGCTTAGTTACAATGCAAACATACTAATGTTTAACACATATAATGTTAACCATGCTAACACTGGATTTGTTACACGACAATTTATCGAGCAATTTGATGGTGTAATACAATGATGCAGCGATGACCGGAGAAATCAAATCGCCTGTGATAATGTATCCGGGAGGACCGGGTCCGATCCATCCTGTCTCAGAGCTCCTGATAGTGTTTGTGGCTGCAGTGCAGAGACTTGGTGGAAGTTGGGCGGTGGGATGTGAGGGGTAGCGTTGGGTGGGTGGGTGGGGGTCGGTCTCCTGGCAGAATCACGGGAGATCAGCCCCAAGGCAGAGAAAATGACTAAACATCGTCAGTCATATAATAATAACCCATTAGCTTTCAGCCTGACAGATTTCGACAGAGATACAGTAACTCGTCGTCATGGAAATAGCCAGGCTCCAGTTGAGGTAATGGGCCTAAAACAGCATGGATTATCCATCACAGTAACTCAGGGGGGGGGGGAGTTGTTTGTCGTCTATGTATTGGTTGAGGGAAAAGTGCTGATTGCTTAGCAAGATGTTCAGTCTTTTCCTCCCTTCCAATATGATATCCTCAGTTTCCATCCATCCATCCATCCATCGTCAACCGCTTATCTGTGTTGAGGGGTCGCGGGGGGGGGGGGGCCCCCCCCAGGGGGAGGGGGGGGGGGGGGGGGTCCCCCGAAAAGGGGGCAGTACATCAAAGTGCTGATTGAGACTTAGACAAGATGTACACAGTCATATATATTCCTCACACTTAAAACCACACCTACGGGCAATTTAGAGTCATCAATTAACCTAAACAGCATGTCTTTGGACAGTGGGAGGAAGCCGGGGAACCCAGAGAAAACCAACGCTTACACGGGGAGAAAATGAAACCCCCAAAAAAAAGAGCCCCAAGCGGGGAAAAAACGTGCGCCCCTTTTTGTGGGGGGAAAAAGGGAACAACACCACAATCATGCAGCCTATCCTCAGTTATTGACTGAAAACTCAACTCCACTATAACCACAGGGTTTCGGTTGCCGACAAGGACAGATGGTTAATTAAAGGGCACGAAACAGACACATCCTCATGATTTCATGTTTTTATGTATCACTGGATGTTTTGCTTGATTACATCCTGGAAATAAATCCAGGTGTCTTACTCTCATCTGTATTTGTCCTGAATACAATTAGCCTGATTGAAAGTCCTCATGCATACAGCAGCAAGATGGATTTCCTCTCATCCTTAACTAAAAGCTCTATTTAGATGTGGTTTGAATATCTCCCAGCTATACAGTATGTATATGTGTCTATAGATAGCAGGAAGTAGATATAGAGGTCTTATTGGGTGATGGTAATCAACATGCAAAGCTCACTTGTGATAACTTCATTGAGCAAAGAAAGACATCTAATATACAAGCTTAGCTATTTATATAGAATTAGTATCTAAATACATGAAGTTTCACTGTTAATATATTAATATTCACGCAGTTTAGAGCGAGTGAGAAACGTGTGATTACATGAAGTTAATCAAAGTTATATGGTCATTCAGATGTTTGACATAATGTTAGATATTATACAAATGTTATTAGTTTTTTGTCATTGGAGGTATACATATATATAAAAAACATGTAATTTAAAATCTTCAAATTTAATAATGACGTAATCATGACAGTGATGTTGCGATCATTATTAAACAGCATTTTGTCATGTCAGATAAGATAAGATAAGATAAGATAAGATATTTGTTTCCTTATGTAGCCTGTTAGCAAGCTAACATAAGTTAGCTGTTCAGTCAGTACGTAAGTGTGTAAAATTAATCATTAATTTTAAATATAAAAAAATGTAATTAATTCTGAATTATACTGTGTAGCACCTTTTAAAACACACCATTACAAAGTGCTTCACACACAAATAAAACATCGAACAATGAGAGAAACCAAAGAATAATTACAGAGCACAGAACAATGAGACCTTTAAAAAGGCTTGCCTATAAAAATGGATTTTTGGAGGCAGTCCAAAGATTCAGCAGCCCTGATCGATTGGGGAAGGTTAAGACACAAAAGGCACCTATTGTTTTGCACTTGGAGGGGGGGATGAATAAAAGGCCAAGGCTTGAGGACCGGAGTGATCGAGAGGTAGAATAAAGAAGAGATCAACTGGGGGGAAGGTCATGCTTTGTCTTATATGTAATTAACAAGCTCTTATAGTTTATTCTGAATTTTACAGGAGATGTAATCGTTACACCTGGCAATTACTGGGTGTAAACATTAAGTAAGAACTAGGTGGTGCAACCTGTTTTAATTTAGTGATGCGTAAATCTCCACTTATTAAACAGTTAAGTTAGAATTCATGAAGAGCTGGTGCAACCAGCCCCTGGTGTATTCTGCTCTATCATCACATACATACAAACATGAACTTTGACCTCTGCATTTAACTCATCCTACACATCTAGGAGCAGTGAGCTGCTGTGAATTACCCGGGGGGCAACTTGGGGTTCGGTGTCTCGCTCAAGGATATGTGGACAAGATCAAACCGCCAACCTTGCAGTTAAAGGACACCTCTACCTGCTGATCCAGCCTCACCAGTAATGGTGGCTTGTTAGCCTTCCTACTGTATATCTATGGAGTGTTTTTTTTTCTGAAATAAGGTCCCAAGAGGTCCACTGGAAGGGGCGTGACTTAGGCTCTCGATAGATTGTGGTTTGTATATAAATGAAAAGATGAAAATGACTAAATGCAAAACAAAAAAACAATTAATGTTGAACTGAGAAATTGCACACATTGCCCACAAGCAGAGGCGACACTGGTCACGCGTGAAGCGTAAAATTGGCAAAGTCCTGGAGGCAGCGACCTCAGTATTCATGCAAGAGATTTCGGTACTTTTAATTCAAAGATGAGTAGCCTCACATTTTACTAATGCTGACATAAATTAAGTCTCAGTGTTCAAGAGAATGTGGTTTTACAAATAAGTACATCCACCAAAAGTGCCCTTTGGGACGCTGTATGAGCAGTTGTGCCTCATCACTACACATTAATGACCTCCGAGGAACCTGATGGATATGAAACGTCGCCTGGTTTCACCTCCTTAAGTTTAATCATATAGATAACATCTCACACACAGCAAAGCCTCAGATGCTGCAAGGCATAGCACAAAGTACAAATCATTCCCACAAAGACTCTTATCTTACACATGATTTGTCTGGTACGGCTGATAGTTATGGTGGTATGGTTCAGATATAAGAGACCTGTTGTGCTGTTGATCAGAAGCCACAAATTTCACCACAAAATAATAAGACTTTAGCGTTTCTGAAGAAAACTATATAGGACTTTACGTTAGAGCAAGCCTGTTGAAAGGCCAAAATATTAACAGTGAAAGAATAAAACACACACACACACACACACACACACACACACACACACACACACACACACTGTTGACTCTACCAATTATGTTAAAGTAATAAAAAGACTATTACTTTGAGTTTTCTAGGCCATTTCTCTCACAAGCCTCAATAAATGATAACAGCCTTTTCATTTTTGACTTTATCAAAAAAGCAGTACACAATTGCTCAAAGTTGACCTGCTTTACCTTTGTGACAGAAAATGTGCATTAAAGCACATTCGATTCAGTTCAGAGATGCTCACAAAAAACATGCTCTAATTCGTAAACAGCATACTGCTCTGATGTGCAGCAAAACAAGGCAAAACCTCCATTTACAGCACAAGTTTGCGTGGTTATGCATCAATAAATGCTGGAGCTGTACATACACACTGCTGTTTGAAAACACAGAGGTTAACCTGTGTGACTTTGTTAAATCAAATTGGCTGGTACAGTGTTCTCATTATTTCCACTGATGACCCGCCAAACCCACACAGAGGGAATTAGAGCCAGAGACAGCAGCAGTCATTCAGCAGGGCCTGCAAATACACACTGAGCAAACAACAGATTCCCATAATAACTACATTAATAAAAAAGTCTTAATGCACATCTTCAATAGAAAATAGCCCCATCTAGTGGAAGATATCCTTAAAATATCCTAATAAATATAAAAAAGGAAATAACAGGCTGCTGCAATGGCTGCTGGTGGGTATTAATATGATATTGGATCGGTTTTATTTCCTTTTCAGACTCTTATTAATGAGACACAGTTATTGTCATGATTTGGTTGGACACAATATGATATTTGAGACATGACCTCCTACTCAGCCTGTGAAAACAACTGTATTAAATGTCTTTTGTTACTCAGGGGGGAGCTATCCAAAGTGGTTAGCACTGTTGCCTCACAGCAAGAGGGTCGCAGGTTCGAATCCAGCTTGGGGCCCTTCTGTGTGGAGTTTGCATGTTCTCCCTGTGTTAGTGTGGGTTTTCTCCGGGTGCTCCGGCTTCATCCCACAGTCAGACATGCAGGTTAATTGATGACTCTGAATTGCCTGTAGGTGTGAATGGTTGTCTGTTTCTATGTGTCAGCCCTGTGATGGACTACTGACCTGTCCAGGGTGTACCCCGCCTTCGCCCAGTGCCAGTTGGGATCGGCTCCCCCCGCGACCCCTAACGGGATAAGCAGTTAAAGATGGATGGATGGGAAGCCTACCAAAGGCTGTGGCTTAGCTGCATTATAGGAAATGTAGGATTTTTTTGTAGTGTGACACATACTAGGGAGTTAAAGCCAGGATATACTGACCTCTCCTGCATATATTTTGACCATTTTTGTTTAATTTGTCCCTTGTAAACCTCCCAACTTCATGGAAGTCTAATACAAAATCACCAGAAGACCTCTTTAAAGAGCTTTCTGGCAAAACAGCAAATTCTCATTTTGACAGTTTTTTTTGTTTTTTTGTGCAGATTAAACCAATAAGACATGTACAACATTTTAATCAGGGAGATTTAGAGGTGCTGGTAGGCAGATGCTACTGTTACTGTTGGAGGGCTGTTCTCATACACGCTTATAGCTATAAAGTAAATGCACTGCAATTCATATAATGTCCATGAAATTAATTTGTATGTAATCCATGTAATTGTGAACCAGAAAATATAAAGAGTGTCAAACATTTTGTAAGGAGGACGTCGGGTGGATAGATGGTATTTAATAAATAAAGCCAGTATGTGTATTTCCCAAAACTGCAAACTGTACCTTTAAGGTGAAATATGAGTGAAATTGTGTTTTTGTACCAACAAATAGCAACGAAGCACATTAAAGAAAAAAAGGAAATAAATAATATAGTAGCTACTCGACACATCCTATGGTTGCTGTAGAAGATAAGTAGTTGTTTACATATGAAATATAGCCATTACAAAGACAAACAATATGTATATGTAACATGTACAATATGAATATGTATACACAAAATGTTCTGTCATATTACTGCAGAATAACCTTTTATCTGTTTGTCATGTATTGGTTGTTGCTGTGTGTCTGACTTTTGAATAACAATTAGAACGACCATTTAGAGGTTACATTCAATCAAATCATGTCCAGATGGCTGCTGTGCTCTCCACTCTGCCTCACCCCTCTTGTCAGTTTACCGTTTCTGTTTGCCGGGAGGCACGGCGAGCACTGAGCTGCACCTGTAGACTCTGAAAGTCTGACCGGAGGACAAAACCACTGAATCATTGCGTCCTGACCCGTCCTCACCTACGCCTTTCAGCTCCTTTGCCATCACTGCTGGCTGGCAGAGCTCGGTGAACCTGCACCTGTTTCATTTCTTCTAACAGGTCTGAGTCTAATGGGACACAAAGCAACACAAAGGATGTCAGAGGGGGAGTAGGAAGGCAAACAATGGCCAGCGAAAAGAAACGTGCCTTCTGACATGGAAGCAATCACTGTCCACAAGGAAATGCAACTAGCAATGTCGCAAGACAAATCTGACAATACTATGAGATAAGGTACAAGAAGGAAGAAGTAGCTTCTGACATCCAAAGGGGGTACAGCAGCTTGTTGTAGGGTTAGATGTAAGCTCTTAAGTAGTTAAACACAATGATTTGCTCATAGAGCTGCATTTTAAACTGTTTCATTTGATAGTGTGAAAGTAATTATCTGTGACATTGAAAAAGAATCAATTTGCAGATTTTTATTGCTAACTGATACGACAGAAACTGTATATCCGTTGCAGAAAAGCTTTTGGATTTGCTGCTCTAAACCCTCTGTGTCTTGTTGGTCTCCTGGGAAAACTCCTCTCTAGCACAGAGGGAGTGTTGTGTTTTACATTTCAGGGTTGTTCAGAATAGAAGAAGGAGACGTGGGAGCTTCGAAGTAAAAAAGAAATCAGCAGCACCTAAAGAAACGCAACCTTCACCAATAGAGACCTAAAGCTACTATTGATATATATTTTTATAATGCTTCACATGCAAGAACAATGTGGGGTCTCTTCTAGTGATGACGCGAAACTGAATTATCACCTGAATGTGCAGTTTCCCTCAACTTTATGGAGCTTTATAGTGAGTTTCAGCTCACGTTCAGCTGTCCGGCCCATAACTTTACCGTTTGATTCACTCTCACCACTCTCAAAATGCTGTTTCAAGCTGCAACAGGCAGCTCTAAAAATCTACAGTGCACTGCCAACATGTTCTCATCCCTACTTACTGACGCTTTGTCAAACCCCTCTGCACCACTTTACAGTCACAGTTAACACACACTTAAGGTTAGAATTAAACAAAAACACTTACTTAGGAAAAAACAACACAGGCTCGCAGTTGGGCTTAAAATTAATATGTTTGCATGGTGAAAATGAAACTTAACGTTGTGATTATTGAAGGAACATCTGATTATAATGTGAAAGTGAAACTTAACACACAGGATACAAACAGTCTCCTGGATGAAAGCCTTGTGTTGGACCCATCCACCTCACCTCCTGCCCACAGTTTTGCTCTTTAAACTACATCACTGCACACTCTCTCAGGGCATTTAATATTACAGCGGATGGGTTTACATTGTAGTTAATTGAAACCTGTTTCATAGCACTGTTTAGGGTGCCTTGTGGGTTGTTATCACATGCATGCCACGTCAAAGCCTCAGTATGTGACGTCCTGCGAATGAAAAGGGGCTGAATACTGGACTTACTTTCACCACTTGGTCCAAAACACAACTTTAAATGAATGACCATGTTTCTCCATAAGTGCTGGATAATGTTTGCAAACAAATTATGAAAAAAAAAAATTGATCTCAAGGCGTCATCAGCAGATCTGTGATAGGCATTTTTCAGACAAAACCAGTTACAGATTAATCTAAAAAATGAATGGCTGATTAACCAAAATAACTGTACACCAGCATTGACCAAATCAGATAACTGCATGAGGCCAGTTTGTTACCTGATTAAGTGCATGTTCCAGCAGCAGCAGAGACAGCTCTATGTGATTCTGGAGATAAATATTATTGCTGGTATTTCAATAATGTGTTATCAGTGAACTGTGGCACAGAGGGTTTTCCATCACAGAGAAAAATAAGACAACAGTTCACACATAAAAATGTCAGCAACAACTCTTTAACTTGGTCTTCAAAACAACCTTTTTCAGTCTTCTGGGGAATCTGCTCCTCCTGAGGGAGCACAACGGGCCCTTTGGCCAAAAAGGTATTTTTCACCACTTCAGAAACCCATTAACCCTATGATTAAATATTATTTTCGTCATCTCTATAAGAAATATGTTGTTTCAGTTCAGTTCAGAATCACCTAATGTCTTATCACATATTTGGTGTCTAACTTGACTATTGTATATAGATCTTTGTGGGTTAGGTAACCCTAACCCTAACCCGTGTAGCAGTCAGGGAAAAGCAAATCATAATCTGATTAAAGACAAAAAACTATTAACAATTTGGACTTTCGAGGTGTTTGATCATTGTTGTAAAGCAATTCAAAATCAAATATATTACTGTATAGCGTCCATATTTTCATTTTAATATGACTTTCTGGCATGTTAGACCCCTTTGCTGATCATAAAATGCAGTATATTGTTTGCTCACGGCAGCTTTATTTTATACTCCAAGTCATTGCTTTATAGACCTATAGAAGAAGAAGGGTCTTTTTGTCCCACAGTGGGAATTTTTCCTTGTTTTTCTTATGGTATGCAGACTGAACACACATACATGCATTAATGGAGAGGTGTCAGAGTGAGGGGGCTGCTCCTGACAAGCGCCCCGAGCAGTTGGGGATACTGTATATCCATAACTATTAGTTGCTGAAATAAGCTTAATTCCCCTCCATGACAAAAGAGAATGAAACTCAAATAAGGCAATCACAGTAACATTTACACCAGAGCCATACTGTGTCAGAGCTAACTGAGTCTGACTAAGAACACTGCACTGGACTCTGGCATCAAAATTTTACTGGATGGAATGGTTTCAGGAACAAAACGTATCTACATAAATATTCCTCTTTTCCCCCCTCAGCATTTCTTGGGAGGTGGTAGGCTATATGGGGTGCTGACGTGACCGGCACAGCCCAGCCCCCTGCAATAATGTCAGAGGAAAAGGTCCGCACGCAAATAAATCGGCTGGAGTGGATCAGCGCTGGCGGTGCGCAGACGCATCAGGTGCGCACCAGTACAGACTCGCCAAGACGCGCAGCGGCAACACTGATGCATGCTGTACAGAGAACTAGATAGCTTTGTTTACGCGTATTAGTATCGTGAGGTGTAAGAATAAAGCGGGGATTTAGCAAAAATTTGAGAAAAAGGTACAAGAAAGCAAAATTTATAGGAGCGCTCATGGAGACGCACTGGACCACAAACCCTTGCTCTTAAAAGGGTGTGCACAGACCTCCCATAGGTCATTTTTGCAACGTTTCAAGTTCATCTAAAGGGAAAAAAAAATAAATCATGAACTTATCGGAGTCTGTTTGGCTCTTGGAGGAGCCGTGGAACATCAGCATAGCGGAGGAAGAGGACCAGAAACTTTTATTCGGGATCGGCACAGATAATTTCATCACGCTGCTGGTTTTCGGGCTCATCTTTACGCTCGGCGTGCTGGGCAACTCCATGGTGATCACCGTGCTGGCCCGGAGCAAACCGGGGAAACCGCGGAGCACCACCAATATATTCATCCTCAACCTGAGCATAGCGGACCTGTCCTACCTGCTCTTCTGCGTCCCTTTCCAGTCCACCATCTACATGATGCCGACTTGGGTCCTGGGCGCTTTCATTTGCAAATTCATCCACTATTTCTTCACCGTGTCCATGCTGGTGAGCATCTTCACCCTGTCTGCCATGTCCGTGGACCGATACATTGCCATCGTGCACTCCAGAAAGTCCTCCTCTATCCGGGTGGCGAAGCATGCTTTGATCGGGGTAGTGGTGATTTGGATACTCTCCCTGGCCATGGCTGCGCCGGTCATGTATTACCAGAACATCTTTCACAGGGGAGAGAATCATACTTTCTGCTGGGAAGTGTGGCCAGATCAGAACCAGAAGAAAGTCTATGTGGTTTGCACGTTTGTTTTTGGTTATGTGTTGCCTCTGCTGCTGATTTCCTTCTGTTACGCAAAGGTAAGGACAGCTACACTGAATGATTAAGGACATTTTTAAGCAGAAATATATCTTACCTCTATTTCCTTGCTTACAGGTTTTAAATCACTTGCACAAAAAACTAAGAAATATGTCCAAAAAGTCAGAGGCATCAAAGAAAAAGGTATGTATTAAACTGTCTTTTGGAGGGTTGGGAGTGTCATGGATTACAGCCATATGTTGGCAAACTTGTCTGAATGTAATCAGTAATAAACACTGATTAAACACTGGCTAACAGATGGGGGGATTTATAACCTGTTGACTTACTGAGAATTACATAAATTTGCAGAAGTTAAAGTAATAAACAATGTGCCTATGAAATTTTTAGTCCGTCTGAGCCAAAATAATTCTTGAATTACTGCAAATACTTTTTTACTCAAAAGTGTGAACACTTGAATTCAGTACCACATAATGATCTGCCATGCTGAATATGTTGCCTGTCAGGATGATTTTGATGCTGAAAGATGTCACTCTTCACATATTTTGTTTAAGAAAAGGCACACACATATTACCATTACCGAAATACCCTCCATCTATCTGGATCTGGTTCCCTAAGCACCAGCCTTTTCTTCTGTCGACATATGGTTTGATTCAAACAGGGGTCAGTGTTCTTGGCCTTTAGGAAGATATATATCACAGCTATGCTGACCCACAGTCCTGCGCACATTATTCAGAAAGGGGCTGATCTGTCTTCACCATATGCTCTAGGCTACCATTTCCTCCAATTCGACAAGCGGTCGGAGGGAACTATTTCCATCATCTCTGTTGTTACTTAGAGCCAGAATGATGAATATTAATGTCATAATGCTCGCTGTTAACTCGCACAGTCAAGTGAAGTGAGGCCAAAAGGCAACATGCAATCAAACTGCCAACTATAGCCTTCATTATTCCTAATTTGGCTTTTCTGAGAGCCAATTAGCTGCTTGATTTTCCATCCATCTATCTGTCTGTCACTGTCCTGCACAGCTGGTCAGTTTAGCAGCACCATCTGATGACAGCATTGTGCTATGAGACCAGGAGTGCAGACTGCTGGTCTGCTGCTGGGAGGGGAGGAATTGATGGGAATGTGCTTGGATGTGCACCTCTCTACATGCATGCTTTATGGCATGAGGCTTAAAACAGGAATTTCACATACTCTCATGATTTACAGGGCTCACTGTGCAGAGTGCTGATCGAGAATACACAGAGGGGATGTTACACTGACAGCTTTGTGACAAACAGTGCAGTAAAACCGGACTGTAATACATAAATTACCTTACCTAGGATAGCTACTGTTAAACTATAACTAATGTCAGAACGGACTGTTTGTGCACACATATTAAATCTGAGGATGACATCAACAACTGCCAGAAAAGTTGTTAGGCCCGGCGGCCAAGTGTCTGTTTTTTTGTGGGTGGGTGGGGTGCTGTGCGGAGCTTGGAACAGCGACTTGTCACTAAAATGAGAATAGCCGGTCCACCTTAAAGGTCAGCCCACCTTAAGCGAGCCTGAGCTGAAGTTGGCGTAAAGTTTGAGGCTAATGCTGTTTTCCAGACAACTCAGAGGTTGGAATTTTTCCAGCTTTTGTCCTCCAAGCGTTCCAGGCACATAACGGCAAACGTACACACACATCATAGCTGACACTTCAATTGTTATGTGATGGAAGATGACTGCTTCTTTGTGAAGTTGGGGTAAATGGATTTGCCTCAAGTTTACAAGTACAAAGTCTGACTTTAAGTGGCGTTCCATTGTACTTTTTCAGTAGGAGGTTGGAGATTTTCAAGTTTTGAGTTGTCTGGAATGCAGCATAGCTTTAATCAGCAGATGGCAAGCAAGACACAGAAACTTGAGTAGGGTCTGGAGGAGTTGTAGCATTTAATCACTGATCAATAGCCTTTACTGTATACACACTGCACTGCTACCTTCACAGCTACAATGTTACTACCAACTTTATACTAAGCGCCAATTGCCGGTGCTGAGAAAGGAGGTCAACGGCGAAGTGCCAAAAAGTGCTGTTCTTCGAATGGCCACTTGAGGCTCAATCCAAAAGTGAGTCAATCATTGGACCCCCACGTTTAAAATCTATGCAGCAGAAACAAACAGTTTTACAGCCTGGTACAAAAAAATAATTTTGGTCTGAAAAACTAATATCCCCGTTCATGACAACTGTACAGGAGGCTAATTTTTATAAGTCATTGGTTAGGCTATGTCATCATAATACATTAATAATACATTGTGCATTAGGAGCCTAATAGATCAGCTGATTTATTATTATTTTTGTGTAGTATTAAATCTTTATTTATGTCAGTGGGTTAGTTGGGTAGGCCTATGCCTATGCTACTCTTTTACAGCAACAACCTGTGAAGCAACAACCACTGAAAATTACATGAACAAAATAACAAAGAATAAACAGGAAACAAAGTCGGTACAAGCACTTTATAGACCAACAGTGCTTTGAAAGGGATTAGAAATAAATTGCAATATGAAAGCAATCTCTCAAAGCTGCTGTTATTTCCTTCCATGGTGTGAAATCAAGGTAAAGGTGCTGCCAGGCAAAACAACACTTTCAAGAGGAAACAAATTTTGACATGACACCTTTCTGTCACACGTCCCATGTTGACTCCCTGGTTGCTTTCTCTGCTCTCTAACTCAGAAGCTGTAAAAAGTTGGGTATCTTGTGTTGAACTAAGCATATCAGGTCCCGGTCTTAGTGTTACCTAATGATGCCACAGTATCTACTAGCTGTTACCAATGGTAAAAATAGAATGATAATCCTCATAATCCACCTTTCAATGCTTAATGCTCATAATTAAAGGATTAATCCAACATTTTGGGAAATATACTTTTTTTTTTATGCCTCCACGGTGGTGACTCCAATGGCCAGAGGGATAATGTTTTCAGGTTGTCCGTCCGTCTGTCCATCTGGACCATTCTTGTAATTGTGATATCTCAGGCAACCAACATTGACCTGGACCTGGACTGAGAGATGACAGGTCGGTGCTCCAAAGTAAAAGTTCAGGGTCACTGGGACTTCACGTCTGTCACATTCTCATGATGTCTTGGCAACGCCTTGAAATTTTTTTTTCAAATTTGGCACAAACGTCCACTTAGTCTCAAGAGTGAAATATTAGATTTTGGTGGTCAAAGGTCAAGTTCACTGTGACCTTATATCTGTTCCATTATTGTGAAAAGCGATAGCTCATGAACGCCTGGAGGGAATTGTCTTACATTTGGCACAAATTGCCTCCTGGGCTCAAGTATGAACTAATGAAGAATTCATAAGCTACTTATAACAATTTCACCCACATGTCTAACAGGATGAAATGATGAAGTGGTGACATTTTGAACAGACATGGATGTAAACTGCACCTTGCCTGGTTGGTGAGGCACACAACCACGAGGCAGTAATTCTAGGTGCCCATAAGCAGAAAAAGAGATCAATATTATCATGTCTGTGCTGTAAATATGAAGCTACAGCCAGCAGCTGGTTAGTTTAGCTTAGCATAAAGACTGGAAACGGCTAGGCTGGCTTTATCCAAAGCTAACAACATGGGACAGCTGTGGCTCAAGATGTTGTCCACATGTTGAAGTGTCCTTGAGCAAGACACTGATTCCCAATTGCTCCAGATGGTCAGGCCAATGCTTTGCATGGCGGCTCGCTGCCATCAGTGCTTGTCTGTGTGAAATGTAAATGTATAATGAGCTCTAAAACTCATATTATTGGATATTACATCTTTGTTTAATCTGCGTTAAAAGCATCCATGGTTATACGTCAAGCTGCGACACTAAGCTGAAAAACAACCGTTTAATCATCATGAATGCAGCTGCAAAGAGCTGTGCTTGTACTCGAAAGCGGCCGTTGCCCTCCCTCTCCTTGCCGACGTTTTCTTCTAGTCTTTGTGCTAAGCTATGCTAACAATCTTCTGGATGTAACTTCATATTTACTGTAAAGCTGCAGCGATTAACAGATTAGTGGCCAACTATTAGATTAATCACCAACTAGTTTGATAATCAATTAATCATTTTGAGTATTTTTTTTATGAATAAAAGTAAAAATTCTCTGATTCCAGCTTTGTAAACGGGACTATTTTCTAGTTTATTTACTCCTTGATGACAATAATCTGAATATTTTTGAGTTCTGGACAAAACAAGTGATATTGGGCTTTGGGAAACACAACACACAACAAAGCAAATAATAAGTATTTTTCCGAAAATGTCATTAAATTGTTGTTAAATATCATTTAATGTTATTAAACTATTTATTAAAGCCTAAACTGAGTTGTCTCAAAGGAAAATTGTGGTTGTTGTGAATTAGATTGGTGTTAAATAATTATCAGGTTGGTGTCATGTTTGCAAGCTCCTTTTATTAGCTGTCGCAAAGCATTAGCAGAGAGATAAGCAAAGGGTGGTTTTCACAAAAGATCAAATGAGACAAATATGTAAATTGCAGCAGGCCACATGGTGTCCTTGGCAGAAAGGAGAGAATTTGTTCAAATAAGTGTTTAACAAAAGTTTGTGTGGTGAGGCCTCTGCAGCTCAACACCAGGTCTGTGACATATGTCAATGACAGCTGGGAGGAGCAAGGTTACTCCCACTGCTGTTGTGGAATACATTTAGACAGACTTCTTACCACCCTCAGTAAGAATCAGTCTCCAAAAGTCAAACACGACAAAACTCCCCAAAAAAGTAGTAAATCAGTCTTAATCTTCCTGGAGGTCCTGAGTGCATAGATGTGGCAAATCCGGTTTAAATAAATCTCTTTCCTTCTCTGGTTTTATGTCGTGTTCAGCTGAAGAAAAGCTGAAATGCTGCTAATTTTAGATTTATGCCTCCTGACTAATGTCCTTGGAGTCGTTTTACTTGGCAAACAATCTGTTTTTAATGGACTGTCAGAGTAGAACCAGAGGTTAAAAAGTCTTAGGACAAGGCTCAGGAGTTTTCTTTCAATGCTGAGAGAGAGAGTCCGTCAAGCATCCAGACGGAGCACACAGATGGTTAGGGATAATAAGGAAAATTAATATTTGGCCAAGTCGTACTGAAATTGTTTAACAGCATCTGTAAGCTGAAACGGGGGCCGCTAACGGCCAAACAGCTTTGGAGACCAAACTGATCGTCTGTGACAGAGATGTGAGCGTTACTATGCGTCACTCAACATCACACAATCATTTCTCTGCGGCTTCAAAATAATTTATTTATTTGGGAATATTTTCAGTTTAAAGGGCGGGTCCATCTGAGTTCTACTCTGTTTTTTCAAATGGAAGCGCCCACTCAGTCGTTGCAAAAGGCAGTGATGTAGGTTACCAAATTAAGATAATCAAAGCTAATCACTAAGGTCATGAATAATGTGATATAATGGCTTCAGTTCCCTATTGGAAACGGCTGTCAGATGACGAGGTAAAGCGGCTCCATTCACAAAAGTAGTAATTTTACCTCACAGAACATGGGAGTTACTGTCTACCGCTGCATTGATTGTTTGCTTTTGTCATTGCGTGACTGTCAGAACCGAACTAACATGGAGTCCACACAACAGTACACTGCTTAGCTTCTGTGCTGGTGCTCCTGTCTGTTTCTCCAAACTGCCATCTGTTACTATACAGTATGCAACGTTAATACACTGACTAGAAGAATGCATATGTACTGTAACACTGCTACACGTGACGTTGTACATAAAATACAAAAATGTAGGTAAAGCATTTTTTAACTCTGTCCTGCTCAAGTTGAGAAGGTAACGATACCCTAACTTCAGTGACAAAACAGCAGTTTACAACATGCTCCTTTTGAATGGCACATTGACTAACATTTTGTTAGCAGTTATTTTTAAAAAATAATAAAATGATCACTATATCCTGAATCCTGTACTTTTTATAACAATATTATTTTCTTTCATGCATTTGTGTCAGAAGAGGAAGTGATGCTCTCCTGGGTATCTTTGTCTCATCCATATTGACTCGCACACCTGTAGTGTCCAGATATGAAGTCTGCACTTGGACCCCCTCCAAACCTAACCAGTCTTATGGCTGCAGTGCATTCTAGTCTTTTGAAGCTGAAGCAGCCTCAATACAAAGCATCCTCAAGAAAACTGGCACCTTGTTCAACTTATATTTCTCTCCCTCAAAGGGGATCTTTTATTCTGACCTTCCTTTGATTCTGATGTGAAAACCTGATTATCACTGACTCTTCACATGGCTGACATATCTCCTGCAGCAATTTCCATTGTAGCTAAACCAAAAATGCCTCAGCAACATTTGTAGGCCTATATCTACATGTAACCAATTATAATGGAAACAGCAGTAATGCAGTACAGCACTCAGCATGAGCTGTGACTTGCAGAGCCCATCACATCTTGATAGCTGTTTTTGCATTTTAATATGTTTTTTTTCTATAAGGAGAAAAGCCTGTTTGTGTCCTGATATCCAGCTTAGACTTTCATCACTTGAATACATCACTGAACTGTGACACACAAGAAGATGGGTCATCGTAAGTGTAATATCTGAGTCAAAAGTACGTCTTGATAGCTTTTAACCAATTGTTTGAAGCACCGTAGTGACCGGCTAACAGCTTTCGACAAAACATGGCTTACATGTAGAGATAACGTTGGTGGAGAGGAGAGGCTTAAAGGCATGGCTTTTATTAGTCCTGTCTTCCTCTGTGGCGATGCTCCTGTTTATATTAACCTAACTGATGGCTCTCAGGGGGTTGAAGTGAAGATATGTGAATATAATGATTGTATATAGTAGTATGTGTTATAGAGGCTATCTAAACAAAGCATGCTTATTAACATAGTGCATGGAACTGTGGGAACCTTTCTCTGGGTACTGTGTCTTTGTGTACTGTATGTAGGTGTGTGTCTGTGCGTGCATGAACTGGTTTGTATATTATGGTGGCGCTGATATCTCTGGCTAATATTGACCTTTCATTTCAAATTAAACATGGTCCACTCAGTGACATTTATCTCTGATATGATCGATAAAGTTTATTGTAAAACTGATCGATGCTGCACTTGAACTGTGTGAATTTCACTTTGACATGAAGCATTTCATCAGACTGCACAAACATTGCACAGACATGCTATATTTATTGTCACACTGCTGATCAGTGGAGAGCTGCTACAACTTATATTTTGGTTGGAAAGCTTGGAAAGCTTATTATATTATATTGACTTTATTCTGTGTTCATTCTAGGGCTGCAAAATAATAGAATATTAATCGCAATCACAATTTTGGCTTCCCACAATTTTGGCTTCCCACAATTTAATGGACACGATTGTGATTTTGACATTTAAAATGCCTTAAAACAAGTGCTTCCTAAACTAACAGCCAAACCACCAGGTAGCGATCAAAATACTTTCACTTATTTTTGGGGGCAGCGGCATCCTGTGAAAAACATTCCCGAATGTTGCGGCTGCAGTGAAGAGTATTATGTTTACTGTATCTGGGCGGCAGTGCTCAGTCTGTAGGGAGTTGGTTGGGAACCGGAGGGTCACCGGTTCAAGTCCCGACATGGACCAAGAATGAGTGTGAACTGGTAGCTGGAGAGGTGCCAGTTTACCTCTTGGGGACTGCCGAGGTGCCCCTGAGCAAGGCACCAAACCCCCAACTGCTTGGGGCGCTTGTCAGGAGCAGCCCCCTCACTCTGACACCTCTCCAATTGTTGATGTATATGGACCTGTTTGTGCATGTGTGTGTATAAGTTAACAGAGTGAAAAATTGAATTTCCCCTGGCGGGACTAATAAAGGAATATCTTCTTCTTCTTCTTCTATTACTCATTTTGCGTGTCAAAATGGAAATGCACTGAATTCATGTTCATGAAGAACCTTATTTTACGTCTTATTTTGATGCAAAGATTTGTACATTAGCAGGAATGTAGCACAATTTGGAAGTGAAAGCTGTGCTCCATTTATTTAAATGTGGAAGTAATAAAAATATTTTGTCTCTAAAATTAATGAATAATCGTGATAAATATCTGATCTCAATACTGATCGAAAATAATCGCGATTATCAATTTGGCCATAATCATGCAGCATTAGTTCATGTTCACTTGGGGGTAGGACAACAGGCTGTAGACACAACATTGACTTAATGTGAATATGTTAGCAGACAGCGGCCTGTTTACAAATCCAGCAGACACAGAGCAACATTAGCATTCATTTGGAGTCTTGTTTCCAACCACCTGGTGAATTTAAGGCTAATTTTCAGTCTCGTATTCCTGTTTTTCTTTCCATCAACTCCTGAGGGAAATACCTGGCTCTTTAGACCCTCGACTATGTCCACTGTCTAGCTAGTCCCTAATTTAACATTGCTGATCTGACATTTGGTGGAAAGCTGTTAGCGCACAGTGGATTTACTGTATTTCCCCTGAGAACAGCGACCGACTGCTGCTTCACTGATGAGAGCTATGAGACAGAGCCAGAAATGCAGAAATGTACCTTTCTGAGTGCAGTATGTAATTCAGATGTGTAAAATGACACTCTAGATATTTGGGACTTCTATTTGATATAATAGTACTGCTATAAAAGATCGCATCTTGGAATATTTCACTTCATAGAATCGTGGTATCACTTCAGTGAAGTGTTGGAACAAGTAGATACAGAATTCAGTAACACCTTATTTTGAAGGGGTGTGCATAAGACTGACATGACACTGTCTTAACCATGACATGACATTACACCTGTCACGAGCATGACGGAGTCTTTATGAATGTTTATGATAGGTTGGTTTTGACATTGACTGCCATGAGACCATTATATTTGTGTCATGAGTAATTCCCTCAACTACATTGGAACCATATGGACTTGTCATAAAGATGTTGTTAAGTGTTATAAGGGCAATTTGATGACAGTAAATACAGTACCAAAGTGATTTATGGAGTGATGGACAGATAGCTGTACTTGTTGCTCAAGTAATTGCTAACTTCTGCTAATTACAGCTGCTTTTAGCTTGGTTAGCTGTGCAGCTAGCGGTCCTATTATCTGACTCAGCCCTAGGGTGCCAGTGGTCAAACCAGGTAAGAAAACCACCTTGGTACAGTATCCCGTCGTCATCCTGGCCTCCGTCAGTCTTGGAGGCTGTGTTCTCAAAGTCTCGGTCCACAGTGTTCATGGGATCAAGGCTATGTTCTCTCAGTCTTATTTCTTCAACCCTATATTCACTGACCCCATGTTCCCTAAGATCAGTCGCTTCACCAGTGCCATGCCATTATTCTGACGGACCATTATTTGAAAACTCCAATAGTCCGATATTTGTCCGACAGCCCATGAAACGGCCATTGTTCTGAAGGCCCATTGCGTGGAAAGTACAACAAACCAAAGCACATGGCTAATTATTATGGAAAATGATGTTGCCAGAACTTCCCAGTCACATTATTTTTTGCCTACTATGGCATGACCTGCCCTACTCTGCCTCTGAATGGCTCACCCCAATATTCTTACCCTAAACCTAACTAATCTCACTCCTCATGCCTAAACCCAACCAACCCAACCAATAACAGTAGCGAGTACTTGCCAAACTGTCTGTCTGTTATGGGTTATTGTTAGCATGATATCTCAAAAAGTTTTTGGCAGATTTCAACATGGGCTAAGGATGATGCTAAGGGAACATGGGGCCTAATTTGGATGGAAAAACAATTCAAAAGTGCTGAAGGAGCATAGGCCTGACCCCATGTTCACTGGGAGCAACAAGTAAAGCTATCTGTCCATCACTCAGTGGATCACTCCTCCAAATAAAATGTTACCCAGAATTCCTGTGGAATATGGTCAAACTGTGTGTTTTTTTTCTGTGCTACTCAAGGGGAAATGTAGTGGGACTATTGGAAACATTACAGTATAATCTGGTTACCATGGCAGCTTCAAATACGGCAGCATCAATTCAACATTGTTCATCCAAAGCCTGTATCAGATGTCAGATGTCTGTATGTACGTTCATAATTTCTGCATGCATTTCTTCATGTCTCATTTTGTGCTGTGTTTAGTATTCTTTCTGTCGCCGTAGCTTTTCATGGTCACTTAAACCTTTCATCAGCTGTGTGATTTATGATAAATGTTCAAATGTCTAGATTGGACATGTTTTGACACATTTGTTTGTTCCTTGAAGAAAACTAAGAGATTAGAGCAGCATTTGTAATTAATTCATGACTCCTCAGTATTTTTTTTAAATTTTCTACACAATGGGAATTAATTGTTTGTGAAATAAATCCACTTGCCACCTAGGAATGCAGAGGAGAGGCTCAGCGGACCAGACAGCATGTAATTAGTTTTTTGATGATGACACTTTCCAGCAGTATAGGTTTTGGCGTTACTGATAGTCTTCCCTCAAGTAATAACATCCAACACTTTCCTCTCATTCCATAAAATGGTTTTGCCATAATTGGCACATTAGGTTGCAGCGTTTTGAAATATATCTGGTCATCATTTTCAGTATATCATGTTGAATTGTAATTTATTTTACATTCTTGTCAGTCCGACAAGCTTTACGAATGAGAAGCTTCAATAGAAAGCTTCAGATTCTTTGTAAGCTGATACGTAGCTCTGTAGACAAGTACAAGCCTGGGATGAGATGAGATGGACTGTGTGGATTAGACAGATGCTGCATTATTCTCTTTTCACCCACAAGTGTGCCACATCATCTAAAATAAGCATTGCACAAGTGAATAATTCTGACATGAGGGCAATCTATAAATCTACAGGATTGCACCTGGATCTGCTGAGTGAAATTTCAATAGGATAATGTGATTTATGTGGTGCTGGTCAGTTTAATGCAATAAAATTAAGGGTTTCATATATTTTTTAAGGCCCAGAATGAGTATGAAATTTAATGAACATGGGCCAACTGTATCTGTTGGTTTAAGAAGGAACTGCAGTACAGCTAATATCAATTTAAAGCTGCACTAATCAATATGTTTACATTAACAATGGATCAAATGACTATGTGCAATGTGACAGGGGTAACAAACCCATAGAGAATTATTAATGTATGTGCATTTTTGCTTTGTTTTTTTCTGCCCGGCACCACATGGCAGATGGGCAGGGCGAGTCACCACCTGGTGAACAGGTGAACATAGTGGATCAGTTAGTGGCTAAAGAACCAGACATGTTTCTCAAGAGTTGGTTAACAGAGCTAAAAGGAGAGAGAATATGGGACCTACGTCCACCAGATTGACAGAAACGCGACTCCAAATTATGCTAATGTTGCTCTGTGTCTTAAGTGCAAGATGTTTAAATGGGCAACTTTGCTTACACGTTTGTCATGAATTTAATGATAATATGCCAGTGTTGTTTAAAAAAAAATGATAAAGGAAATACTTTGGCATATAGCCCAGCTTAACCCTTTTGTAAAGACAAAATTGACTTAGCACCATGCTAACACATCTGAATACACTAGGCTTCATAATGACACTAATACATACCAATAAGTCAGTATAGTTAATAATACAATATATCTGCTGCTAAGTGAGCTCAAACCTTACAGTCTCACTTCGCCCGGGAAGTTTTCTCTGTATTAAAACATGGTAATCATAGAATTATTTAGTGAGAGTAATGAAATCATTAACTACAGTTGTAGCAAAGAAAATTTGTAGTCCACAGATGATATACGGCAAAATCGCAGCTCAAGATGGAATAAGAGCAATGTGAGGGACACAAAATACGAGAATCAAGCCGATTTTGGGCCTCATTCTCCCGTCCTGACAATGGTCTGCAAAGCTCAGATTTTTTGATGGCTCTAAAGATCATCTTTCCAAACATTCCTGCGGTGTTAAGAATATGTTAAGAATGTTTTGGCCAAATAGTTGCTCTCCACACACTATAGAAACAAAACTGTTAAATGTATGAATTTAAGTTTATGCACAACGTTATGTGGTGCAGTGGTTAGCACTGTCGCTTCACAGTAAGAGTGTAGCAGGTTTGAATCCAGCTTGGGGCTCTTCTGTGTGGAGTTTGCATGGTCTCCTTGTATTATTGTGGGTTTTCTCCGGCTTCCTCCCCCAGTCCAAAGACATGCAGGTTAGGTTAACTCATGACTCTAAATTGCCTGTAAGTGTGAATGTGAGCGTGAATGGTTGTCTGTCTGTATGTGTCAGCCCTGTGATGCACTGGTGACCTGTCCAGGGTGAACCCCGCCTTTACACAGTGTCAGCTGGGATCGGATCCAGCCCCTCCACGACCCCTAATGGGATAAGTAGTTGCAGATGGATGGATGGATGGAAGTCGTTATGTGTGGGGTCTAAAAGATTTTCAAACTCTGTTGAGATTTGAAAAATCTTTTAGTGTGAGCCAGCCTTAATAGAGCAGCAGCAGAATAGTAACAGAAGAAAAATGTACTTTATTCTTAAATTTGGCCTGAATCAGAGTCAAACCTGAGTACAGCATTAATGTTGTCACTGTTGTCCCTAAATCTTTTCTCTGTCGCTTCCAGACTGCTCAGACGGTCCTGGTGGTGGTGGTGGTGTTCTGCCTTTCTTGGCTCCCTCATCATGTCATACACCTGTGGGTGGAGTTTGGGACCTTCCCGCTGAACCAGGCCTCCTTCGTGCTACGGGTGGCCGCCCACTGCCTGGCGTACAGCAACTCGTCTGTCAACCCGGTCATCTACGCCTTCCTGTCAGAGAACTTCAGGAAGGCTTATAAGCAGGTGTTCAAATGCCAGATCGGTACCGGTGACTCCCCGCTCAACGACATCAAGGAGATCCGCAGCAAAGCGGACACGCCGCCATCGACTAACTGCACCAACGTCTGACTGAAGAGGTGTGGACAGTGATGTGAAAATGAATTTTGGAGACTGTCTCACTGAAACTCAATGTAAAGTCATAGTGACAGAGCCATCAGACATGTGTGGGTTGTGTGGATTGTGTCTTGTAGGTAAGTATGGTTGCTTGGATATTGCTACAAACTGTGCTGTTCCACATGAGCGCTGTTCATTATCCCTGGACCAGAAGAGTGGAGATTAAGTCACTGTGGCTTACAGGGCATCGCTACTCCCTCTCTGATTAGTCTCTGTTTCTTCTTTCATAATAAAATCCTGTGTGGTCTGAAGCTCAGAAAAATGATCCTCTCTCTGAAGTGAAACTCATTTTCACTGTGGACACTATTTACGTATGTAACATCACGGTATATTTCAAGCCAATGCATACAAAATATGAGGTTTTACTTTCAGACTTCAAAAGTATTAAAAATCTCAATTGGTAGACTTTTTCCAAGGTTATTATTGCATCCTATTGAGTCACAGCATAATTATCTGCTGAAGTAAAACTGTTTGAATGACTCTTTTGTCTGAAGAACAGTGTTGGACATTGCTTTGTACCATTTTACAGAATTGTGGTTTTCTTTTTCAGAAACCAGTATGAGATGATAATTTAAATGTAACAAGCCCAGTAATGTTCTTACTTTGATGTTCAGAGGGTCGGCTTGTTTGCTGTTTTACTAGAAATTAGATGGTAGGATGTACGTTCAGGAGAAATGCGACATTTTAGCTTTGTTAGCTTGAGGCAGGAGCTGGAGGCAGTCAGCCTCTATGGAAAGAGAAGAAATGTGGGTCTTTCTAACTCCAGAGTTGTAGGATGTGTGAACAGGACTACAGTGGCCGGTTTCACAAAGATAGACTTGGACTATAGATCTACAGTAACTAATAGTCAGACATCAGGTACTGTGGAAGCTGTCCAGTAATTGAAAGATGACAAAATTTTAAAGATGACTAATTTGCTATAAATTCTTAGAAAAATTCATCCATTTTCTCAAACTAACAATCTGCTGAGCCCTCCTCACTTCAGCAGAAACCCTGCATGTTTAAGGCTTTTACACACCAGTTGCATTTTTTTTGTGTGCAATCAATTAGAACGTCATATATATATAAAGCGCTCATAAATGTATATTACATATTTTTTTATGAGCGCTTTCAGACAAAACGTGGTGAAAAAGCAACAGATTTGTTTTCACCTCAAATAAAGGCATCAACCAATCATGTTGTGCTTAACGGGTTGAGCTGCATTTACAGTATATTTCTAAAACAACAACAAGGAGGCTCCATAGTCCGAACCAAGATGGCAAACTTTATTACTCCTTTCAACCTTGACAAGAACCACTCCTTCTATTCTTACTTTTCACGCTTACAGCCCTAAAGCCCTGTGTAAAGGCCTTTATGGAGAAATTCAACTCGAACAAGGACATTTTACCATGAAAATTCTCAAGAATGTAACACGAGAAAACTTAACAGTAGCATGAAATCTCAATGCACTGCAGACCTGTACCGTAGCTGCGTGGCAAGGCAAGGGCTCAGTACTTGTGCTAGCTCATCTGCCAGGCTTTTGATAGTTTCCTTGGGCAAACAAAAAGGACTGACAATGTCCTCAGTGCTGTACATTTCCAGCAGGTTGCTGTGGTCTCTAAAAACTGTCCCCTTCTCATTGCTCACTCCACAATATTATCAGCAGACCTGAAATCATGAGCCATGTTTTTTTGTCATTGGGTGTCACTAGTCAGTTAGCGCTACTGATTATTACAAACCTATTTGTTTTCACGGAAACATATCTCCAAAGGCATATTCACATTATCGCAGAAAAACGCCTCCTCAAGTTTCTGAATTTGCACAACTGTACATTAACAAATCAGCCTCATCAAGCTCAGATGAAAAATATATATGTTTAGCACCGGCTGTTCCAAAGTGGTAAATACTGAGCTGACCAATGCAGATCAAGCAGTGCATGACCCTTGTTTCTCTGCACTAATGTGAATATTTTATACTTTTTAGGTTTAAAATCAATCTTAATATTTGTGAAACTTAAATAATCTAAGAGCAAAATTAAGGCTGGCTTAACACTACAGATAATATCTTTGTGAAACCGGACCCTCACACCTCCAAACTGTAGGTAGACCCTTTCTTTAAGTACAACTCACTCACCTATTTCTTCACATTAATTACAAAAGATGCAATATGTGTGTTTGTGTGTGTGTGAAGTTTTGGTGTTGTTAAAAGGTGTGTTGGAGCTATTCTAAGTAACAAAAGTAATGTAAAGAGTATTTGATTGCAACTTTCAGGTAACTTGCCCAACGCTGCTGACAAAAAGTCACTGCTGTAGATAAGAATAAACACCTATCATTGTCACTGCACTCAGTTTGATTAAAGTCTGCATTTTAAAGGGGACATATCATGATAAACTCACTGTTTCAGTGCTTGTGCACATACATTTGGGTATCTGGGGTACCTACCAGCCCACAAACTGTAAAATAAGGCAACCCAGTCTGTTTTTGTGGGCTGAGAACTACCTTTGGAAAGGTGCAACATATTTCTTCACAAGCCAATCAGCACACTGGGTTTTTTCAGGAGAGTGTCTTAAAGAGACAGGCGCTAAAACGGAGCATTTCAGACAGAGGGTGAACGCAGGTATATTCAGACAGACAGTATGAAAAAAATAATGTGTGAACATTAAAGCATGTAAACATACTCTAGCAGTAACCCAGAATACAGGTATGAACCTGAAAATGAGCATGATATGTCCCCTTTAAATTTGGTTGTAAATATACACTGAAGCTGATATTCAAGTATGAATCACTATCTTTGCCTCTTATGCTATGTTAACAATTTTCATTGTGTCGTGCTGTATGACGCAGTCAGGCTGTTGGACATGTGAAGCCTGATGCTTGTTTTGCACCCATTCTGGTTACCGTCTTTCTAACCACAGGACATCATGTGTTAATGAAGATTTGATGTTGTATGCTATATATATGTGATGTGCCAAGCCTCCACACAGCAGCTTTACCTCAGTATAACAAGATCATTACAACTAAACAATACAAGGCCTTTAACTTGGACCCAGAGTGTCACACGGTATTTATGGACATCTTTGGATGTTGTGGCCTTGATGGAATGTGTCGCATCCGTTACTCACTTTTAACCTGAAAAAAATGAAATTTGGTGTGGATTTTAAGCCTGCGGAGAGGCAACAGCGTGTCATCGAGGGGGAATGAGTTTGCTGCAGCTGATATGACTGATTAACACTAACTTCATCCAGAGGGGAAGAACTAATCAATGTAATCAGCGGACTTCATCCTCCCCGTCAGCAAGGATCTCAGATGTGAAAGTCAAGGATTATTCCCACAGAGCAGAGAAGAAGCACTTGATGACTTCGCTCGATAGCACAGACTGTACAGATGGTGATGCTCTTTCATTACTTCACAGGACTGAGGACATTTTTATTTTAATGGGAGATACAGTATGCATGGAAATGTAATCTAGGTGGTGCGAGGGACATGGCTAGTTGTTGGTGAGATTACACATGGCAATGTAAATTAATGGAACCTCTGTGACAGATGATCCAGATGTGGAACACAAATAGAAAACCCACATAAAGAGCACATGAACAAAAGCATATTTTTTTTCAGATAACAGCCCATAAGTTACAGTCTAATTATTCAGTATAATACTTTCTGAATACCTATACCGAGATATATGAGTACAAGTTTTTGTCTTTGTGTGCACTGGGGGTAGCGGTGGAACGCTGGTCGACGCGGTCAGGCGCAATGAAACGGGAACTCTACTGACTGCAATGATGCCCCCTGTGAGAGTTTGCGCCAAACGGCTCATGAGTTGTGAAAAGGGCGGGGTTAAAGTGTAGGGGGCGGGATCAATCCGCACCAATTAAACAGGAGCTCTTTGCTGAGTGCAAAGACGCCGCCCTCCTCTATCTATAGCCTCTTTCACACAGGATGTTTAAGGTGGGACTGTTGCGCCGTTATTCCTCCTCGCTGTTCTAAAGAAAGGTATAGAGAAAAGGTTTCGCTTATGACAGAGGGCAGAGATAACCCACACATATGAAACAGAAACTCTCTTCTGAGTGCAAAGACGCCTCTCTACTGTCTACGAGAAACGGTTCGGTTATGGATCACGGTCCACGGTTCATTATGAAACGGGGCGGCGCGATATCTCACACCAATGTAACAGGAACTCTCTGCTGAGAGCAATGATGCCTCCGAGGAGGCACCATCATACACCATCATACACCATTATATTAACTCATACACCATTTGGCCTATGCCTATGCTGAAGTACTTCTAGGGGGGCGCTATTGATCCATTTTATCACGAGACCCCTAAAATATGAAAATTTACCACTATGTCTGATGCGTGTGCAAAGTTTACCATCTTTCCAAGCACTGTAAGCCACTCAAAAATGCAATTAGTTTTAACCTTCAGTTTCTGTATAGCCTCTGCTGGCCAACCTCTGGCTGTTGCTCAGGCCCCTAAATGTAATGGCCAATACTTTATAGCGACAATACACGAAAAAACTGAAAGTGTGTGAGAAAGCTCCATAACTGTAAATCCTAGGTATGAAGGCTGTAAAATAAAACAGTTTCTTGTAACCACTTTATCAAGTCAGTAACTGAGTAACTGACACACAGTACCATCTATCAACCCCCAAAATACTGCTGAACAGAACCGCGTATGACAAAAACATTGACACTTTTTGTGAGTTATAGTCTGAAGCGTTACCTTAAATTTTGCAAATACAACTTTCTAGACATAATTTCTGCTTTTAGTGCTAAAAAAGCAAAAAGATTTGTATTTTATGAGAAGAAGATTAGAAGATTATGTGAAGGCAAACCTACCGAGCATGCCCTTAAGTGAGGACATGCAATAGAGGTGCTCTTTCTTAATGGAAGATTCTTGAGGGATTCATGTTTATTCAGTTATTCATTCTTTCACTGATACCGTTTGTACAGCTCTCCAGTGCTTTATATGTTATACTGAGGTTGTCTTGGTGTGTCTTTTCAACCTTGTTTCCTATATTAATTCAGTCGTGCCGTTTAAATCAAATAATTTACCAGAGTAGGGAAAAAAAAAGATGATTTCTTGTCTGTTTAAGCTGTCTGTGCTTGAAAATGTAACGCGAGAAACAGTTAAGCCTCTCTGAAATAATATCTGGATGGCATTTTGAAATATATCCAGGCTTTTGATTGTGTCTTTATGCAGTGCTACTTACTGTATATTATATACTTATATTAAACTTTGTGGCATTTCTTTGAAAACATATTTTTATTCCAATACATTCTTTGCATATTTTAAAATTCCTGTTTTCTCACAAATGAAAATATCTCTTGCATTTCATTGGGCTTTTACTTCTGTGAAAGCAGCTTTTCTTCAGCCTCACTGACACAAAACAGCAACCCTCACTTCCCTCACTGCCACAACGGGAAAGTAGCAGTAGGTTCCCACCAGCTGGGTTCCCCTCAGAGTTTTGGTTGTGTTGATAACACACTAGTGGAGGACATTTCCTGGCATCAAGTAAACGTAATGATCCCTAAGAGGTCTGAGGAAACGGCCTGTCTCCCTATGACGCCTTGTACTGTAAATATCAAGCAACAAGGGGTCTTGTTCAGGGTAACTCTATTAGCAAAGAATGCATGAAATAGATTAGATTAGATTTTGTACATGGGAAAAACTCTCAACCAAAGCATATCAGATACAGCTGGTGACTCTGTAACTAGAAGCAGCAGTTGTATCCACAGGTGCTCATTTGGAATGAAATTACACAAGGGGCATTTGGTTATTGGCATGAAAATCATATCCAGAGGAAATAAGAGACATGGTTGTTTTTACCATTAACATTTGACCAGAATTGTAGAAGATGAAATCACATGGAATCAGACTTTTTATGTGATCGCGATGCGTTAGAAACCTGACCCATCAGATGGTTTGTTACACAGAACCATCTGAGAAGCTGCCATTGGAAACTGTTTGGAAAAGGGCAGGCTCTTGTGATTGGACGAATCATTTGTCAATGAAACTCTTGCTGAATTCAGTCGGGAGAAGAGCGAAAACATGGCCTACAGAAATAGTCTCCAGCTCAGATATAACTGATGCTACTGCAGCATCTACACAACCTTCTTCAAGAGCTGCCATTGTTGTTTAGATCGAACAGTCGCCACACCGTGTTGTCTCACACTATGGTCTCACACACACCTAAGCCACACCTGTAGCTGCCAGTCGCTCCTCACAGGACACTGATCGGGCCCAGATCTCGCTTGCCAGACACAAATGCAATAAGCTATGGCTTGCTCGGCAGTTATAGCTTAAAGTTAAATTCTTCTAAGATGCAACTGCCTGCATTTTAGAGATCCTTGCTTAGCTCAGTTTGCACTGCTAACTCAGAGTAAACATGTTTTTTGAGGGTAGAGAAGTAAGACTTTTAGTAGAAATGTCACAGGGGGCGAGCTGTTTTAAAAGCAAAACATATTGGCTGAGTCAAAGACGCAGGAGGATACATTTGATAGTACACACACACACACACACGCTGTGTGTACTTGCTTCCTTACATCCATATGAGGTCCAGTTGTGTGTTGTGGGCCGGCATAACCTACATTAAACACTGAGGCAGCAAACACACTGTGATAGGTGCAGTGGGAGATCAAGCTTTGAGAGTGAGTGCTGTTCTGTTGGCACTGGACAATTTCAGTACACTTTATGAAAGGCACAACTCAGCTTGCCAGATCTAGGTGATATACTGTACATGGTCATGTTTTTGTCTTTCCAATTATTATTACTCCCCAGGGCTGCTTTGGATAGCCAGGCTGACTGACACTGATAAACATACTGCACCATGGAAATATTATACTTTAGACAAATCTATTCCAGTTCCAGCATACATTTTGAGTTGTGTCATTACTTATTATATGTTTTATCTGGCATTTGCAGATATCGGAGTGATAATGACAGGATTTGTGGACACTTCCTCTCATGCTTGGCATGAGCTGCACAGTGTGTGATGTTGAATTACTCAGATAGAAGCTCTTTCTGTAAATGCTATATTCTATGATGGTTCTATGTAACAACCAAAGAGCCAC
The DNA here is from genome assembly GCA_947000775.1 of Pterois miles. Classification (NCBI taxonomy): domain Eukaryota; kingdom Metazoa; phylum Chordata; class Actinopteri; order Perciformes; family Scorpaenidae; genus Pterois; species Pterois miles. Next base: position 16,824,876 of record CAMQGK010000327.1, read on the forward strand.
TGAAAGCTGACACTGACCAGTAGGTTTAGTGTCAAAGTCCCTTCCTACATGATCCTGAATGAATCAAGCAGATGCCAGTGCCATTTATATATGATTCTTTTTTTTCAACAATGGAACAACTATGGCTCTTGTCAATGTAAAAGTGATGTTAATGGTTCAGATTTAACACAAACTGAACAGAAATATAATAATTCATAACTGTCCTTTCATTAAAAACGAATAAACTCATTCTGCTTTCATTAAAAAACAATGCAATCAGAAGAATATTCATTTCAGCTGATCTTTTTTGCATCTTTTACATAATGCTTTTTTATTCCTTTCTTGTGAAGAAATGACCTATTATTGGTAATCATACAATCAGACATTGACATTAGCACAAAAGCTTAGCGCTGCTCACGCTGTGTTTTTTACTCCACAAAAGGATGAGAGACAAAAAGCATTCGAGCTGCACAAAGAAAAAAAAAAACACTCGGCCGAAGCAGTGATCAACACGTAAATTAAAAGATACCTCATGCGCTCACTCATTCACTCACTCATAAACAAGGTGCTCACTCTACCCACGCAGCCTGTGCTTTTAACTTTTGTTTTTTTACCAGTCTTATATTAGCTTCTGTTAAACAAAAGGGAAGCTGTTTACCACAAGCATTATTCAAAATGGATTTATTCTCTTCCTAACTTTCCAGAAAACTGTGTGCATTGCATTTCACCTTACTTTTGTTTGCATAATTCTGTGCTAACAGGAAAATAAGGTGCATTCAGTTGTTGCAAAAAATCAGTTTCATTGCTTCTCTGCAGAGAAGGTGAACATCATGCTGTGAATATTGTGCTCTTGTAATTATGACTGATGCGTGATTAATGGAGGCATGGTTAGTGCACAGCATGTACGAATCTGAATCAATTAAGATCTTTTTGTCTTCTTAATTTAGGATAAGTGACTTAAAATATTACTTAAAATATCGTCTGTTACTGGAAAAAACAAAACTACAATTGAAGAGCAGCAGTAAAGCTAATCCAACAAATTAGTGTTGGCAGCACTCGAGAAACTGGGAACCAGTATTCTCATTTAAAAAAAAAACATATTTCTGTACTTGATAGTGGGACAATTTTCCACATAAAGCAGGATTTGCTTTCTCCCTGTGTTGCATTGCTTTCAGGTCCAGAGTGAAAAACCAGTTACCACAGCTACATGTCTGTTCCCAGAAGAGCATTAGGGAAACAGCATGTGCTTTCCCAACTGGAGAGCATGGGCTTACTCACTACCACATAATACTAAAAGAAAAAATGTTATATAGGTACATGCACTTTGGGAGTGCCACACTGCAGTAGAACAATGTGAAATTGTTGAGCTTAATTCCTCCTCCTCACATAGTCCAGAGTAATTGCCCTGCTGGCAGTCTAGTATCTGTGACTGTGAGCTATAGCATCCGAAGGAAACATACACTATGGGAAAACAAATTACATACAGCAAGGACTGCAGTCTGGCTTTGACCTGGAGCTTCAATACCAACCAATTTTAGCCGTTGCACAAAAAAAAAAATAGACAAAAAATTGTCAATAAGTGCTAATAACATCCATCCATCCATCCATCGTCAACCGCTTATCCCGTTAGGGGTCGCGGGGGGGCTGGAGCCGATCCCAGCTGGCATAGGGCGAAGGCAGGGTTCACCCTGGACAGGTCGCCAGTCCATCGCAGGGACGCATAGAGACAGACAACCATTCACACTCACATCCACACCTACGGGCAATTTAGAGTAATCAATTAACCTAAACAGCATGTCTTTGGACGGTGGGAGGAAGCCGGAGTACCCGGAGAAAACCCACGCTTACACGGGGAGAACATGCAAACTCCACACAGAAGAGCCGCAAGCTGGAATCGAACCTGCGACCCTCTTGCTGTGAGGCGACAGCGCTAACCACTACACCACCGTGCAGCCCATGTGCTAATAACAGTAATTAGGAAAATTGGATTTTATTAATTGAAAATTTTGATTTTTCTTCCCCCTTTGGCTTTGTCAGTTTGGCTTAATTTGCATAATAGACTGTCAGCAACATTTAAAGAGGACCTATTATGCTTTTGTGCTTTTCCCCTTTCCTTTAGTGAGTTTTTTGTGCATGTAAAAGGTCTGCAAAGTTACAAAGCCTGAAGTCCACACCAAAGGGAGTTACTCTCCACAGAAACACTGCTGCTGAACTGCCTGAACCGCCTTGCTTGAAGCCGTGCCCTTTCTTTAGTAACATGGTGATGTCACTAAGTAACACATTTTGCCTAGCGGCTAGCTTGGCTTGCCTTCAAACAAAGCTAGTTAGAGCAAAGGTGAAGCGGAGTCTGAAAAGTTAGGTTCGGTTGACCAATCACAAGTATGCACCTTAAAATAAGCATAATACAGTAGGTCCTCTTTCAAGGTAATACATTCGAAATTTAAAGGATTTCTATTGCCTCCACGGGGCTCTCGACATGGCGACGACTGATAAGGCGGCTCACAGCTAACGGTGTTAACAATGGCAACAGAGTTAACAGTGTTAAACTGGGGGGAATTGGAGGGTGGGTGCTACGCTTCCACAATGATATATCTTTACATTGCAAATACGTTTTGATGGTGGATGGATCGGTTTTATTTCCTTTTCAGACTCTTATTAATGAGACACAGTTATTGTCATGATTTGGTTGGACACAATATGATATTTGAGACATGATGTCCTACTCAGCCTGTGAAAACAACTGTTTTAAATGTCTTTTATTACTCAGGTGGAGCTATCCAAAGTGGTTAGCACTGTTGCCGCTAAAATTGTCTTCAAATCCAGCTTGGGGTCCTTCTGTGTGGAGTTTGCATGTTCTCCCTGTGTAAGCGTGGGTTTTCTCCGGGTACTCCGGCTTCCTCCCACAGTCCAAAGACATGCTGTTTAAATTGCCCGTAGGTGTGGATGTGAGCGTGAATGGTTGTCTGTCTATATGTTGTCTGTCTCTAGCTACCCTGCAATGGACTGGCGACCTGTCCAGGGTGGACCCCGCCTTCGCCAATGCCAGCTGGGATCAGCTCCAGCCCCCCCGCAACCCCTAACGGGATAAGCGGTTGATGAATGATGGATGGATAGATGGTCTGGATATCACAGACAGCCTTAAAAGATCAAATATGATGAATGAGCCTGAACAGTTTAAAGCTGTACGTTATGCCAGCTATAAAATCTTGATGAATAATAACAAATTGCTGGCATTGTATTCAGCTAGGGTTTTGCCCTCATGGCTACGTGAACGCTGAAGTGAAGACGTCCCTGATGATGAAGTTAATTCCCTCTCCTTTGCTCCACTGCTGAGACATCAGCTATTCCCAGTCACCCTGAATTGAACACCTACTGTGCTATTTGGAAGCTGGAATATTAATGCACTGATAATACCTGAAGCATAACACAGACCTCCCCACAACACCATTCATTAGAGTCCTGTGATCATTTCACACAGGTTTTTCATATTACATCATTAGCAACAGATGACAACCTCTGGAGAAACATCAGCCTGCAACTAACTATCTGAGATCTGTAATCATTAGGTGATGCTACACTATGCGTATTGTAGTTCAGTAGCTTTTTAAAATGTGCGGTTCTACAACAGCACCAAATTGAGTTTGGTCAGGGGGTCACTGAATGGTCTCCTGACCCGTGATGACTTTCAGATGCTCGGACTCACTCGTATCTCCATTTCCTGTGTCTGTCTGCATTTCTTTGGACACAAACTAGATTATAGTATAATCCAGTTATAGTCTGACCTGCAGCAGAGGGGAGACAGATTTCTTTAGGTAAGCAACACTTGGTGCGTGTTCATTAGTCTGCATCTGGTGCATCTGCCTCATCGAGATTATATTTCAAATCAATATCACATGCACATCGCACAGTCCAGCAGTAGCAGACCCTTGCTAAATATACTGCTCAATAAAATCAAGGGAACACTTAAATCACACATCAGATCTTGATGAACGAATTATTCAACTTGAAAATCTTCACTGATGTACACTGTATGATTTGTTGAGGACAAAATGATGTAACAACGGTCAATGAAACCAAAATCATCAACCCACTGTGGGCTGGATTCAAAATCTTTCCAAAAATCAAATTGAAAAATTTAAATTACAGGCTGATCCAACTTGTGTGAATTTCATCACGGCAACTCATGATGTGACTCAGTAGTGTGTTTGGCCTCCGTGAGCCTGTATGCACCCTGACAGTGTCTGGGCTCCTGATGAGTCGGCAGATGGTGTCCTGGAGGATCTCCTCCCAGACCTGGATCAGGGCATCATTGTGCTCCTGAACAGTCTGTAGTAGTGCTTGGCAGCGAAGGATGAACTAATACATAACATCCAATAGGTGCCTTCGACATCCAGGAACTGCCTACACACTCTGGCCACATGAGGCCGGGCATTGTCCTGCACCAGTGTAAGATCTGCACGGTGCTGAGCTGTGACCACAGGCCCCACTAGAGGACGGCAGGCCCAAATGCATACACACATTCATGTCCCTCTCAAGATTAATTTTAACAACTTTGGTGACGCTGTCACCTTCACATCTTGCGCCATCATCAGGCCAAAATTTTAATTTGTCCAATATTTGGACCTGCAAAACTATTGCATTTCCATCAGCCTTAGCTGCACTTTTTATGTAGTGCTAATGAGCAAATGTTGGCATGCTAACAGAGTAAAGTAAGCTGGTGCACAAGGTGTAAGCACCACTGCACCTATGTGCAGCCTGTATGCTGTGTAAAAATTGAAGCAGCTGAAAGGCCTCATGTATTTACAAGCTGTCCGACACTCACAATTTCCAGTTTTAATGCCTCCCTGTGTTAGTGTCGAAAGGACAAACAACAACGTATGCCCCTGAACACTGAGGCCAATGACAGGCTTCGCCAGCTTTCACTGTTATTGTCTCATTTTTTTCAAACACAAAAACTTGTGCCAGCAAAATAGTTTCAAAGATGCTATGACTGCATAAAATAACGCACACTATGAATCATCGCATATCAGTGGTGATGAAGATTTCTTTCTATGTCCGCATACAAGCCAAAGTGTTTACTGTGTGGGATGTTTATTTCTGAAATCATGCAGGTGTCAGCTGCTGACTTGCAACTCTCTTTTGCCACAGAAGGATTACCATCACTTAAAAGCTTTTCATGTGACAGCAGCGAAAGATAGAAGATGGAATAGGGCAGACAACTTCAACTGAGACTGTATTTCACTCTGTAGTACTTGTCTGGGAAAAATGCTAATTCATATTTCTACATAATGGGGGAAGGGCACTATTTTTTAGAAAAATGACAAAATCCATTAAAAGTTGTATAAAACCAGTATTTAAAGCCCTGCTTTAATACACTGCTGTGTTGTCATCACACCAACAATAAACTGGCTGTGCTTCTTGTGTTTTTACAGTTACTACTGCTGTACAAGAGGTGATGATGCACAGGATATTACACCAATCCCATGCTGGATATGTTCAGCTTTGGGTTGCATCAAAACAGTGTTCCACTGTGTAAAATATCAGATCATCACTCATATCTGCATCAACATGAATTCACTTTTATTATCCTGTTGAATATTTTCCAGCACAGAGCAGCAATTCAAGTGTAACAGTTGTTCCAGCATTATTACATTTGTTCAAAAACATCTATGAAAATCTGTATCGGTCTATCAGCACATGATCATTATAAAAATAACAATTCTAAGTCTCAAATTAAGTGAAAAAAATGATTGACATGACAGAGCAGCAGGTGATAGAAAATTTGAATTTCCCCTCAGAGGTGAATAAAATATCTGTCTATCTATATTCGAGTATTGGAGACATTGAAATATGCATCAAGAAGAGTTCTTATATACAGACTAAAACAACAAGTAAAACATGAAATGAGTCATTTTAAGAGTGCATATACAGCAGGACCAGTCAAGTAATGGTTAGAAGGAGGGCTTAGAGAGAAAGGACAAATATTTGCTTTTGCCTCCGTTTTCCTTTCTCTGAGATTCGGATTCAGCATCATGATTTTTATAGTACCGTATTTAAATGTAGTTGTACACTTTTTACAGCAAATTTAATCTACAATTTTCACCCAGGCCTTGTAGATTTTCCCTCATTTGTTAACATTTTTTTTAATATCAGCTGAAGCTCAACTACAGCATCTCAGTTATTAAACACGTCACATACGCTCCCTTTCTTAGCAAACCCTTGATATGTTCATTGACAAGAAACCATTAAACTGACAGTACACATAAACAGTAGAAAAATGAAATGCATCTTTGCATTGCAAGAGTCAATCTCATCGAATTACATAATCAGTTAGAAAGCCAATTCATACCAAGAAATGCATCAGAATATTTTTGTTACAGTACAAAACTATATATCATTAGAAATGTTTTAAGAGTAAGAACTTTGATCATTTACAACCTATAATGTTAACACCTAAATGAAATGCATTCCATTCAATTTAATTACAGGGAGGGCGATGTCAATCAGTGACATTCCTGCTAATTAGATCTTTACATACATACAGTAGCTTAGTAGGAAAATGGATCAACACACAATTTTGGAACAACTATTTTGTTCATTTTAAGAGACATCAGTGGTTCTTTTAGAGTTAGTGCATCAGTGTTTTCTATACTTTGTTCAAGTTTTCTAGCAACAGTAAAATGTAGTTGTTCAAAGGGTCAGTTCAGCCATCCACACTGATTGCAGTTTAAAAATAGTTGCTACTGTATTACAACTAAACAAAGCCGGATCCCACTAGGAGTCAGTGGGATTGTCCTGTTATTTTGTTATTATTATTATTATTATTATTATTATTATTATTATTATTATTGTTGTGTGTATTTGTGTAAGCTGACCCTTTTTAATTATTATCTTAGTTTAACAGTGCTATAAAGTCAAAGTCATTATATTTTGTCTTACGACACTTGAGGTTGAGTTGTGTGAACAGACCTGAAGTGTAGATGTGTCAGTGGTGGCAGATCAAGCCCTAAAACTCCAGCTCCTCTGAAAGGGCTGGAAGGGTTTCTTGAGGTTGAAGAACATGAGATGAGGTTTGAGTCGTGGGGTTTTCTCGGGCACTACAGCAGCTTTGCTTTCCTCTGTGGGAAATCGATTGTGGTAGACTTCTGGGTATGACCTCTGGAACTGAAACAGGGATGACACCCATCGTTACTGTACAGTACATGCACACCAAACACTATTTGTTAGGGAATCACATCTACACCTCTGTATTACCTAAACGTCCTGAAATACATACAATGTTTGTATGCATTCTTAAACATAAATGGCTCATGTCAATTTTAGAGCAAAAGAGACCTCCTCCAAGATCTACATTTAATATTTCTCTTAAAATCAGAAATTAGTATAGCCATACTTGTTTAAGCCTTTTCCTCTTGTCCTTGGCGGGGAGCTCTTGGTCTGCAATCAGGCCTTCCAGCAGCGCTTGCAGCGGGGTCTGAGTTCCTATCACCTTCTGCTCCTCAGATTCCACCCTGCTGATCTGTTTACAAAAAGCTGGAGATGCGCTGAAGTCTGTATCTGTACCTGCATATTTGATCTGGTGGAAGACAGAGGAAATGTTGAAATGCACACATTTGGTGATAAACTGTTGTAAAAAAAAAAAAAAAATATATATATATATATATATATATATATATTCTGAAATATTTACTATTTACTGCATCATCGTCAATAATTAATGTCATGAGCCCACATTACAACTCAAAGTAAAAAGTTCTTATGCAATTTTACAAAAAATTGCACAATACAGACAGTAACCTGACTCTACTGACTTACCTAGCTAAAAGACAGAACAGTATACAGTATCTGTCAATGACATTAACTGTTTGTTGTCAACTATTGGACATTTTTGAGGATTAAATTTGATTGTTTAGGATGTGCTCTCTCTGTAACTGTACAGTAACACAACACAGTGGGTGGCTGGTTATGCCTACATCGTCCTCAGAACAGTTTAATGTGGATAATCAATGTGACTTAATGATGTAAATAGGAATAAAATATGAAGTGTGCAGGGTTACACCTCTTCCTAACTGGACATTATGCGAACATCAGTTCCAGTTTTTCCCAATGAAGATGTCCCAACCTGCTGCGTGTGTCAGCGAACAGGCAAAGCTCGCCCTGGGTCTAATTAAGCAACATTTCACTGAGTTTGCTCGCTTGCTGTAGGCCAGGAAGAGGTAATAGTCTTAAAATCTCATTTACAGCATTCAGTTAAGATGAAATCATATTTTCAGTTCTATTCTCACAGTATGGGATGTGTAATCCAGTGTTGGACTAAAAGACTAAATAAATCATTTGTAGGCCAAACAATGCTTGCTGAACACAGACTGTCAATACAGTCTGTGTTCAGCATTCTCTGATATGTCTGCCAAAAAAAAAAACAAAAACACATGCACACATCAATATGAACCAACTGAGCACAGAGGAGTAAATAAGAAGAAGCACCCCTCTCAGCTGCAGGAACAAAAATCACAGAGAAAGATGTCACTCGGGTTGTTTTAGTTCTGATGCTGCATCGTCACACAAGTGGCTCTGCCTGTTTGCAGATTAATATGAGATTGTTTCTCCGTCCAGCACCCAACCGTTCCTGCAGGATTTCCAACCGTTACCTCCCCACTCTGCTCCTGTGGAGACTATCATCACTCCAGTCCACAACATTTTCTATTGAAAATCAATGCTGGATGGAAAATAAGTCACATGCCCATTTATTTATTCAAAGAGATGCTTCTACAATTACTGTAAGGTTACACTGAGGAAAAAAAAAACAGGTTTACTGTGAGGCAGTGGGGGCTTAAAGTCAATAAAAACCCTATGGACTGTGGCAGCATTTCAGATACTGTATAGCGTTTCCCATAGCAACAGATATGAACCAGATACATGAACACCAGGCTTCAGCGCAGCAGTGATATTAAATATCAGATTTGGATGAGTAATGCCACTTTTGTTTAATTATTGGATGTTTAAAGTAAATTTATGTAAGTGCCTCCATGACTAGAACTGCTCATATTTTCATATACAGTAGTAAATTTCATATTTTCACCCCAATAATGCTGCTGACCAGCTGCTCCTACCTCCAGTCCTGTTGCGGCTCTCTAGCACAGATCTCAGTTTGCTACAGAAGCAAACCCGAACATGTAATTGCCAGATGGGACACTAAACCAACAACTTAGCACACAATCGTTGCCTCAAGCTACTGCAACACACATTAACATAGAAATTTAAGTAATATCCCAATTTTATGTGGCTGAAATATGAAGATGATGGAACCAATCTGGCACATTGTCTTCACAAATGATTAGAGATGCACCGATCGATCGGCCACCCGTCGAAACCGGACAGTTGTCAGCTGACGGTTTTACGGCGCGCGCAGTGGCATATACAGTAACATCACAGCCACACACACACACACACACACACACACACACACACACACACACACACACACAGCATGCATGTTATGCAAACAACGGCAGCTGTGGAAACAGTAGAGCCCACACACACACACACACACACACACACACACACACACACACACACACACACACACACACACACACACACACACACACACACACACACACACACACACACACGTCGTCGGTGTGAAAATTATTCAGTGTGAGAGAAGAAGACATAAAACTTAAATTTGGAAAGTAAAACGTGTTTGACAAAGTGGGATATACTGCAAGTGATTTTTGTCTGTGATTTGTCCAGTAACCTGGATAACTTTTATCTTGAGTTATGTTTGAGTGAGAGAAGGTCCTCTAACTAGGTACAGTTTTGGAGAAAATGGAAGTGATTTAATTGACTACTAAATGTTGTTATTAACATACAATAAAAATTTAAAGTTTCCATGAAAAAAAGTCACAAAAATGGTTGTGTAATTAGGGCTGCCACGATTATTTGGCATATTTAGTTTTTATATTTAGTTAGTGCTGAAAATGTGTCGACGTCAACATTTTAAACTGACGCATGTTTTTATTTTTTAATCTTTTGTTCTTATAGCTGCTAAACACACTCAAATTCATACAGCTGCATGACTGCTGCCATAGAAATTACATTGAATAAGTGTTTGAAAGTTAGGTGGCTAGCGCTAACCCATGTTAACACAGGAGAAAACTCCTGTGTTAACGTGGGTTTTCTCCAGATTCTCCGGTTTCCTCCCACAGTCCAAAGACCTGCAGGTAAGGTTAATTAATAACTCTAAACTGCCCGTAGGTGTGAATGTTTGTCTGTTTCAACGTGTCAGCTGCCAACAGCTGGCGACCTGTCCAGAGTGTACCCTCCCTTCACCCAGTGTCAGCTGGGATCGGCTCCAGCTCCCCACAGCATTGAATAGAAGAAGCTGTTACAGATGGAAGTGGAGGGAAACTTTGCCGACTTTCAACCGGCTCTGTGTCATTACAGTGTGGGCAGTAGCTTACTAGCAGATGAACGGCACCCGGTCTCCCGCATTGCGCGGAGCTCACCCCGCTAACCTGCTCAGAACACAACGGCAAAAGTCTAAGCTTATGTTGAGGCCAACGCACCAGCATGGCTGACATGTTCCAACGATTTATGCTGTCTTGCTACCGTAGCGCAATTTTGTTTACAAACAGGTGATTGTACTGTAAGAATATAGGGAGCATGATTTTGCTACTCTATTATGTCTCCATTCCAGATTACAGGGGAGCAAATTCTAATAGACCGATATCCCCTATCAAATAATGATCCAATGACAGAATCATTTTACAGTATATTACACCATGTCTATATTGTAAGAATATAGGGAGACTATCTGTTGCATGTGCAGAACAGCAAGTAGCACACCTCAGCAGCACAGATCAACCTACAGTCTTGCATTTAGTATGTAAACTTTTGTTTACATTTTGTCTTGCGCTGTATTATTCAATAATAGTTTATCAAAATGAAATGAACTAAAATAGAATGGCCAATTTTAATTTTTTTGGCGGGAGTTTTGGCGGAAGAAAGAAAATTGGAATGGGCAGGAAACACTTTTTCAAAAACTTTGAATCGGTGCATCTCTACAAATGATGCAAAGATATGGCTTGGTAGACGTGGACTCATTCATAAACAAAATTGCAACTGCAGAAAGTGTACTGACTTGAACTCTTTTGAGGTGGGACAGGTGCTCCTCAACCTGGCAACGCAGCTTAGTCGAAACTTGGAAGATGGTGTTGTGGTGCTCCATCATGAACGTCACCAATTTGGTGGCAAGCAGCTCATCCACGTCCATCTCCTCCACTGAGCCCAGAACGCAGTGGGAGAACATCTGAACCATCTGGACAGACACCACAACAGGAGAAGGATTAGAAAACCATTAACCCTATACATTAACTATACTAATTACATTACACAAATATTGGTGGTATACACAATATGATTAGCATCCGTCGACCTGTCAAATAACTGCAGTGAATAGCCCTGGACCAAACACCACCTTTGTGAAGCTTTTAATAGTTGAACTTTGTATGCATGGAGAGTTAAAAATTGCACTTGTTTGAAGCCATAAAGTATTACAGCATCTAGACAGCATTGTAAAATGTATACTTAATATAGTTTGAGTTGCAAATAAAACATTAAGATTATGTTCTAAAGGCTGTAAAAGAACACTAAATTCAAACCTTATGAGTCTATATTTCCGGTGTATACATAGCATCACATAAGACCTGCTGTATAAACAATACAATAGAGCTGCAACAAGCACTATTTTTGTAAAGCTTGAGAGTATAATATTCATTGAACAAAATTTTAAACACAAGGTTCACTTATTTATTGTAGCTATTCCTGAAGCAGTCTGCAATTTTATGTTTTGTTTTTTACATTTTCAATGACTTTTCTTGAAGCATCTTCTGTTTATGTAGTGAACTGAGTGTTGTATAAAGTATCCCCTCGAGGAGTTTTCCTTATAGTACATTCCTGATCAAAATCTTAAGACTGGGGGAAAAATTACAATAATTCACATTTCTTACTGGTGGATCATAATCAGGTTTTAAGTAGAGCTTCAAAATGCAAAAAGAAGAAATAGGAGCAAAAGAGAAAAATATAGAGTAAGCAATTTATTGAAAACTGCATTTAAACTCAAACAGGCTGTTCATCAGCTGATCGGTTTAAGACCATAGCCTTAAAAGATCAAAATCTGGCTTTCATGGCATTTTCATTCAGGCATTCACACTGTCATGAACTCCTGACGGTAAAGTCCAAAAGGCTCTCTGTCTTTGGGGTTGCAGGAGCAGGGTTGTTCAGCTGCACGAGCAAGGCCTCTCACAGCGCTCCATCGCTGCTGGAGGTTGGACGCAGTAAGACGGTCACTTTAAATTTCTTAAAAGTTCCTGAGGTTAATGGGACAAAATGTCAAGTTGCAGACCTAAAAATCTTTCACCTGCGCTGAGCTGGAGGATCCGACTGACCGTCCGTGAAGACACAGGCTGATCCTCGACCCAAATTAAGGCTGTTACTGATTCTGACTGCAGCCCAACAACCATAAGATGGCATCTGCAAGAGACAGGCTTAAAGAAGAAAAAACGTCTTCAAAGGCCACGTCTCCTCCTACGCCACAAACTTGCCCATTTGGACTTTACATGGGAGCACCAAACATGAGACACTGAAAGGTACAAGAAAGTTTTATTCTCTGACGAGAAAAAAATTAACCTGGATGGTCCTGATGGCTTCCAACGTTACTGGCATGACAACGAGATCCCACTGGAGATGTTTTCTACGCTTCACAGTGGAGGAAGCTCCATCATGATCGGGGCTGATTTTCCTTCAGTGGAACAATGGAGCTTCAGGTTGTGCAGGGGCGTCAAACGGCAGCTGGCTGTGTGGAGATGTTACAGCAGACATTCATCTTGACTGAGGGCCCTTGTCTGTGCTGTAATAACCGGATCTTTCAACAGGACAACGCTGCTGTTCACAACGCCTACCTGATAATAATGCTGCTCTTTTGGACCATCCTGCCTGTTCCCTTGATCTAAATCCCATTGAGAACGTTTGGGCATGGATGTCAAGGGAAGTTTATGAAAACCGACGTCAGTTCCAGACCGTGGATGCCCTTTATGTAGCCATCTTCACCACATGGAGCAGCTTTCGCACCAGCCTCCTCCTGGAAACACTCGCATCAAGCATGCCTAAACGAATTATTGAAGAGATCAACAACAGTGGGGCTACTCACTTCTGAGTCCTTTTTTTTTTTTTTTTTTCACTTTTAGTTCTGTTCTGGGGTTTTTAGGGCTATGGTCTTAAACTTTTGATCAGCTGATGAACAGTCTGTCTGAGTTTAAATGCAGTTTTTACTAAACTGTCTACCTCTATTTGTTTGTCTCTTGCTCCTGTTTCTTCTTTTTGCATTTTGAAGCTCTACTTACAACCTGATCATGATCCACCAGTCCAAAGAGAATTCTTGTCATTTTTCCCCTGGGCTTAAGATTTTGTTCAGGAGTGTATTCCCAAGATAGTGTTTTGCATTGTGTCATGGTTCTGTGGCGAGATGAGTGCACATCTGGAGCTCATGTGACTGAAAAGTTTGGAGGCATCGTGAGGTGGATCTCTCCCTGAATACGCCATACTCAGTTTTCATGAACAATAACACTGGCTCTTCCAGTAAGCACAAATTTAAGTAGCATATAACTATTAGGTATGTGTACCAGTGTGCGGGTAGCAATGGTGTCATTGAGTGGAGGCAGGTGGGGATTCTGGCAGACCCGGGACATGAGGCGCAGTAAAAGCTGGAGGCGTCTTCGATTGGGCGGCGGCAATAAGAGACAGCTGAGTTGAAGAGCCTCAGTGGCTACCTCCTGCTCCTGCAGCAGACCTGCAGAGACATGAGGAGAAAAGAGTCCTGACCCTGAAGGCAATCATACAAAATGAACCAATCCGTTACAGTGTACAAATAGCAGCAGCGGATCCACATGGTGAGGCACTCACTGAGAATGTTGACAAAGACTTCATATAGGTGGAAAGTCAGCAGGGGTTCTTTGAGTCTCTGAAAGTAATCTGCTACTGTTCTCAGAACATCCCTCTCGAAACCGGGGTACACTGGCTGTTTGCTCTCGTTACCATTGGGCCCTGAGGAAGAAGATAGATGCAGCTGTTAGTGCTTCACACAGAAACAACAACCTTAGTGTTGTATACATGCACATAAACATAAAATAATACTTTTTATTTTATGTATTGTATGTATGTTTATGTATATATGCGCACAATCACACATATACATCCCCAAACTGCATAGTTAAACCCACAGTGAGATATCAACCATCTGGAAAATATGGCACCTAGTCTTTCAAAATGATCATTACAGACTGGAGGCTTCAATTGTTTTAGAGATTTTACTTATATCCTTGAGGTACTTGGAACCACCGCAGTCTCAGTCCCACAGCAGATGGTGATTATTTTTTTTTTTTTTTTTAGTTTTTTTTTTAACAGTAATTTTTAGTGTGCATAAAATGTATACTTACAATTGGCAAGGCATTTCATTGCTGATACCACCCAATATGGCATGTCCTCTGGACATGAGACAGAGAGAAAGATAGGTGATCATGAGGTGAAGACAGGTGTCATAATATATAAATTGCAACACAACAATTGTTCTTTTAATTGTAAATCAAATGCATCATACCTGCTTTGTTCTCCAATATGACTATGCCCGTCTTATTAATGCTGAACACATTGTGAACAATGTGCTTGCCGTTCACGTGTGCTGGGTTTAAAACTCCATCCAATGACTGCAGCCCCAACACTCTCTGCAAACTAAAACAACAGATTTGGCATCAAGTATCTGGAGCAGCGGTTCCCAAACTGGGTGCTATGACAAGAGCAAAAAATACAAACAACATGAACAGTGGAAGGGTTTAATAAGTTCTGTAAAAAGGTTACATACTGCGCAACTGTCATTGATTTCCAGATGTGGTCCACTTGCTTTGGAGTTACCTCCTTCCTACGTATGAGCTTGCATTCATGCACATCCCCAATAGCTACACTGTGCCTTTTATTCCACAAATCTGAGGTCTGATCAAAAAGGAAAGGAGACGTGAATGAAAAGGATAATTATGACTTGCACTGAGTGAGCAGAAACATATAAAATTCTGTGTAATAATAATACAATGGACCCTTTACAGAAACAGATATTTTGACTTGCCATAGTAGGGAAATCACAAGTGAAACTAATGACATTAACCATTAATGGTTCAATTCCATTTAGTGTTACATCAAGTTATTCCAGTGAACCATCACGCATAATACCAAGGCCTCCTTAAGTAGAATGCAGCCATCATTAATCTTAGTGAATATAACTGTTTTTCCTTCTTTGACATGTAAAAAATATCTGCTGTGAAAAAGGTCCATATAAAAGTCCTAAAATACAATCAAATAAAACACTTAAGAAATATATATATATATATATATATATATATATATATATATATATATATATATATGTGTGTGTGTGTGTGTGTGTGTGTGTGTCCCAGATGTGCTGATACATACTCTATGGTAATGAGGGCTCAAAAGTCATTTTTTTACATTTAAAGTTTAGAATGTC
The DNA here is from genome assembly GCA_947000775.1 of Pterois miles. NCBI lineage: Eukaryota > Metazoa > Chordata > Actinopteri > Perciformes > Scorpaenidae > Pterois > Pterois miles. The sequence continues at coordinate 16,840,432 of CAMQGK010000327.1, forward strand.
TATCGTCATATTTTATAACGACATCATCTTAAAAAAATGCTAAAGTCATTTGGCGCGTTATGAGTTAGTCTTTTTTTTGTTAATTAGATCAACTTTCTTTAATAAATATAACTCATTAGTGCATGCCTCGCTTTGTCTGTGGCAAGCTGGAAAGCAAACAGTTTTTTGACCACAGTGAAAATGTTTGAATGCCAACAAAAACGGTTTGAAGACGAATATTTCTTTAGATAAAAACATGCTGTGAATTTTGGAAATGAATCATTAAATCTATCTTTTACTCAATACATTTTTTACTTTTTTGCAATGCACAAGATTTATTGGAAATGTTCAGATCACACAAGCCAGAAAAAATAGACGCAGCCACCACTGGAATCTTCTTCTATGAATACTGTGATAAAATATTATTCACTACCAAGCCTGTTTGTAACAGTTACAGACAATGTTAGCTTCACTTCAACTGTCTGTCCTTTGCTCCACTCCTTATGTGTGGAGAGGCTGGCCCTTGAGAGCAGAGGATATTACATAGTGTGAAATTTTAGCGCCTCACCACCGTTTCAAAATGAGTTAGAGCTGCCCCCTCTTTATATGGGAACTTACAGTAATATTTATCCGCAACTGTGCCGAAATACAGAGTTTAAACAGAAAGAATAGACATGCAAAACAAAAGCTGTGTAGCATGACAATCTTGATTTTGAATTCAAATGTCAACGTTATAAACGAGGCTTCAAACTATTCAGTACAGCCCTGATGAAACTTAGTTCAGAATGTACTTTGTGAACTTTTGTACTTTGCGTGCTGTAAACAGCCTTCAATATAATGCTGTCCATAAACACAGCCATGAAGATGTACCATAGAACTGAGTTCAACAAAGAAAAAACTACATCAGGAGTCTGAACAAAAGACTCCTGATGTATGGGGGCGGCAGTAGCTCAGTCTGTAGGGAGTTGGCTTGGGAACCGGAGGGTCACCGGTTCAAGTCCCGACATGGACCAAAAACTGAGTGTGAACTGGTAGCTGGAGAGGTGCCAGTTTACCTCTTGGGCACTGCCGAGGTGTCCCTGAGCAAGGCACCAAACCCCCAACTGCTCGGGCGCTTGTCAGGGAGCCCCCTCACTCTGACGTCTCTCTCTCTCTCTCTCTCTCTCTCCATTAATGCATGTATGTGTGTTTCAGGTCTGCATGTACCATGTATGAGTTTAACAGAGTGTAAATTGAATTTCCCCATTGTGGGACTAATAAAGGTAGATCTTCTTCTTCTTCTTAAAAGCTGAAAGTAACTGAGATTTTTTTTTTTTCTGTTGGGCTCTTGTACTGCATTGCATTACATTACCACCAAAGTAGTGATTGAAACAGGGCAGATACTTAAAATGATCTTATCTTACCTCTTTCTCTCTATTACATTTGCAAATGCGTATATATTTCAAACACAGCATAACTTCTAACAAACAGCGGAGGAGCTGAAACATCTCCGTCTCTTTCTCACCATGGCAGCAGCCTTCAGGGGTGGAATGTTTTCCCGCTGAGGCAATTCTTCGTAGTCATCCCAGCGAATGAGTCTGGGAAGGTCACTGCAATCTCTCAACAGAGGCCTGGTTGGATAAGACTTCAGGGGGGATGTGGTGGGGAACCTGGAGACAAAGACAACAGCGCTGGGCTCAGCCGAAGGGTGTAAGGGCAAACTGTGGTGATACAGCAACAGTGCCAGTGTTGACATGAATAACAGGATGACAAAGCAGGACCTGTATATAGGGCTGTATAATTCATTGAATATTAATTGCGATTATGATTGTGGCTTCTCACAATTAAATGAACTGAAATTAAATGATCATTGGATGATGGTAAACTATAACACTATCATGATGTGTTCAAATGTAATCTTGTAAAATGTAGATAATATTTTGGTGAGAAACTTGAATAAATAGTTGTTTGAAGGAGATGTTTTCACAGCAATATAAAATAGATATTAGAGAGAAATATGACTAACTTCCTAACACTAGCTCTATGCAGCTTATAATAAACAATTATATATATATATATTATAATATATATATCAATTATATAATTTTAATCAAAGCAAATATCTAAATAAAAATTCAATAATTTATTTCCTAATCATCTGTGTGTCATCATTGTGTGTTTGTATGAAAGTAACCACTATAGATGACAGTAATTAAGTAAAATGATAACATTTAAAATTTTTGAAGGTTGGAGTATAGCACAACATGGAAGTGAAAGTAACGCTCTATTTAAATATGAGATTGCAACTAAAATATTTTGTCTCTGAAATCTAGGAATAATCTCTGATCTCAATACTGATCAAAAATAATCATGATTATCATAGTGGCCATACTCATGCAGCCCTACCTGTAAAGATGGCCATTGTCCTCAAAGTCCTCCGTCCCATGGCGTCCTTTAATGTCTTCAATGACATGAGCCTTGAGAAACTTCCTGAGCAGCTGCAGAGTTTGGTAGCGAGTCACCTCAGGCCCAAAGTTGTAGTTGCGCCTCAGCAGCTCGTGCAGATAATCAACAGCCTCGGATCCTGTGAAACTGCAATCATAGCAGCGGAAGTGTGCCCAGTGCCTTCTCAGCGGCATGCCTCCACGGAAGAGTTTAATGGTTTCATTCCACTGCAGAATAAGGAGACATCAGTGATGGAGATAATATGGTGCGACAAACGCTGTACAACTTTTATCAGGGATAGCAATTTTGGTGAGTGCTCCTTTGCAATCTAGTGTAATATACTGTTAGATATGACAATATTTTACTGAACCTACTACTCTGACAGAGCCAAGATAACATTATTTTATGGATTCAACAAGTACTTGTTTTCAATTATGTGAAGGCTGAAACAGGCAGGAGAAAAATGTTAAAAGTAGATAGAAGCAGAGAGACAGAGATAGAGATAATTTGTCTACACAAGGTCATTATAACCCAGGAGAGTATCAAACTGTACGAAGCAAATACTGCCCACTCTGGCTGGTCTGAACCTTGAAAAGATTAAAAACTTAAGACAAAAGCCAAGAGGTTGGCCCTGCACCTACTGGGAGAAGGGACAGGAGTGTTTTTTTCATTACAACAAGATGCATAAAATGTTCTGTACAACTGTGTTTGTTAAGAATACACTTAAATGAGCTGCAGCTTTATACCAGATGGTACAAATGCAAAACACCATAGCAGAACAGGACAGACAGAAAGCCTAAAAAGCTGCAGCTGAATATACTAGACAGAAATCAATCAGCGAAGGGACAAGACTATTATGGCCAGGGTCATTCTTGTTTTTCAAGTGCACTATCTCATCTTTTCTGATTTCCGTAGAGATTCTCTTGGCACTGAGTATGAGGACTTTTTTTTCACATTTTGACATGTCACAGTTAGAAAGACACAGGCAAATAACAAAATGGATGATGGTTGAAGTCCATTTACTGCTTTGGTTTCAGGGTCACTTGGACACTTGAGTGTACCCAGAACACCTGTACCATTCTTAATATAACAGGTCAAAATATCTGATATGAAAATGGCTACAGGGAACATTTAACATTAACTTGCTAATTTGCAGGGCTGTCCCAAATACAATTTTTTGGGCTTCGAAGCTTTGATGAGAAATATTGGAAGTTATTTGAAGCTTTACACTGATGCGGCAGGCTTACATTTCGGTGCCTGGGACAGTATATCTGCCACATTGTCTGATAATAACTAATAATAATAATCAATGTTGAATATAAATAATAAATAATGTGGGATTATTCCTTACGTCATGGGGTATTTTGGGAAAATGAAGTATTTGAATACTGACTTAGAGGGTGAATACCAACAAACAGCTTGAAGCATGTGAGTCAGCTCTACAAAGTTGCCTTTTAAATAATAAAATTACAGCCTGATGTAGAAGAAGAAGAAGAGAAGAAGTTATTTTTAGCCCAAATGGGGAAATATTTCCTCTGTTTAACTATAATGGTCATGAGACCTGAACACAATACATGCAGTAATGGAGAGATGTAGAGTGAGGGGGCTGCTCCTGAAAGCGCCCGAGAGTTGGGGGTTTGGTGCCTTGCTAGGGGCACCTCGGAGTGCCCAAGAGGTAAACTGGCACCTCTCCAGCTACCAGTTCACACAGTTTTTGGTCCATGTCGGGACTTGAACCGGTGACCCTCCGGTTCCCAAGCCAACTCCTACAGACTGAGCTACTGCCGCCCCCAATGTACATGTGGTTTGTTCTAATATTGCATGTTACAACATAAATATACATTTTTAAAGTAAAGTTTTAGTAATTTCTTGGTGTTGAAAGGGATTAAATTTTTCAAGCCACAGCTGGGCTTGCACATAGAAACAGCTGAGAGTCATAGTTTGGTATGTTGTTATGATGCTTTTACATGGAATTAAAACGGTCCTGTTAGTGCCACAAATGCAGTGAACACATTAGCATTCTGAACATGGTAGATGCAGGTATTTAACAATACGTTACAGGTAAATAATATTGTAAATGAGGTGATTATTAATGCTAAATAACACGAGGTTACTGCATCCACGATAACATTAAGCAAGTGTTTATGATATTATGGTGTACCCACTTGAGGTCAGAGCTCCATTTTTCCATAAAATGTTGCCTTTGTTGACTCTTCTAACACTTGTAGTGCTGTTGTGCGAGCTTTCCTTTTTTGTGAGGACTATAGTTGAATTGCTTGAACCCCCTAACGTTACTCGAGTAACGTTAGGTAAAACAAGTGTTAGCAGCTAACGTTAATCACCGTTAAACTTACGACTAAGCTAAGTTTGGAAGTACGTTACCGCTGTCGCCTGCTTAATATAACGTTATACGTGTAAATTATGAAGTTTAACGTCCTTAACATAAAGCCAGCTTTACACATTTAACCTAGCTACATTATAACGTTAAAACATAGCTTCTATGTCATATTTATCTAACGTTATGCCTTGCTAACGTTACCAACAGACTCACCAACTTGGTCGCCCTGTATGGACCCGGTCCAATGACTTTACCGTCCATTCTGAGAGTGAAAACCCACTTCAGTCGTGTGAAAACATGGATATAGTGTATATAACTTTAATACGCTTTTCAAAAGTTTCAGCTGCGGGTGAAAACAAGCAGCTGCAGGAGTATCTCAACAGAAACGTTGCTGCCAACTTTGAATCTCCTGCGTCACAACGTTTAAACGACCTGATTAGACAGCGCGCGAGTCACGTGACCATGAGGAACGTAGCATTTGTGTATGGAGTTGTAGAGGTGTGGTGTCTAGAGGGGAACCCGTAAATTGGGGGAACTCTCACGAGATGGATAACATTAGGATATGTCATCTGGCAGCAAGTCTCGCGAGAGTTTTGCAGATCGCGATCAGATTTCACAATTTGCGAGTTCCCTTCTAGACGCTACACTACGACAATACTCCTCAACATTCAGCTGCTACCACTACTACCACTACCACAGCTATCCATCCATCCATCCATCGTCAACCGCTTATCCGTAGGGGGGGGGGGGGGGTGGAGCGAACCCAGGTGGATTGGGCGAAGGCAGGGTACACCCTGGACAGGTCGCCAGGCCATCGCAGGGAATAGAAACAGACAACATATAGACAGACAACCACTCACATCCACACTAGGGAATTTAGAGTAACCAATTACCTAAACAGCATGTTTTGGATGGTGGGAGGAAGCCGGAGTACCCGGAGAAAACCACGCTTACACGGGGAGAACATGCAACTCCACACAGAAGGCCGCAAGCTGGAATCGAACCTGCGACCCTCTTGCTGTGAGGCGACAGCGCTAACCACTACACCACCGTGCAGCCCCTACCACAGCTACTGCTACTATTATTATATATCTAAATATAGATAAATAAATAATAAAAGAATCTATATAAATATATATATATATATATATATATATATATATATATATATATATATATTACACATATTTTTATATATGTGTATGTGTGTAAGTTTACAACAAATAACAAGACATTAATTAGTAGCTCAGGTACTACTTTTTATATAATAAGTGATACACAAGATTTGCCCTTTATTTAGACAATCGATTCTGCTTCATTTTTAATTGAAAGTTGCAAGTACGGATCTGTGAAACTGAGCCATTTATAAAGTTCAACCTTTATGGATTCAAGTCACGATAAGTCTCTTAGTGTGTTAACCTTAATAGAAAAGTCTAAGTTGTTGAAGGTAGCATGTACTGTAGGCCTATTAGTGTGGAAGGAGCTAAGGTTGAAGCAGCCTTGTCACAGCAGTGCTTGAAATGTAATAAGATCTTAAAATAAACTCAAATTACAAGTAGCGAGTGACATGATCTTTTTTACAGAACCCATTATACAGTTTTCTGGATAGACTGCAGGTGTAACGGGAAGGTCTTAAGGGAATTACATTCAACTAAGCAAAATGAAATAATTGCAGAGATGACCTTTTCCAAACAAGTGGGAATGGTGAGGTTTATAATTTAAGCATTTTATATAGTAGCTGCCAGAGGATGCTTGCAAAGGTTAAACCTGCTTTCTAAAATTTAAACTGAAATAAAACAAGAAACACCTGGAGCACTGGTGAGGCTATGACTTTGACAGTTTTTCCAGATAACTCAGTAAACATCTTTAAACACCACTGGGGTCACAGGGATATTTTGCATGGATAATAATGCCTGAGGATGAGTATGTATAGGCAGGTGGAGAGCTTATAAATGAGGATACTATATGGATGCCCATGCCCTTTCAAAGCCCGTCAAAACACAACCTACAATGTGCATGACTGTCACCTCTCCCAAAATGAATTTCAACAATGCTATGGCTCTACATTGATTCAGAACTAATCCATCAGAGCTGCAGATATGCCATTCAGTGTTCTTTATGTACCCTAACACATTTGCTCTGATACCCAGAGCGCCGCAAGCTTTTCCATTTAGTTTGTTGATGCCTATAGTGACAAAGAGGCACTCTGCTTTTATCTAACCGGAAACAATAGGAGTTCCCTTTTCTCCTATTCTGTGGGCTGCAGCAATGGGGCATAGAGAGATACCTGATCAGTAGGGTTGAGACAGAGCTGCTTTAACACTCACACCTCAGACTTACTAACACAGAGCTGAGGGGCTGGCACCTTGTAATGAACACTGACAGTGACGTTTTATTAAAATTCATGAGAAATACCTCTAGCTCCTCAAGAATTGTGATGAGTTCATAATAATTCAGCGCATAAACTTTAAACCACTGGTTCCCAACCTGGAGGACCCGACCCACATTCGGGGTCGTCAAAGCATCCTGGGAGGTCGCAAGGCCTTCTTGATTTTAAATGGGCGTAAGACAACTTTTTATAAAAAATATACAGTTAGCCTATATCTCAGCATTTCATTCATTTCTGTGAAAAAAAAAATGTTTGTATTATTATTTAAGATATAGGATAAGGGCATGGTTATGACCTGAACACAAGTTATATTCACAGACTCTTCCCTCTCTGCTAAACAGCCTCGTCCTGTTAAAGAAAAGTACACAGTTAAAACAACCAAAGAGCTAATAGAACAATGGTGAAACACTGAACTTGTCAATAAAAGAAGCATATTAACTATGTATGATAGTTAAAAATTCAATGAAACACATAACACAGAGAATAGATTTAAAAAATCCTAAAATAATGAAAACTCATCACTGCTGCAATATTCAAATAATATACTCAAAATTCACCCAATCTTCACTGGTTTGACACAAACTTCCTGTAGTTATTGCATTCACTAGTGGGGTTAATTGGACAGTTTATCAGCTGTTCTGTACTGTTATTGTTATGTATTGAATATAATATGAAATATCCATAAAATATGTCACTTAGCCAGGGGTCATTAGTTTATTCAGTACTGGGTAAATGTTTGGGAACCACTGATTTATTACCTTTATTGTAATATAAACAATTCTCTGTATTGCTGTTACATATTAAACGTAGCATAGGCATTGCTTGATTACAGCCCAGTCAATGCTGAACTATATATGAGTACAGGCTGCTGATGGTATACCAGATTTAGTGTTTTTGGATGCTCGACACCACTGTTGAATCTTTCCGAGGTGTCATGAGCCTAATTAAATGAAAGATCTCTGATAAAAGGCTGATGAACCCAGTGACAGCCTAATTTTCCACAGTCAAACCTGGTTGCATTTCATTTGGTTAAAATGTCTCCTTTCTTTGACTCACATCTCATCCATGACTTTTCAGTGAAAGATCACGGCAATGAGGGGAAGACAAGAGTATAGCTTCTGAAGGCTTCTTCATAAGATGGATGATTAAAGCAGCAGCTGGTAGAAGACAAGAAGACATCGTGTGACTGAACAAGAATAGAAGGACATTGGCAGTTTTCATGACCAATAAGTCACACATCATCAGATCATAACTTATGTGAGCCAGGACAGAATTACGATATATGATGCTTATCACATTTCTGCCAACACCTCAAGGGCGCGTCACCAGCTGTCAGATTATAGGCCTATGTATTGGCACAACTAAACTGAGATAAATGTATGAATTTTATACATCATCACAACACCAAAAGCTTGACATAATATATATTCACACCCCTTGGAAGTTTTATTGTCTTACAACACTGAATCAGACTTAATTTCATGTGGATTTTTTTGACCCTTATCAACAGACTATAAGTCTTTACTTGGGTTGGCAATCAGTGCAGGCTATATGTCATTGTGCTTGTATTGATCCAAAGGTTTCGCTTCAAGTCAGAGCTGTGAGCAATCGCAGCAAACATTTAACGGTACAATAAACTGAAAACCTATTAAGGTTTGGAGAGAAAAAAAAGGTAAAATAGCTCAAACAGAGATATGTCAAAAGGTTTTTTTGGTTTGTTTTTTACAGAAAATTATTTTTACAGAAAATTATTCTACTCTTATTTTGTAGAGAAGGCTCTGTTCCTTGGGGTGCTCCCCATTTAATCCAAGAGAAGATGAGAGATTAAGCAGGGAGCACTATACATCCCACAAGGGCTGCACAGCTCCACCAGACACATTGAATAGGTATGGATAATGCAAAAGCCAAACGATGGCCTCACCAGGCATGAAAATAGAGGTTGGTGTGGTGAAAGCAAAAATCCAATCCAGACAACCAGTGACTGCTACACATTGTGTCGCAGCTAAAAGCAGTGACACAATGATCAAGAAAGTGAAGGTGAGAGGAGAGACAGCTTCATTGCCTTGCTTGAACACTACTGTGGACTTGTTGAAGGTCAGTCACCACCATCCTGATTATCAGACAGCTGATACTGATCATTTTCACCACTGAGGGAACCTGTGTATCCCGTTGTCATGCCTCATTACAGGGCAGAGATGAGGAGGTATGAGGGTTCAACAAGGTTTGTGCCTCACATGCTGCAGTGTATGTCTCCAGTTCACCATCTGGGAATGTTAGCAGCCACAGTGCTGCATGTAGCGTCGCGGACATGCAACGACCGCCCACCCAACCTGAAGTCGCACATTTAGTCTAGTTTAGCAGGTTGTCGGCTGTGTGTCTGCCCGGCGTAACGATGGTCTGTCTGCTGTAGCGTAACTTCAGCAAGTTTCTGACGGACTGTGTATGTGTGGTGGCGGTGATTGTGGGGTTGCCGGTGGCGTTATAGGTGTGACTGTAGGTGTAGCAGACAGTGTGAGTACAGTTTGTCAGTGAATAAATGCGAGGCCACAGCATTGATGTATTAAGAGAACTGGATACAAGTCCTCCGCTCAAGATGGGAGCCAACTTTGTGACGAGCCGATCCTCTGAGTTTTTTAATTAATTGTTAATATTTCTTTTAACCGTTTAACTGATAGTGTGACTCGGTTAAAATGCTTAATTAATAAGTACTTCACCGTACAAGAGACATAATGAAAAACAGTGCTGTGTTGCCCCCAGACAGCTGCTGCTTTGTGCTCCTCTGTGTGATGTAAACTGCAAGGTCACGACATTGTTATCTGTCTATTTGAAATTCTACAGATCGCTCAGATACTTCATTTCAAAGACCGGATTTGAAGAAAATACTGCCATTTGATCTCCTGCTGTGTTGTAATAGCAGCTACAGCTTGGCTTTGTTTTAGGCAGACTATTTAAACATGCAGCACACAAAAAGACAGCCGGTGCAAAAGCACTGCAAAGTTAGCAGCTCAAAAGATGTCCAAATGAAATACAATGTGCATCACAGGAAGACAACCTGTACTGATGACAAAAATGTCATTGGAATATTGGCATAGTGAAAATTTAACCACACATACTGTATGTCATACACAATACTGTATAAATAATGCATTCTTAACGCAGTAATAATTTTTATAGGGTTAATCAAACAACAGGACAATGTGTAAGTGTGATGAACCTACAGAGAATTAGCACCTGAATCTGCAGCTGCATTGATATTTACATAGTTTTATAGTTTTAGAGTTTAAGCTTGTTTGCCTGTAAGGCCCACAACTTTATAATTTTGGTTCACTCTTATTGCTCTCATAGTGTCGTTTTCAGCCACATCAGGCAGCTGCTGTCAGCAAAAAAACCCATGTGCACTACATGCTCAGCACCAAACAGCAGACAGACACAGTTAGCAACTAGGCAGAGAACATATGCCCACAGTATGCCCACAGTGTGCTGACAGTATGCCCACAATTTGCCCAGGGTGTAGGCCCACAATGGGCCCCACTGGGCAGCCCACACCTAGCCCACACTTTGGTCTGGGTGTGGGCTGAACCACTGTGAAGCCCACATGTGCCCCACATTTCATGACAGTAATGGGGCCCACAGTGGGCTGCCCACACGGGGCCCAATTATCTGCCCGCAGTGGCCCCACATGGGCACCAAAGGGGCATGTTTGCTGGGTAGTAGTGCATTTATCAGCTGAAATGCCAAAAAGAACACTAAAAACAGAGCTAAAAGAGAGTATTTATTGGCCTTGCATTCATCAGGATGCCACAAACACAACTCCAAATGAATATTAATGTATGGATGTATAAATAAACAACTGTTTGCTCACTAGTTTGCCATATTAAAAGGTGACTCAGAAGGTGAAGATACACTATGTCAATGTTGTGTTCACAACTTGCTTCCGCTGCCCCCAAGTGGCCAACCCAGCCCCCTTTTTTATATACATTATAATGTGTTCTGAAGTTTTACTTAATGTTGTGGATATTTTCTATGGCGTTTCCATTTTGAATTGGACATAGATTCTACTAAAAAAGTGATGTGGAATGCAGTAGAAAGTCAAACAAAAAGAAGGAGCTCTTGTCAGGCTATTAAATAGGTGTTATCAGTAGGCATAAGCCCCATATATACAGGTCAGTAGGCCCTACTACATCCGTCAGTAGGCATTATCATCGATTCACAACATGTAGTATAAAGAGTGAGAACAAACACAGGACATTCAGCCGGGAGACTAGAGTTTGCATCCCGTGTGAAACCAACAATACATATTTGTCTCCATGTTCGCAGATATTTTAACCCAAAACATGCTGGTTTTCCCTAAACCTAAAGAAGTTTTATTGCATAAACTTAAAGAAGCCTTTGTTCGTGTTCAAAACATGAAGTTTCATTCAGTTTTACATATTATGTGTATCTTGTATATTTTATGTTTCATTCTCACTTTTACAACATAGTAGATTGATGTATAGATTGATAATAGCCCCTACCAGCCCACAAACATGGGAAAGATGTGTGTTGATAACGCCTATTCAATATCCCGATCACAGTCAGATTGGGTTGGTGTGCTGTGCTTGAAGTGGGCTGGCACACGCCGGTACACAGTACCAGCGCCTCTTAATTTTAATTTTGCTCCTTGGCGTAGTGTGTCTTTTTCTGGCATACCGAAACTTCTCACAAGCTACCGTTAATCTTCTCTGCCCTCTCCATATCAGGTCCTCTGGGAGAGTCATAATGGCGACTCATAATGGCGTAACACCAGCATATTTGCGCGGCGCCTCAAAAGCTGCAGCACATGAAAACTATGTGGAGAGAATCTGGATGAAAGGGAGGCAAAAGGGAGAATGAGAGTATATATTTAAGAGTATAGAGTATATAATTAATGACACATTATTTAAAAGTTTTCTGAATCTGTTCTTTTGATTTAGGCTACAGAAGGAGGACATTTCCAGAAGAACGTTAAGAGGAAAGCTAAAGAAAATAATAATTCAATTAGTAGTAGTGATGGCCCAAAATGATGCCAAATTGCATAGTTTTAAGTCAAAAACCTTCAAATTTTCTTGGAGAGGGACCCAAATGTAATATCTCAATTTGCTTATATTATACACATTCACCAAATTGGTTCTTAAATACCATTGTTGCTATCGGCTATGATAACATTGTATTCACCAGAATAAAAGCACCTTGCATCTAGATTTAGCAGAGGGAAACTCACAAATGTGGAATACATGGTCGGTTCAGCGTTAACATTACACGCCACTGTGTTACTTTTAAAACCACTGCTTTTCTGTGGGAGGACTCCTTGACTTGCCACCTTTTCTATTGAGTGAGACGCACTATTTGAGTTTTGCACTCAGCGCATACCTGGGTCACTTGTCATTTGGTGCGTTCTAAGAAAAGCCAGGCACTCTGGGAGAGTGATCCTACTGAGCCGTCTGTTCATTTGTTTTCAAGTGCCTTTGGTCTCTGTCAGTACAGGGAGAGAAATAGACTGTAAGATCAAACGTCAATGTAACACTGCTTCACAAGTAAGTCAGCTAAAATCCTCACATTTGCAGCATAGCCAATACCTGCACAATGATTGATATGAGTCAGATCTTTCTCATCATTCCTCCACTGTGGTACCATGACCAACACATCTCCCACTTTACATCATAGTGAAAACAAATAATCTCATTGATTTATTGTATAACAACTACAGGATAAGCTCTTATTTTTCTAACCATTGCACCCATCGCTTCCAGAACTGTGCAGTATGAGGACATAGCAAATAAGCCAAAAACACACATCTGCACTGCACGCTCAAAGGTCACTGCTCCACACTCATGCTCATTTTAATCGTGCTCTGTAATGAAATAGTGCCGATTTCTCTTTAACTAATCAGCAAGTGTCTACTTGACTACCAAGTGTGCAAATTAATAAGGTTAATTCCTGCAGTTATCAAAATATCATTTGTCACTGCTGGAGAGCAGCACTCAAATACTGTCTCACTTTATTTTGCTGTCAGAAATGAAACCTATGAACCTGTAATATTTCCCCTCTAAGGAGCAGGCTTTGCAAGATTGAGTTTCAGATTTAGTTTTAACATTTCAACTCAACAAATATAGATCTGACAGACAAAACGTTAACTACAAAATGGTTACACAGCTCTCAGCATGACCCTAATGACACAGACTATGCTAATGATAAAATCTCACGAACACGCGTCTCATCATGAACAGATGGCATTTATCAGGTTGAAGCTACTTACGACAAGTTTGTGCAGTCCAGAGAGTTTGGGCACACTAATATGGTGTTTGTGTATTGAGCAAAACAATTGCGTTGAAAGGAGCCAGTTGAGGTGGTTCGGGCATCTGGTAAGGATGCCTCCTGGGCGCCTCCCTAGGGAGGTGTTCCAGGCACGACCAGCTGGGAGGAGACCCTGGGGACGACCCAGGACTAGATGGAGAGATTATATCTCCACTCTGGCCTGGGAACGCCTCGGGATCCCCCAGTCAGAACTGGTTAATGTGGCCTGGGAAAGGGAAGTTTGGGGTCCCCTGCTGGAGCTGTTGCCCCCGCGACCCGACCCCGGATAAGCGGTTGAAGATGAAGATGAAGATGAAGCAAAACAATTGATGTTTTGTTATCCTCCCAAAATATAAAACTGTAGATTATGATTACATTTTGATTTAGACATTTGTAAGATATGTTAGTTATAGCGGTAGAAGCATTGTTAACCATGATCACAAACTTGTCAAGTCGTAAAATGACTTACAAAAATAATCTCATGAATTCATGTACTGACGGCAACTCTCACAACAATTTGAAAATGCCAACAGGCTATCAGACATGAGATGTGGTTTAACGTGTGCTGAAATCCACTCAGGACACTCCACCAGTTTAAAACTGCAACAAAATGGACTCTGAGAGCATGAGTAGAGAGGGAGTGGGGGAGGCTTCCCCCCTCGATCTGCTTCTGAATCAGGTGACAGCCTGGGCTTTCACCACTTCAACATTACCAGCTCAGTACTCATGACTGGGAAAAGGGCTTTGATTTTTTTTTGTGGAGAATGCTAGGAGTCAATAATAACATTAAATCTCATCTGCCAATTATGAATTATCAATCAGACTGTCAGCAGATTAGTTGAAAGTTCAGATATTGATGTACCATATGTTGCAATAAGGGCCTTTATCTCAACATTCATTCCTCCGTGGTTATGGGAGGTATTGAGGTGTGGGAGGAAAAATAATCCCCTCTGAAGCTTGTCTTTAATCTTTCAGACAATCCAAGAAAAGCAGAGATTTGAGCCAAGAAGAAGTGAAGGAGAGTGATAAAATCATGCATACAAAAGATCAGCCATAAGATTATGACCACTGACAGGTGAAGTGAATAACTTTGATCATCTCGTTATAATGGCACCTGGCAGTGGGTGGGATATATTAGGCAGCAAGTGAACACTTTGTCCTTAAAGTTTATGTGTTGGAAGCAGAAAAAATGGGCAAGCTTAAGGATGTGAGCGACTTTGACGAGGGCCAGATTGTGATGGTTAGACCACTGGGTCAGAGCATCTCCAAAACTGCAGTGTGGGCTCTGGGAAGTGGGATGTTTCCGGTCTGCAGTGGTCAGGACGTACCAAAAGTGGTCCAAGGAAGGAAAACCAGGTGAACCAGCAACAGGGCACGGGCGACCAAGGCTCATTGATGCACATAGGGAGTAAAGTGTCCAATCCGACAGAAAAGCTACTGTCCACAAGCTCACTTTTTCATTACTGAAAAGGTTAATTCTGGTTCAGATAGAAAGGTGTCAGAACACAGTGCATCACAGTTTATTGTGTACATGGCTGCATAACTGCAGACCGTCAGTGTCCCCATGTTGACCCATTTCCACCGCCAAAAGCGACTACAGTGGGCATGTGAGCATCAGAACTGGACCACAGAGCAATGGAAGAAGGTGGTCTGATGAATCATGTTTTCTTTTTCATCATGTGGATGGCTGGGTGCGTTGCTTACCTGGCACCAGGATGCACTATGGGAAGAAGGCAAGCCATGCCGGTATAATCACATCATTATGGGATTACGGTTAGCATTATTGCATCTCACCATGGGTAAAGAAAAGGTTGCAGCTATCTTAATAAATCGCCACTTTAATGCGTCACCTGACCAGCATGCTAGTCCTAAACACACCCAACAGGCGTATGCTGGATCTTGCTAAAATGCCCACAGTGGATCTTCAGTGGTGACTTTCAATGAGGAACTTTTATCTTTGGTTAGGTGTGTGAGTCCTTTCTGCTGTTTTGGACTGTTAATCCCTGCCACAGTGAATGCAGAGCCTCCTTCGGCTCAAAATGTTGAGCTGAGAAAAAGGATGGTCAGTTGACCAATTCTAGCGATGGTACGGCTGTGTAGCCTATCTGTCCACTCAAAAAGGATTTTGTAATGAGCTATTACAGAGGGGGAAATATCCAATTGGAGCAGGAGGGAAATGTCATCAGCCTTAATTCTTCCTGTCCACATGGAACACTGTAGAGACTAATGCACTTGTGACTGGTTGATAGAAAGCTCATAGCTGGAACTGTAGTGATGACTGAAGTGACTGACTGGCATATACCATGTGTGAATATGTGTTGAGATGCATCGTGTTTAACAAAACACAAGCCTGTGCCAAGGATTCACATCTGATTTTCTCCCTTGGGTCCTAGTGCTTCTAATTTCACATCAAATACACTGACATAAACAAGGAAGGGGTCCAGCTAAAGGCATGATGCTGTCTTGTTGGTGACAGAATCTGGGCAAAGAGGTGAACCATCTGTGCTGATTAAGATCATCATTACAAGGATCCAACTAGTCTCCATTAATGTCTCACAATACTGTTCACAATCCAAAGTTTCTTTTTTTCAGTCTCTGAAAATATTTAGGGGGGTTGCCAGTCATGATTATGCTGCTTATCATGCTTATGATATGCTTTCTACATACCAGCTCCAATTTTCTCAGAAAATTCAATGCCAACATTATATAATATATTATATAATAGAAATGGAAAAGAATACCATGCTATAACATAATATAAAAATTTAATGGTAATCTATAGTAGTGATAGAAGTAATATAATATGATGCAAATTGAGGTAGTGTTGTTATGTTACTACTTCTTATAGAACTACTCCCACATTAATTAACACCAGTGATGTGTAAGGGGACACGATGCAGGCGTAGATTTAAAAAAACTACTGACAATTTGAAATATTAGCTACTATGAGAGGCAGTTGGTAGGAGAGAGCCACAGAGAGACCCTGTATAGCACATGTATCATTGCATCAATAAATGGGAGTAAGTAATTTTATGATACTCTTGATCCTAAAGACTTTACTGAATTTGATGCTGCAATCGCCGGTTAATTAGAAGAGTTTAGAGAGGTGAGTCACAGACCACAGTCTATCCAAGATGTAAATACTAATTATCATTCAATAATCTGTAATTAAATCAAGCTTGCATTATTTAGAATCAATGAGATGTTGGTTTGTGGGTGAAAGTCACCCTGCGTTTTAATGGTGTAATGCCAGGCTTTGAGTTTTGGAGAGGAGGATGTGATGGAAAATTGCCCTATTTGATGGAACATTTTTGCTATCCAGAATAAATTAGGTCATCCAACACCGGGAGGAGAGGTGCAGCTGTGCAAACCTCCTGCAAAAGAGGATTTTAGCATGTCAAATTTGGGTGGCAATTGGATGTGCCAGCAGAATTCAAAATGAATAGTCCAACCATCTACTGCTGCTTTTTGAGAGGTCCATTTTCACTTTTGACATTTCTGCCACACTAGCTGCACAACTAGACAAACAGACTGACTGCCATGAAATTTTGCACAGATATTCTTGGTCCCTTGAGAATGAATTGTAATAACTAGTGCTCTTCTCACTTTCCTCTGGCGCCATCATCAGGTCAAAATTGCTGTTAGTCTAATACTTTGACTGTTGACCAAATCCCTGCAAAGTGAATGGCATTCCCCTCAGCCCCAGCTGCTGTGTTCAGTGCTAAAAAGCAAACAGCATACTAACACTCTAAACTTAATTTGATGAATACCATAACTGTTTGCATTGTCATTGCATAGCATTTAACTCAAAGCACCCCTGTGCCTGAATACAGCCTCACAGACATGTTAACATGGCTGCATTTCCACTTGTGTTTATGTTTGTTTGAGATTAAACTGTCTTGCTGGTTCCTGTAGGCTAATTAAATGTCGGGCTTCTGACTCAAACCTGTTCACATTCGAATACCTCCATGATGGCTCACTGAAATACTGTCTTCCTCAACAAAGTCCAGTGACAGTAATCTGACAGCAGCCTCACTCTATCTGCTTCCAAACCTTGTATTTATCATTTGTCATCAAAACAGTCCTCCCCTTGTGGTCAAAAACTCCACAGAGTACCTTTAAGGTCATGCATAAACCTGCATGCAGGGTCTTCTGGCCCTGATAATTCTGACCATTATCTCACAATCGGTAACACGAAACCTCAGACTATAAACGGTCTGCATGTGAAGTGAAAAATCCAAACCTTCTGCAAGTCTATTTGACACCTTTTGTGAGACTGTGTCCATTTGTCATCTTGCCACACACGTCTGCTCTATTAAAACCATTAAGTAGAATTAGGCCAATCTTAATTGAAATCCCATCTTCTTTCTTGTGGATGCTTGTTGTCATGGAGACGTAGCAGCTTTACAGTATCTGATCAATGTCAGGTTCAGAGTCAATTAGGTCTATTCGGGTTGACTGTCTCTTTGTCTGTCTGCCGTGCATTTATCTGCTTCTCTGCAGCATAAAAGCAACAGCTTCTATTCCTCACTCTTCACAGAGTCAGACACTGAGCTAATAGGTACTGCAGAGATTGGCTCTATAGGTGCTTTCATCTGTCTATTGGAGTTAAATTATTATAAACCATTAGATGCTGCAAATCATATTTATCTCTTGGCCTTCTGGTTTATGTGACTTGTCAGTAATTCAACTTTAACGCAAGTCGAATGGAGTGACACAGTTAATAGTCTTGCTGGAGTGTTTTGAACCCTGACTCGACAAACGAAACATTTTATGATTACATTGAATGTCATTCCTGTAGTTTTTTGCATATTATTTTCCATGAGGGGACACGATGCCCTAACCTGACCCGCCAGATGGTTTGTTGGACATAACCATCTGAGAATGTTGAATGCTGAATGAAATGTGCAAAACTGGGCAGGCGCTTTCAGGTAATTGGATGAACCATCTGCCAGTCAAACTCTTGCCGAAACCAGTCGGGAGAAGAGTGAAAACATTGTTCCAGTCGAGAAAAGTCTTCAGTGCCGTTCTTTGCTCTTCTCTCAGTAAAGATTTGATGTAACTGATGCCTTTGCAGCATCTGCTAACCTCTTCAACAGCTGCCATTGTTGTTTAGAACAGCTGCCTCTCTGTGTCCCTATTGAAAGAGGCTGGGACACAGTGCTAAGCTATGGGGTATCACACATGAGCAGCGTAACTGGAGCTACGGTCGTGTGCTGCTATTGACTCAATTTCGGCGAATGCAGATCAAATGTTACTGCATGTGTTGTACCCCAAAGATATGACGCATTGATGACACGGGACATCTGCTTTTATCACCCTCCATTCGTGTTACCTCACACTAATAAGCTACACCTGTAGCTGCCAGTAGGTCCTCGCAGGATGCTGATCTGGCTTGCCGGACACAAATGCATTACTTGAAGTCTGACGCTATAAATTTTCATGTGATTTGTGATTCAGAGATTCTCACGTAATCTTTTGACGTTGCAAGAATTGCAAGATCGCAAGGTAAACAATGCCCAGGTCTACAGCTATGGTGGTTGAAGGTGGTTTGATGTGAAGTATAAAATCCAATATTTTCAGATTCATTCTGTTCTGAAGCTACTGTGACAAAATAATGTTCATTTTGTGTTGATTTTGTTGGTCCCTGTGGACTAAAGAAGTAGTGTTGCCAATCACCACAGTGTCTTTAGTTAACCTCTCATTTTTCTGCAGCTGTTTGGCTCGGAGCTCTCCACCTTCTGCTGGAAACCATGTTGGACTCTGAGCTGAAGGTGTTTCTGTTGAACCTGCATGCTATAAATCATTTAGTCTGATTTCGCACGGAATCAGACCCAGTGGCATGGATAAAGAATAAGTATATAGAAGTACCCAGTATTATCCCTGATGGTCTCGTACATCGCAAATGTAGGTCATACAGAGGTGTCAGTATTACACTGTTCCTTATAATAACCTTAACTATAGAAAGTTGTGATTCAACATTTGATGGCGCAGTAAATAAAATATAGGTGGCAGAAATGTCTACATAGTGTCTAATTATAATTAGACACAACACAATCAATGGTGAACTGCTTCATCTTGAGATCACTGGTAATTAGGATCCCATTAAATAGAACAATTTTTGCTTTTCCTTATGGTGACAACATCACATCATCATGGCCGTCTGGCTGTGCCGAAATCTGGAGATTTTATACACAGTGTTATGGCGACCTCTTCAGGTTCAACTCTTGTATCTTATTCTGTGGGTAAACTATACCATGAGGGATGTTTTCACTTAGAAAGATGTGAAACGCATACTAACATACACTACGGCTGAGTTGATGGGGTAAATCAGGACATTATTTCTATTGCAGTGAGCCCCTCAAGCCCATACTTCAAGACCTGGCCATAACCCTTGGTGGGAAGATAATTGGAGTGATATTCACCACTGATGTAACCTTCGTTTTAAATGCCAAGAGGGAGCTGTGGAAAAGGGAATTATTTAACAGAAAAAAGGCGTCATGCTGTGAAAGGTTTCTTTGTTTAACTTTTTATGCTTAGGGTTCCCAGCATGTGCGACACATAAGTACTTTTGTCACAGGGCCGCTAGCATGGCTGAAGACTCTAATCAGCAATTTACAGTGAAGGGAGATGTTAATTGGGAAAGTGAAGTATTGAAACACAGTACACCTGGAAACTTATAAAATAAATAAAACAGACCAAGAACACAGACAATAGCAGGTTAAGTCTAAAAATACGAAAAATACACATAAAATACATCAGTTACTCCAGTGGTTCCCAAACCTTTTCTCCCCATTTTGTGGCTAAAAAATATTGTCAAGCCCCCCACGACCAGTGCAGAAGCATACATCATTGATATTTAGCCTTGCTGCACACCCTCTTTTATAACTTTGGTTCCCCCTTTGGGATCATCCCCCCTACCCCAGTTTAGGAGCCACTGAGCTACACCATCATAGCTCTGTGCTAATTAATTCAGGGAGCAACTGTAATGCTCACAGTTCCCCACTTGATGGCAGCATTGTGACTTGATGGAAAATGCGTGCATGTGAGCATAAACTGACATCAAAGAATGTAATTATTGATTCATTATTATGTGTTATTCAGAATGGATGTGAGAAGAGTAAAAATACATAGCGCCTTATTGACATTTATTTATTCATTTAGTAATTAAACATATTTATCTATTTTCATTGTCTTCCTGTACATCTATTTAATCTGTCTGATCTGATCAGTTGGTGTTTTTTATTTTTATTTTTTAAAGTCTGAACAACTTCTACCTGAATATCTTTAGTACATGAACTTGTTTGTTTTGTAGTATTTCTACTGGCAAGGAGAAAAAAAAAATATCTTGATGAATTGTGTAATTTCCATTCACCCTTACCTTGGGTAAGCACTGGGGAAATGAGCACAAAGAAATATTGTTTCTTGTAGCCTCGGTAAGAGCACTGCCACAGCTTCTATTCAGACAATCAGACAATAATGCAAAACCAATAAAGAAAGTTCCCAGACTGTTTTTAATCCTTGAGGAGTGCTCGTTTAGTTATTTCCTGTTGACTTGTTTTTGAAGAGTGGTCTTTGTTTCTCCAAGATTAAAATTCAATGAGGAAAAAACCCAATGGAGTGTAATAAGAAAAACAAAAATAGCCCTGCATAGGCAGCCAGGAGGTATAGAACGCCATTTGTGTTTCATTATTTATGGTGAAGCCATACACTTTCTTTTTTAAAGATATGTCCTTTCCCCATGTTGCAGGGAATTATGCGCTGCCTGTAGTGGAGTTGCCATGCTTCACTGCTTACTAAATCGACAACTCCCCCCATAGCCAAGCACCGTTCTCAAGCACATCGTGCTGGGGCCCATTTTGATGACATCATCATTGCTGTCACTCTCATTGTGGACGGACCCCTCTGGGTAAAAGGGTGTCACGGACTGCTGCACACCCATATCTGCTCGTCCATTGCCCAACACAGAAGTATCCCCTAACAGAGGTCCCTGCAGTGTGGCTTTGCAGCAACTTGATGACTTAATCTTAATCACATTCACTTTAATTTTCTTTTATCTCCACGGCGCCATGCCACACTGGCTGCGAAACATTCAACAAGTGGTTGCACACAAGCCTCTCGAAGCATATGCATTCACACACAGGGACACACACACACACACACACGTCGATATGCGCACATAAGCCTGCTTTTGTTCAATTTGAAGGAAAACTTCCTGCCCTTATGACATGCAGTTAAAACTACTTTTAAATGAGTAAGACTTCTAATCTAACTAATAACTACACCAATCACAGTCACCATAAAAACAAAAAAAAAACTGAAAACATGTCAACACCTAATGTGAATAATGCATCCATGCAATGCATTTAGAAAACATTATACATTTACATTCTTGTAAATGTAAATTATTATGTATAATACAACAAAACTGGGTTTATTATGCGCTATAAGTTGGTGCTGACTCAGTTGCGGTTTCATAGACCTGCTTATAAACTGAAATGTTGACAGTTCCCCTTTAATCAACTTTAAGTTGACAGACCTGTTTCACTCGCATTTACAATAATTAATGTAAAACAAATTTCAAAAACTATTAGAGTTACAATACAGTAATGAAAGATCCAAAACACAAAGGTGTATCAATAACTAAACAAAACTCAAATAAATAAATAAATAAATAAATAAATAAACCCTGTGAGTACACAAATTTGTAAAAATGTTTAAGTGGTAGTGAAAGTATTCAGCTCCTTGGATAAAAATAGCAATACCACATGAATATCATACAGTGTATATTTTAGTATTATTACTTTTCATTACATCAGTGTGTAAGCAGTATTTTACTGTTGGTTGAGGTGGAACTAGTTTAATCAGTTTATATATGACAGTGGATAGACTATGGAATGGGAGTCTGAAATTTGTACTCAGCAAATATACTGATTAAATCCAACCACTGCTTGAATTATTTTTAACTCTTAAATGGGGCATAGGACACAAATGTATTAAACCACACAGATATACAAGCTTTTTGGAGAAACGTTTACCAATCCGACTTAATGTTAACTTCTACTATTGTATAAATCATATCCTAAGGTATATAAACTTATTTCTTAGCATTAATTTGCTTTATTTGATGATGATGATGTGCCATGAGCAAAAGAAGAAAAATGTAATTTCACCACCAACAATGGTGCAAAAGACTCACGCGTTTGCACTTTACCTGAAATGTTCATGAATGAGTAATCAGGAGAGAAATGTATACTGTAGAGGGAAACAACAGGCCATGGTGGTGGACAAAGCACCGAACGCACAGCAGCCTATTCTCTGTTAAAGTGAGCTGGCTCTCTTCACTGGTCCTCTGAACACTTTTGACCTTGCTCTGTGACTCCAGACACACACTCAGAGAAACATGGTTTTCTCAGACATGGCAGCGGGCCAAAATAAATAACCTGCCCTCAGAGTGTCGGCGGAACCGCAAG
The DNA here is from genome assembly GCA_947000775.1 of Pterois miles. Classification (NCBI taxonomy): domain Eukaryota; kingdom Metazoa; phylum Chordata; class Actinopteri; order Perciformes; family Scorpaenidae; genus Pterois; species Pterois miles. The sequence continues at coordinate 16,863,347 of CAMQGK010000327.1, forward strand.
AAATCCAAAACCCGAGACCCGGCCCAGCGGCACTCACTCACAGGGCTATCAGCGAATGACTTGCTGAAATTTTAATTGTCCGAATGCATCATGTGGTTTGGAAACAAAATCAAATCAGGACGGATCATCCTTCCTCTTTGACACCCATCCAAAGGAGAGTAGCATTTTTGATTAGGGTTTCATTTATTTATTTTAGGCGGCTCTGATTTCAAGGTCGAGTTACACCAACTTGGGGGACAAACAGATGACATTGTATGGATAGGTAATTCAAGAGTCTGCATGCTTCGATCCTCACAGATAAGCGGGAGATAAGAGACAGGTGTCTTGTAGAATAGAGGACATCCATCTAGAAATTCAATCGCCAAAGCTCAGTCAAAAATGGTTTCCATGAAATAAAGGGACTGATATCAATACCTTGCTTCAATTAAAGAGATCAGAATTTCACACGCGTGCTGATACTTCTCCAATAAAAGATTGATTTCTTTTTTTTAAACCACTTATCACTCAACATCGCATAAAATACATGCAATTAGTGACTTCAACTTTATTAAACATTTTATAGATTTCCACATGTAGCGTTAATATGATTTGTTGGAAGTGACTGTGTGAGCGAGTGTGTTACTGTCCTCACTACACGAGTCCTTTCTGGTCTCACCATCGTGTCACTTGTCTGATGTCATCACACTGTGAATGTGATTAAATAAATGCTAGAAGTGGACAGTAGACAGGACAGCTCTTTTAAGCTGTAATTCTATGTGTGTCTATGTAACTGTGAGTGATCTGGCAGTGAAAACTGGTTAGACAATTATTTTTTGCAAAATGTTTAATTCACCAAACTTCGTTGAGTACCGCGGGGTACAACATGCTGTTTTGACAAGTGAATTTCTAATTTCGACAGTCTCCCCTTCCCTTTCCTCCCATCTTTCTCAAAAGTAAAAGCTTGCAGTCATGGAGGTTAACGTCGAGTTGCTGCAGGTGCATTTTTAAATACACTGGATGTCTGTGTGAGTGATGGGATGGCACGATGGTGAGCAAATATTGGAAAAAGGGTGATGAACATCTCTGACATTCAAGGTAAGGACATATGGTCAGGAAAAAAAAAGAAAATCAATGATATGCTACTCAGCAACCAATGAGGGACAAATGGAGGGAGCCCTTCTGCAGAGTCACTTGATGTGTTTAGAGCACATGCAGACCAAACTGTACGGTTTGAATGATATTGGCAAAAAAACAAATAATCCATGACTTAAACTGAGGTCAAAGAATAAAGAATAAGCTCAAGGATTAAAATGAAACTCCACATTATGATGATTAAATGTATCTATCAATTTATAATACAACCTTTATCCTGAGAATGAACAGTGTGGCGGAATTTAATGTGCCAGCCTTTCAGATTATTATCAATCGTCCTGGCCATTAATAATTGGACAGTAAATATTCATTACAAGCCTCCATATCGTGACATGAAGGCTATGTCTGGCCAATTAAAAATGCATAAGGAGTAATGGGGCTTTATGAATAACTTAGCAGATGCCTCTCTCTGCTAGAGCATGGGAAAGGCAACAAAGACTTTAACAATATGACAGTTTTCTATTCGACATATACAGTATATATAATCATGCAGACAAAACTAAAGGACTTAAATCTGGAGGCTTTAACAAAGCATGGGCTTTACATGAAGTCTTAAAGGTCTTTACAAAACAAAACAACATATTCCATAATACCATTAATACTGTACAGTGGTGAATTGCATCCTAAATATATGCAGCACAAACTGAAGTGCTACACACTGTATATGAAAGGCTTTTTATAAATAATGTAACTGAATTGTATTTGCTGTATAATATGTTTTTATGGTTAAACTTATTATTCATGCTTACCGATTCAGTACTAATACTGTAGTTGCCCAGTAGATGTCAGGTTTGTATAAGAAAAGGTGTTTGTGACACCTACAGTATCTTACTGATGCTTCTTCAGTCACTAGCGACTTGCACTTGGTACATGCAGACACCACAGGGTCCAACATACAGCCCAGCAACATGGATTTCCACATAAAAAACCAAGATGTTAATTCAGTACATCATAAAGATATAATAATGTTATACACAGCCTTTCCTTTGTCTCTATCTGCAAGTAAAGCTCACGCTTCCATACCTCTTAATGGATAGTAGTACTGTAAGTAGATACCTGATAACACAACTGCAAGTAGTAATTATTGTAAGTGAATTAATGAATCAGTGTGTGGATTACTGGCTGAACTGAAATATGTGAGTGAGCGACAGTGAGCAGCTTTGTAATGCTTATTTAGATCATGATTTTCTTGTGCGCAGCAGTATGCATGGAATGTGAATCCCATATGGTCCCATAAAAATTAGAGCATGTGTTACTGGAGTCAGTTGAGTCAACAAGATGTCCTTGAACCCAGTGATAAAATGTCAAAATCTACTGTAAAATGAGCAATGTGTAAAACATAAAAATTGAAGATCTTGCCAAAAAAACAGCTACATTCTTCCCTAAATGAAGTGTTATTTTCAGCACCAGATGTAGGCTACATCTTTTTAGCTGTAGTGATGGTAAATTCGGATGAGTCAACGCATTATCACGTCAAAGCATAGCGTGTCAGTGTCAGGTTTTGTCTCGCCGAGGTGTGAATAGCACATGTGTATGAAGGTAAAGCCACAAAACCACTCACAGAGGTTTAGGCAAAAAAACAAAAAAACAAAAAAACACTTCACTTACAGTAAGGTTTAGGAAAAACATCATGGCTGGGCTTACAATAAATACTTAATAAGTAAAATTAAAAATAAAGTAAAAATATGTACAGAAATAACAGTACCTTAACACAGTCTATGGTTAGTGCAAAGTATGTGACAAACATCACTAGCATAACTTACAAAACACAACACAACAATCGTCTGCTGGCCTATGCAGCCTGTCTCACCTTTTAACGGTGGAACGATCTGCCACTGCACATCAGACAGACCTCGTCACTGTCCGATTTTAAAACTCACCTTAAAACCCATTTTTATTCCTTAGCTTTTGACCCAGCTTGAGACTTTGCATCTGTTTTATTGTTCCTATTGCTTTTTACTATTGCTTATTTTATGTTTTATATATTTATTTTGTACAGCACCTTGTTTTCAGCTGTGGTTGTTTTTAAAGTGCTTTATAAATAAAGTTGAGTTTAGTCAAGTTTTATTCTACATCAAGTGTAGCATATTCACGTGGACACATTTACATTGCCGTTGGTACAAACTACATGGCGTATAATGACAATCCTGAAGCAAAAATGGTATTCTTATTATACGCTTTTGCCTAGGGCATCATTGTATCACACGCCCTTTCCTGGATGGTTTATGCTAGGTTCACACTGTGAGCTACGAAAAGGTACAAAAGAGTCGAGCGTGGCCTGCTACACTGTGCTGCACTCGATGACGTAGTTATGTCATTAAATAGCACTGGGAACTGGCTAACGGCAAGAACAAGTTTCCATTCTTTCCGGTCATCCGTTTTTTTTTTTTTAAGACGGAACAAAACAGGAATGGTGGGGAGAGAGAAGGGGACTGGAAATGGTGAAACAAAAACATGATTGGTTGATGCATCGCCATGGCATTGGAGCGCTGAAAAAAGTTGAGGCCAGCTCGACTTTGATTTGTAGTGTGTCAGTTTGTAGCCTCATGCTTTGTCGCTCCAACCCGATCTCACAGGAAGAGATAAATATAAATATAAAATAAATAGCACAATTCTGCGGGTCATAATAACACATTTTAGGCTTTTTGTGTGTCATTTCACAATTAGATTTAACATTTGTGTTATTTAACGCCACAGTTTCATCGTGAACAAAACTACGGTAATGGCCGCAGTTAGGTTTAGGCAACAAAGCCACTTAGTTAGATTTAGGAAAAACATCATGGTTGGTCTGAAAATAAATATGTTAACTAACATACATAACATAAGTAAGGACACAAACACTGGACTCCTGGTTGAAAGTCGTATCTGTTTGACCCATCCACATCCCCTCTTGCTCACCAAGCTCACTTTCAACTTCTCCCTTTTGGAGAAATTGTGGATGCATTTACAGTAAATACAGACTATGGCATTAAATGACATGCCAAAAGCAGTGCCATTGTTATTGCACACAAAACATTGCATTAGAGGTACGTGTGGTTTCAAAGTGGGCTACGCTGCTGTTTTTTTTTTCTTTTAACAGTATATTTATTGGAGTTTTCCACTTATACATTATATCCCAATAACTTGGTCAGTCTTGGCAGCAAGCACAGTAGACACAAATGAATAGGTAAACAAATATAACAGTCACTGAAACAGAAATAACTATATAGAAGTTACAGAAATAACAGTGTAAAGAATTTTTAATGCACACATGGGCTACTCCAATTTCCTAATCTTAATCCAATCACCCTGCCCCCACTCCAGTCTCTTACATTTATTGATTATCACCAACATTTTGTTTTTAAAACTCCATAAACTATGCTGCTCTGTCACTAGGCATGTGAACGTGACCATCCTCGCTCTACTGTGTATGTAAAAGCAATGGATTAGACCCACTTCACCTCTTTTAGTCGGAAACCTCCTTGTGTTCATACTTTTCAATTAATGCTTGTTTGCTGACAAAAACTTTAGAAAGTCAGCCAAAATCAGCTGAAGCTGTGTTGTTAAATACTGGCAGCAGCACACATGGACTTAACTAATGTCACTGATCACCTTTGAGGGCTGCGTGTGGATAAAAGATGAATATTTTTTGGTGTTAATAGATTCATTCAGCTTCTCTGAAGTTGCTTCGCTTGTAAGTGAAAACCTACTTGGCAATAATTGATAACTGATTCTAAATTGGTGCTTCAGTCAAGCCTGTATATTCAGGTTTTAATTTGGATGCACCAATTTCCATTTATCTTTGGAATATGTTGCTTTTATCTCAGAAAGGCTTTTGACAAACATGTTTTTCTGACAGGGATTTGTTTATTTCCAGAACACTCAGCTGTCATATACACATGTCTCTTCACATTATTTTGAAAAGGCACTGCTATGGCCACCTTGACTTGAGTGCTAAGCCTGATGACTGTGATTGGATCAAAAGAAAAACAAAAGCAACCCAGTGTTTTTTCACACTAATTATGAGTTCACTCAGACACCTCTGCTGTACTGGCAAAGTCCTAAAATTCATGGATCTCCTTTCATTTTATCTACAACCTGGACAAAAAAACACTTGACATTTTGTCCTGGTTCATCTTGTTATGAATTAACAGCAGGTAAACTACTCGTACAGATTTATTGGCAGAAGTTGTATATTGGCTGCTAAATAATACACTGATAATCAGTTTATCCCCATCATTTTGGACGTCTTGTGTTCTCTGCTACATCCACCTAAAAGTCACACTAATGGTTCACCGTATCCTCATACAACAATTTGTATGATATCTTACAAAAAGTTATTTTTCATTTTTCTGTGATTTTCCTACAAATGTCCAGCAACACAAGCGATCAGTGTGGCTGCATAAGCCCCTGCAGCGCAGAACCTATTTCGGCAACAGATCTACTTGGTAAGGTTTAAGTTAAGGTGGTTTGGGTTAAAATAAGTGTTTCCTACATAAAACATGTAAGTTTGTTGTGTAACTTACAGTAGGGGTGTGATGGTGAGGAAATGTTCCCACCTTTAAACTTGTGACAACACCAGTGTTACTGATTACTCCTGACATTTTACAAGAAAAGATGACGGTCAATGTATGTAGCACGCTAACTTGATCTTTACTGTCAGATGGCCGAGTTTCAGTGTTACCCCGACACACCGGCTGTGACCGGTCCGTCCTCCTTCCAGTGTTTGCTTCATTAATGGCATGGTTCCCTTACAGCATTGGATTTAAATCTGAAATACTGCCAAATAGGCGCTTTTGCTTTTTACAAGGACACCAAATCCTCCACCATCGTCTTGTCTGTTAACTCCCTCTTGTCCCGTGCATGTAAAATCTGACTCCTGCTACTCTGAGCTAAGAGACCCTTCTGAGGGGACACGATCACTTTCTGTTTGTAGCATCTGTCGTCAAACTGTGCATTGATGACTCAGCGCTGATTCATGACAATGAAGTAAAAAAGCGAAATGACGATGGGGGCGGTGGGCAAATAATGTAATCGGTGTGTGCCCGGGGCTACATGGTAGTAGTTAGCGCTCTTGCCTCACAGTAACAGGGTCGCAGGTTCGAATCCGGCTTGGGGCTCTTCTGTGTGGAGTTTGCATGTTCTCCCTGTGTAAGCATGGGTTTTCTCCGGGTACTCCGGCTTCCTCCCACAGTCCAAAGACATGCTGTTTAGGTTAACTGATGACTCTAAATTGCCCGTAGGTGTGGATGTGAGCGTGAATGGTTGTCTGTCTATATGTTGTCTGGCTCTATGTGCCCTGCGATGAACTGGTGACCTGTCCAGGGTGAACCCCGCCTTCGCCCAATGCCAGCTGGGATCGGCTCCAGCCCCCCCGCGACCCCTAACGGGATAAGCGGTTGATGATGGATGGATGGATGGTGTGTGCCCTAATACTGTGTAACATCGGTAACACTGACTACCGTGCAAGTCTATAATTTATGTATTAGGTGTTAGTTAAGAGCCAAAAAAAGTTTAAAAAAAAAAAAAAAAAAAAAAAAAAAAGGCAACATTGACTTTTGGTTCCACATGGGACATGAACAACATCTCCTGGGTGAAAGTCCCATGTTTGTTTGACCCTGACCTCCTCCCTCTATATTATGTCACCTGACATCCTGAGAGGCAGCGCTGCATGTCCTAGCTCACGATTACATGGGTTATGTATGAACTGCATTAAATTACTTGTCATATGTACAAACAGTGAAGGAGAACAGCCTGAATGGTTACATGGTAAGTATGGATAATTGGACAGGGAAGTCAGTCCTATAGAGTTGTGGGAATAGAGTTGAGTTATAGAGTTGGGAATGATGCTCTACTGTAAGGATAAAGTCCAAAATCTTAAAATACTGATTAGTTGATGCCCTTCACTGGATGCACTAGCAATGACTAACCCCCCCCCCCCCCCCCCCCCCCCCCAGCGGTGTCTGTGAGCAGTTCACCCTGTTTGTTTAAATAAAAGTCTAAAGTGGTTCAGGCAGAACTCAAAGTAAAGTGCGGCAGTATAGTATTTCCCAGCCTTCTGCCCAGTGCAGACTAAGATATGCACAAGTGACCCAGACATGGAATAAATATTGTGACTGGTGTCGACCCAGTGTGCAGTGCTGAGAGCTGTCATGTGACAAGTGCTGGCCGAGACTCTTCTCCAAACCGTGGAGTGTTACTTTGGAACAGGTGGTGCATCTACTTAGTCGAACAGCTTGTTTTGCGTGGCTGCTGAAAATAAACAGCGACTGATCCAGAAACTTATTACCAGTATCCGTCTTTTCTTGGACTGTTCTGTTGCAGCGATGTCCAATTGAACGTAACTTGTCAGTAATTGCTTTTTTCATTCTCTTCTGGTTCTGAGGCTTTTCCTATTGCCAGGTGCTACCAGGGCTAAGCAGAGATGTTATAGCTGCGCTGCACACTGCGGACAGTCACGGAGCCCCGGAGCAAACAAGCGGACATATATATCACTTGACTGTGTGTCAGGACGATTACTGGATAAAGATCACAATATGACACTTTTCCTTTTCTGTGCTGGCTCAGTGAACAGAAGGAAAGCTCCTGCAGCTCAGCATGGCCCTGTCCAGGATATTGATCACAGATCTCAGGCCTGAGACCTCTCAAGCCTGTTAGGAAAAAAAAATCATTCTGCCTTTTTCATTGTCACAACATCACACTAATGCTCACTTCGCGAAGCACCGATTTTACAAATGATAATCTATTTCTATTGATTTCAGAAGAAAGGCGCTTCATTTCTTTAGTGTCTCTAATTCTTGCAGTATATTTTTATGATGCGTCACCAGTTTAACAGCAGTTTTATGTAAGTATTGTGGTGGAGTTTGTATAATGATAGCATGCCAAATCATTTTCTTTGAGGCCTCACTATCACTCAAATAAACCAACCCGATTTCACGGGAAGGCATATACTAAAGACGTTCTGCTTGTCATGAGGATGCTTTTAAGTATTTTTGCTTGTCATTTGTATGAAACAGAACAAAACCACAGTAATGCCAGCAGTTAGGTTTAAGCACAAAACCACTTAGGTTTGGGAGAAACATCATGGTTGGGCTTGAAATAAGTATATAAATGTAAAGTAACATACATATGGAAACAACGTATTATTACTACAGAACACACCACTCCACACCACAAAAAACACTAACGTAACTTACAAAATACCTGACAAACATCTCAAACACCAGCCTTCTGGTTGAAAATCCTGTATTTGTTGGACCCGTCCACCTTCCGTATCAATAAACCACAAGCGGCCTTTCTCACTTTTTATCCTACGTTACTAGCTCGGAGAATAGCATATTTATGCTGATGCATTTACCTTGCAGTCAGTACAGACTACAAACACAAATGACACGCCAAAAACAGAAACAACGGTCTTATTGCATGCGTTTGCCAAGTGCATTATCTTGATATTCATACTTCTTAAAAAACACATCTGATCATCAAAAAATACCATAAAAAGAGCAAAACCAACCATGTGTTGGCCCTTCTCTCAATACTTAATGAGCTTGTCTTTGGCACTCAGACCATTTGTTCCTACTGAAGATGTAAATCTTTAAGAATGGGTCACAAATTTATACTTTAATTAAAAAAGGCTCAGTAATTTCAGCTGAGCACTGTATGTGTATCTGTTAATAAATGTTACTCAAACAAGACTATATAGCTCATTTGTTTGGGACTATTTTCAGCAGCAGATTAATACATATTTGGTGCACTGATGACAATTTACAATAACAGGATGGTATCAAAATAAAGTACAGTGCCTATGTTCTTGGTAATGAAGGAGCATGTCACCCAGCGCAATAGTGTGGCTCATCGATAGTTTTGGTGTTTCCATTGGATTTGAATGCATTTAGAAAAATACTGAATAGCACCAGACATATTCATCAAGCTGTTTCATTTTCTCTTTAAATTCGTATGTTCTTTTTGTAATAAATAATTTTGGTGAAAACATGACCACAGTGTGGTAAGTATTCCCATACATAGATATAAGTTATACTTCCCTGTCTGTTACCTAAATCTGACATTTTATGATTCTGTTTTGATAATATGGGAAATACATGTCGCACACCCTACAGAAGTGTTATGTTTTTCTTTCTTTCAACGTCCTTTTTCTTGGCTGTGCTAAAGCGGGAGCGGGGTGCTGTGACCCTTAATCTTTTCTATTCTTTTCGAGAACAGGCCGGAGACAAATCAATAGCGCAAACAAAAGCATTTTTATATATGCAGTTATTAGGTCATAAGCTACAGTATGTCACACTTCATTTCAGCAACAGCTGAGACCTCCGGTGGGGCCGGCTCTCCCCCAGCCCTGTCCCTGCAGGGACATTATGAGAATCATAAATAATACGTGCTAATGAGATATGAATTGATTACGTGGGGAAAAGCTTGACGCTCTCAATCCATCACCCTAAATGATGTTTAACAATAGATTACCAGCCAATAATTCCTCCAATATGAGATTAAATAAAATAGCAGGGCAGTTTTCAGCAGACTACCTCCGCCTCCCTCTCCTCCCATTTTCCAGCGGGTGGAAATAAATCTGCTCAATTACTGTACCATCAATCCCTTTTTCACTGCTAAGGACATTATTATTTCATTTGGAGCTTGTTCATGCATCATAGATTATTTCATTTTACTCAGTCAATACGGAGAAGTGCAGTATTTTATGTTATCCACTGGGGCTTATGGTGAAGTGGGGATTTAATGGAGTATACGTGGCTCAGGAAGAGGGGGCTTGCTGTAAATGGAAGAAACGTGGTTATCACCTGGGTGCAGTTAGAAAAACCCAGATGTATATATTCATGCGCACATATTCCGTTTCCTAGGAGATATATACATTTGCTCCATGCTATCCTCAGGCACCTGACAGACAATGGGAAAATGGTTCTCCCTCAAACCTGTGATCAATTGAAACCACATTAGCGGTGCCTATAAGATGATTTGGAACATCACTTCAATCCCAAAGAACAATGAAAATTGGATAACACACATGCTCACTGGGCTCTAACTTAGCTGCAAATCATGTTAAGGTTTTCAGTGAAGCCAAAGTTGTGATTGGTTATTTCTCCTTTAACTGCATCACGTTGTACCTCTGAGGGTTTACTTGTGATGATCTGTGTTAATGTGTGTTCTTATCGCTTTTCTATGGCTCAAAGACACATAGGCCTGGAAACAAACAAACGCAGAGAGTGGGAGTAGTCAGAATGAAATTCCAAATATACGGTTTCATCGTTGGCTGTTGCCTTGACATGGGCTCTAAAATGCATTTCACTTAGCAGGATGGCGGTTGGCTTATTTCTGACAGAGCAGCCACATTCAGAACGCAGAGAGAGAGATTTCACAGATCACATTTAGTGAGAATGGCATTAGCTACATCTTTATCTCAGGAGTGCAATGCTACAGGCCGAGAATGGTTCGCCGACTCCTCTCCTTGGTGCAGCAGACAATTGAAATGCTGTGTAACTCTGAAATTGGCTTTTAGAAGTTCTGCATTATAAAGTATGTCCCAATGAGTTAAATCAAAAACTTGGTTCTAATTGCAGTTTAATCAGTTCAGATGGCGATGTTGGTCTGTCGGCTGGTCCACCGCTGTGGTCCAGAGTGGAATATTTAACAACTACAGTATTACTTGTATTGCCATTTATGACATTTATGGTCTCCAGAGGATGAAGCCTATAGTGAACCCTTTTTCAACCACCTTGAATCCTTCACTTTTCCTCTTGTGCCACCAGCAGAATGATATTTTTGGCTTTTAGAGAAATGTATTCACAAAAAATTTATGGATTACCATGAAATTAAATACAGACATTCAAGGTCTTCTGAAGATGAATTCTCATAATGGCACCATGAGGTTCACATTTGTGGTTCTTAGTCAAATCTCTGGACAGCAATTGGATGGATTACCATGACATTTGGTACAGACATTTATCATCCCCACAAGATTAATTGTAACTTTGGTGATCCCTTTACTTTTTATGCGGTCAAAGTTAAGATTTTTGAATACTTTGGTTTATCACCAAATGCCTTCAAAACTTAGATTCCCATCAGCCTTAGCTGTGTTTAATACTAACTAGCAAATGTTAGCATGCTAACACGCTTAACTAAGATTGTGAAGAACAGCTAAACATCAGCAAGTTAGCGCTGTCATTGTGAGCATGATAATGTGAGGATTTTTTAACATTTAACTCAAAAAGTGGAAGAGGTAGTGATTGGGTCAAGGGTACCATGAGCCAATCATCAACAGGGAGCCGCAAGCACAGTGAAGCTGCAAGTTTCAGATTTTAGGAGTCACTCGATCTGTGTGCTGGCCACACTTCCATAATTGTGAGGGTTTGCAGGAGCATGTGCGCAGAGTTGGGTTAAATGAACATATTACACTAGGCAGACTGTGTTTTTTGGCGCCCCCTACACAAATAAGGTGGAGTGTTGTATATGTCATTAAAAAGTTAATGACAACAAGCACAAACAATGACCACAGAAATCTGTAGATTTACATAATACTGTAGCAAAAACTATACTGTAGCACTGGGAACAGATTGAATATGCATATATATGAATTTAATGCAGCGCTATCTTACGTTACTGCAGAAACACAACTCCTGCTCGCAGCTGCCTGCCAGCTGTACCTCAGGAAATGCTGGAGCAGCTGTTTCAATGCGCCTCTCTCTGCTGATGATGACAACATCTTTCAGAAATAAAATTTTATAAAAAATAAATATTTAGTGCTGATTAATAAATACAGCCTATTCTTTGATTTTGAAATGGTAGCCTTATGTAGTTACAGGCTGCAACGTGGAGTCGCTGGACAGTAGCCTGCATACTCTCTACTGATAGTTTACATATAAATCAGTCCAAAGTCTTCATATAGCCTAAATATAGTATAACTTTATTCCTTAAATATTTTAATGTAGCCTACATTGAATAATATTTGTGCCTGTGTGTAGATCCAGCTCTGCATGTGCATATTTGTGAAGCCTGGTGTGAAAAGCATGCAGGCCTTAGTGTTGCTCAAATATGGCTCAGAAGCAAGATACAGTGCCCATTTCAGTGGATACATGTCTTATACATCAGTATATAACAGTGATCTTTAGAAAATAATCCCCCTTCGCCACAGGTAGTACACCACAGTTTATCTCAAGCATCAACTCTTCTCTGATTCTTACATCTTTTATCTGTAAATCTTACCCGTCATGTCTGAATCCCTTTATACCATGTCTTTGTAACATCCCTCCTCATCCCTTTCCATCCTGTCTTCCCAATGCCCATTCAATCCACTTCTCCCTCTGTCTCTTTGCTCCAAGCGTGGCCTCCTGTGGGTGAGGAGTTGAGTGGGCTTGTCTAGGGGCTGAAGTCGGGGCTGGATTGGGAAGAAGTGGCTGTCACAGTGTCTGATTAATGACCCGTCGGTGGCGTGTCCAGCCACATTAGGGCTCCATGTATCTACCAGCGTCCACACGGGGCGAGGGGCTTTGTTCTGGGAGGAAATGGTGTCAGCTGCCCACAGCCGTTTGCCTATAAAAAGAAAAAGATTTACTGTCATCAAAGGGCAGATTAAACCCCACAATGGCGACATTGATTTTTTTTCTAAACCAAAAAATTCACATTTTGGGAGAAGCCATTCCAGGACTAGAGAGAGATATGATCAGCTTATTTGGAAAGGATAATATGGAATCTTCTCCCAGAATGAACTTTGAAAGAAGTAAATTGTAAATATTGATTTCTGAAATGAAGTGTCAATCTCGGTTGGGCCAAGATTATTCCTATCATCTGGCTGAACCCCCAGCAAACGATGAATTCAAAACTGCTGACAAAGTGGAATGTATAGGATTTCTGTTAGGAGCAGTCGGCAGCGCTTTACCGCTTGGCCGGCCTGAGCCCCCGCCGGTAATGGCTGTTCAATTTTATCAGATAACAGAGGAGATCTCATCAGAGGCGAAAAATGAAATGAACTGTGACTCCGAATCAGGATCCCTGCTCTTATCCCAGCAAAAATCATCCGCACGGGGCCCAGGGCTTTCCATTATTTCAGGTCACTTCATTACGGCCCTGCACACAGGACCCAATTGCTACAAACAAAGCAGGCCCTTCCTGTCTCACCCAGGGGTCGAATGTGAGGGGCAGTTTGATAGGCTCTTGACGTGTCCAGGGTTATCCCATTACCACTTAAGAGGGTTGCTGAAAGGCAGCAAATCTCGCCCACTTGTTTGTTATCCTTTCTCACCCTTTTGTATCATGAGAGGTTTTATTGTTCACCTTATTTCTCGTGGTGGAAAATAATTCATCTTTTCCAGTTGCGGTTCAAAATGGATTTTTTTTTTTTTTGGTCATATGGGTGATGGCGATAAGAACTGAGGAGCACAAATTTAACAATGCATCATGAAATTTACAGATGAAGTTGTACTTTTAGATGAAACAGCGTATATTACAAACTTATTTTGCTGTTGCACGATGTTGAACATGAATAGAGGTTTCCTTTATTCCCCTAACCCCTGAACATAAACCATCCCACCTACATGAACACATGACTTGAGGTTTGGAAAAATAAGTTCTGTCTGATTATCACTTGTGTCTGTGTGTGTACATTTGTGTATTTTCCTTACTTGCAATAATGAATGAAATAAGCTGTTATCGCCAAGGAATTTGTAGCTTTGTGAGTAATTACAGTTTTTGTTCTAGCCTCCATAGGCCCGGCATTGATCTCCAGGAAGAGGGTGGTCGATACACATGGGGGCAGGGGCATTTGATAGCTACATGGGAGAAAAATGACGTTGGTCCAGGCGGGGAGGTTTGTTATAGAGCGATAAGGCTAGCTAAAGGTAGGGAAACAAAGACTGCGTCTGCGTTCCTTGACTTTGATACCAGTCTTCATTCTGAAAAGTGACTGTTTCTGCAACTATTTTGGGCTGTTGTTTTGGATTAGTATGTGGCTTAAACTGGGCCCAGTAAAAGAAATCAATGTCAAAATATTGAGACACCTATTACTGTAAATTAATAATTCATTGATGTAATGACACATTGTCTGAAATGATATGACTGGATTACAAAGCAGATGTTTCAGAGTCTCTGCCTTTCTGTTTTCATCTTTTCAAAACAGCTTAGAGCAAACGTTCAACTGACTGAAACTTATCTGATCTGCTATGAGCTGTAGACCACTGGATCTATACATTGACCCATGCAGGTTTGAGTTACATCGTCCCAGTGCTGGCTGTTTTTTACACCACTGATACAGAACATCTTTTCTCAGTGTCGCTCTCCAGTCTCACAGACTTCAAATGCAGCGTGTGCAATACATGTAAACCTGTTGGAGATCATCATTATGTATTTATATTAAATAAATAAATAAAATCTTGAATGTTTAACACAGCATGAGGAAATGAACAATGCAAATTTTCCCTTGTCACTTTGGATTAACCATTACATGACTGGGTTCTGACTTTTCTCAGCCAGTACGGTAGATTAAAGCTGATTCTAACTATGTTTCTGTCAGGATTTCTTTGCTAAACTGTATGAATAAAACATTGTATTTTTTCTTTTAGTTTTCTCTCTTTTTTTTAATAATTTCTTTCTAGCGAACAGAACCATCACGTAGAGACAACTTCCAAAGGTGTAAAGAACTTACTCATATATTGGACTTATTGTACATGCATAAATTTCATGCGACGTTACACTTCTACTATACTATTCAGAGGGAAACATTGTTCTATATTTCACATCTATAGTCACTGTACACTGCAGACAGATTAAGATGTTAAACTTATATAAATATGACGCACTGTTATAGATTAAACCACCTAATAAAACAGAATTTGTGATCGTGGCTCCACCGCGACCAACTACAGCAGCAAAATGCTACTTAAACATTACACAGCAGCCATTTTTCTGAATTATGAGTTATTGTACTTTTGAATATTTAAGAGCAGTTTGTCAAAACTATGTGCTTTTACATAAATTAAATTTTCAATGCAGGACTTTTACCTGTTGCAGAGTAATGTTATATTGCAGTATTGTTCCTTTTACTTAGTGTGTAGCATGTAAGCAAGTCGTCAGTCACTTTAAGTTGTGATTTATAACAAAGACACTATCTCTATTGCACTGTGACATTATTTTGAGCGATATAGGTATTAAAGTCATTAAGTCAGATCAGGTGGTGGCCTGCTCAGGTGAGGTTTCTAAAATGAGACAAGTTGTCGTACTGTCCATGTGGCCCACAGTTATCGCACCTAAAGAACAATGTCCAGAGCGATTCCTCTGTTTGAAAGACACATGCCGTGTGCAAGTCCCTCAAGAGGTCAGCTTTCACTTCTTAAAATTGGCCTGCGTTGAAAATCCTCAGGTCTGCTATCTCCTTGGATGCTCCAGTGTGACTGCGCAGAGGACATTTACAACAAAAAAGAAAATGGCCTTATTCCCTCTCTTATCTCATCCTCTCAGAGTAACACAAAGTTGACATTAATAGAAAATAAAAAGGAAAAAGTCTCGAAACAAAGTTGAAGCCTTTGGTTACGTTTCAGAGCACAGGGCAATTTAAGAGCCTGAAATGTGGAATTAGAGAGGATTTGATGCGTTTCAAATTGAACGGAGGGGGACACCGTCAGTGGCGTTTGTACCTTCAGGCATTATTTAAGTAATGTCTTGTGGCACGTTTGAGGCATTGGAGGCAAGGGCATAGAAATGAGGGATTTATGCAGACGCCACTGCAGTTTTATCTCTCTTCTTCAGTCTGAGTGCACGCTCCGCTGAGTAAAAAAACAAGCAGACATACAAGTAGATTCAGATCATACAGAGTATGTGTTTGAGCTATCTGGATATTCACTTTAAACATCTAAATCAAGCTGTTCTCAACGGACCTCATCCACTCCTTATCGAAACACAGGCAGTGCCAGATAACTTGATTTGCTTAAGGAACGGAGGAGATATTAACAGCACTTGACTACGGCAGTGGCCCCTTCTGTTGTTCGTATTAAACCTATCCAGCACTTCATTATACCTTCACTCTCTGGAGAGTCTCTGCGTACAGTCTCTCTTTATCTCCTCTTTTCTCCTGTGTTTTCCTCCTTCCTTCCCTTTCTCTCTCTACCTCATGATACAAGCATCCTAGTAGCAGACAAGAGCATCATCAACATGCGCGGTGTGCCGGTGTCATGCAGATAGCCTCTGTGTTAGTAATGGAGGGAACAGCGATCGATAGTGAGCAGGAGATGGCTGCAGCTGAGGAGCCTCTGTTTGGCTAGCCCTAATCCTGATGAGTAATGTTGCTGTCATAATAGCAGCTGGATAATTTAACGCTGACACTTAACTTTGTGATGAATGGCCTGTCGCTGACATGGGGCCCGAGTCAAGCGGCCCGTCACAAGTTTTGAAATATTAATTTCATTCCAAATTCAGAGACTGTGTGGTGGAACGGACATTAGGAAAGTCTGGAATGATCAGCCAAAGCAATCAAGGATGAAGAAGGACTCTGTTGTTGTTTTCTTTGGATCCTGGACATTTCAGTGAATGTAATGAGAGCATCAAAAATCCTCCACTCAAGTTAGAAACCAGACCATTTGTGGGGAAATGTTTTTGACGTGCTTATAGTTATTAGGGAGGGTGAACGTGGCTGTTTAAGGCTACAAAAAATGTATTTCAAAGTCAGTTATAAGGTA
Organism: Pterois miles; assembly: GCA_947000775.1. Classification (NCBI taxonomy): domain Eukaryota; kingdom Metazoa; phylum Chordata; class Actinopteri; order Perciformes; family Scorpaenidae; genus Pterois; species Pterois miles. The sequence continues at coordinate 16,880,143 of CAMQGK010000327.1, forward strand.
TTCTTTAGTGTTTTACCCACAGATACAGTCAGCTTTAACTGGCAACGGAAAGACGTGTTGTTAAGTGATGTCATTTTATTTTTATTTTCATCAGAACTTTATGTAAAAGGCCTCCCTGGGGTTGTCTTAGCCAACGCCATCAAAATGCTTCCTTCGATAATGTCAAAAGAAATTTGCCAGATCTTTAAAAATCCTACAATTTGAATGTGCAAGCTGTCCTTGATAACTTTCTCCTTTCTTTTTATCCTTAAGGCGGCAGAAAACTACCATGTAATACAATTTTGATGTTTAATATGCACATTAAGGATTCAGAGCGAGGCACCTTCTATCGTTTCTGCATTCAAATGCACAGAACCTTACAGTGTGGAGGTATATTGCTCCATTGCACACAGGCCTGTAGCACTGTGGCCCTTTAAGATGCACTCACATCTGCGTAAGTATAATTTGGCTCACCTTTGGAGAATAAGGACACTTGTACTGTATAAACCCCAGGCTCCAGCTATGACCACTTTGTAGTCCACCTCAATTGTTCAAGTTTCCCATGTTTTACTCACCTTTTCCGTGGGCGTTATTAAACACAACTACAGGTTTGGTGTTCAGGCTTCTGGCTGGAGGCTGCAGGCAGGGGTCAAACATCATCTATTCACCTGCCAACCATGGCCAACCTGGGGAGAGAAGTCACAAGATGGCGAGCACGCAGTTTAATCTCTCACTATAAAATTGCCAGTGTTCCCTGTCATAAGAGTGTAGCTAGGTTTAGCAAAGGCAGTGGTACAACAAGCGACAAGGGCCTCATCTGTGTACTACAGCTGATCTATTTGCATGTTGTAGTAATATCCCCCAAAGCTAGCTGCATCACACATGCTCACAAACACACAAAAGCTATATTAAAATCCATATTAAATTGTAATGTAAAGGTGCTCTATATGAGCATGAAACTATTTGCTGTGTAATGATATAGTGGAGTAATGCCTACCTGAGCAGAGTAATGTCTCTCTTCCTCTGTGTGGGTTGAAATCTGAGCTTCTCCTTGCTTTGTTGATGTCGCCAGGCTGGTCTTGTGGGTTTTTAGTGCGTTTGGTCATGAGAGCCCCACTGACAAGCTCATGGCCACCAATCTATCACTGTGCTCATACGGCGGTTAGGGCTAATAACACCGTTGGCCAGGACGGTACATCGCGGAAGTGTACTATCCTCCGGTTAGCACTGTTAGCTTTGCCACCAGTGTTGCAATTGTTTTCACTGTTAGCCTGTTACGAGGCATCGGCTCAGCCATCGCCATGTTGACAACCGTGAAGAGGCAACAGAAATGCTCCCAATCTTGCATTTACCATCTTTAAGTAATATTGTAAACATGGACTCAGAGCACTGTTTCCACTGTTACTTGGCTTAAAGCACTTTCTTCTTTTTTTTTTTTTTGGAAAAGCTTTCGTCAAAACAATTTATATGTGTCAGAAGTATTTTTCCTCCTATAATCTTAATTACTGTATCACATAAAGGAATTTAAATGACAAAGAAAAGTTTCCGATGAACACCAACTACACCATTTAAGAGACAATTTGTGAAGTGTTACGACTTCCTTTAGGGAAAATAGTAAAAAATGAGTCAGGCAGCTGGAGATAATGATCACTGCAGAGTTTTTTCTTTTCTCATAAAAATGCCTTTTTATGCTTTGGGAATGAATATCTCGAGGGAAACTAAATGCCATATACTGACAAAGTACACTATTTGCTTGCAATAATAATGATTGAATAACAGATACCACATTCAGTTTTGCCTCCGTACCATGGTCATTATACATAGATGAAGAGTTTTTGTAATGCTCGAAACATATTTGTGCTGTATCTTACAGTTGATTGCTCTCATAATTTTGACAAAAGAAAATGTGATAATAAAAGCATGAAATCATTTCATTGAAATGTTCCTGAAATCTTTAAGTGCTTTACCTTATTTCCAAGAACCCAACAAAGTGCCATGCCACAGGGTGATTTAAGATAGCTGTAATAATACTGCGTTCCTTTTTGTTTTTAGTTTGTCTGAAGGAATATTTTGACCCTGTATGATTTCTGTCAGTCACACTATAACAGGATGACACCCCCCCCCATCGCTTCCCACACTAACCCATTTACAGTTGATTCACATTTAGATGGTTTTGATACACAAACTGTTTGCAGGCCACACTGGGACTTTGTGTACAGAAAGTTTAAATTGATTTGATTCCTAACTCCCTTATCTATAAATGTTTAGGAACAGAGTAGTTTTTTATGATTTATTACTTCAAAGCCATAAAGTCTCTTGTTGACACAAAAGCAAAGGACTCACTTACTTCTTATCCAGCGAAGCCTATCTCTGAGGCCACCGCGGCTCGGCCCAGAGCTGCACTTCCTTGCGTGACTCAAAAAGGCATTTTGATTTTGTTGACAGAGGTTGTGGAAGGAAATAATGAAAAAGATAAAAACTCCAATTATGATTTTTTTTTTTTTTTCCCAGGCAAAGCATTGCCTCAGTATGACAGATTGTACGATAAATGACACATTTGGAAGTCAGTTGCTGTTGAAGATATGATGATTTCTTGAGCGGCAAATAAGCTAACTTGACCTTTTTTCTGAGATGCAATTGTTTGGTCCCCTGATGCAGTGTCTGTTTTCGATGCAGGAAATGATATAAAGTGATGGCGCAAAGACGTACATCTCTAGATATTTTCTTTATCTTAATATTCTAAATGCTACATTATCTCACGTTCGTCGTGCAGTCTGGTCTTTGCAGAGTTGGCATTTTCCCATGGCAAGTTGATGCAAAAACTGTCTTGTGCTCTGCTTTGGATTTGTGTACATTGTTTCTGCTGAGACCTTAACACCAATGTAGCTAAGCTGGAATGGACTAACGCAGCCATTTGACCTTGGGTGGCTTATTTGCTCCAGTGAGACAGCCTAAATATTTACCTGTCATTGTTGATGATACTCCAGGCTTCAGTGCCCTTAATGGTTTTGATGGAGAAGCAGGGCTTTGCTGCACCGGGGTGAAGGAATTGCAAAATTAAGAGCAGAGAATTGGGCTATATCTTTAGGACACTGCAGGCTTAATTCTGTGTCTTATAATACAACTGCCTTAATCTGTAAAAGACTGGAGCAAGATAGAAGAGTAGCGGGGAATTGCAATGGAAAACAATGCGTCAACTGCTGGAGTTTAACCTTGACAAGGTCTGTGCAGAGGGAGTGTAGTATGGGAAACTGCACGTGTACAGGTAGTAAACACAACTTATGCTCAGTAGGTTCTAATTATAAATATATTATAAACAGAATACAGATGCGAACTTGGGGCTGCTGGCTATAGCTGCAAATGGTTAAAGAGCTGACCTGAGGAAGTGTTGGGAGTCTTGATCCAACCTTATCACCAGACAAAAACATCAATATATAATATATATATATCAATATCTTTGCTAAATAATTTTAAATGCTTATGTTCTACAGTATCTGCATAGAGGAACTCTGACATGGTTAAGATTAGACAAATATTACAGCAATGGCAAATAGACTGTGGTTAAGGCATGTTTGGTAAAAGGTATAATCCTTCCGGTTAAGAAGTTGAACGGAGAATTACTTACTAAAATTACCTCTCTATATTATAGTTTTCATTGTAAGTGGCGGGGTCCACCATTCCTATATACGATTGAGATTGCATTTCTACAGGAAATGTTATCTTATTTATAATGCTGCCAGTCAATTAAGATATTTAATCCTAATTATTTGCATGATTGTACATAATTGGTTGCAATTACTCTGAAATTAATCACATTTTTCATCTGTTCATACCTTAAGCTACCTTACGTTATTTGTCAGGTATTAAATCCAGCATGGGAGTGGGCAAATATGCTTGCTTTATGCAAACGTATGCATATATTTATTATTGGAAATCAATTAACAACACAAAACAATGGTAAATATTGTCTGGAAACCCTCACAGGTAGTGCATTTGTATAAAAAAATATACACAGATCATAACATGGAAAACTGAAGCCCAACAGGCAACAATGGCTGTCAGCGTGCTTCACTCGCATATCTTGAAAATGGCCATGCTAGTTTTTCCTCCCCAAAATTTAGTGCAAGTTTGGAGCATTATTTAGCCTCCCTCGCATCAAGCTAGTGAATCATGGTTGGTACCAGTAGATTTCTTAGGTCGTCATATAATTTCACTCTAGCTTTAAAATTGAGCCCACTACAGCATAACAACTGCAAGAGCTGTAACTTACTACGAATGCAAAGCAAACATTTCCTGTGGCTGATACTTCACATTCAAGCATTCAACTGGCCAAATACGAGGTGTCTTTTATTGGGAAGCAGTCACTGAAAGCCCCAATGAGCTGTTAGATAAAGAGCTGTAAGCAACTTTACTGTGCTTTGCTGCAACGTTGAAAACTAAAGTGAGATTTAGTTTCCACTTACTAATGACCGACTTCATCATTGAAAATTGTTTGGCTATGCTGTAATGATACACCAGTTGCTCTTTTGTGATATTTTTTTCAATCCAGTGGCTTTTGTAGTATTAAACCACACTTGCTGTAATCACAGGTGTCGCCGAATAAACCAGGGCTGAAATCTTATGACTTTAAGGTAAGGCAAAGATCACGGCTATAGTAATAAAAAGGTGGTTGCCGGTCTTTGTCAGGATATGACCTCTGGTGTCTTGCATGAAAGTCACGCTACACTTCCAAACACCGACCCTACATCCACGCTCTTACTTCTCGCCTCGTTACTTAAAGGGCACACTGCTTCCCGCATTGGTGCTGAACATTGCCATTAGATGTAAATTGCGAAGGGGAGGATAATCCAATATTGGCTTAATTCCTTGGGATACTAGGCTGCATGATCTGTCGTGAAATGCCAGCAGGTGCCTAACAGCAGGTAGCCAAAATGGAAAAGCAACGGTCCTCAGGTCCCACCTAGCCTCCTCCTCCTCCTCCTGCTCTTCCTCCACACTCAGTGGGCTCTGAAGTCTCCTGCTTTCAGTCTCATAGCCACGCACCGGAGGGATTGCTGATCCCCATTTCAGATAATGGCCCTCAATCTCTTATCGTTTACAGCTGTCCACCAGTAAACAACAAAACGAAACAAAACAAAAAATGATAGAAATAGATGAAAGGGGGGAGGAAAGTTGAAGGGACAAAGTCCTTTACTCCCGTCGAGGTTCCACTCCCTCGACACCATTGTTGGCCTCCTTGTGATGATAGCCATCAAAATCATAACTGTTTACACTGCTGTCACTTCCCTTATCCTCACACCGCAAGTTTTCAATTTCCAGATTGATTTGTTTCACGGGCATTTATCTTTTTCAACAAAGGAGGAGGGAGAAAGCTCCAGCTTTTTTCATTAAACTTTTGATTGCTCCTCAAGCTAAAGCTGCTTCCTCTGGAAGGCAGCAAGACAGAAAGGTGAGGACTGAACTGCCCTTCCACAGCTATTACTACAACATGTTATGCAGAATTGGCCACCATGGTCCTCATCCAGATGCACAGCACAACATGGACCATTCAGTGTACCATCTGGCTAATATAATAAGGTAAAGTAATGCATTTTTAACCCTCCCTAATTGGCTAAGTCATTTCATTATTATAAATATTAGGTATCTGTAATGGGGAACACTAATTCCTTTGACTAGACTAAAGATTCCCGCCTTCAAATAAGCATGCTAATCTAATTAGAAAGCTAGCAGAGCTGAACGACTACATTTTCTCATACTTAGCAGTGGAGAGCCGGGGCTTTGTGGAGCAGATGTGCTGTGAAATTAATTTCCTCTGGTGTAACCGGAGACGCTCTTCTCACCGTCTCTGTTATGAAATTTCCATTTCACAGATGATAACCTATTATCACTTTATTCAAGGGAAACATGTTAATGGCCAGGAGGAGGATTGAATTATTCATATTTGCTCATTTCTATTCTGCGGCGCGGCCCTGCTCTTTTCATGCACTGAGAGAGGGCTAATGTAAACATGACCAGAATCCTTGTAAATTGGCTTGTAGAGGAGGCTGTTAGCATAGTGCCTGGGGACTGATGCTAGACGGGGATAACAGCTGATATCTGTAAAGTACAGGCTGTGCATGTGCGTGTGTCTAAGTGCATGTGTGTGGGTAAGAACAAGAGAAAAAGAGTGTGTGTGCGGAAGAGAGTGAGTGAATGAATGAGTGAGGGTGTGCACGTGTGGACGTGTGTGTGTCAACAGTGTAACAGGGATGCTACCAGCTGGTAATGGGAGCTGATTGAACCAGGAAGCAGTTAACTACACTGCTAAGTTGCAGTGGCTGCATGCATATCCAAGGAATCTGGTTCTGATCTGGATATCAACGTCTATATCAGACACATGTTACATGTCCCATTTTTATAGCTTCTGTTAACAGATGATGGTCACAAAATGACAGTTTGTATATCAATAACTCATTCCATCTTGATGAATTGAGGTAAATACGGGCTGCATTTAACAAAAGCAAAACTATATCAAAACATCTGTTGGAAACTCTCACACATCTCGTGCAGTGTATCTAAGTCTCATTTATCCAGTCATATGCTCAGTACTTCCCAAACCAATACATCTTTGCTAAAACTTTACTATTTAAAACACTTCCGCATAAACAATCCCACCACGTGCGATTGCAGGATCAGACCTTTTGGGGGGCTTAGCCCCTAATGACACATATAAAGTGGTTTGGGGTTCCCCCCCCAGGAAATCTGGAGAATCAAACATTTCATTTCTTGCAATCAGATGATTTTTATGCACCAATTTCTGCCTTTTTTGAATCAAGTTATGGTGCAAATGTCTTCAGTTATGTAGAGGAAAACACAAAATTCAGACGCCAGGTGATAATTCAGAATATCCCGGCAATCACACAGGGCTCGGGGGTTTGATAATTATTTTTTCAGGGTGCTGAAATGAAACCAAAAATCACCACTGCAAGCTTCACATCTTCGTGAGTCTGTATTTTGAATAGTAAAGTTTTAGCAAAGATGCATGTGTTTGGAAAGTGCTGAGCATACGACTGGATAAATGAGACTTGGATTATACTACACAAGGTGAGTTTGTAAACAGATATTTTGAAATAGTCTTGCCATTGTTAAATGTGGCCCCCATTTACTTCAATTCATCAAGACTTTACTCCATTCTTTGGTTCTCCATTCACCATGGAGGCATGTGAGAAAAACAGTTTTCTTCAAGAATTCAAGGCAACTTATGGTGAATAATTTATATACAAATGGTCATTTTGTGGGTGAAAACGCAATATTGTCCAAAAAGGCCACCTCAGCGCTCTTCAGATGTGTTACATTAAGTTTTACTGAGGGAGAAATGTTTCCGACAGCAGCATCACAGGAAGGTATCTTATTTATTTTCCTTAGATGGTGTTGGTTGGCTCAAAGTGCTTCAGTATGGCAGGACAGGAAGGAGCTCATTCACAAATAATGAGGCGTCCTGTCCCAATGACGTAGCTGCTGTTCATTCACTTTAATAGGTCTGACCCCTATAGGAGTGTTTTGTGTGCTTGCATGTGCTGTAAACACATAGGTACAGTAAGCCTAATGTGTATTTATGTGTTGATGTATTTCCGTTTCCTTGAAATCTAAAGTAAAAACGTGGTTACGTTTTCTTTGACGACTGGTTTGTCATACGAAGTATTATATGAGCTCAAAAATGTTTTAGGAGGAGCAATGGTGACTAGGTTTTCTTACACAGGCGTCACTGTACAAAACATTTGTCTTTCCGACATACAATTAGTAGTGCTCTACATCCAGAGAAGGCACATTTGCAGTCAAGTTACTTTGCTTCTATATCTGGTAAGAAAATAATCTTGCTGCAAATATACCATGCACAACAGTTTATAAATAGGTCAAAGATAAAAATACTTGTCTCCTGTCGTCTACACCTACAGCAAGTACATCCCTTCGTCAGTTATATCAAGACACAAAACATGTATTTTGTTGAAAGAAAGAAAAAGAACTCCTGTAATTAAGAAGTTTACAACTATGTCTGTCAAAGGCAGAGTGATGGTGTCTGTCTGAACCAAACATTTGGCAAAGCATTCAGTCTGCCTTTCAGCCCAGACTATTTTATGAGAGAAATTAAGGGCAGAAAGAGACATGAGCCGCATGTCTCCCAGAACTTGAATTGACGTCTGTTCTTACTTTTACAGCCAATAATGAGATTATATTTGAGCTGAATTGTGGCCATCCTCTTTAGCCATGATAGGAATCATTACAGATGTCTCCCATTCAAATACATCTTTCCCATGGGACCTGCTTTGAGGACATTTACATTGCCTCTGGTTTACATAATGCCTGTGGCGTCAAAAGTATTGATTATTAAATCTATGATGAATAAGCATTGCCATGAATACAAACAAATGTACATCAGCTATTCTCAAATGTCTTGTTACTGTATTTTCCAGCTGGAAATCATATTTTTTTTTAAAGTTTTTTATAATATGAGCAGTGTAATAATTAGAAAATTAAATGTTTGTTGAACGCAAAACACTTGTCTGATTGTCTGATATAAGTTTTAGATATTTGGGTTCAGATAGCAGGATAATATTCATGAGACAAACTAATATTAACATATGCAATGATCACTAGGTGGCAGTATAGTATACTATAATTGCATATATGCATATTCCTCCGTGCTGGTCCACTCTAACACTTGTCCTTCAGTCACAGAGACGTCTTTGCTGTGATGAGTGTCTGACATTTTGATGGCTTTTACCTTCATTGCAGTAAATTTTATTTCTCCCACTGGCATCATTACACACATGTAAATATTATATATAATTACTGCATTGCTAAATAAGGGAATGTTTTTCATATTATTCCCTTAACTTGCTTCATATTTTAACATATTTGAGTGTTTTAGAAACATGCCCTCAGTTTTTTCCATATCAATATATAGGTGTATTTGTTGTAAACATGTATATGTAACTACATGTAACTTTTTTTTTTATCTAAAGAATTAAGCTTTTCTTTATGTGTAGAGAAAATGTGTTGATTTCTTAAGTAAAGAAAGATATAAAACACCATTTAAAAAAGTACATTTTTCACAGGATGAAGATTGTGTCAAGATTACTGTTTGTGATTACTGTGTATTCTGGTGGACGTTGACAGCAACATGTTTGTGCCAATTCACTGACAATAAAAAATGAAAGGAAACAAAAGTAATAATTATGCACTGGATTTGAATAAATGAAATTCAAAATAAAGGAGTCAAAAACTTGTCTAATAGAGAGACTCTGACCGCAATCCTTTTTGAGGACCTCTCTATTATACTGCTGCTTAACGCAATCCATAGCAATCCAAATCCTTATCAATATCAATTTACTCATATCAATAAAGATCAGGCTCCCTTTGGATCAGTTCTCACTGGCATCTGTCTGACATTGCAGGCCCCTCATCACGCCCAGACAACTCCCCCTTCTCATGCACACACACACACACACACACACACACACACACACACACACACACACACACACACACACCCTTGACTTTGGCGTCAATAAGGCTGACCGTCTTTGTGAGAGTATCGACAGTTATCAAAAAATGCCCTTGATGTAATTTCATGCCTGTCGACACTCACGGGCCATATGCTAAGGATTATGGGATGCCTGCGTGCCGCATAAGCGTTAAGGCACTGCAGAGCTGGGGGGGCCCTGGCCTTGGTCACTTTATGGGAGCCTTTAATGGCCCTCACCGCCACTATTAGAGCCAAAATGGCCGAGTACAGCAGAGTGTCCACTGGGGGCTACCATCAACCTCAGCTAGGGAGTCCCGCCCTTCCCACGTGTGACACTAACATTGTGTTAATGCATCCGCAGCGTCACAGCATATGTCGAGTCTCTGTACTTGAGGCTTTAATGTCATAAGACTCTCATTTACATTTTCAGTGGTATTCACAAAAGCACAGTGAAGCAGAGGGCAGTGAGCAGGTAGCGAGTGCTCTGCTGAGGGTGTTTTAGTTTCTCTCTTTCAAAGTGTCATTGAGGACGGAGATGATACAACACAAGTCTGACTATACAACAATTACTGCAGTTTTCTGCTGCCAAACAGTTTGTTGTAAAGGCCTGTGAGCTTTAGCACCGCAGCAGTAATTCAAACATCATGTGGTGAGTGGACATACAGGTTAATTTTTTTATATTTTTGGAGCTCTTTTCTACACCCAATTCATCATCACTGAAGATCTGAAGTATGATTTACAGATATTAGTAAAGAAATAAAATACATTTGTACTGCCTATTTTTTTTTAATAATATATACCTGCATTTCATTCAGTATCAATAATGAATAATTTAATGTTGTATAATAAATTAGGCCTTTTATCCTTAGGCTGCATTTTGTCACAGAGATTTAGATTTTTTCAGATAAACTGAATGTTTTAATGTTTCTTTCTGAAATGAGAAAATGATCCCATTTCTTAAGCTAGATAAAACATTTCATGAACTGCAACATCCCTGGTTTGTGTGCATCATTTTCTCCCCTCGTTTCCTGTCTTTTTATATATATATATATATATATAATATATATATATATATATGTACAATGAACAATGCATTTTCACAAAGCTAAAAACAGGGCTGTTTATGAGAAGGTGACATTTTGGAGATACATGACTTTCACAGGTAAGCGCTGGTGAACAAATCATGACATTCCTGCCCTGATTTGAGAGCAAATTTTGAATACAAACACTCAGTTTCAAGATCTACACAAGTAGGCACTTCATTTATCATAAATCCCTTAATTTACAGTGCTTGCTGGCACATGGGATGTTTCATTTTCTCTTTAATAACAGTTACGATGTTACACATGCTGCATCGAGTATCCACAGGCTCTATCAGCTCCAAAAGACATGATGCATTTGGCAGCAATGTATGCGTTTTACAGCACAAACTAAACACTTTTGCAGTGATTTTTGTATGTTTGCATCCTTTTGTTACCTCGAATTTAATCACCTCTACCCCCCTCCTTTTGCACTGCTTTGTTTTTCTGCTGCCGATGGTAGCTGAAGCGCCTTAGCTGTTTTGTAAGCATGTGCACATCCTGATCTCTCATAATATTAGTTAAAATCAATGTGCTGCTTTTTTAATTATTGCTCATGGTACAAAGCGGGGAAGGCTCATTTAAGGGGGGATCGATATGGGAGAGCGATTGGTAGATGGTGGAGCTGTACATCAGGCGGCTTGATGTGAAAATCATTGGGGCCTGTGCAGGCTGTGGCTTGCGCTGATCATCCTGGTTAGCCCCCCAGCTGGCTGCAGGGCCTGGGTAATGGGTGAACCCTCCGTGAACCAGCATCCTTAGCCTCCACAACACCCCTCAGAGAAGCTCACAGTCTCACACCGCCCCAGCCGCTATACGCCGGCCAGGAATAACACATCATAAACTCTATTACAAATGGGATCAAAAAAGTAAGGCAGAAAATCCAAGTGCATTTCTCATTCTCCACTCTTCATCTCCCCATTGATTATCTGTGCCTGGGATTATTCTCTTTTTATTTGGTCCTGTTCCCTCACTTGTGCTACTCTTTTCCCCATCCCTCGATACACCAGTGCATTGTTCCTCCATGTGCACTCCTATTATCTCTGCTATCTGTCCCCTGACCACGACCAGGCCTGACTGCAGGCTTGCGCTACTCTGCTCTGTGGGCTTTAAGGAGGTTAATAACTTGGGTCTGCGGACATTATTTAAGGGTGGCCAGAGGAAATGTAACGCTCCCCTGTTTCTGTTGCTTTAGATCCACCTTTGACCCTGGAATCGTCTCTCCCTCCCCAGCCCACATGACAAACACATCCTTATAGCCACTACATCCCACTTTCTCCTGCTTTTTTCACACTAACTCTCCTCTTTCCTCAGTTTTAGTGAGGGCCAATTCAGATCTCCTTCATCATGCAGTTTGGCCCCTCTGGCGCTAAACTGATACAAATGACGTTAATCTCGGAAAGTGTGAACGGCAGCGTTTCACAGCCTCTTACTGTTATTTGTCACCATTTCTGTCTGCAAAATGGCTCCATTTTGCGCAGAGATAAAAAAAAATAAAAAGTTAAAAGCCCAAATAATTGTTTTCATCATCAGGTCACTTCGCATTTATCATGTAGTTTGTATATCAGCGTCCAGTGGATGATTTATACGGGCTCTTTTGCAACCAATAGGATACTACTATGAGGGTATCAATCCCTATAAGCACTGATCCAATGTACAATCAGCATCTGGGAAAGCTGGGTTGCACATTCAATGTTCCCAAACGGACAAAAAGGGAAAAAAAAGAATCTCCCTTTTCCTCATTTCCTACCTCTAGCCATTTGAAATAAGGTTACAAAACAGCAACTTGAAGTACAACTATTTAAAAACCTCATGTTATAACAGAAATGGAAGATGTATGACTAATATTCTTTGCTCTAATGTGTATTTTCTTTTCTTCCTGTGGCAGAAAATGAATTAATTTACTAGCAACTGTTAAAAAAAACACATTAGTAAGGCTTAAAATGCATTTTGACAGGCACTTCTGTAATAACTTAAATCAAATGCCCATATTTTGACAAGCAACCAGTACATAATATGTCCAATTACAATTTAATACTGGTTAGACACAGTGACCCTTCCCTCTATATCACATTGTGAAACACTAATGTAATGGTTGTTTCTCATTTGGCCGGTCTTTTTCAGATGATCGTTATATATCATCTGCATCATTCACATGCTTACATACACGCAGCGCTCATTCACTCACACTAAAGGGAAATGGTTATTCAGAGCATCAATCATTCATCCATAAGAGCAGTTCATTTACTAATTAAAATCTGTAAAAAGAGCCAAATTGACTAAGCACTAAATTCTTAATCACAAGTTTTGACCAGCGACTGACAATAAAATCTATGGCGACATATCAATCAGGCACATGCAAATAGATTTTATGAACCAGCCCTTTTTTTGCGTGATCACCAAGGTTTTTTCATTTTGCCTTTAATTCCCCCTCATAGCACAATGTATTGAATCATTCAGATTGTGTAGCGGATGACTCCCTGCATCTCTTCCTCCCGTGATAACAAAGCACATCAGTTAAATAAAAAAAAGTTCAGATCTGAGCAGGTATCAATAAATTACTTGCATGCTCAATTTTCCTTGCTTGTCAGTGTTGATGCCTGTCAGTTTTCAAAAGGTCTATGTGCTTTATTCTAATGAAAGAGGCGGAGGGCACTCCACCTTTTCATTTGGCTGAAAATGCGCTGTTCAGCCAGATTTAAGATGAAATGATGCCTTTGGTTATGGATGGTGATTAATGTCAAGGACGTCAGAGTTCATCTAAATATAGATGATGTGCATCTTCCTTCAGCGATGCTGAGGCTGCTCCATGTAGAGATCACACATAGATAAACAGCACCCCAGTGCCAGTAATAACATGGAAGACGTAATACAAACTTGAAGTATCTGGCCTGATAGGGACTGATAAGAGGCACAAGATTAACAGTGCCTTACAAAGGCAAAGAGCAGTAACTACAGCAACAGTGACGTTTAAAGGCTCTTAGCCAAACTTATACAGAAACATATAAGTTGTAAATCATGGGCTAAGTATTTATTATTGTTACAGACTTTACATAAAATCCTAAAAAGACAGTTAGGCCTAGTTACTGAACTTTAAGTATGGGCAATCTTTTTTTTTTTTTCAGCATTTTTTATTTATTATTTACAATATTGTTATATATGTTATGTATTTGTTCAGATTTCTTATATTTATAATTTCTTATTTATTTACTTACCTGTGTACTTTATTATTTATTTTTATTATTTATTTTTATTTATTTTTCCTGTACATTCATGTTACATACTATTTTATTTTATTATATTTATTTATGCGTTTATATATAAGAGCAACTGTAACATCCCAACTTGCTCCCAGGGATAAATGAAGTATTTCTGATTCTGAAATGTTAATACTAATAAATATGATAGATCTGGTAGATCCTTTATGCAAACGTACCAATACAACAATGTAAAAATATACTCCATCACAAGTAAAAGTTCTGCATTTAAAATCATTCCTCAGAAGATTTATATGCTAAATGTACTTCAAGTTTTAAAAAAGAATGAAAGTACAACATAGTTCGTTTCTCTATGGTCTTGTTTTAGTTAAATATTCAAGAGTTTTACCTCTGCGGGCTTCAAACTGTTGTTAAATGACACCATCTGTGAAGTTTGGAGAGGAAATGTCTCTTTGTTTTTTTATTTTGTTTTTTTTTTTTAAGTATGGGCAATCAAAAGAAACTAGTTTCATTGTCATCTTTCTTGTCCATTTGAACTAATGAGTTATAAATAAATTAAAGGTTCAGTGTGTAGGATGTGGCAGCACCTAGCAGTGAGATTGCTGAAACTTGTGTGCTAAGCATGTGGGAGAACTAGGCTGCTGCGATAATGTAAAAATGTGAATGGCTCTATCTAGAGCCAGTGTTTGGTTTGTCCATTCTGGGCTACTGTAGAAACATGGTGGCTCCGTGAAGAGGACCCAATCCTTATCCAGACAAGGTGCTCCAGGGATTACATATTTTTGTAGACCAGCCAGGTAGTTAACATTGCCCTGTTTCCCTCAACAAAAACTCAGTGGGATTTTTCCATTGGGTTGTGGATTATTGCAGAAAATAAAATCTGTTGCAAATGCACGTTTATGATACTTACATGTTTGTTCAGTGAGATAATCTACACAAATGAACACCACTTTTATGATTTTAAAGTGTAACTACAATCGGCAGAAGTGAAAAGCTAACATTAGGCTATAAACAAACTGCAACACAGTGACATGAGTGTGAGCATCCACAGCGATGCTGTAAAGGAAGACAAGCTGGTGTGATGATGTGAAGTAGTCTCATTTAGCCACTTCTTAGCGACCATATTTTTAAAGACACGTGAAAGCTTCAAACTTCATGTGTGGGATATTCACAGATGCATTTTATTTCTGACAACAAAATCTTGAAAACTCTTCAGCTTAAGCTAGACTCAGACCTTATTTAAGAAGAAGAAGAAAAACTACCTTTATTAGTCCCACAGTGGGGGAAAATAAATTTAAACTTTTTTTAAATTATAAATGGTACATGCACACAAAAAAAAAAAAAAATAAAGAAAAGGAGAGAAGTGAGGGGGGGGGGGGGGGCCCCGAGAAGGGCCCCGGGGGGGGGGGGGGGGGGGGTGGGGCCCGGGGGGCCGGGCGGGGGGGGCAAGGGGGAAAGGGGCCCCCCCCCCCCCACCAAATACCACTCATTGTTTGTGGCGGGCGGGGAAAGGGGCGGGCGCCCCCCCCCCCCCCCACCCCCCCCCCCACAGACGAAGCCCCCCCCCCCCCCATTTCAGGCATCTAACTAAAATTCAAAAAAACTCGTTGACTTCAAGATGAGGGAACCAGAAGTGTTAAAATGCTCAGGACTCATGCAGCTCGATAAACAGCTCATTCTGAGCTAACAAAACCACAACAGTTCTTATTTTCAGGCGATTATGCACTAAAGAAAACATACTTATTAATATTATAATCCATTCTGGCCAATTTCTCCCCCCTTTAATATTCAGATAGATAACATTATAATATGTGACTTAAAGCTAAAGTAAAGTAAATTCTACAAGAGTCAGAGGCTGCAGAGACGACAGTTTCTGCTACTCTGCTAACAAAGGCCGATTACACTTTAGCAGGACTACCTTATTTAATGTTTTGTCTCTTTTATGACTAGATGCAGCTACATTTATGCGGTATAACAAACCCAATTATAAGGATATTCAAGCAACAAAATTGACTTTTCAATCACAGTAAAATATTTTCTGTTTGCAGATTTTACATTCTAGTCCTCCCTCCTTTAGTAGTCAATAACACTACCAGTCAAATTGCGATACCCAATTCAATACCACGGTAAAAACAAAAGTAAAACAACGTTTGCATACTGTTTTTTGTTAAGAAGATTAGCAGGTCGTAATTCCCTCTCTATTATCTATTATATATTACTGTGAGAAAAATCTTCAAACAACTGGATTTATTCAAGTTTCTTGTCAAAAACTACATTTTACAAGATACATTTGAACACATCATGATAACTTACCTACATAATTTACCTTCGCCCAGTGGTCATTTTTACTGAATAGAGCCTCAACGCATCACGTATATGGCACCTCCCATGTTGAAATCAGCAGGACGAGAGCTAGTTAATGTTAGTTGTTAGCAGCCGGTAAACAGAACGTTAACTAGCTCTTGTCCTGTTGATTTCAACACAAATTTGTTGTTTGCAATGTATTATCAGGGAAAAAATAAGGTGGTCGATAGTATGCTTAATGTGTCCTAAACACATTTTCTATCGTCCCTGAGTGACGGGGTGACTGATGGCAGCTATAGATTTATCTGTCTTTATCTTATGGGTAAAAACTTAATCTGTAAACTAGGCAGTATGTAGGCTATAGCTGCTCAATACATTTAAAGAGTAGAAAGTCAACTATTTCCCTCTAATGTAGTGGGGTAGATGTATAAAGAAAAAAATGCAAGTAGCTAAGTAAAATACCTCAAACTATTACTTGAGTAAATGTATTTAGTTACTTTCCACAACAGATGTAAAACAAAACAAACCTAAACCTGGAACTACTTCAATATTTAACAAGTAAGAAATGACATTTCCGCCTGTCCATGTCAGCTGAATTCTGACAAAATAATGCGATTTATCGTATACACATTACATTAAATGTACTGACATTGTTGAAAGAATGAAACTACAAGCGTAGGTTCTGCAGCAGTGGTATTTTTTATGATGTATCTAAACAAACATTGCATGTTGCCACTATATCATCCTGTTACTACCTCCCTCCCCTGCAGAAAACACAGTGAAAACCCCAGATCCACAGCTGCTTTCATCGAGATTGAGTCAAGTTTCTCTTTGATGGGAGAATGTAAATGTGTCATTTATACCTGTCTTGTCTTTTATCATGATAAAGCAGTTCATACTCTGGGAAAAGGGAAAGGAGAAACGCAAGCAGTAGCTTCATTCATCGCCTGTCCTGTTTCATTCACATGCTTGTGATTCTCTATCATGCTCCTCTCAGCAGCCGTCAAGAGGCCAGCTTGCATTGAAACAAATCTCTCATATTCTGCTTTTTGATTTCATTCTTTCTCCCTGTCGTCTCTCCTATTAGCTTATTCATTCTTCACATGTGACTGCCAGCCTGTTAAGGTCATATTAAACCAAAGCAATCCACTTTAAATGGTTATCTACGACGCGCATTAAAAAGCTCTTTGCTGCCCTTTAAATATTGTGATTGGGTTATAGGGGGGTCGCTGTTTCGGAGCGCTGATCGCTCTCCCAGGAGCCTGCTTCAGAATATAAATTGAGTAATATTATAAAGGCGGGCACTCCAGAAGGACTGGGTAATGAATAGGATTCATGATCTGAGGAGGAACAGGAGGTCATGCAATGAAGTGAAATACTCTAATAACTCCAATCCAAACCCACTCAGATGATGATACATTAACTGAGAGACCCTTGTATTTCTGTTTTTTTCTCTCTTGCATCGGACTATATGAGCATTACATCTATTCCAAAGCACTTGCTGTGTGAAAAAAAGAAAAAAAAAAAGCAGATCCGGGTGGTAATGGTTGTTTAAAGTTCTCATTTTGACTTTATGTCAAGGCCACCTACGACGGTGGTAGAGGGGTCAGATCAAATCTCTGCAAATCTTGTAATCTTCTGGGAAGAAATTAATAAAAAAAAAAGAAACAGATTTGTATTGTATTACTCATGCAATTTCATGATCTTCTGCAAATGTCTCAAGAAATGTACCCAGCAGATCAGACAACAGATTACTTCCACTGGAGGCCTAAATACGACATATTACGATTTTAATCCCTCTGCGATTATGATTTTTTTTTTCTGCAAGGAATTACATTCATCATCTTACATAGTAAGCTGTGTTTATTTGAGGTGGCCCATAGACAGTTTTGCATGTGATCCCTTCAGATCAAGACAAATCTGGTAGATGCTATCATTGGCCTTATGCCGCTTTGTGTCTGACCTATCTCGCTTGTACCTGAGGATGACTGATTACATGTTAAGTAACTGTGCCCAACTGGGATTAACATTAAAGCTTTGCTCTTAAGTCATAACTTATCAGAACGATTGCGGCAATACTCAGTGGCTCAAAATGTTATTTCCTTACATATAACATCTATATTTTGATCCTCAAAGGCGGCAATAGTAAGTTGTGATATTCTGATTTTTTTAAGTTTCAATCGAAGAGCTGCAGAGCCCCCTGCAGACTGGCAAACATTTACTGTTATATCATGCTTTAATAGAAGCCAGTGGGCTTTCTCTCTGTCAGTGGATCTTGATGGAGTGTATAGGAGCGCTGGAATGAGTCGGGCTTCTTGCAATCAGGCACAGGGAAAATGGTTAATTCCACTTGTGATGACACCGGCTCGGCAAGCACAACAGTTTTCAAGTGCTGACACTGACCAGTAATGACTGAGCGAATGGATAGAGAATAGAGAAGGTGTGTGTGTGTATGTGGAGGGGGGATGGACAGAGAAGGGCTAAGAAAGCATAGAGGAGTCAGTAAAAGAGACACTAGTAAAGTATGAGAGAGAGAGAAAGAGGAGTAAGAGAGACACAGCTGCTTCTGCACAATCTCTTTTCAGCATCTACAGTCCCAGGCCAAAATGCCATTAATACAAGTGTCAGAGGAGTGAGTGGAATCAAGGCACAGCACGATGGCTTTGAGTGGCTTGAGAAGAAAATGCCCAGGTTCCTTTGGGGGACGGGCCTGTCCGAGACGGCCGTCCATTCTTCTGGCCCCTTTTGTGGCGCTGCCTCTCTGTCCGTCCTCTCCCTTTTATTTTCGTGCGAAGATTAAATTGCACATGATCTCTAATGTCTCCGGCCCTCCGCTTGTCGTAGGTCGACGACCTCCACACGGCTCGGATAATAGATACATCCTCTGTTTGTCTTGTGGTGAAATGCTTGTCCGCCACAGTCCAGTAACCCGCCATTGTCACACAGTCTGAAGCAATTAAGTAAAATGGTGGATAAAGCCTCAGTGCGGCCTTTCAATATTTATTACATCCTCTTTGTGAAAAGAGCTATTTAGGCGCTGTATCTAAAATGATCACTAATGCAATTACAAGTGCATTTAGAATACACATTAAGGGTAATCTTCACCCCTTAGAGAAGACCCCAGTGCTCCAACAAGAGGAGATAAGAGATGAAAATTATAAAGGATGTCACATATCTGTGAATAACAAAGAATACATCTCACATTTGAGGCACAAATGCATGTAAAGGCTAGTTTGGAACAGCGTTTCTTCTTATCTTTAAAGTGGTAATCTGTGCAATACATGATTATTTGTTTAATTTTCACATTTTGGCCAAAGCTCATTATAAAAGTGTGTGCGCACCACACTTGGCTCATCACTTGTCCATCAGACAGCATGACCGTGACATCTTTTTCAGTAGACTTTGTGTTGCCGATCTTTGAGTTTTTGTACATGGCGCTTTCTTTTCTTTGTCAGCTCAGACATGCTGGCTGAAACTCTCCTGCTCCTTTTCTCTGTATTTCAAACAAATCTGAAACACAAAACATGGTCTTGATATATGTTGCAGGTCAGCTGTCAGGAAGTCAGGCTTGTGTGATGAGATAGTAAAGAGTTTGAAATGTTTAAACCTAAGCCTCATGAAAGTGGAGCTCAAAATAGGAGTGGTGATTCAAACAGGAAAATGCTCTTGTCAACATCAAGCCTTTGGTTACAACAGATGTAGTTAACTATACAGCCACAAAAAGACTTAATTAAAACCCATACGGTAGATGTGTGCTGTGTTTGTGGAAAAAAATTAACAACATTTCACGGGATAAACTTTTCCATACAACTGGACAACGCATAAGCCATGCAAAACACAAGGCTCATCACTCAGATGAGATGATGTAGCTGCCGTGAGTCTCATGTGAGAAACGCTTTCTTCACAAAAACACAAAGACAACAGTGTGGTTGGAGGTTAAAATCACAGGGATAGGAGGAAGCTGGGTTAGGGAATGAAAGCTTGTGAGCATGTAAGCAGTGAATACTGTCATCAGCCTCTCAGTAGTTCGAACTACTTGTCTCCACACATATATGTTCACACCGAAAACTCAGCAGTAGTGAAAAAGGTGAAAAGAAAAAAAAGTGCACCCAGTGACTGTAACAATATGGGGGTCAGTTTGATCTCTGGTTTAGCAGAGACTCTGCTACATGTTAGCCCGGCACTGAGGCTGCTGGCGTAGGAAGGCAGCTAGCTTCTACCAAAAAACAAGAAATGCAATGAGTCCATCCATCCATCTGCATCCGCTTATCCCGTTCGGGGTCGCGGGGGGGCTGGAACCAATCCCAGCTGGCATTGGGTGAAGGCGAGGTACATCCTGGACAGGTCGCTTGTCCATCGCAGGAAATGCAACAAGCAATTGATACAACTAAGTAACATACCTAACACCGCTGATAAGGATGCACATGTATTTGGTTTATTTTTGCACATATTTCACAACAGCTACCATAAAAGCTTTCTTGAACTGACCGTCACGATCATAGGTTGAATAATTATGGGTGTTTGAATGGTGTATAGTAAAAAGACATCATTCAACAGGAGACGGTGACTTTGAGCCAGCTAGGAGACTATTCACAAAGGCAAGGTTACATTGCAGTGCATATTCCATCATCCAGCACTGAAACATTGACTCCTGTGTGTCTGTAGCCTGGACTAAGTCTCTGAAACCTACTTCCCTCTGCGAGAACCAGTCTGCTGACAGCTTGGAGCCAGTCCCTCTGTCCCCTCTCTCTCTTTCTCTCTTCCCCTCTCTCTTAATTGACTTCCCAGTTTGATAACACATGCCTGTCTGATTGGAGCCGGGCTGTCTCGGTGATGCTCAGAGGAACGTGCCTCTTCAATAGCAGATCAATTAGTCTATTAAGATAACCGGGGACATAGGTCCTCTGCCCTGGCTCCAGTTTTGTAGTCATTGTTCTTCAAAAAATATCCAGTTTGTCACACTTGACCTGTAAGCTGTATCTGCATATACATTGCATATTAAAATATTACAATTATTAGTCTTAAATGTAGACTTTCACGTCGGTGCATCTGTAAAGGAGGCATTATCGAGATGAAATTAAGTCTTATCCAGGCTTAAGGCTCTTGTTTTACTTTTTAGTTGGTGTATACTGTATGTCTCTTATCGTGCATAAATGCTTTGTGACACAGACAGATGGCAGGTCTCTTATTATTTTGTGTGTCATCATGAGCCATGACAGGTGGCTCGAATATTCATCTAATTTTGATAATTCCACAGATTACTCCAAGCAATCTTACAGCTTCACCAAGATTCATATGTAAAAATACTTTCTTATCAGCCTAAATCACAAAGTGGGGTTAGGAACAGAGAAGAGTGTCCCTGAAGCTTCACTCAGTTTGCACAAATGTATTTCTAATGTCAGCGTGATCAATGCCATTTCCTGCTCCTTGGATACAAAGCTGCCCCTTTGCAGCAGATTATTATTAATTAGAGCTGTAAATCAATTAAAATATTTAACTGTAACTAATCGCAAATTAATCAAAATTTTTTTATCTCCTCAAAAAATATCTTAAAGGGAGAGTTTTCAAAATTGTAATACTCTTATCAACATGAGATTGGGCAAATATGCTGCTTCATGCAAATGTATGTATATATTTATTATTTGAAATCAATTAACAACACAGAACAATGACAAATATTGTTCAGAAACCCTCACCGTACTACATTTAGTGTAAAAAATATGTTCAAATCATAACATGGCAAACTGGAGCCCAACAGGCTACAACAGCTGTCAGTGTGCTGACTTGACTATGACTTGTCTAAACTGCATGTGATTATCATAAAGTGAGCAAGTTTTTTCTCGCCAAAATAAGCGTAATAGTATATAAAAGTAAGTAATAATGTATGTCTGGAGCATTATTTACACTCCTTTGTGACAAGCTAGTATGATACAGTTAGAGATATAGATTAGAGATACAGTACCATTGTCTTTACATTTTCTAGTTTCAAATGATGTCAGTATCCTCACTCTAGCTTTAAAAACCTAGAAGTCTCAAGTCGTGTTAATGCGTTAAAGAAATTAAAATGAAAATAAATTGAGATGAATTAGCATTAATCCGTTATGATCACATTAACTTTGACAGCCCTGTGTATTTAGAGTCGTAGCTAAGCCAACAAACTGTTGATACAAAGTGCAGGGTTGCTGGGTGAAGGACACCTGATAGAGGAAAAGTGAGTTTTCCTCTTCCCAGTGTTACGAGCAGAGGTTCATGCAATAACCAGGACAAACAACAGGTCAACTGACACCACATCATTACATCAGCTCCACAGATCTGGTTTCCCACCTCTGCCCATTGAGGTATATCCAGCAATTGTGTCCTTTCGTAAGCAACTTTTATAGAGGCTCACAGAAGCCTCCAAGCCCAGAGGTCAGGGGCCAATGTGCTGATGGATTATGGGGTTTCACCGTGCCTGCTGCTGCTGACAGGCTTTATTGGTTGGGAGGATGAGCTTGTAACCCTTTATATAATTATTGTATTAAGGCCAGTGTGCCCCTGCCTCGCTGGCACTTGTTCGCGGATCAATGTGGAGATAATTTCAGAAATGAATAGTTAGTATCGATCAGCTCCCCCAGTGATGGCTTATCAGCCTCTCGGACAGGTCGCTGTAGATTATTGTGCCATTGTCATTTATGGCCTCTGTCATAGCATTTGTATTTTATTTTATTTTATTTTTTTTTTTTTTTTGAAGCAGGCCTGGCTCAAACAAAGACAATTCAATTTGCAATGGATTTCGTTCTGTTTTTCTCCCCACCTCTTCTCCACCCTGTGGTACACAATAAGCAATAAATCACAATCGTTTGTGTTTTTATCTCCTTCTTTCCCCTGTTGTTCGGCTGACACCCCGGCACCGGGCTGGTCTCTGAGGACCGGGGGAGGAAGGAGGAAGAGGAGGGAGAGCGTCAGCACTTGAACTCTGGCTGAGGGATTGTGTGAGCTTTGGTTCAGACAAACCGATGACCTTCAGGCCTGGTGTTTGTAGAGGAGGGAACTTTTTGTTATTTAGTGCTCTTTAATACTGTATACTGCCAGGAGTGTGGACGTGTAGACTTGAGCATCGCTTTATGAGCTCCTTCAAGTCACTGTATGATTTTTACTTTTAAAATTCAAGTATTGACATAAAAGATATGGCTGTGGTAATGTCCAGAGCATGCAAACTAGTGCGCCGCAGCTCCGCTGTAAGAATGTTTGTGTGTTTATTCATCCAGTAGCCTCTTTGTTTGAGCAAGGCGAGCCCCCCGGTGTCATGTTTGTACTTTCCCCTCTTGCCTTCTAAACTGTGAATGACAAGATGTATCCATCAGAGGGCTAGAGCTCGATTTCAATAGCAGCTCAGGGGGAATCATTCAGAGAAATGTAATTTACTCACTATTGGTCAGTTTGACCCCCGACCTCAATCACTTGACACGGTTACCATAGAAACCATTGAAAAAAGAACAAGAAGAGAGTCAGATAGCATCATTTCAGCTGCTCATCCAATACATATAATCCAACAAACAACAACAACAACAACCAAAAAAAAACAGCCTGGGTGGCAGAAAAGGGTACAGAAAATGTATAAGCCAGAGCAAACTGGATTTACACCACACTTATGATTCAGGGGTTTGTTAGACTGAGCGGACTTGATCATTACATAATTATATCAACACTGCTATTTGTCATAACTGTCAGCCACAGTCATTTTTTTCATGCTACTGACAGATTAATTACACCCAATTATTTCAGAAGTGTTCTCATACTAATTAGTCATACAGTTACACAGCGCTAATAGCTCAGGGATCAAAGAAAACAAATGGCTATCATACATCATTTCAATTAACCAGCATGATGGATTAATTAGCACTCTGTCATTTTAATGCCCTGGGTGGTCGGCTATGATGAGGGATGATCAGAGGAGGAATTTCAGTTCAGTAATGGGTGTGAATCCAAGAACATCCATGTGTTTTATAAACAGTTGCTATTCAAAATATGAATCACATAAAAATGCTGTTGAGTTGTAAGAAACAACTCGGGTATGTGGAGCTCTTATCTCTTTCCTCTATGTCACAGTTGTTAAAATGTGTTGATTTTTTTTTTTTTTTTTTACACAGATTTATTTATTTATTTCCACAGTACAAGACAGGAAACATATGGTGAAAACTGCACCAAAGTCAAGGGGCATTTTACCACTATCATTGCTTGCTGAAACTGACACAATTAAGGCCTATTCACGCTGGGAGGAAGATGAATAAATGGCATGACAATACAACATATTCGCCTGCTAATATTATGTGTCAGTTCTTTTATTATGAAAAGTAAGAACAGAAGGAGTGGATCTGGCGTTCGCTGCCGTTGTCAGAGTTGAATGGAGTAATACAATTTGCTGTCTTACTTCAGACTATCGAGCCTCAGTGTTGCTTTATAATCCTTATAAATACAGTATACACAACATGATTGGTTGATGCCTTTCACTTTCTTAATATCATCCTGTATCTTATATATCTGCCCCCATGTGACTGATCAATATTCTCATTAGCACCTTTTCAACCAAAACAGCAGACACTGAATGAGTTTGTCCATGACAGTTTAGGTCAGCGCTGACCAACTCTTTGAGGGAGACCCTCCATCAGTCTCTGCAGCTGAACATTCATCATCAGAGGACAGGACGCAGCCGTTTTACTCTGCTTGTCAATGAGTCTGCCAGCTGGATTTTTCTGAGCTCAGGTCTTTTTACCGAAACCAGCTCAAAAACAAAAAAAAACGAATTGCCAGATGCTGCACATTTTTGATAGACATGTCTATATTTTTTCCAAACTTAACGGCCCACACAGAGGATTGAATTTAGGATCCATAGTTTTAAATCTCTCCTGCTGTACAGGGAAGCCACATCTCTTCCTTGAGCTGCCTCTCATGCCTTGTTGACCCACAGCAATTAGACAATATATGTACATTGTTGACCTTGCTAATGAAAGTTTGACATTGATTTCCAAATAGGCCATCATTGTGTTTTACTGTAGAGCCTGATGTGGCTGCTCTCATTCAGTGTTTCAGGCTGCAGGCAACAGTTTTCCACTGGTTAATCCAACTCAATATGGCAGACACACTCACTCTTCATTTAAACAAACAAAAGCAGCACATAATGATCAGCCCTGCCATTATGGCCGATTGATCTGATCTGGTCCAGGGCGCTGTGGATTTATTTTCTTTTATGCCCATATAGATGTGTGTCACAGCCTCAATATGCATCACAAGCATGTGTGTATGTGTGTGTGTGTCAGTCCCTATCCAAACAAATGGAGGCAGTTTGGGCCAGAGAGCCTGGAGCACTGCTCGTCCTTTAATTGCCATTTACATACTGGCGGAATCATTAATTTCTAATTCCCCTATTATTTGTCACCGCCCCATCCCCTCACCCCTCCCCTCTGTCTGATGCTTGTGTCAATGTCAGGGCCCGTCAGTGTCATCAGTGTCCCATAGACAGCTCTCCATCTCCTTCAGATAACTCATGTTTACCTAGTCCTTTTTTTTTTTTATGAAGGCTCAGTGCAAAGTCAGTGTTTATTCTGTTAAACATTATGGCCTGTCATGTAGTGATCAATAGGTAGGGTGAAGTCTGACCACAAATCACTGATCATCATAGCACATAGAACGACCACTACACTCTAAAGCATTAAAGCCAACTCTTCAATTTCTTTAAAAATGACCCTAATATCACATAGCCTAACTTGAATTTGAATAAACATGAATACTAGTATTTTTTAGATATTTATTTGGGATGTCACAATATACCGGTATTAACCATAACTGTGATACTTAAACATTTTAATTGATATTGTGTTAATAATACACATATGATAATAATCCAGCGCCTCTTAAGAAGAGCTTGATTTCATATTGAACAGCGCGATAAGCGAGACAAGGAGTCTGCAAACTCAACCCTGAACTAAGTCTCCCTAAAAACGGCTGGTGAAAAGCCTGTGAAATCCTGGGACTGAGGATGTAACAGCCACCTCACTACTGGTTAAAACCGATTAACGGTATTGGTTAAACGGTTAAAAAAAAATAGTTAATTAAAAAGCTGAGCAAAACTCAGAGGAGCGGCTAGTCACGTTACAGAATATAGCTGTTAAGAGAGTCAGGAAGTCTGTCTTTAGTGGAGGAGATGTAGCCTCGTAGCATTTATTCACCGACAAATAAACTGTACACACTCAGCTACAGCTACGTTCACAACTATAACGCCACCGACAGCCCCACATTCACAGCCACCACACACACACACGGTCTGTCGGAAACTCGTAAAAGTATGCGCGTGGCAAACATAGCTCAAACGCACACACTATTTGTTGGACAATCGCTAAGGTTAAGCTGGGCGACAGAGTATCGTTGCGTTGGACAGACACACAGCTGACAACCGGCCTAACTACACGATGTGGTGGTGGTGGACTTTTACTGGGGAAGTGGCTGCATGTGTACACGCAGCACCGTGGCTGCTACAGTAACTCTCCTGATGGGTGATGATCTGGGGAATCAGCTGTCTGTTGTGCTCATACATTGCAGCTGAACTGCAGCTGAACTGCACTAATCTTGTCAGTTAACGTTTAATAATCAATTAACGAGGGTTGGCTATCGGTAAAAAAAAATTCAAAATTAGCATCCCTATGATAAACCTACACAAAAATGACATTTACCAGCATAAGCCACCATGATCTGACGTGTAACATTACATTACAAACACTAAACAAAAAATAACAGTTGCTTTCTGGAACATAAAAACTTAAACAAACTACTCAGTCCAGCACTCAGGACTAGGCCGGCATTGCTAGTACTCTGAGCACCGATAGAGTATGCATCACAGCTGAGCAGATGGTGGTGTGGCAACAACAACAACAACATTCATGTGACTCAGTGGCTCAGGCCCGCTGTGTGCCTTGCTCATGCCGATTGCGCACAGGTCGCAAATTATGCCTGACTCCCACCAACATACTGCATCACTGCTACACGCCATACAAAAACTGCTACCCAGTGGAATCGCTACGAGCATTCAGGAAGAGCAACATGTTAATGATGTGTTAACATACTCTGCTAATGTTAGCTCCACAGGCTTTAACACAGAAAATTAAACATTTTAGAAACATAAACCTCCTTCCAACCTCTCCAGGTAACATGTATCACTATTACACATGCCTAAGGCACAGGCTTTAACCATCATTAGCTTGGGATCGTCAAAATCGTCCTAAAAATGAGGAAAATCTGAAACAACTGCATGAGAGTCTATGGGTTGTATAAAAGCCCTCTGGTTGGAGGTGGCCAGTGCTATGCTATGATTGGCTAGTCTGTGTTCAAGGGGCAGGATTTAGCAAAGGGTCAATTGCAGGTCTGAATGGGGAGGTGAACTTCCACCACAATTTCCACCACACCAGATAGCCTATAGGGCACACTGCAACCTGCATTCGTACACTGACTTGCAAATATGGACTCAAAGAGATAAATAAATACTGGGCAGCAAGTAGAGATGAATCAGGTGAGTAGAAAATAAACATTGTTCTGATGCTAAAAAAAAAAAGAGGACTACAAAAAAGGCATTCTGCGGTCATGCCTACTGGTTACTGACACAGAACTATCATAAGATGAAAAATATACACAGAATATTACTGTGCTGTACTGTGCAAAAAACACTAGAGAGCAACCGCTGCAGTAATTTGTTGTAATCAAAGCACAGACCACTGAAACATGAATAAACGAAGAAATGTACAAGGAAAACAAAGTGTAACATCTGTGTAAACTCAAATTTCATGTTCAGCGGTTATAATTGCATTCTGGCAATCAGGAGAAGCTTTGAAAATGCATAAACATCAAAATGCTTTTTGTTTATGATTACGTTGGGGCCTCTGAAATGAATTCCATCGCTTAACTTCCAGTCAAAGGGGATTATTGAGCTTTATGATGCAGCCACTGAACTATCAATAGTACTGGATGGGGCTGTAGGGGTTTTTGCACACCGCTCTTTTGTTTGGTTGTAAATGAGCTGCATCAAATTCAATGACCACAGAAGCCATTAACAATGGACACATTGGAGGAGATCCATGATGCAAACATGCATACTTCAAGCACAGAAACAGAGGACACAACACTGGCTGTGGCACTAATGGAAAAAAAAAATAAAATATTTCATCTATCATTGGCGATTATTAAATGCAGTTCAACAAAATGATGAATTTTGCACAGATGAAAGGCATTTCACCCAAACCCAAAGCTTCACTGTCAAGCTGAATCTCTGCAGGGATTGTGACCTTCTTGTATAGATTTTACTAAGCCAGGTAAGTGCTTTGCATGTAGACATTTTCTATTGGACCTGTCGCTGGCATCAGAAGCCCAGTAGTTGCAATTACTCGCTGATCATCGCCACAAGCCAGATAATAATTAGAGGTTGACAAAATTCAGGGCCAGGTTGGAGAGCTATTGATTTCCCCATGTTCCCTCTTTGGAAGGATCAAGAAAATAAGACATGAAATTTACTGTCTTCATAAAAGTTTTAGTAAATCAGGCCATTTAAAAGGGCTATCGACAGTTTTTTCATTACCATACATAGTGTTCTCTAAAGCGTTTTTGATTATTAGCAATAAGAGGGCAGCTTTCTCCTTTGTGTCTTTCATGCACCAATAAATAATGGCTCCTTTGGAATATTTGGAGGTAATTTTAATCACCCAGTTGCACATATAACCTCAGCGAGGTTATAACAGGATTACTTTCCAATTTAACGTTGACAAAGACTGCCTTAAGCTTTCAGCTGAGAAATGCACATATGAAGGCGTGCAGAGAGGTGTGGACAGAAAAACAATGCATTGCTAAGGGCAAGAAAGGGGGAGAGAACACGCAACTCTGCTCTGTAACCTTTTCCTCTAACACAATTTTTCTATGATCTCAGTTTCAGGTGTCAAAAGGTGGCTGCAAAAGTTCTCCAAAGAAATTATCTGTTGGTAAAAGAAAGGCAGTGAATGAGAGAATTAGATCTGGCAGAGACATGAAGAGCAGGCTGACACAAGGCGCTGGCTTTCTGTATGCACACAGACAAAGTCAAAAGTGGTTGGATTTGAGTTGCTGTGCGTGAGAGAGGATGTGCAGGCTGAAGCCCAGGGGGTCATTTCCCTTCCTCGATGGACAGACTATTAACTTTTTGATTGGCAGCAGGGCTGACGCTGCCTGTTCATCATTGAGCCCTGTCGATTCCTCAGCATCTGGAAACAGCACATAAATTCAAAGGCTCGAGTATGAAGAGTGCATCTCAGCATCCTCCGAAAGGGCTGCATCACATGGCCATAAAGAAAAACAGCAGCATTTCACCGATGCTGATTTCCTCACTGGCAAAAAGTCACAGAAATAAATGACTTGGAACACTCTGCAGTGGAGAAGCTGCTGAGTGCTGACAGCCTCTCTCAAAGTAGTTTTGGTGTATTTCCCTGGCTTTATTTCTCGCCCTATCTGCCATTGACAGGAGTGAAACATAATCTCACCCGGCCGGACGCGATGATTTCAGCAATTTCTTTTAAAAAATGGCGACACCTGGCCTACAGTGGAATATTTAAGTGATACAACTTTCCAAACTTCAGCCCTCACTTTAATTACTTGTTAGTCTTTATAGGGGGAGAAAATATGGCTGTCAGGGTTTATGGGAGGGCAGAAAAAAGGGCTGACCTGTTTTATCTGCCCTTGCACACGCATCAGTGTAATGATGACAAAACGGGATGTTAACTAATGATTAGTAGAAATGGTTGCAGTTAATTAGTTGGTCCTTCGTTTATCGTTCCATTTGCACATTTTGGGGAGCAATCGTTATTAATTAGGGCCATCATGCCGAAAGGGGTGAGGTGGAACCCTACAGCCAAGTTAATCAGGCTGCAATGAAAGCTCCATTATCCTGCTCCGTCCCGTTGGCCTGTGATCTATTAGCATTATCTAAAAGCTGCAACGAGATCAGCGACAAGGCTGAAAGAAAAAAAAAAAAAAATCAAAGGGACATAAACAGGGTGGCTTTGATCGGCCCAGTTCTTGGGTCACTGGTTATATGGGAGGGCCTCGCATGATATTGTGTGGCTTTTTGTGTCATTGCATAAATCCAAGCTATTGGTATTTGAGTGCACTAGAAGTGGTGTTTAGTATGTGTGACTGTGGATTTGTCTCCACGGGCGGTGGAGCCGTCCTGATACAGCTCGGTTTGAGCGGCCGACGTTACAGTTTGCAGGTGAAGTTGAGGGTTAAATAGCCACTTTGGTTAAGGAAGTTCTTATTAGTCTGTAATCGGTTGCCGCAGACATGTAAAGAGTTGTAAGAAAGAACAGCATAGCATAAAAAAGATAACCTTCCTACTGGGTAAGTACACCTCGCTCTAGGTTCAGAAGGAGCTACGTTCTGAATGCAATAACCACAAATACAACAACACAAATGAATTCAGTTAACTGAAACTATAGTTTTCATATGAATAGCAAAAAATACAACATTTCCATGGATATGAAAAATAAAAAACTGGGCCCCTTGGCTTGGTGATCATCTTAAGTCTTCATGTATATTTGGCCTTATGTGGGATTTCTCCACAGTGCCAAGTAACATCCAAGTCAGTGTCTGGTGACCATAGTTTGAGTTCAGATCAGATGGAGGTCTAATCTGTCAGAGTCTGATCTGTCAGAGTATACTCTGAAGAAGTATAGAAAGAAGTATATTGTATATTTGAGTTGGTACCAGTCTAGGTGACTGGCACAAACCTACCTCAAAGCAGAAAGTTCATCCGGTTGTTTCACTATAAATCCAGGATTCCTGGAAAACCAGCTGGGAGGCTCGCCATCTACTGGAGTCGTTAAATCTTCTTCACTGGATCTCCTCACTCAAGAAAAGACCCTGCAGTCACAAACAGGCTTATAGACTCTGATCAACTTGCCTCTATATTTCATAAATGTTCCTCTTTCATTGTACATTATACTAGATCCTAGCAGCAGTCAGAGTCATCAAGACACTAAATGCAAATACTATTATTTGTTACTCTGGTTCAAATACTCTGGATCAAAAAAAAAAGTTGATTTTGTACAAACATAATATATGTACTGAGCATATATTGACACAGTGTATATATCACACCTTTCACCTTTGCCAATATTAGAGTGAGCACTAAAACACTTATCTTAAACATCTAACATTAAACCTACAACCCTTACTCTCTCAGTGAAGCAAAATAGTATTTTTTTTTTTGTAGAAATACGGCATCTGTTGCACCAACTGAGTAAACACAATCATTTTGACAACTACTCTTAGTTGTAACAGTAAAACTACATTTTGTAGTTGGCTATTTCTCATCAAAAACACTTCTTGACAAATCACTTGATTATCTCTAACAACATGAGGAGCAGCTAAGTGAACTCCACATTAAAAGAAATCCTCTTTTTTCCTATTTTTTTCGTTTTTAATAACATTATGAATATTAGCAACTAGGAGCTTTACACTTTAAACATCAAATACATTTCACTTTAGACACTTAGTATTCACAAACCACAGTAAAATGCTAGCATACATGGAAGTAACTTAGTTGCTAACAAACAGCAAAACTAGCAAAACAGAACTGAGAAGCTAACGTTAGCTTACAGAGGCATTAAGATGAAACCTTCAGGTGGCCTCCTGGCTTTTACAGGGAAACATTCACCGTGATTTGATAACTGCTGGACTTCAATGAGCGTTTTGCTTTAGTTCCTGCTGTTTACCGACTTTTGTGAAACTCAACATTGGTACAAATTGCAGCTACTTCTAGCTCAACATAGAGACTCTTGACATAGCTGACTTTCCCACCTGCACGCAAACTGCACTACAAAACATCCTGTTACTTTTAGTAAAAACTTTAGGTTACCTTTAGTAATGGCACTGTACAACTTCGAGTTACTTTTAGTAAAAATGTCATTTTCCCTTTAGTAACTGCACTTTCAGCAAAAACTTCCTGGTATTTCCTGGTAGATTTAGTAACAACTTCCTGGTAGATTTAGTAACAACTTCCTGGTAGATTTAGCAACAACTTCCTGGTAGATTTAGTAACAACTTCCTGGTAGATTTAGTAACAACTTCCTGGAGATTTAGTAACAACTTCCTGTTACTTTAAGTAATAACTTCCTGTTACCTTTAGTAAAGATTTGACTTGAAGCAATGTAGAAAAAATAAAAGCATTAACTTAAAACTTAAGTAAGTAAGTAAGTTGAAGTCAATAGTTCAATTGTTTATAACTTTATTAATTTCTTTCTGAATCCATTTTGGACTTGGACATGCAGCTGAGAGCCAAAGACAGTTGGAAATTCAGAAAGTATCAGACTAACGTATTGTTGGTGTTGGTCTATTCAAAGAAAAGAAAATGTGTTGTTATTATTATTACTATTATTAGTAATAGTATTAGTATTGTCAGCATTATTATTATTATTATTATTATTATTATTATTATTATTATTATTATTATTATTATCATAATACCGGCCTTGTCCTTTAATCTAAATTCTTCTTGAACAATTGGTATAATGTTATTTCCACTGAAAGTGAGATAATAAGAAAAATCCATGTTTTTCTTGAATCGAGGTCAAGAGAAATGCTCTTTGTCTTATCACTGTTTCCTTGTTTAAAATAAAACTGAAACAAGAGGAACTCAACTGTAAGCATTATAGAAATATTAGAAATAACATGTTAATCTGAATTTCTGTCTTGCATTACGTAGAATCTTTGAGAACATTTGCAGAGAGTAAAACAAGCATATCATGCTATTATAGCTGGTGTCTTTATCATATTTTCCACCACATGTACTGTATAATCTCTGCAGCACTGCACAAAATTAAATTACATGATCCAATCACATTCTCCTTTCAAAGTAATTACCTTAAAAGACACATTAACTCTCTGTATTATTGAGCTGCTAAACCTGCGGGTTTGCAGGAATATGAGTAAATGTAAATGTGCTCAACCCTATGAGCTGATTATGC
This sequence comes from Pterois miles, assembly GCA_947000775.1. Classification (NCBI taxonomy): domain Eukaryota; kingdom Metazoa; phylum Chordata; class Actinopteri; order Perciformes; family Scorpaenidae; genus Pterois; species Pterois miles. The sequence continues at coordinate 16,913,240 of CAMQGK010000327.1, forward strand.
TCGAGTCTTAGTACCATGAAATACTGAGCGCATTCATCACAAATAACCAGGGACTGGGCACCAAAGTGTAAAGGAGGAAATCAATGCCTTTTCCCAGCTTATTTCATGCAAATGAGCTCTGAGGGAAACTGATATGGTTGAGGCAAGGTTACAGAAAGAAAGGGAGAAAGGCCAGTGTCCCTTAGAAATCAATAGAATAAACTTGAGAAATGATTTAGATAGAGCAGATATGAACATTGAAATAAACAAATAACCTTAAAGGAAATCAATCATATAATTTAAAGAGTAAACGGCTTGAACCAGGGTGATCTCCCTCATGGTTTAGACAAATGGAGGATTTTTAATTTCATCATTGATATTATGCCAGACTTGGAGATTTTGCAGATGGCTGCAGCCAGGAGGAGGGGAGAAAAATCAATTGAGTCTAGTACTGTGGTCTTAAGAGATGTTAGATATTTACAGCATGGAGGTATGGAGCCTTGTATAAATTTACATTTTAAGAGATAAAAGACCTCTGTATTTTATCTTGTTATTGATAATAGAAACTGTCGACTTTTATCCTGTCCCATCTCAGGGAAGCCTAGCTGTCGGGCGAATGTGTTTGTGTATGTGACCGAGACAGGGGATGAGAGTGTTTGTGTGCATGAGAGGGAGAGAATACAAGAGACAGAGCAGTGGTCTGAGGCAATTTCAAGCCTTTATTTTCTTGATACACAAAAGGCAGGCTTTGTGTGCGGTTGTTTTTTTTTTTTCCCCATCCTGCTTCCACGTCAAGGCAATCGAGGTGGCATAATTGCATCAGAGGTCCAGAAATATAAGGTTGCAATTTAGAAGGAGGATGAGAAGAAGAGGAAGAAGAGGAGAATGAGAAGAGAGAGAGAGTGTGTGGTAGGGAGGGTATAAGGCATCTCAGACAGGTTCATTTACGGCTGAAACAGGGACGGAGAGGTTAAGACATTGTGACAAGAGACAAAGTAAATGTATATGTAAATGCAAGAGGTTGTTATCACTCCTAAAACACTATGCAGCTTTTTCGTGCTTTGGAGACCTAAATTATATTTAGGCCACATAAAATCCAATAGTCCAACTGTGACCTGCTGCTATGTAAATGGTTCAGGTAATTCTTTAAAACACTGCACTGGTGGCCAAACGGTGGGAGCAAATAACAACAAAGTGTTTACATCATTTGAATGATTTAGGACTACTTGCAGCGATCACTTTAATAGACTCCAGTGTGCTGGCACAGACTTCTTCCAGGTTATAGCTTTCCCTGCTCTCTCTCACTGCATTTCCACACAGACTTATCAAGAAGCACTTGGGAAATGACAAAACTAAATGTGCCATTGGTATTCTTTCTTTCACCTGTCCACTTTTTTATAATCTAAGATGTCCACTTGGATCATTTCATTATATGATTTGCTAATGTATGCTTCAAGTCCTGTGACAGACTGTATAATATAACATGCTATAAGGTAGATTTTTTGTAAGCATTAAACACATAATTTCCTATTTAGCAAACGTTTTTTCTAAAGAAAGAAAATGTAGTCAAATGTACAACCTTAAAGCTGCTATAATCAGTATGCATGACAATGGATCAAATGATACAAAGAGGCCACCCATAGTGATGAACCCATAGAAGAATATAATAATAATAATAACTTTATTTGTATAGCACTTTCCATACAAGAAATGCAAAGTGCTTTACAATCAGCACTCACATTGCATCACGTTACATTGTCAATCAACATTCACCTTACATCATGACAAACTAAGTACTAAGGAAACCCGACTCTGTTGTTCCACTCAGCTCTGGGGAGCATTTGAGGGTCAGCTCATTATTCTGGTTTATCCACAATTTTACTGTTTCAGTTGCGTTTGGGTTGAGTCGTTTTGGGCCACAACACCAAACAGCAGACAGACAAATTTAGTGACTAGCTGGAGTAGTTTTAAAAGGGAAAGCAGATATTTTCCTCAGAAGTTGGTGGAGACCAAAAACAGAGCTAAAAGGAGACTGAACATTATAAGTACATTCGCCAGATGGCTGGCAAATATGATAGTAAATGAATGTTAATGCTGATCTGAGTGTAAACGTATGTGTGCCAACACGTTCGCTATACCAACTTACAATGTGATAATATGTCAGCATGAAGTGCTTAAGTCATTCAGGTTTACAAAGTTGCATTATTGCTTTATTCTGCTTTTATCAGAGAAATGCACTTCTTTCTTTTGGACCCAATAATTTTGTGTGATTATGCAACTGAAGCTTATAATGTAACCTATCAAACTGTGAAATGAGACAATGCTATATGTTGGAGGGTTTAATACAAGGACTGTACATTTGTGAGAAACAGTTAACTTTGATCATACCCAAATCAGCCAGAAGCAGTGAGGTATCAGCAGCAGGATCTAACAGGCAGACTCATTTGGTTTGCCACCAGCAAGTCTTTTCCTTTTTTCCCCACCCCGATTGCCTGCTGTTAAAAGAGGTGTATCCAGCCACCCCTTGTCCACTTTAATTTTTAATTACCATCTTCCGCTCACCTTTGTTATAGTCATGACACGCTCGCGTTAAGCCGTGTACAGCAGGCAGGCAGGCAGACTGGAGAGAGGAGGGTGGGGTGGGGGAGGAAGAGGAGGGCTTCACTTGTTCCACCGAACAGAGTGGCTGGATTCACTTCTCTAATTATGCAGGCAGACATGCTCTGGGGTGAACTCTGGTACCAACATGCTGCCTCTGACATGGGATCAGGGCCCCAGGGCCACTGCTGAGGCCTGCTGGAGAATAGGGGGTTGGAGGGGGGTGGGCATTCAGAGAGACAGCTCAGCATGAGGAAGTAAATCTGCACACAAATGAATAAAGAGGGACAACTGAAGTAGTGGAAATTAGCACCTGTGGTTACTTTTCTTCACTGAGCTACAGGATACTACCCCAAAGACAGACAGCAGTAGCCAAATGGTGAAAAAGTGAAGTAGAAGAAAACGGTTTAGCTTATAGTTTAGAAAAATAACCAACATTTTTCTAAAATCCAAAATATTATATATAGATCCAAAAATCCAGATATTGACAGTACTTAATTTTCATGAAATGTAAGGGAAAATTACAGAATCTACCAAAAAATGTTCTTCTAGCCTGTCCATTTCAACTAAGTCGTTTTAGAATATAAACTGTATTTTCATGTCCATATGAATACAACATATCTGTGTTTTTCTAGGTGCCTGGCTGTCTGACTATTATTGATGCTTATATTGTCTTTAACCAGAGTGTGTTCTCCGTCATGATTGCAGTGACTGAAGCATCTGCCTCATTTACCGTAATTTTGTTGAATAACCAATTAAATTAAAAATATGGGACGTAATCCCATATCAGCTTTTATGAGAGGTTCTTCAGTTTCAAGAATATTGACATGTGCATTCACAGACTTTGGTAAATTTATTCTCATGTATTCAATCCGAACACAAACCAACTAAAGACTGACACCAAAATTAAGATAATTGTTGTGTTTGGTAGAAACATTAATTAGAGAGGGTTTCCTTATAAGTGTTAAGTAAAAGGATTATTATCCCAATGGGGGGGGGGAGAAGGAAAAAAAAGAAAAGGGGGAAAAAAAAAATAAAAAAAAAAAAAATATTTTTTTATTATTAAAAAAAAAAAAAGAAAAAAATTAATTCAGAGAGAAAATACACAAGAGAGGATATATATATATTTTGGAAGTGATAGTCCCTATTCCCTCCAGTCTCACATGAATGTGGAGAAGAGTAATCAAGCATGTGAATTAACACATCTTGCTAAGCATGTATTATTGATATGAATTGATCCAAACCTCTCTATTGCTTTGTGTGTGAGTGAGCTCTTGCATACGCACAGTGAAGCTGGGCATATATAGAGAGAGCCAGGAGTGAGCTGCCATTAGGGCCGGCCAGTTTGATGGAGACAGTAATTGATGGGTCAGCATGTTTCAGAGCGGCCGCTAAAGCTCTGTTAATTGTCATAAGAAGTTCAAATTGATTGGGGCCGCTGCATTAGGACATACAGTGGGATTGATTAATGTTTTGTTCTGAAATGAATGCACGTAATGGATGGATTGGTGTGCCACTTTATTTATTGAATTCATTAATGCAAGCCTCGGGACAAGAGTGATGCCAGTGGCCGGGGGGCGTGTGAGATAGAGAGAGAGAGAGCCAGAGAGATGTGGAGAGGAAGTCAGGTTATGAAACAACGATCTGTGGTAAAGCGGCTACAGTGGCGTCAACCTGTGGTACACCAACATTCTGTAAACGGCATTATATTGTAAATACAGCAAGTGTGCGTGCAAATAGAGAGGAAGGAGAAGCAAAGAGAGATTTGCACAGCTTAACCTTTTTGTGTATTCACCCATATGGTGGCACCAGAGAGTATAAACTAGCTGTGTAGTCCCACAATACCAACCAGTATCTAAACAAACAAACAAACAAAAACAGGCCAAGGGGCTCAGGGGGTCAGGGGGCCCTGAGCCTGTAAGAGCGTCTATATGAAGTCATTAACATTTCTTGATGAAAGCTTATTCTTTCACATTCATTATTATTTATTGTTTTTCCCGGCTCCTCCTGTCCACATGTCGAAGTGTCCATGAGCGAGATGCTGAACCCCAAGTCGCTCACAGCAGCTTCACAGCAGCTTCACAGCAGCTTCACAGCAGCCCACTGCTCCTAAATGCTAAGGATGTGTTCAATGCAGAGTTCAGATGTCACGTATCCCATGTTATGTGTGTGACGATTTAAAAAGTAAATGTTTTACATTCAAATTTATTTAGAGCCAAATTTCTCCTGCTTAAGGAAAGCATTACCAGCATGACAGGTTTCCTTTGCTGCTTTCTTATAATATGATGTAATATTTTTTATAACATACTGTATGTGCAAAATCTGCTGTGGCAGGAAGCTGTGGGCAGGATGCAGGAAGCCTTGCTTCATCTCCAGAGGGAACAAAATACTGAAGTTCAGGTTCAGCAAGTACAGTTTTGAGAGATAAACTGTTTGTTTCTGTAAACACATATAATTTGTTTTTTGTTACAGTTAAAGTAATCACTTGGGGGAAAATAACAAAAACAAAAGACTTCCAACATTAATTTCTGCCTTCTTCCTCTGGATGTTTCAGTCTTAATATTATATATTGCATTTTGGTCATAAACACTGTGTATCAGATTGAAAGTGGAGCCACCATCTGCTCCACCTTGTTATAATATGAATGACAGTGCGGTGGCAGATGAGAGTAACCATCATAACAGCTTGGTTTCACAGTGAGTTACGATATCAGAGGGTGAAGTGGGTGTACCTTCGCCATGTCCCTGTGTCTCCTGGTTATATAGGAGCCCACATATTGACTACAGTGATTGAGATGAAGTGCTTTAATATGCTAAACACCAGGGGCACATAACAGGAGATGCACACACTTTGCTGTCTGTGTTATTCCTACTATGTGATGTTTCCTGGCTAGTTTAAGGTGAGGTGGGGAGTTATGTTGAGTGTTAAAGAAGGGCCACATTTAACTCAACAGCAGAGAGTTACAAGCACCACCAACTTCTTTCTAATCACGTAAAGGAGAAGAAGAAAACAAGAAATTTACCCTTCAAATGAAAAAGTGGAGCCTAAACCAGGACACAATTGTATTTACGGACCTTGCATTGTACTGCTGGAACAAAGAAAAGCAAAACCAAAAAAAGACAGAGAGAAAGAGGGAGAGTGGAGGAGAATGAATGAGGACACACAATTGCACACACAAATACTCCACGAAACAATAGTGCACAAAACAGCTTACGCCATTAACAAGATTACATCCTAAACCATAAAGGGATGTTGTAACAGCATAAACATAAGCTTGTGGACATGGCCGTGGCAGGATAATAGCTGGAGGGAAGGCAGCGGTTTAACCTTTATAAAACTGAGACTATGAGCCGGCTGCTTTGAAATCACTGATTGTATTGCTGATGCTCTGAACCTCCTTTTTGTAATATAATTAGATGTAGATTTTTATACACTGTAGTGCATGATTTACAGAGATCACCTTGCATTCAATTCAATCTAGACACACAAGCTCAGCACATGACTTTTATGTTTATGTTTCATTGGAAAATATGTCAGTATTTTTTTAATGCGCCCGGGCAGTGAGCCAATCCGGTGGCTCGTAAAGCGCCCCGGTCCTTGGTGCCACACAAATAACCATGTAAAGCACTGTACGATTACAGCGGGGGATAAAAGGGAGATGGAAAAAGCAGACAGTAGCTCAGTAACAAAGTGTAACACAATTAAAACAATAAAGTCTCACAAATGAACATGTCACCGAGGAACCTTATCAATTAGGCATCAAAGCGGAGGCCCCCCTCTGAGGTGCTTCCACCTATTCTTCCTGCCGCGCAACGCTGTAATAACTCCCCTCGTCCCGTCAACTGGGAACCTATTTGTATGCATCTGTGTTTCCTCCTCGCACAGCGGCATGGTCGGACGCTCTATTAATCTTTCTATATGAACAGTTACTGGCGCTGATGAAATTGGGCCCAATGAGGCGAGCCTCCAGCGGCCGGGATAGGCCCCATTCATCTTGATTTGATTCGTGCGCTGACACTGGAGCACCACGATGACAGAGGTTAAGTCAGTGAGTGGCCGGTGCCTTCTTGTTTGCTCTTTCAACTCCCCACCTTTAACCACCCCGCCGCCCAGTAGAAATGAGAGGCAGGAGGTGTCTCATGTCCGTGTTATGGAGGGGCACAAACCGGAACATCCGATAACTCCCGCACGGCCGATTTCACCCCCCTTGTCACTGGCCGGCACATCTCAAACAAATATATACAGCGGCGGCATTTCTCCTTGATGGCGTGTGACTTCAGCAGATCAGAGATAGATGAGGGGAATAGAATCAGCTGCCTGACAAGCGGCACCTTCTCTCATCCAGCAATTTCACAGTGTCATTTTGGGATTATTTCATTACTTGCCATGATCCATGACTGAAACTCATTTTGGCCCTGAGTGCTCAGAGAAAATGTGTGACATGCGGTTGTGAAGAAGTGAGAGATGGTAGTGTTGAGCAGAAATAATAATAAAAAAAAAAATCTTACTATTGAGCCATTTGAATAATTAAACCTAAACTCTTTAAAGTATTCACCGGAGAACCGGAGAGCCATCACTGGATACTGTCTGAGCGTGTTTTTCTTGGACAGAAATATTTTTTGTCTTGTGGTGCGGCTGTTTATTTGTGAACTGCAGCTACATGTTTAAGTGATTCACAGCGTAGCAGCGGCCGGCTAGTGATACCAAATTGTCTGCTTCCATGCTTCATCAGCCACAGAGACAACCCATCCAGCCATGGGCTATGATGTCAGCAAGGAACAGGTCCAAACGCCTGTGGTGGCTTGAGGCACTTCGCCCTCCAGCACCTCTTGGTTTTTGCGAGGCGCCTCTCAGGTTACAGAAGGATTCCAGGCAGAGGAAGTATCGCCACATTAGCTCCATTAGATTAATTAAGAATGTTTAATTTCTAAAATGGAGCATGAGACGGAGACATGACTCATGGCTTGCCATTTCCGTCCTATCTTTAAATAATAAAAAAAAAAACCAACTACTTAATGGTTTGGCATGCACAGAAGCAACATGATACCGTGCTCATTTCCAGTGCATGCTACGTATTGGCACTTTATGAAAACTAGCTGCACACGTGGAGGAGCATGAATGATGAGGCGGCTCTTTGAAATAGGAGCCTCCACTGAGAGTGCCCACACATCCACAGGCACACAGAAGATTACACATAATCTGCAGAATCATGAGTGTTGACACACAATGTACCTATATTGCTATTCATCCTTTATTCAAGCATAATCACCTCAAAACGTTGTAGTGGATGTGTTCAGCGGTACGTTAAGAGGCTTTGTTTATGCTGCTAAATGTGTCCTTTACAAAAGCCACAATGCTAATTGTTCCTTGTCTATCATACTGCTTTTCATGTTTTGAATGGGAGTGATTCACACCAATGAGAGATTACCGCCATAGGCCGCACTGTTACCTTGTCAAAGGCCCGACACAATATGAGTATACATCCACTGCCGGTATTGTTACCTCCCAGTCGGGGTGCACTGTAAACCGCTTAGACATGGAGAGCTTTACTGCCTTTATAGCCTCACTCCCCTAAGTCAGCAAGGGAGACCAGGGGACCCTCATTGGCAAGTACATGCACACACAAATGTACACACATCAGTTCACGAAAGCTTTTTATTCTGCTGTTCTAAACATCCAGTGTCAATTAAGCCAGGAAAAACCCACGCTGAAAATGCATTTATTTTTCCAGCAGCTACAAAACAGGGCTCGTTTGTTGTTACAGGATAAAAACAAGAGCAATGGTTGCTAGAGCACCAATTATATCACTAAATTAAATAACATTTGTCTTACCATTACAAAAAACAGACTGGTGCTGGTGGCGATTGAGGTTTTCATCCATTTTGTTGAATATATTCTTATTTCTAAGAATACTTATATAGACAATGGCCCACACTCATACAGTTATCCTCGCTTATCTGGAAATGATCCTACAAAACTTTCCATGTAAGATTGTAAAACTTACACCACTTCACACTGCTTACTGCAGACTGATAAATCAGAGGTAGCTGTGGTCTGAGAACCATATGAAGACAGCCCTTCATTTGCATGACTCACTCATGTGTGTGTGTAAAGTCAGGACTGGGGAGCTACAGCATGGGAAGTGGTTTAGATTATGACGACAATGAGAAGGACTAGATTTTTTGTTTGAACAGGGAACTTGCAACGTCTGTGAACTGGTTAAACTGCATTCAGCTGATTAAGACTGTTACCATATTATTAAATGGATGTTCTCAGTGTTATAAGCACCATAGATGTGGGTCAGTAAGGCCATGCTAGACCCAATAGTTGCTTTTACCATCTGTTCACATGATCGACTTCTTGAAGAAGGAATAAAAGAAGATGACAACAACCTCTCGCGACTGTAGTAATTACGACAGGAACAAAATCAGAAGTATGCTTTGCGAGTATGAGGTCCTGGGTTCGATCCCCAGCATCTCCATGTCTTGAAATTATTGAGGAGTACATTCAGCCAGAGACTGATCCCCCCTCGGCACACCACAAACCGTCTGGGTCAGTCCTTTCTTTTGGTGGCCATCAGGCTCCATAACCAAGGTCTGACACCCATGTGATCATCTGCTCTGTATTCATTCCTGGACCAAATGTATATAATTACATATAATTATATAATTACATATATATATATATGCTATGCATATACAATACCCACCACCTGCTGCACTTTACTTATTACTGTTACTAATTTTATTTTTTTTTTTATTGTCAATTTTCTTCATTGCACCTTCTTTTCCTTCATTGCACCTTCTCTTTTACTTTTTACTATACTGTATTTATCTGTACTGTGTTGATGCTGCTATGACACCCGAATTTCCCTCCGGGGATTAATAAAGATCCATCTTATCTTATCTTATCTTATCTTAAGTAAAGCACCGTAGTAGACAGTAAGGTTGGGGTGGAAGTTGAGGGTGATGGGACATAAAATGCAGAGCGTTCACCCAGGAGACTTGGGTTTGCATCCCGTGCGAAACCAGCGACATGTAGTTGTTCACAAGTGTTCACTTCTGAAACGTTATCCTAAGCCAACACACAATATTTTTCCCTAAACTTAACTTAAGAAGTCATAGTTTTGTTGCCTAAATGTAAAGAAGCTTGTGTGTTTAAAATGCATTGTTTCATGCTTTTTTTTACTGCCTGTCAGTAGGTGTTGCTTTTCAGTTTTGCTTTCACTATTACAACGCAGTAGGTGTAGTAGGCCCCTACTGACCCATATCTATGTGCTTACAGTGAGCGATAACACACATGTAATGGCCTGGTGACAGTTGAATTGGGCATGGCTCAGCATAGCCTGTTATCCTTGAAATTATGTTGGACAATTCTACACTTCACACATTACATCCAATGCCATCATTCAGAGCCAATACAGGATGTAGTGTGTCTTATAGTTGGTGACTGTGTTGGTACAACAACTGCATGGCCTCAGATGGTGGATAGTTTGGGGAAGTCCACATACTTAGAGATCTGGCCATCACAGAAGCTGATGTAAGCCCTTTGAGCTTCCACCGCAATAGGTTTTGAGTAGGATTAGGAAACTAAAACTTGGTTAAGGTTCGGAAAAGATTGTGGTCATGGCTGAAAGGAAACATCTTTGACTGCTGTAAGAGGCATGATGCAAACCACACAGTCTACAGTGCTGTAGCAGCGTCATGACACTCATTATCTGAATCATGGTCCCACACCTGAAACCTGACCTGAGACGAGAGTTGTGCCATATCCAAATTAAATTCAGTCAAATCATTCGGGTAAGAGTAAGGCCACAGGTTTCAGGTCTGGCTGCCAATATGTCTCTCATCATTTCTACATATTCATGCAGTTTCAAATGTGGTACACAATTTAAGACCTGTCTAAACCACTAATTTACACAACTATAAAAGGTCTTTTTCAAGAAAATGTAAACCCAGGTTGTTTAAAGCATTTGAACAAATAGTGTTGCAGGAAGAGGTTTGTTTTAATGCATCTGAAAGGAAGAACACTTACCAATGATCTCCTGCTTGGTTAAAAGTTGATCAAATTGCTTGCAAAGTAATTGAAGTTCTGAGGCCAGTGCATTGGTCAAGTGCAATGATGGGAGGATTCCTTAGTCTTGGGAGTCTTTTGGAGTTGGGGGAAAATGGAGCACCTGGAGGAAATCCACGAAGAATTTTGGTGCATGCTGATTAATAACACAGTCTGACCAGAATACAATGAACTAAACAGAAATTGTGGACCGCCTATCCTCTGTTGCTTATCTTAACCAAGGCTGTTTAATTACTGCAACTTAAATGTTAGCTACCCTTTTCATGTAACACACAAGGGAGTGTTTGTTATTTCCAACTGTCACATAAATCTGCTTGTTTAATGCTCACATAATTGGTCTCTATAACACATAATCTGCATTTCAGAGTACGTGCTCACTTTACAAGATTTTATGAGATGGTTTTGGTAGGGGCGCTGGCAGTGACACATTGCGTCTGTGAGGCAATTATTTGTGTGTTCATGTGTGCGTGTTGTGACGTGACATCAGGGCTTGGACAGGCTTGTGTTGGGGGAAACCTGGCCCTCTGAGGTTTGGCTGTTCTGACTGCACTGGGCCAGATGGGGATAATGGAATGTCATTCTGTCAGCTCCTTGGCTGATTAGGGAGTGTTTGTTATTTATTGATTGTCTTTCATGGCAAATTATCTATGCACAGGTCAGTGCCAGCGTTTTATTCCTGGAGCTCTGATGGCCGGCTATTCCCATCCTCACACAAAATCAATGAGTACAAATAAAATGGAATTTTAAAAATGGGGGGGAAATTAGCAAACATCTCAACGCGGCCGCTGTCATGCATATGTTAGCGGTGATCGCACGCAGGCTGACACGAGCTTCGCATTTTCCACGAAAGTGCACTCTCACCAAGTATTCAATTTTAACAGCAGTCCTGTCTCATCCTCTTCCAGTCTTGTGTGCACCTTTTCACCCCTAATCACCATGCAAGTGTCTGTTATCTGCACATGTCACATCTTTATCATATTTGTCATTGATATAACAGTGGCAGCATCCTGACTGGTTGTACTGGGTGGTATTGTCACCTCACATATGACATGTTTTTGGCTGGAGCATCTGATTTGATGAGATTTTATGATTTTCTTATTACTCTATATGGAGACTACAAGCTGATGTTCATGCCATCAGCCCTGTGAGATTGTTCTCACAACGCTAACATTTTGATGCCAAGCAGGTATAATGTTCATCCATGGACAAAGATGGATGACACATCTCCACTACCTGTACAGGAGTGAAGCCAAAATATCCTGGATAACGGAGCTGCCAGCTTGAAATTTTGACATCATTTGGAGTCAGAAACTGTGTAGTAGTGATCGGGGGCCTCGCCCATGCACCAGCCAAAATCAAGTTTGTTAGTGGAGAGGATACCAGCTGCAAATTATGATGTTTTACCTCCTTTTTATAGCATCAAACTAATTTAAACCAAACTTATCAACAAAATTTACACTTGAACATACACCAGCATTATAAGAGCTACCTGAAATGACAAAAACCATCTTTGGCAAAAAATTATTAAGTGTATTTTGACTTTTTGTAGTTTGGCCCACGTCCCATCTGCTGACATGTAGTGCGTGGGATTTCTGACCTATACTGTAGCCAGCCACCAGGGGGCGATTGAGATGTTTTAGCTTCACTTTTGGGGAGCTGCCATGTCATCCATCTTTGTGACACAGTCAATGTGTTTACCAAGTTCATCATCTGAGTTTAGTAGAGACTAAACTCCCTGTGTCTTTTCAAACATTATCAGTCATTTCAGCACAGCAGGAAATGACTGATTTAGTTAGCATGCTAGTGTCTTAGCTTGATCATTTTTGCTGAATTGCACTAAACACAAAGTCCAACTGAGGCAAATGAGAAAGTCTTGCAAGTATTTGGTCAAAAACCAAAGTATTGTACAAACTGACATTTTATTCTGATAATGGTCCTAGATGAAAAGCCACCAGGATTTATCTTCTGGGGACCATAAATGTCTGTACAAGATGTCATAGCAGACCATATTGATATTTCAATATGGACCAAAGTGATCGTTCAATTGACTGACTGATTGACAGACCAACATTGCCATTGACCAACATTGCCATCCATAGAGCCGTTGGTGAAACTGAACTCTATAGTTGTATGCATTTAGCATGAAATAAATGTAATTTACTAATTTTGCTGTGGACACCCCCTTCAGGGCCTTTCAGAGTTCCAGAGCCCCATTTTGAACACCAATCACTCTGAGAATGACCTCATGTCATTGCACTGCATCTTCAATCCACCTCGTCTTCATTTATTTAGTTCATTTCTCATTGACAGACTGCAGCTACTATTTACGGTGCTAGAGAGTCAACAACTGTCATTCCTGCCTCTGCTTACACACCCATTCTCTTCCTCTTTCTGCCTTCCTGTGTTGTCGGTGATGTTTGTGTGCTTGAGATGGATGCAGCCCTCTTTATTAGATAGCATCAGTCTTTTGTCTGACGACTAGAATTGCACAGTGGTGGCTGTCAGTGCCACAGCACTGGGTTTCGCTTCAGCCCTCCGAGGCCGATCGCTCAGAGGCTTTTTGTTTAACCTGGCGGCCATGTGATGGGGGCCCACTTGGCCTCGTCATCCCGAGCATAAAAGGCGTCGGTGTCGGGCCTTCTTCTCAGACCAAACGGCTGTCTGAGCAGCATTGACTTTCTGTCAGCGTCTGCCCGCTTATTGTTTGTGAGTTTGATTAAAAAAGAAAAAAAAAAGGAGAAGAAGAAGAAGAAGCAGAACGAAAAATGCAATTACTCAAGTTGGAGGAAACCGAATGCAGACCTCATAGAGATAATCACAGACTAATGTGACATTCCTCCATCACCACAGCAACCAGAGAAAAGCCTCTGAGCAGCAGAAAAGTAGTATGAGAAAAAAAAAATGAAAAAGAAAAGCGCTGCTGTGCTGTATACAGGCACAGATTCCACATCTTCTGTAAAGTGTTTTTGGATGTCCTTCGATGTTGCAGAAGTGTAATGGCTTGTTGTGCACAAATGGATTTTTATGAAGCATCACAGCTGCATCTGTCTCACTTTGCATCCATTAAACTAGCTGAAGCTATGTATTGTGCACTACATCTGGATGCTAAGAAGGGTTTCCACTACATGACTGATATTCACACAAAGATACAGCTTCTCCTCCATACTGGAGAAGCAATAAAATTGTGTTATAAGAATGAGCAATGTAGGAAAAAAACACACCAAAAATGGGTAGGAAAATGGAAAAAAAAAAACATGTGTTATTTACGCAGACACACACTCACTTACACTCCAAGTTAGTGACTGCGGGTGGTATATCTGTGCGTGGTGCGTCTCTTAATTTCTGCCGAGTAAACAGCTTCCAGATGTAAGAGTTTCCTGCTGGCTCCGCCCAGTCCAGATGCCCGGTCTGCCAGCAGATCTGCCTCAAATTGGGCACATTTGAGCAATCATTTAGTTCCCATCTTCCTGAAGGGGAACTTTTATTAATAAAGCCTTTTCATCTCTGTATCTTTGATTAGGATGCGTGGTGCTGGGGGAGGATAATGGCTCAGTCATGTGAAGGCAGATTGGGGGATCACTGTTTAAAAGGGGAACTTGTGTTGGGGGGCGGGAGGTGTTGTTGTTTTTTAACGTGCGTTACAGTACAGTGGAAGGAAACCGGTGATAGGAAAGAAAAAGGACATCCTCTGTTGTAAGTGGTTCCAGGTTAGCCAACCCCCATACTTACTCAAGCATGTTGCCCTCAGCCACAAAGTCCAGAAACTCCTACGATGCTTTAAATCACCCATACACCACCGCCTCTTATCTCAGGCTGGAGGTTTCTAATTATATTTTTGGCGGTTTTGTAAATACGGCCAGAGGATGAAATAGAGATGTTACAGTGTGTGTGTGTGTGTGTGTGTGTGTGTGTGTGTGTGTGTGTTTCTATAATCCAGCTCATTGCCCATTACAAGCTCATTAAGTCCAGTTACATGTCACTGATATTGTGAATGCAATGTTTGACATGCATTCATGGCATGTGTCCCCCACAAAAATAAATTTGATCATAAAATGTGTCCTTAGAAGACACATATACATTGCCATTAATATAAAGGGCTACCAATCAAATCAATCAAATAATAAAACAAACAAACAAAAAAAAAGTCCATTTACCCCAAGTGGAATGTCACAATCCAGATATTTCTTATTTTTAATTTTTGGAGAGTTTCTGGAAAGAGATGTTGAGATCTTGCTGACAGAGGAAGAAATATTCAGATGTTTTTATTGAAGTAAAAGCAATAACACCACACTGTAAAAGCAGCCCATTAAAGGAAAAGTCCGGCAGTGACAATGTTATTTAATATTACATATCATGTAGGTCATCATAAAGGTTCATCTTATCTTATCTTATGTAATATCATAAACAATAAATCTGTTTATAAACAGTGGCACTCCAGATATATATAGGTATCTGGAGAACTACCTTTGCAAAGGTGCACCAATTTTTTTTCTCCATCAGAGCAGACTGGGCTTTTTCAGGAGGCAGTCTTAAAGCAACAGGCACTAAAGCGGAGCGTTTCAGACAGAGTCTGAATACAGGTATATTCAGACAGACAGTATAATAATTTAATGTGATTTGAACAATAAAGCTTGTAAACATGTTTTAGTGGAAACCCAAAATACAAGTATGAACCTGAAAATGAGCATGATTTATCCTGTTTAAGTTAAAGTACAATCAGCAGCAAAATATGTATCAAAAGTATCCAAAGTAAACATAGTCATTATGTAGAACTGTGCATTTCTGAGAGGTTATTACTAATGCATCAACAATAGCAGCATTTTGATTAGGTAGGTGATCAAATTTACAGTATATACAGTTGGTTAGTGTAATCTACTGTATAGCAGCATATTTTAGAGGCTGATCAAATATTTGTATATAAAATATTAACCTGGAAATTAGTTAGTTACAGTCACATAAATGAAGTGGAACAGGAAGTTCAGTATTTGCCTCTAAAATGTAGTGAAGAAGCATAAAGTACTTCAGAACTGAACTAATGTGCAGGACTTCAACGGATTAAAATATTTAATTTTGATTAATTGCATGATTGTCCATATTTAATATATGTCATGGTAAAATCACATGTACACATCTTTGTAACTCTATTTCCTTTGCTGCTATGTTCGATAAAAAGATAAACAAAGAGAAAGTGAGAGGGTGGAGGTTTTTAGCTGCTTGATGTTTGACGGCAGTGAATCCCAGCTCAGGCTGACTGTGGGTCAGCCATAGTGATGGCCTCGTGGTGGCCTGATTCCCATTTCAGCATTGCTGTCCCCCCTCCTCAGCCCCGACCGGCCGTCACTTTCCATTGGGGCCTGCTGTGAAACGCTGACATGCCCAAAGACATATAGGATTCCATTATTTTCACTCATATGAGGGTGCCACCCTTGATTCAAGCAGAGCTGTCATGGTAAACCAGGGGTTCCTCCCCCTACACACACACACACACACACACACACACACACACACACACACACACACACACACACACACACAGACAGACATAAACAAACACACACACTTCCCATCAACCTGCTCACCTTGAAACCCTGCGATTCGCCCCAATGAAAACAAGCTAATTCTGATGTGAGCGTATGATCCCTCTCCATTTAGCCAATGAAATGTTTTATGCAATCGGCGACTTACCTCCTCGGTCTCTATAAAGCAGCCGAGAGCAAGGCGGCTCATAACGCTGCCACTGTAAATCAGACAGATTTAATTTCAATTTCATTTCAAAGGGTTAGCCATCAATAATTAAAAGGATGTGTTTATGACTTACAAAGATCATAATTAATCTGCTCCAGGGAGGGAGGTTTTACGCAGATTATATCCATCATGTTCTGTTTTGCTCCTTACAGGCCACGGCATGGCAGAGGGGAACATTGATTAAGATGTGCTTAGTGGATTATAAGCTGCTGTTCCTCGGGCAAGTCATAAAGAATAAAAGCAATCTTTTACCTTTCTGCTAAAGCCCATACAATTTTAACAGGCTATGATTCATAAGCAGGACGGAGGACATGGCTGTGGGAGATTAGTTTATGACCTGCCTCACATTTGGCCGTGTGATTAATTCAGCAGGGATAAGATGAGTTGTAACAGTTTTTGTTTTCTTGTTGAGATTATAGACATCTTGTCTTCTACATTGTCATTTATTTTTAGTTCAGTGTCAAATATAGTTTCCTTGAACAAGCGTAGATTTGGGAATGGACATTCATGTCTACCAATGTCAAGGTGCTTTAGACTTGTTTCTACCAACACCAGTCAACTGATGTTACATCTAAAATCCAGGTGCAAGGTGTTTGCTACATTTGTGATCATTGCTCTGACATGTCATTTCATCAAATAACTTTATAGGTAAAGATGACAGGACATCAAGTCTTTTTCTTTAATTATGAGGAACCAAAGTGTAGTGAAGTAACAACTGGTCTGTGATCAGTCCGAATATTTTCTTTGATGTAATACTGAACTAACATATCCACATCAAACCCCTTCTTCATAGGTGGATCAGAAGTTGGGTTATATTTCTATGGGTCTCTATATTATGGACATTATATTGTATAGATAATGTAAATTAGCCACAAGACAGACATACACAGGCAGGTAATGTCAGGCTGTAGGTTCATAAGTACAAAAATCTCAGCTGAGGTTTTAACAGCAGATAGTTGATCCAAACAGAGCACATCACCTGCAGGGTAATTCATTTTCTTGTACATTTATTATATATATACAAAAATGTTTATTATTGTTTTTAGTCTCAAAGTTTGAATAAATAAGATCTGAATAAAATGATCTGAAAATTCATTTGATAAACGTCCTCTTTTTGGCAAGTTCTACATCTTAATTTAAGTGTGTGTTAATTTAAGTGTGCATCATAATTTATTTGTGTGTGTATACAGTATGTTAGTAAGCTAATGTGTTTGCATATTGAAAAAAAAAGTGTTAAAGAGCAAGTGCACACATACACAAGCCATCTAATAAATATTCCTATATTCCTCTTTCACACCATAAACCTTAGAACACAATCTCCTCTCACTCATGTAGAGAGGTGATTTTCTTGCATACTGTACATGAAAATGTTTTCTTGCAGACTGTATATAAATGATTTTCCTTAGAAGAATGTCTTTTTAGTCACTGAAACTTTAATCAAGTAGATCTGGTCTATTGTTCTTGAGCTAAGCAGCAGCCAAAGTCTGCAATCTTTAGAAATACATTGGACTTGTTTCATGGTGAGTTGACAGGGGAAAAGCACATCAGCAGTTACCAGTCAAACAGAAAATGGAGAGTGTCAAGCAGTACACCAAATCAAGACAGATCCTGCAGCGAAATGTGTTTAGGCGTTGTACCGATTTCACTTTTCCCGTCTCGCTTCTTTTCCTGCTCCCTGGGCCAGGCGGCGAGGAATTAGCCATTATGATGGCTCCTAGCCCGCCGCCTCGACTGATGGGCAGAGAAGTCTGGCCCCGTTTTCGTCACCTGTCTCGGCTTCTGGGATTTAACATGGCTGGGTGTCAAGGCGAGCCGAAGAGTGTGTGTATGTGTGTGTGTGTGTGTGTGTGTGTGTGTGTGTGGGGGGGGGGGGGGGGGGGGCAAAACAAACAAACACAAAGAGAAATACAACATGCTTACAAAAGAATTAGACATATGGGCATGGAGAGATTGCTTTCTGTGCTGGGGTCAGTTGATTTGAGGGGCAGCATTTTACTTGGTATATATTATACAGACGTGTGTGTACAGCCAGTGGAACTTTATATGCAGGAAATAGTAAGGCAGAATGAAAAAAGAGGAGGAGGTGCTGGATTGATTTTCCTCCACTCCTCGGTATGAAAAGGTCACTTTGATCAATGCCGCATAATTGGGACTGTATTAGGATCATATCGGGTCATTTTACTGTTTAATGATGAAATATTAAATATTGGGTAGGTAAGATTGCAGTCATTAGCGGCCTCTTTCATTTATAGCCCTTTAATTAATTTGAACCTGACCCCGAGTCCAATACTTTTGAGTGTGCAGACTTAAAAGCACTCTCGGCTGAAACCACAAGCTCTTAGCCAATTGGATCCACTTACCTATACACATACCTCACTTTGTTAATGGACATGGGAGAATAGTATTAGCACTTTAGTAAATAATATGACTCTACTAATAGTATGCTTGGAAGCCACAAAGGAAACGGTGCTAATTATATTGCATTTAACCCCCCTTTTTTTTTTTCAAACACTTGGTACATGGAATAAAACAATATATTAAAGTCTAAATGAAGTTTTTTCTTTACATGTCGAGAGGGTTTTAATCAGATTGCTGGCTGACGAAGTTCATCAAATCATAAAACGGGCTGAGTTCAACTGAAGAGAAATCCTTTATCTCTGTCAAACTTGACTCCATATTTCCCCCAGACTTTAATTCATTCATTTCCTTCCCTCTAAAGCTTGTCATTATTAACTGTGATTGGACATAAAGACAATATGCGAGGAGTCGTGCCGCCGCGTAGATGAGTGCTCTTTCTGTAAATGACCAGCAGTGGGCTGGTAAAACAGAGAGTGCATCAGGGCAAAGGGAGGACAGTAGGACGACTAAAAGCACTTTAATGACATGGCTGGACTCGTGTTTCCTAATGATGCAGGCGAGATTAATTATGCTCTGCGTATGGGTCATAATTATACGAACACTGATCCTTTCCACCGGCCATGCTGGGGCACTCTGTCCATGCCTTGAGTTTCAGATAATCCATCAACACATTCACATATTCCTTTCATTATGTCTGTTATTTATTTATTATGCTTATATATTTATTTCTTTATGTTTGACATTAGGAATAGGGGATATTAGATCCTGCCGAGTGATCACATGACATCGCTCACTGTGATTTTATGAGTTGATCGAGAGGGAATTAAATTCACCCTGCAAAAAAAACCAAAACACTTTTGTCTCTGTACAATTTACATCTCTATTTGCTATTTTAAGACAAGTAAAGCAAGTTCAAAGTGCACTTCCTGGCTGCAAAAATGCAGTGTTTCTTGTGTGTCACTGATTTGCATGAGAAACACGGCTTTGGTTCACCCATTTGGCAGATTTATGTGGAAAATCATGGTATATAGATCAATGTTGATTTCATGTTGAGAAAGTCTGGTGTTTTTGGGCCCATCCATCGACCCCAACCTCTTCCCTTTGCAGGTTGTCGCTCTTTATACTTCCTGGTTCACACGTACATGGATTGCATACACATATATTCTGTGGTATATATACGGATTATAGTGCATTACTTTTCGTAGGTATAGCTATAAACTGTGTATGAGACAAACAACGGTTATGACCTTTTAAGATTAACATTTCTGACCATATTTTGGGTTCAATTTAATTTACTGCAAAAATCAAGTGTGCATAATGGCCATAATAATGCTTCTGTAAGACCACCTATTGTCTATCCTCAAACTTGTAGCTGTACTAAACTTGGCAAGAATAATACTGACCACAGAGGAGCTACATTCAGCTTTCATATTATCCAGTGATGACTAGATAATGATAAATTGTGTGTTATTTCTCACTTTCCACTATTTTTCAATCTATTTCAAACTAAAAAAAAGGCTCATATTACACATGTATGTGTACATGCAGTATATTGTCCCCCTGCTCTGAGTAATGTTGCTGAAAAAGCTTGTAGTGTTCATTTTTAAATTAAAGTTTGACTTTAATTCACCTTCCTCTTTTTGACAAACTATTTTGTCATAAGGAACAAGACGTATCTAAGTTATTAACTTAAATTGGGGTGTAGTCTCACAGTTAATGTGAAAATACTGATAAGTCTTTCTCTAATTGCCTTTTTGTTTAAAAAGTGAAAGTGCACTGATTGAAATGAGTTATGAAATTTAATCTGCAGTCAGGGAACAGTGTGTCTACTGTCCGTCAGTCATGGGTAATATTGTCAACTAATGCTATGATACGACACTCAGTGGATTTCCTTGAAGAACAGCAGAGTGATCTTCAGGCTTATGTAGAGACCTAAGAGGCTGGATGAAGGAACAGAAGGCAATTTTCTTTGAGGTAAGCAGAGTCAGTACTTGATTTAATAAATCTCTATGAGATGCTCCCAACGAGCATCCTGAGAGAACAGAGCTGGTGGGGGAAGGGGGTGACGGGCTAACAGGGATGTCTTAATTCCTTGACATAAACATACACACAGATTAATGAAGCCTTGGGAGATTGTGAAGAAGGGGAAAGATTGCTTATCGATCCATATCAAAATTTTCATGCTAATCCCAGCCAGGAGACAGAGTGTCTGGTATCAGAGTTAATAATCTGATTTCTAGGCTGTCCAGGACAATTCCAGCCAGCGTGAGGGCCTAATCACAGCGCCGTCTTCCCATCTGAGAGCAGCTGCCTTGGCCCTGCAGCACGTCATCCCCCCTTACCCTCCCCAGCCCCCACCAACCCCCCTCCCCCCCGGGCCTCTGGCCCCTGCCACCGGCTCGGACAGTGATGGAGCATATGATAGAAAGACATTGACAAATTAAATTTTTTAAATTTCAGAGGAGATTTGCAGAGAGAGATTGGTTGGTGATGATGGTGGCTCGCTAAGTGCTGGTGAAGCGGCGCTGACCTTCGTCTGTGAGCCTGCTCATGGGATTCCTCTGCATGTGTTGTTTGACCTCCAGAGCACTTGCCGGTGAGAAATCCTGAGCTTGGAGTTACAAGGTTGTATCTGGGTGAAGTGCACTTTGGAGACACTAAAGGCCTTTGCACACCAAGTCTGTATTATTTGTCTGAAATTGTTGCTGTAAGTTTAAACATAAATACAACCCCCATTGTGCCAATCATGTTTATATACTGACGGAAATTTGTATCCGTTATTAAAGTTTATGGAAAAGGTTTGATTTTCTGCGTTTTATGGCATCCGTCAAAAACCAAAAGATAAGATAAGATAAGATATTCCTTTATTAGTCCCACAGTGGGGAAATTTACCTTTTTTTTTTTTTTTTTTTTTTAAGAAAACGAAGAGGGTTGTTTGACCACGCAGAGCCAGCGTTTCTGCAAACGTCATCATCCATAATGAAATCTGATAAACTGATTCACTTTACAATAAAGAAATAAAAGAATACAGAGATGTGGATTTAAAGAGAGTTTGTGGCAGGTGATTTCAGAACAGCCTGGAATCAAGGAAAGTTGCAAAACAATGAATATTAGAGAGATCGGACAGTAGTTATTGGCCTCAAGGCAAATAAACAATAGCTTCTTGCCAGTGTTATTAATACATTAGCCCTGCTTGGGACTAGCACTATCAATTGCACCTATGTAATTAATTCAGTTTTTCTTGTACGGCAACAAGAAAAATAATAAAACATATCAGACTCAGTGGGCAAGGTTTCTGTACATAAGGATTTTATCAGATGACAATTAAAAAAATGCATACAAATAATACAGACTTGGTGTGCAAAGGGCTTAAGACTTGGCTAGCTGGCAAAAACTGTTTTTGCTTTTTTTTTTTAACATGATTACAAAGCATTCTAAGAAAACCTGCAAATCTTCAACTTCAAAACCCTAATTGACCCAATACGTATATGTAATATACCACAATGCAGGCTGTATTTTTCATGCGTTTTCCTACGAATGTCCAGCATCACATGACGCATGTATAAATTTCCAATCCAGTCATTTAAAAATAAAACTACTTAGTTAGGTTTTGTAAAACATTGACTTGGTTAGGTTTAGGCAACAATACTACTTTGTGAGGTTTAGGAAAAGATTCGGGTTAACATAACACCAGAAGTGGTGTAACTTACGTACAGAAGTTACGTAAATCAACTTTGACTTGTGGTTTCACACAGGACACGAACACTGGACTTAAAGTCCTGTGTTTTTTTGACCCACCCATCCAATCTGGTCTCCTGGCTGCTCTCTGTACTGTCTAGTTCACAATTACATGGATTAAATACAAATTGATTTCGAGCTGAGCATCACAAAATCATCTTTGTCTATGTACACAAATCTATAGATTAAATTTCCTGACTATTTCACGATCTGCTGGGTGAATTGGCTGTGTGTAAATACCTCTCACACACCCTGCTTTATTTGCTACCTGCAACATCTCATATTGTTCGTCCTGGTCATAGTGCCCCCCCCCCCCCCGCCGCAACAAGGGATATGAGGCACCCTGAGGAGAGCCAGCTGATGTGTCTTAGTTAGGCTAATATCCTCGCTACACATTTCTCTCTATTAAATCTTAATCACAGACTTGTCGAGTGTCACTTGACATTTGCATTTTGCCAGGCGAAGCCGCGATGCACACGACACTCAGAGGTTGGACAGCTTCCTTCCACTGAGCGCTTTGTTCAATCACCAGCTCTCATCTTCAACAGGGTTGCTGTAGCAGATTGGCGATGATGAGACGGGTATGTTCCTCCATGGGCGTGCTGGGTTTTGTTTTCTACTGAAGAGAATGGAGAACACTTTAAACTATGACACCACTAAAGGACATGAAGGAACATTGTAAAAGACACAAGTTCAAGCTTTCATGCATCTAAATTTTAAGCTTTAATATGTCCTAAAAGGCATGCCCCCGCTAGCTGTGTCAAATGAAAATGCGAAGCACAACAGCAGAGAGAAATGACAAGGACATGTGAAAAGAAGCAGTCAACACTGCTTTAACTTCTCTCAATAATCAATCTCCTCATCTTGATGTTTACAAAAAAGAGTCGATACGTGGAGAGGGAGCTTTGTGATTGGCTTTGATTTCTACTTCCAGTCCAAATCAAGTGTTATTGTCTCTGTCTCTGTCTCTCCCTCATTCTCGATATGACATTGATGACGGCAGACGTGATGAAGGCCACCCACATTGATGAAACAGGCAATGCTTTTTCTGTGACAGACTGTATCATAAGACTCATCTTAATGTAAAGGCTCAGTATAGAGTGTTGGTGGCACCAACTGGTAGCAGGTTTGAAATCGAAAAACTGCAATACCCAGAAATCCTGTCAGAAGAACTTGGATGTGAAGCCAAAGAGCAATAGTCAAACCCAACAACAGAATAAAAAAAAATAGCTTCTATCAGTTGGATTTTAATTAGTGAAGATGTATAACGGTTTCTCTGCAGCCTCACTTTTTGACTGAGGTGGGTAAAATGGGCGTATTATGTCACAAAAAAGTTTAGGTCTAATGATGCTTTAAAATGAGAAATGTGTTAATTTGTCATTGGATCTGCTGTCTTGAGATGAGGTTGACAAGAAGCTTCATATGTCTCTCGTGTTTGTATGGAAAATATAAAACTAGAGCTGGCAGCTGGTTAGCTTAGCATAAAGAATGGAAACAGGTAAACATCTAGTCTGGCCAAAAGTCACAAAACACCTACACATCTAAAGGCCACTTATTAACATGTTATATCTCATTTACACTGTAAAAATGACTCTTCTTGGCCAGCTTAGTTACTTCCTGGAGTCTTGTCAGCACTAGCAGAGACTACAAGAAGTTACTTCACCCAAAAATAATTTGGTTGGGTTGGTTAGGTTTGGGCATGAGAAATGACATTAGTTAGGTTTAGGGTGAGAATATCAGGGTAAGCTGACCTGAGGCAGAGTAGGGTGGGTCACCTCATGCCTTTGCCATGGTAGAAAAAAAAAAAATCACAACCGGGTCATTTTGCATAATAATTAGCCATGTGCCTCTCTGCGTTGCATTGGAGAGTTTGTATTTTTGGAGCAATGGGCCTTCACAATGATGGCAGTTTGTTTTTGGAATAATGGGCTGTCAAACAAATGTGCTTTAAGTCCAATGGGACAGTTTTCAGACTATTGGGGTTTCGTAATAATTTAATTAAATTATTTGATAATTGTGTATTAAGCGTATTTCCCAAAATGTTGACCTATTCCTTTAGGTGAGGAATGAATCGTTGATTTACAAAACGAAGATCTTAATATTGGGCTGCACGATGGTGTAGTGGTTAGCGCTGTCACCTCACAGCAAGAGGGTCGCAGGTTCGATTCCGACTTGGGACTCTTCTGTGTGGAGTTTGTATGTTCTCCCCGTGTAAGCGTGGGTTTTCTGCGGGTACTCCGGCTTCCTCTCACCGTCCAAAAACATGCAATTTAGGTTAATTGATCACTCTAAATTGCCCATAGGTGTGGATGTGAGCGTGAATGGTTGTCTGTCTCTATGTTGTCTGTCTCTTTGTGCCCTGCGATGGACTGGCGACCTGTCCAGGGTGAACCCCGCCTTCGCCCAATGCCAGCTGGGATCGGCTCCAGCCCCCCGCGACCCCTAACGGGACAAGTGGTTGACGATGAATGAATGAATCAGATCTTAATATTTAAATAGTTTAAATGTTATGATTCAAAAACACTGGACAGCCTCAATGGGTCCAATTTTCAATGTGGTTTCATTATGGGAATATGTGTGTACGTGGATGTGTATCAGTGTAACTGTGTGAGTGTGTAAAATGTGTGTTTCTGTGGTGAGAATAGCCTCTTGCAGTGCCTGCCAGTAAGAGCAATAATTTGACAGTAATATTGCCAATAAACAAACAAAACCCGGTCTGTCTCATAATCTGTATCTGTTTGGGAGAGCATAATGATGTGTTAGCGTGGCCCGGTTTTCCATTGTGCTGCAGCCTTGTCATGGTGGCTCAGGGGAAGACTTATCCATATGAGAGGCTTAGGGAAGCCTGTTCAGATCCGCCAGGATTAGGCCCAGGCTAATACACTGGGTCAACAGCATGGTTCCCCTAATGAGACAGGTGTACAGTACTTACGACTGTCTCTCCACGTAGCGGAGGCTCAAACAAAAGCTGATATCATCCCTCCCGGCTTAGCCCGACTCATGATATCCACCAGTGGTAAATACAGTCGCTGTATCAAGCATCCAACAAGCTCAGAGGTGATCTGGGCTGCACAGTGTGCTGGGGAATTGGGATGCCCATAGCCATTTTTGAAAATAAGAAATAAAACATTTTAGGAGGATTTAAAATGTCTTTGTCTCTGTTTTTCTCTTCCAAAGCCAGATATACACAAAATAGCTGTAGGTAGAAAAGAACTGGGCTACGTTCTTTGTTACTACAATGCTGTGTTTTTTTCTTCTACTTAACCATGTATGTATTTCATCACAAGTATGAGTCTTGCTTTCAAAGCCTTACTGATGTAAAAGTGCACTTCATATACAAAATTATCTTTTTCTTCTTTTTTTAAATTTAAAGTTTGCTTTTTAGTGAAATATTGGATAATTTTACCTCTTTGGGTCCTAAACATTTGAAACCAGTGAAAGTTTAAAGGGAGAAAGTCTCTTTGGTCAAACTTACAACTCATAGACATTATGACACCTGACAAGTGACCTGAATTACACTTCTCGTCCATCTGGGGTCACAAGGCAAAAATGTTGGGAACCACTGGTTTAATAGCTTTTGTTTCAGGGGGCCTCTGAAACAAGTTGTGAACGCATCATTTGACATATCATGTTAAGGTTTCGGTTCAAAAGGTGGACCCAAAAGCAAGGGACCAGCAGATGGGTAAATTTAACAAAAGGCATGCTTTAATTGCAAAGCTGGTGGAAAAAAACAAAGCTCATTGGAAACAAAAACTGAGGGTGCAGGCTGAGGTAAAACAAAGTACGAAGCAAAAACACCTGTAAGACACGAGGATGCTGACATGATGAAGACCAGTAACAACGCAGACAACGTGACACTGAAAGAGGGAGAGCCCACAGACTAAATACACAAGGAGAGCAGGGTGATTAGACACAGGTGGAACAAATCAGGGCAGGGAGACAATCAGTAAGGCGGGAAAACACAAAGACAGGAAGTAAAACCAGACATGGCACTAGAGATGAGTGACTTTAAAAGTAAAAGAAGAAGAACAACCTTTATTAGTCCCACAAGGGGAAATTCAATTTTTACACCATGTTGTTAGTTTTTTCACACAGTACATGCAGACCTGAAATACATACATGCACAAACAGGACCCATATACATGCATTAATGGAGAGATGTCAGAGTGAGGGGTCCTGACAAGCGCCCCGAGCAGTTGGGGGTTTGGTGCCTTGCTCAGGGGCACCTCGGCAGTGCCCAAGAGGTAAACTGGCACCTCTCCAGCTACCAGTTCACACTCAGTTCTTGGTCCATGTCGGGACTTGAACCGGTGACCCTCTGGTTCCCAGCCAACTCCCTACAGACTGAGCTACCGCCGCTCCCAAACAAACAAAAACAGGAAACAAACTACAACCAAAACCCAGGACCATGTCATGTCATGACCTTTTATGTAAGTTGATGGTGAACTTGTACATTCAGACATTACGAAGCAATGTGAGTATTCATTTGGAGTCACGTTTCTGGCCACCTGGTGAAAACGAGTCCAATATTCACTCTCTTTTAGCTCTGTTTGGTCTCCACCAACTCTTGAATATGTTGCTCTATTGCTCCACTATGTTCACCACTTTGTCTGGCCTTTGGTGCCGAGCAGGTTGTGTTTAGTTGGTTTTAAGAACTTTTTCACTGAAAACATCTGATTTACAACCAGATACATCAGTCAAAACAGTAATGTTGGATAACTAAACAGTTACAATTACAGCTGCTTTAACAGCCTATTTTACTTTAAAAATTAATCATATGTAAAAACTTAATCTGAAAACTTGAGCTGTCAGATAAATGTGAGGTAAAAAGTGCAGTGTTTGCCTTTGAAACATGGTGCAGTATAAGCACTGTATAAAGTCGGGTGATACAGAAATACTAAACTCAAGCACTAAAAAGTACATCTAAATGGTACAGTACTTGAGTAAATGCTTTTTTACTTTCCACCACTACAAAATGTGCATTTATTTGACACTACAAATTAACTGTATATTCAGGGCTGTAAAAATACAGACGATTAAATGGAACTTGGTTCAACTTCTGGCTATGTTAGTGTCACATTTTATCCAATAACTACCACAGTGTGTGCTCTTCTCCATCATGGATTCTTTGTAATTAATCTGTGATCACACATTTCATTGTGTGTACGGTTGCTTAGATACAAGTGAGGGCTCATCTCACCCCTTTCCTCCCCCTCACAAATCCTCTGCTGTGATGCTGTGATTTGTGTAGCAGAGATGAGACAATCACCCATAGTCAAAACTGTTGTGGTGGCTTTCACAACCTCCAGGTATTTGATATCCCACTTTTTCTTTACCTAACCTTTTTCATGAACCTTGTTCACAAACCATGAATCAAGCCTCTTCTGTTGCCTTCAACAACAACCCCCACCCACCCCATCCCCATCCTGCACCCCCTCAACCCCTCCTCCTTCCCCTGCTTGTCAAAACATTTGTGAAATCCTATTTTCCTTTAATAAAGTATAGTTCTGTCCTGCAGACGTATGCTTGGATAACATGTCATACTCTGTCTTTGTTGAGAATGGCGCCCTGCTGATGTTCTTAGGCAGTGAGGAAATTGCCTTATTGAAACACGTTGCTTGGAGTGACTATAATGCCACACTGAGGGCCGGCATTATGCACATGACATATTCAGGACCTTGCAGTGGAAAAACTATGAATATAAAGTAATCACTGAAGGCACCTACATGTTTCTCTACCATGATAGCTTTGCTTTTCCTCCAACCTTTGTCAAATATGATGATTTCATGACTTTAGACAAAAGCATTCGGGGCGAGTCGGCACAATGAATTCTTTCTCGCACACACACACACATACACACACACACACACACTGTCTCTTTTTATGGCATCAACAGTGTGTTGAAATAATAAAAATTATAAAGATTATTAGAGACACCACCTTATAAATCAATATATTCCTAATTATTAGAAACACCCACTTTTGAAAAAAAAAAAAAAATCTCATGTTGTGCACAGGCCTGAAAATAATGCTGCTACATTGCAGTCAGTACAAGCACTTTGAGTTTAATGGGCCAGGCTGTGTGTGTGTATGTGTGTGTGTGTGTGTGTGTGTTTGTTTATTTGTGCATGTGTGAGTGAGAGAGAAAATGTTCTGGGGAGCTGTGTAAACAGAAATACTAAGCTACCCCAAGAGTGCACTTTCTCTGTGAAGTTAAGAGCCGGGTACACATGTTTATTACAATTTCAAACAAAATGCAAATCCCATTAAACAAATGGGGTTGAGGCAAATTAGCCAGGAATTTAATATTCGCCGAGTCTATGATATAGGACATCTTGTTACGAGACAGTGGTCTGAAGTATCAGTCGCAGAGCCGAGCCTTTCATCCAGCCGGCTCTCTTGAGGATATTTGTAATTAGCATCATTTGCCTAATACTTCAGGTTAATTAGAATATTTAATTGAATAGCTCTAATCTTCGGAGATGACTATATTATAATCAAATTAGCACCACCACTAGGCTGGCTATTGAACGTGGCAGACTGCCTGGCTCCTGGTCTCTTATCTGCTCTATCTCCATAGAGCATTCTCACATACTTAATGGTCCATTTGAACTATGCTATCAACATTTGATTATTCCTGAACAACAAAGGCAGCCACACAACCAGTAGGCATAAAAAGAAGAGATGATAAAGAAAAGCACTATGGCTCCCATATGGCAGGTTTGGGGAGAGAGCGCTCGCTCTGTGTGAAGCAGCCTGAGCCAGGCGGCTGGGCCTGCGAGGCCATCAGGGAGAAGGAGTCGACTCGACTCCCACTCTCCTCCATCCGCCCCTCATCTACCCAGCCAAGTGTTTGCCAAGATAAGCAGATGAGGAGACATATGCTTGAGAGGCTTCTGGAGAACTATTGAGTGAGTTTTAGTAGTTGAACCAGATGAAAGGCGGTCTGTAACCCTGTGGTATTTATGCCGCTGCATACAGTAACTGTGCCATTGCTTTATATACCTTTACAGGGCATGGATGAGCTGCAGAGCCCTTAAAACGCATCCACACATAGGAAGTTTTCATTATAAATAATGCACTCCAACTCCATTATCAAATGAAATCCCGGCTGCCTCTGTTGTACTCAGTCTTATGCTCATACACGACGATCTGTCTCGCTGAGAGAAAAACAAACCAATGAAAAGCTAAATATTACAGTGCGTTCAATTGCAACAAACAGATGGCAGCTAAATTAAAAGAAATTACATATACATTATCGTCGCTTTATGGCTTCGCTCTAATTGAGGCGATTATAACTCCTACCTTTCTGCTCTATAATGAAGTGAATTAATTCATTTAGGGTGGAACGTGTTGAAATTGTACTCGCCAGTATTTTGTGTTTAGCGTCTCAAGTGATAATTTTTGACAGTGCCATATGTTTCACTGGCAATATTTCTTCTTGGTTGAGTTTTATTACATAATTTTATTTGTCCCTGCGCCGATTTCTTTATATATCTGCAAATGAACTCTTGTCGCAAATAGGTAGCCATATGCCACGAGGATGCAGAGTAGAGGGTAAAAAATATTCCTTAGGCTTTCCGCTAATTTGTTTTCTCGGCTCTGTCTCGCTGTATTGCAGCTGATTGTGCACTGTGGCTATATTAAAATGATAATGAATAAATGTATCATTAATTCAGCCCCACCCTCAGCGGATCCATTGAACATTGCCACTAGGAGGAATGAAAATATAATTGTGTCCTCGGCCCTTTCAGTTCCACACGCTCCCGGAGTGAAAAGACAGAAATCGACACAGCAGGTCATCGTGGCACCTTTTATATTAAAACAAGAGATCATTGCTTCTTTATAATCAGGGGCTCATCTTTTAAATAACTTCTTTCAGTGTACTTCTACAGACTTACATTTATGTAATGATGTTTTTGTGCCTTTTTATAGTTTACCTTTACTTTTCGTGTTTTACACTTTTTCTTTTGAAGTGTAGCATATGGCCTTGTTCTTATACTTATACTACAAAAAGGCTGTCAAATTTAACACGATAATAAAGTGTTAATACAAATCTGTTTTAACACCACTAATTTCTTTAACGCATTAAAGAAACTTATGATTTTTAATTAGCCTCTTAAAAATCTGATGGGCCTCCGATCCTTTGGAGCTTGTAGCGGGTTCAGAGTGAAGATGCTGGCACCTACAGAATCCAGTGGTAAGGAGGCTAAATAACGCTCCAAACCCCAAGGAAGGGGGAAGGAGGAGGAAAAACTGTTATGGCCCTTTACAAAGGGGTCCCTTGACCTCTGACCTCAATATATGTGATTAAAAATGGGTCCTATGGGTACCTATGAGTCTCCCCTTTCCAGACATGCCCACTTTATGATAATCACATGCAGTTTGGGGCAAGTCATAGTCAAGTCAGCACATTTGAGTTTGCCATGTTGATTGATTGATCTGAGCATACTTTTATGCTGAATGCAGTACCTGTGAGGGTTTCTGGACAATATTTGTGATGGTGTTGTTAACTGATTTCTAATAAAAGATATTTACATAAAGCAGCATATTTGTGAATGCAAAAATTTGTGATTGATCTTGATTAACTATGGACAATCATGCGATTAATCACGATTAAATATCTGAATCAATTGACAGCCCAAATATCAAATGATTGCTCCCATCTGCCTCTGCTTCACTGGATGATGTCAGTCAAAAACACACTTGCACTGACTGTCAACCCTTATTGTTGAATATGGGATAAAGACTAATTATATGTGTCTGAGGGTGTCATGTTGTGGGGAGGTAGTGGTGCTGACACCACCCCCTGTGGTGACGAAGGACAGCCTGGTCTTCAGCTCTGCAAAGCAGGCCCAGTGTCTCTTGCCACAGTTTCCGAGTCGGACCCCCTGGGTTTTAAATTGCCACATAACGGATGCAGAGTCGAGAGGTAAATGTTGCCTAAGCAGCACTCATGCATTTCAATCCATATTGTTGTCATTTTGGAAACAATGGAGCCATGATTGGCATACCTCTTCAGCCTTGGAGAGGACAGTGTATGATTGGTGCCAGTGGAAGCCAGGCAATTAAATCATTTACAAATGCTCCATTAAGGTGTCTGTAATAGGCAGCTTCTAGCACTGAAATTGTATTTATTTGCCTCTATTTCTAAAAAGCAATCAATTCTTATTACGAATTTGGAAACAAACAGCAAAGCATCTGATGATTAGGAGTGCCTTTTAAGTTGTTTCTGAAGACACTCACAATGTTGTTGACATTGTAAAGCTCCCTCGTGCATGGTGTGACAAATTTTCACAACATTTTATCCTCCCCACTAGTCAGAAATAAGTGAAGCACGCACGCACATATGATGTGTGTACTTCCTTTACTTTACCAGATAATTAGAAGGTTTGACGTGTTTGTCCATGGCTTTCGGGGTTGCGACCATTCCCACAAAAATCCCATGTTCCCATAAACATTTCAATTTTAGAATATATTTGGGTGATTAAAGATGATTAAAGTCAAGTCAATTATATGAAATACTTAATTATGTCAAAGTAACAACAGTTACAGTTTTATTTGGGAAGTGCGGTATGGTTAGTTGAGATGCTCGGATTAAAAGCAGTTCAAAGCAGGCAAGTCTTGATGCCACATGCTTTGATATTAAATACTACATGGTGCAAACGTCTGGAAGATCTGACAGGATCCCTAGAAACTCAATTACAAAGAGACAAACAGAACAGAATGCAAACCTTTATAATTCTTCTGCAACAAAAGTAAGCTTACATGCTTCACTGTAAGTATAAATAACCTGAGACTTCTTCTAAAAATGCATCTAAAGCTCCTGAAACTCTACAGGGAGAGGCAGTGAGAGAGAAACCTCTGTGATCTATATTAGGATTGTTTAACAAAGCCTGCACCGGCCTACTCCGCGATGTCCGAAGCAGTCAGACCCCAGTGTATGGTCAGAGGCGGTTTGATGCTGGGTTTGATGGAGTATGTCAGTCCAATCAGCCCAGCTTCCAGAGTCTGATTGGGTCTGCCAGCCAGAGAGGCAGCCCTGATATTAGCTCTACAGCCAGCTGACAGCCGGCATAGAGAGCAGCTCATACGACACACAACAACAGAGCCGGTCAGCACACTGACGGGGCCACACTTTGTCTGGGCCAGTGTAAAAGATAGTAGGAGAAATGTAAAGCACAGAAAGTGGTTTTCAAGTGCCAAACGCAGCTAGAGTGACCGGAGAGAAACACTTAACTCTCTTCACCTCTCTCTGCTGGATTTGTTTTCTGTTACATACACAGATTTACATTTCATCAATGCAGCAAAACACATTGTAAAGCTTTCTGTTACATGAATGTCATTAACCAAGTTTATTAATATGCTGCAAACCTCAGTGCTATACTGCGTGTGTAAAATTAATAATACAGTGGTGACCACTTATAGTGATCAAAAACCTTGGGACAGAAGCATTCCTAAACAGTTCAGTTCAATTCATTCATTGAATGAAGCGTTCATTTTGGGTCTTTTCATACATGACAACTAGGAAAGAAATAAGTAACCCTATAGTAATTCTTTACTTCCATGATCGTGGTAGGCCGTCTGCTTCTGGCTGGCTACCTGAGGCTGGTGCTGTGTGCACATTGAAATCATGATGGGAAAAAGAAAAACATAGTCTCCTGGGAGCTTATGACAAACCAAAAACAAGCTAACAAGATGCAGCAGCGAAACTTGGTGTTCCTCAGGCTACCTTGTGTAGTCTCCTCAAACACTGAGAAACAGTCATGGCTGCTAGTGATGGAGACAGGAAACAAATGTGCATGAGTAGAGTACCTGTGACTGAAGCCGCTCTTGAAACAGTTGAAGCCACACAAAAACAAAGGATTATAGCAAAGCTGCCCATTTTATTACCTTATATCCATGTAATAAATGTACAAATGTCAGTTAGATGGTAATCTGCAGCATCCACTTATAGTGATTAATTTGACCCAGGCAGATGTGATCACTATAAGACATTTCCACTGTTTTTTTTATACAGTTTTTTCTTATGACCTTGCATATGATAAAATGCTGAAATGACTATATAGCACAGTTACAGCACCAAATAAAGAAGTATTTCCTTTTCATGTAGGCCATATATAATCCTCGTAATATAATCTCATATATAATCCCCCAGGAAGCAAACACTGCATAGAAAGTTCAAGCTGAATAGGTGGGTCAAAAAAACAGCATGCGTTTTCCCAGAAGACAGTAGTTCACCCTGTGTGAAACCAGAAGTCAACGTTGATTTATTTGTTATGTAACTTCTGTATGTAAATAACGTCGCCATAGTAATTTGAACCCAAGCAGACCTAATATGAACAGTCATAAACCTCCAATAACAAAAATACAGATACACTTACTTGGAAGGGTAGTACTGCAAAAAAATTCTGTCAACATGAGTCCCAAACCAAAGTAATGCATCATTGTCATCAGTTCAAAATCATATAAACAATTCTCATAAAATTAGGAAAAGTCATGAAGTATCAAGGAGATAAAACAGTGTATGTTTTTGCAGCTGTTAAAGGAGGCCTGGGGTCTCCAGAAGACCAGACAGAACATAAGGGTTCAATTCTCTACAGCCCATGTTTGCATTCACAAGAGTTAGACATGATGTATCAGGGATTTTGGCATGGGCGAGGTGGGTGATGGGCTGAAACAAGGAGCTGAGTTTGGTTTGTGTAAAGCATCTCTTGCAGGCATGTGGGAGACTTAAAGGCTTTGAAAAAGTTCTGGGGGAAATTTTCTCTAAGGTTTATGAGCCATAGCAGATGAGTAGATGACCCAAGTTAATTATTATTGAATTTGTTTTCCCTGCTCCACTGATACTTACCTCTATCCTGATGCTACAATGACAGTGGGTACTCTCATTAAAGCAAAGGATGTGGCTTGACGGAGAGAATTGTCTATTTTTTTTCATGTGCAAATTCCCCCGGCGGGCTAAACCTGTTAAACTTCATCATTTGTTATTGTGGTTAGCGTTAGATTTTTATGCATCATTTCACAACAATATTAATATGAATATTCTGTCATAATGGTATAAAGTAAAAAAAAAAAAAACAGCGTTGCTCATTGTTTCCATGGCAAAACAGCTATATGTTTTTCTCCTTAGACAATTTCTAAGTGCCTGTAAATAAACAAGTTGACAAGAGGTGACATGGCAGCTGAGCAGGATATGAAGAATGAGTGAAAGTCAAGATAATTACTCCAATCAAATGCATAATCTTGAAATTAGATGGTCAGGCATGTAATACGATATAAGGAAATTGCTGAAAGGTTTAGGGGCAGACTTGCCTTCTGTTCCGTCTTTGACATAAACCGTCATGATATAAAGGTAAACCCTCTCTCCTGTCATGATTGAATGCAAAACAGATGAAACACAAGCCATCTGTAGCTTGTCACGCTGGAGTTCACCAACTTAACTGAAGCACGCGTGCTCAGATGTGTATTTTATGAATTAAGATGTCTCTCTAATGTGCATTGGCAGGGAAAAAAAATCTTTGTTGAATGCACTTTTATGTCACATACTAACAAAGAAATGTATGAAATGTTCTGTCTCCAGCTTTACATTGAATCATTGTGGGATGGAGTTACATTATTTTGACTAAAATCAACAAAGGCATGTATAACATGCTTAGGCTTTGGAGGTGTTGTGCTGACAATAGACATCCAGTGAAGTAGTTAGCTAACAATACTGTAGATGCAAAAATCAATGTGAATGCATGGCGATGATCAAAATATTTCTTGCCCCATGACATTCATGGACTAATTGCATAATGGATAATTAGCAGCTTGTTGGTAATTGGGTGGTAAAATTCTTAATTTAATGAGCAGTTAAGTAATCGTGAAGTAATGACACATTGTTACAGAAGTAACAACACCTCACACAAACAAAACTAATATGTACATACTGCACAGACGTATTGCTTTCAGGTTATGTGTGATTTAGCACCTGATTCAGAGAAACAAGTCAACAGACCTTTTTCACAGGAAAAAGGTCAGTTCAATTTAGGTGTGCAAGTAAAGCACCATACATGCTACCG
Organism: Pterois miles; assembly: GCA_947000775.1. Classification (NCBI taxonomy): domain Eukaryota; kingdom Metazoa; phylum Chordata; class Actinopteri; order Perciformes; family Scorpaenidae; genus Pterois; species Pterois miles. The sequence goes on from CAMQGK010000327.1 coordinate 16,948,795, forward strand.
GAGAGGTTAAAGATGCCTATCATGTGAGAGACAACGTCCCCAGTGACTTTGTTGCATGCAGTTCCCAATCCCTGCAAAAATAAAAAATATAAACGGCATCATGCACATTATAATATGCCTACATGTATATTGCCATGATAGAGGTTAATTGTAGACCATTTCACACTCTTAAATGTAAATATTCTGAATGTGTCGCAGGCTGTGTCTGAAATCATTCACTCACTCACTACTACCTACTCACCATCCAGGGAGTTCCATACTATATACTGTATACTATATTGTATATTGAGCTCATCAGCAAAATTAAACACTTCCTCACACAATTCGGGTCATTTTCTCTGTGGCGTTAATTACGTCATTGCTGTCACACAATTAAAATGTGGCAGACCAACATCTGCTAGACCATCCTTAATAAATACCCTTATTTATTTTGGTGATAAATACATAAGTTATCTTGTTGAATTGTCTCTTGAAGTTCCCATCGGAGCAGTGATGCAACATACAGTATACAGAATATCTAGGGCTTTTATTGTGAAAGGGAAGAGTTAATGGCCGTGCTGAATGTGGACATTATAAGCATATATAGCATGCATATTTTCCAAGATTAATAAATACAAAGTACTTTGAAGCCATTTGTGTTGTGATGCACTGCTCAGCTCACATTCTGCAATTTTCCCTTCAGTGCAATGCATGATGGTATATAGTGTTTGGTTAGTGGCGATTCTTGTCCACTACTTTTCACAATGCATTGTGGGATACTTTGAGTCGACTGTATAGGGTATAATAATTCTCACTATACAGTCAGACAGCACAACACAGTGGTGAACTCACTATACACTGTAGTCCACTATACTGTATAGTGAGTAGCCAGTGATTTCGGACACAGCCTATAAAAAAAACACCATGCTGGTCTAAATGACTGTGGGAGGAGGACCACCATTCTCCCACTTGGGAAGACCGACCACAAAAACAAGTCTACTGATCTAAAGCGATGGAGGCCAAACTAAGCTGACAATTGAGTTGGCATCATCAGTTGCTCCCTTTTCTATAACCTTCCCCAGACTGGAGTTTGAACTGATATCATAGTTTCAACCTGGGCTCACCCTTGGTTCCTGTTGGTGAGAGGGGCTGCAGCAAAAGCAAAGGTATAAGTCAATCTTCCAGCTAAAGGGGAGAGACAGAGGGCAATGGTATGATGGTATTAACTTTTTAAAAACACCAGCTGTGTCCAATCATTAACACCAACTACACCTGAGAAAATACCAAAACTGACATTTAGCTCTTTTAACATGACAATGGGTAACTTCCCCCCACTGCGTGAAGGCGAGAAAACGAGACACAGGGCCACCCAGACAGAAAAGGATGACAGAGCATCCTGTTCACTGAGCAGCACTGAATCACTGTCATCCTCAAGAGGTCTAATGTAAGCACAAAAGAGTGAGCTTTGGAAGACACTTCACCCTCGCTGTCATCATGGCCAAGCTAAGGAAAAGACTGAAAAAACCCAACCAACAAACCTAGTCTGGCTAGGCTAGGTCACTTGTGACATGTAACATGCTTAGTGCATAGACACATAAACCACTGCCGGTGTGGGTCAACCATGATGACCAGGTGGGAACAGGAAAGGCAGAGCTGTGCATGGTCTTCTCATGAAGCCAGAGGAAGTTATGTTTTTGTCTGCTGCTGCTGAAGAAAGGTGGTTACAGAATGGTTTGGACATTTGAATTGAATAAATCTGACTGGCTAAATGTGTACATGACACAGACAGGCAAAATTACAACATAATAATGTCAAAAAAAGTCACATTTGAGACAAAATGTATTGATATCAACATGAATTAACAAATCAGTCAGTCTAACTGCTGAGTAACAAATATCTCCCATCCAAACATCGCTTTTCCGCACTCCGTCTTTGCTCTGGGACAATATGTAGGAGCGTTTGTCATTGGTTATCAGGGGATGATATATAGTCTAGCCTGCAGAGAAACATGTGTTGTGCTTTAATCTAGAGTGCATAGGCCAGTATTCATGGCCAGCAGCTGGAGAAAATCACAGGAGACAAAGAGTACACCGTGGAGAAAGGAGACATACTGCCTGCCTGCCTGGCAGATGCTGGTTCTTGTTATCAGCCCTCTCTCCACCTTTATTTATGTGGTGACTTACAACCCAACACCCTCTTTTTCCGCTCACGCACTGCTCCTTTGCCCACACAGACATTTCATATGAGTAAATATTTGTTTTGTTTCTTGTTGCTGATAGATGCAGCACTCAATGGCATATTCTGGTGTTGTACTAACACAAACAACTAAAATTTTCTGATGATTTAGGTAATGCCTATCTAGAGGAGCAAAATATCCAAAATAAGTAACAATACTGAAGCCAATAGAGATGATCGCAAGTGAAATAATATACAAAAAAAAAAAAAAATTAAGAAAATGTTTTATTTCAGTTTCATGTGTTATTGAAATGTGAAACTATTATTATTGTAGCTATTTAAAAAAAACGCTAACAACACATCTACTACAGAAAAAAAGAAAGCACTACAAGTCTACAGCCATGCTCACATCAGTGTTTAGCAGGTCAGGTTTACCATGGTTGCCATCTTCTAGTTAAAGGTACAGTGTGTAGGATCTGGTGGCATCTAGTGGTGTGGTTGCAGATTGCAACCACCTAAGTAGTTTCTGCTAACTCCTCCCTTTCCAAGACTGTGGTAACGTGAGTTGCTGAGTCCAAAACTGTGGTAACGCTGTTCGCCTCGCTCAGAGGTCATCGTTACCATAATAACGACTTGAGGAGCAACGGGAGTCAGACAGCAGCTAGTGGTAGCATGGTTTTGCACTCACGTTACCACAGTTTCACAAGTGTCTCAGACTATGGCGGCCTTCAGGTAACATGAAAACACTAAAGGTTCTCACAAGAGCCAGAGTTTGGTTTGTCTATTCTGGGCTACTGTAGAAACATACTGGAGCAACATGGTGGACTCCGTGAAGAGGACCTGCTCTGTATGTAGATATGAAGGACACTAATGAAGATATAGTTGTAAATATTATATTCCATTGCTTTTAATAGATCTCCCAAAATGTTCCACACTGTTCCTTTAAGCTTGTAAGCGTGCTAACATTTGCAAAATCAGCACTAAACACAAAGTAAATCTTACACTGATGAATGCCATGAAGTTTTAAGGTTTTTTTTTTTTAATGTGACAGAAAAATCTCATGCACATGTTCAGGAGCATTCCCTGCTTATTCAGATGCAGCGAGACTTGTAGTTTTGTGGTACAATTCTAATGTCTCTGGCAGGAAAACATCCCCACAAGCTCCTCATCTCCTCTTTGTCTCATATCCATATATTAGTTTCTCTTTTACTCCCCGGTCTCACACTGCTGCTCTCTTATTGACAGGCTCCTACTGTGATATTTATGTCACATATTTAATATGGACATGGGAATGATTATCAAATCCATAGTTGCCAAGAGAGTCCGATCAGCCTTAAATAATGGATGAGCGAGGATGCGACTCAATTTGCGAGGCCGCACAGAAAGACAGGGCGACTCGCAGCCATCGACCCCTCCGCCCATCCCCATCGCTTTCTCCCTCTCTGGAACGTCATTATTCTGGTCGATCTTTTCTCCCCTCGCTTGACATCATTCAGTGTAATCATCCTTCAATAAAAACCTGCTTGTAATAAAAGGAACAACCCGGGTCAATACGTGGAATATGGAGAGGGATGACCGTGTGGTGGGAGACAGCGTATAAATGGGCCTCTTTATCAAAGCAGATAGCCGCCTGGTGCCTTAACAGGAATTCGACCGTGGCTGGAGTTATCATTACTGTTACCTTTTGTATCATCGTATGTTTGTCCTCTGTGAATATGAGGAAGAATGATGGCTGCATTAATGAATCAATGGGCTAATGAAGCAGCCATTGTGTTGGTTTATTGAAATACACTGAGGGAAATTGAAGACTTCTGCAGCATGTCTGTGCTCAGTGTTCTGCTGTCATATTACTGGATTGCCAAACCGAAGAAAGGATTTCAATATTTTCTGAAACATAGTGATTGGCATCTATCATGTGACAGCTGCTGCACACACAACTGCATTATGTGCAAGGAAGGAAGTGCTGGAGAAACGAAGAAAAGAGCAAGTAAAGGTCACACCATTGTCACACGCTGCACTCCAACCACACACGAGCCAGTCTGGACTGAGGATGGTTCGAGGGTCAAATTAGCTGACGGGGTAATTTTGTCAGGACGACATGCAGAGCTGCTGATTATCCCTGAGCTAGCATCATTTTTGTTTATCAAAAAATGTTAATTGCCTGTTTTTACGAGTAGAAAAAGATTAAAAGTTAATAGGAGAGACTAAATAAACACAATGCAATTGCATCAGGCTGTAGAAGATGGTAATTAATTTGTGGCCACCCCTGAGCTAATTAGCTAATATAAAGCAGGAAAAAAGAAGTTAATGAGGCTTAATGTAACTGATACACTGAAAAGTTTAGACTAATGAATTTATGAATGCGTGAGGAAATCAACTTCATGCTCGCGCTCAGACGCTCACGTGGCGAGGCACCTCCTGGAGATGGAAAACTTAGTAACTTGATCACCTTCGATGTGCCATGTAAGAGTTTAACGCTATATAAAATTCCATACCGTGTGTGAAAGTAGAATCAGAAGTACCGCCGCCATGCCGAGCGGGAGATGGTTGACCATAGGTGGGCCCATACCAGCCCAGCGGTTAGTTTGTTTTGTGAATCCTGAGTGTGTAGCTGGTCTGAGGACACAGGAGCTAAATTATTGGGAGGTCTGGGGAGGTCAGTTTGGCGGGGGAAAGGGAGGACGGAACATAATCATCTGCTTCTAGTGTCCTGTGGGGGCGCGTGGAGAAGATGGTCTGGGGGCTATGTCACATTAGGCTTGTTTGAGATGAACTGCGCTTCGCCTGGAAAGTAGCCGAGATCAGGCAATGGGGGGGGTGCATGAATCTAACATTGGATTCTATCCTTTATTATTTGTATGTCCGCCTTGTAAAGCACTCATTGTGAGTGATAAATTGTGCTAAAATGATAAATAAATAACACTCATTATTATTATTATCAACCACACAAGATGTGTTTCTGAACAGATGAAACCTTCACTGCACAGCATGAGACTAACAGCCAGCAATTTAGCGTTAAATATTACAACGAATGCTCTGACCTTTTACAGCACGCACTTGCTGGCAGGATTACAGGAGAGTGCTTGGAGTGCTTGCAAGAGCCAATATACTCTGTGGTCAGGCGACAGCCAGGAGTTTCCCATCATGCCCTGGGTCCTGCAGTCATGGAGAGAAGCTGCGGTCACCTGGCTTTAAAATCTGCTGCCCCCTTGATATCGTGAGGTTATAGTTGCCCACGTCTGTATGATGTCAGAGCAAGTCGTGATCACGTCGAACCGGCCATGCATTGCGTGGCGATCGGCGGTGATCAATTTTGCACAGGCCTGGCTCAACTCAAACAAGCCTAGTGTCAGCTGCTTGTATGTAGATCCCAGCATCTAAACTACATCTTTTATATCCTCCAGTAGGTCCTGAGTGATTGGGATGTCACTTCTTAGCATGTTCATGCCTCTAATATCTGTCTCACTCACTCTATTCACCCCCGATGTTCATTTTAAGAAACAGCTTATTATTTCACTTGCTACTGTGCTGACCGCAGAGGACATTACTTACACTCAATAGGGTCACAATGGCATTTAATGTTGACATTATGGACTAAGGTTCATGGGTAATTTGAATGAAATTATAGGGCCGTGATGAATCCTGCTAGTGAGTGGGAGCCAGAGCGGCGAGGTAATCAGGTAATTGCAGCTTTCATAAATGTAATTTATCACGAAAGGCAAAGGCCAGCAGTGGTAGCTGATGAGCTAGCAAGCACTCGCCATCTCTTCACACTGACCCGCAAAGCTTTCACCTGGTGACATATGTCTTTATGAGCTGTAGGGAAGCATAATGGGTGATAAGGCAGAAATACCTCCATCAAATAGTCCCTGTCATATTACATAAATCAGCACTCTTAATGGACATCTCCCCACACAGTTTGCTTTCACGTTCAGGGTTTACAGTGGGTAATTTGTCAATCATGCTTTGATGGAGCGACACAGATGCTATTAATAACATTCATATAATAGATTTACAAGTGGGAATCTGATGGATGAGCTGGTGTGTCCTGTGATCTGCACAGCACATAGTCAGCACCGCTAGAGAAAATTTTCTACGTTTTAGTTGCCGTTACTCAGACTTGAGGCATCAGTTAAAATGCAGCATAACACATTAAGTGAGCATGAACTGAGATTATACCGATTATTTATATGAATTATGTCAATGTTACATTTCACCACAAATTTAGTCTTGTGGAAAAGTCTATAATGGAAAAAAGGTGACCAAATTTTCAGCAAGTAAACATGGGGTCACTATTAAAATGGTAAATGGCGGCTTACAGCACTTTATGTCCCTCCAAATAAAATGAACCACTGACCCTGTGATCAGTGAATGACATGCTGTACTGAGCCACAGCCACCTCCTGTTAAATTTAGGTTTTGGTTACGATAAAGTTGGTCTGACATTTTGGGCAAATATTGTCGAACAAAAGCACATAAAGAATACTTTATGTGCTTTTGTGGTGAGAGTTAGATATGAAGTTTCATACCACTCTCATACATGTCCATTAAATATGAAGCTAAAGCCAGTCAATTAGCTTAGCTTAGTATAAAGACTGAAAATGGGGGAAAAGCTAGACTGACTGTCCAAAGTTAAAGCTGAAAATGTTCCCATATACTCAGAACATTTCCCTGGGTGTCATTTAGAACATCTCTCCACATGCATTGTCTATGGAGCAGTTCCACGCTTCATACCAAAACCATACCATTCAATTTTGAGTTTTAGCACAAGATTTGGAAGAGAGTTGTTCATGTTTTCTAATATTTTTCGGACTGTTTCAGATCATATGAATTACATGTACGAATTTTGAAAATGGGCATATTTCTCCTTCAAATGGGCACAGTCAGAACCTCACGGTGCTGACTAACTATAACACATTAATTACTGTATTGTTCTTTAGGGATGTTGCTACAATGTTAGAGATATTGTCTTATATTCCTTTGGACCGAGCCAAGCTAGCTGTTTCCCTTTTTCCTATCTTTACGCTTAGCTAATGATTTCTAATTAGCTGCTGGCTGTAGCTTCACATTTAGCATGCAAATAGACAGTGGTATCAATCTTCTCATCTAACTCTGTAAGAAAGCACATTAATGTGTTTTCCCAAAAAAACTGAACTGTTGAACTATTGTTTTAACAACATAAACATGTAGGCTAGTTAAAGCAGTCAGAAAAAAATGTATATGCATATGACAGATTATATAACTGTAAACAACACATACGTAGCCTATACCTATCAGCATACAGTTCAATGTCACACTAACACCTAGTCTGTCCTATTTTGATTAATACATCATAGCGAGAAATGTTTCTTTTATTTTCTGCTCACAGTGCATTATTATTTATTGCATTAGAGAAATGCAATGGCGATCTCACGCAGAGTGCTCACGGACGAACAAACATCGCCGTCAACTTAAGATCTCTATGAAATGCTGGTATCCAACCTGTTGAGAGGCATGTCGAAAGCTCAGTCACAACAATTTGTCCCCTAATTCAAAACTCTGCAGATACATTCAAGGCTGATTCACACATAGCCAGATTGACAAGCAGGTACACGTCATTGAGACAAAAAGGAGGACAAAACCGAGCAAACTGAAGCTGTGTGTGTTAGCGTAATGACCCCTGCCTTATCCTCTGTAATAGCCTGTGGTGGATGGTCATGGAAAACGCAGACGGGAGATGACAAAGGCTTTGTTTATGGGTCAAGCACTCATTTCATAAAAGCCTCCTGTGGAAAACTGAAACATGATAGGTCAAACACAGGTCTAAATGCCTTTTCCAGTTTTCCTATTTTCCCATTTCAACATATCCGTCTGGTGTCTGCGCTCTCTCGCCTCTGTAATGGAAAACTATTGCAGAAGCATTTCTCCGTCAGCCGGGGTCAAGAGGTCATCACTGATGTCACTCTCAAAGTAACCAGTGGCAAATAGGTCCTGACATGTGCTCTCCAATGAGAGAATGAGACCGGACAGCTCCTCTGGCTTTCCGACTGATAAGCCATAGAAAAGAATATGTGAGGCTTGGAGGATCACGGACACTGCTGCTGCCTTTTGAGAGACTAATACTAGCTGCTGCATTAAGGAACAAATAACAAATGGGTGATCTGAGGGAGAGTTTTTTTTTCTTTTTACCTCGCACAGTGCAGTTTGACAAATTCACAATGTGGCTGTTGGACATTTGTCTGTATTTTTTACTCATTTGTTTAGTCAGCATCTACGTCAAAAGACATCCGACAAGATGCCATTTCACCTCTCTGATTTTACTACATACAAGTGACACTCATCCTCGTCCCTCCTCCTTCCATCTCCTTCACATCTCTGTCTCAAGTGTTAGAGCGCAACAAATTCCTCTTGTTCCCTGTCAGATGCATGTCGTGTAGCGTGTGATTTGCTATGCACATCCCGGCCTAGTACAGATTTCTACGCCTGTTTGTTCTATACAGGCGTGCAGCATGTCGCCGAGCAGCGTGACCACTCACTCTTGCCCCGGCTTCCCATCTTCAATCTCATCTATTCTCCTGTCAGAAGTGCAGAATATACTCTGGGAATGACACAAATTAAAAAAAAGGAAACGCTGCAAAAGTTAAAATATAAAACTAATATAGTATATGTGATATTTTAACAAGGGCTTTCTTTATTCCATCACTCCTTCCCATCTCTATGTCTTGTCTTCTCTGTCTGATTCCCCACTCCACCAGTCAGAGAAGAGGATGACTGAATGAGCAGGAGAGTGGCGTTTTCTGATAGAGTTACACCCTACAAATGGAGTCAATCAAGGGGCCGGCTGAAAAAAAAAATCATTTTCTGACAGATGTGTCAGCAAGATTGTCAGGCCTCCATGACAACAAATCCATAACACTAAAAAGAGAAAAAAGAGTTGGGGAGGGAGGGAGAAAAAGAGCAGAGAGTTAAGGAGAACTGAGAACCCTGACAAAGTGTAAAACAGGAATCCTCAGAGTGGATTCTCAGTCAATCAGAGCACTCACCTTTCAGCTGTCCATAACGCTATTTCATACCAATTATTACCCCCACTGAGCAGGTGACAGGCTTGTGCGCCGATGGCAGCGCCACGCAAACCCCCCGGTAATCCTGAAATGACGGATTGGGAGGGAAGCCTTGCAGTGATTTGTGACAAAGTAACTGAACGTGGACTTCTGTACTTAGAAACGTGAGAGCAGTTTGTCTTCATGCTTATGCTAACACTCTCCACTTTGATTTGATGCACGGGTTTTAGTCCGCCTCACCAATATACTCCCTCGGCTTACGGGGTGCCATCACCATTCAGGGTCTAAATTGAAAAATTGCTGTAGGGTGTCCATTTGGTGTTTACTATGTATTAATCAAAAGTGATGTAGGGAAATGTCCTTTTTACATCATCATAATTAAGGGTAGCATCGTTGATTTCACTTTGTGGCTTCTTTTTGGTTTGTTGCACTTTTATTCTAATGCAACAAACTTCATTGTCTCTGCAGAGCTGAAGCAGGCATATTCACAGACACACCATAAAGATGGTCGCTTTGTTTGACTGTTACCCATAAAACCCCCCAAACCCCTCTTGCTTGTATTTTTTTTTTCTGCCAAGCCCTTAAGTCTTAAAGCTTCCCGCCTGTTATATTTCCTCCACATCAATATGTCACCCAGTTCCGCTACAGCAGGATGTCAACTTAATGCAACTCTGGGGTTAAGAAAACACCATCTCTGCCCGCTGACTGATGGCCTGTCACCCCTCACACAAAAAAAGTTTAGAAATTTGATCCACCTGTCATCTCGCCGGTGATTATGAATCTCTTCCTCCAGCGGCTTCGAGGCCCATTCAGACGCAGTCTAGCTTGGCCTCGGCTCAGCGTCAGTTACATGGATGAGAGAGCAAACTTCAAATCACTCCAAAGTGAGTGAGAGAGAAAGAATCCAGCTCATCTTAATGTAAACAACTGGGCCCAGTGGTGAGCCCACCAAAATAGACACCACTGGGGGGAGGACTGAAAAAGCTCATGTAATCTGATTTTACTTATAGGAGGCGTTCAGCTCAGATTGAAGCGTCTGGATGATTCTCAAAATAATCTCTGCATTTCCTTAAAATAAAACCATGAGGACAAATAAAAAAAAAAAAACCCACTGAAGCATAGATCTTGTCATCTTTCTCGCCCTCTCCTCCCTTTGTGGTTTTATTCCTTATTTCATCCCCAGAAGACGAGAGCAAACACAAAAAGCGAATATGTGTTTCTTTATCTCTAACCTCACAGTGAACTGCAGATGACCTTCTGAGTCAACTGCATTAGCGTTGGGGTGGTCAGACTAAAGAGTGTGTGTGTGTGTGTGTGTGTGTGTGTGTGTGTGTGTGTGTGTGTGCGTGTGTGCTTGGGGGGTGCGAGAAAAGAGAGGGGGATTTTTCATGCTCTCCATTACAGTTGTTTAGGTTGGAGGGGTTAACTCAATGAGGCTAAGTAAGTTTGAACTGTGAATCACATCAGCAGACTTGTGCATTCACTTATGCACAATTGCAAATGCACAGTCTAGAGGTAATCACATTACCTCAGCTCAGCCTTTATATAAATTGGAGGACTGAGGCACGGTGAACAGCAGATAATAGGTCTTTAATTCATCACGCTTTTTTTTTTTTTTTAAAAAAAGACAACTTTATTATTGAGGGTTACTTGTAGGCAAAGAACAGCCCTTTCTCATTTAAAGGGTGTCAGATACCAAAGCCTTGTCACGGCCGTAGGTGTTTGATACCGCCGCACAAGGCAGCATTTTGCGGTGGTAGGAGACACACCGGGATTTCCATTAACTACAATGTTATCCCATTCGCAGCAACAGTAAACACACAGGAAAGTGCCGTGGTGACGTATTATAAAGAGTGAAAGAGACATACAAAGCGAGCAGGAGGGGAGGTGGATGAGTCCAACAAACTCAGCTGTCATCCAGAAGACTGCTTTCGTGTCCCATGTGTTACGTTTCACTTTCACTTTACAATCAGCTGTTTGTTTGTGTCTTGTCTTCACAACCCTCAGTGACTGAAGGCTGTGAAGACAGGACATGAACGAATGATGCTCAAGAGTTTTTCACCAAATTTGCCAGAATTTCGTACAACGACATGAAGATAGATAGAAAGAAAGAAAGAAAGATAATCCTTTATTAGTCCCACAGTGGGGAAATTCAGTTTTACACTCTGTTTTTCACACACAGTACATATACATGCGTCAATGGAGAGATGTCAGAGTAAGGGGGCTGCTCCTGACAAGCGCCCTGAGCAGTTGGGGGTTTGGTGCCTTGCTCAGGGGCACCTCGGCAGTGCCCAAGAGGTAAACTGGCACCTCTCCAGCTACCAGTTCACACTCAGTTCTTGGTCCATGTCGGGACTTGAACCGGTGACCCTCCGGTTCCCAAGCCAACTCCCTACAGACTGAGCTACTGCCGCCCCCAAGTGACACCTGCATCTCAAAAGAGATGTGTCAATCCATGACTGCATTTGGGAAAAGCAAAGAAATGTGACGAAGTAAAGGGCAGAATAGATAAATTAGACAGAAATTGCTATTAGCAAAATTTTTGACTATCTTTCAGCATTGGCAATTTATCCTACATTGTCCCAAGCAAATATTTTCTTTGTCCCACATTTGGTTTGTCGGGATCTGGTGACCCCTAGCTTCATCACATTTTCACTGTAAAAACGTAGTCATTTTATGCTCAGCCATGTTGTTTGTTTCTTTAACCTAACAAAGTGTTTTTGTTGCCTAATCTTAGGCAAGTGTTCACAACATTAAGGATGTGTTTAGTGCGATGGAAAACGTGATGCCAAGGGACCTGACAAAGCATCAGTATGTGATGAGTTGGGATGACAACATGTTGGAAAGGAACCATTACCCTAAGCTTTACTCATTCATGTCACCCATCTATTCTCCAAGCTGGTTCTGGGATTCAAACTAGCAACCTTGCAATCACAAAGCCATTTGTCTAACCCTGCTTTCTTCAAACTGCCAAAGAAAATTCATTGTTTTTACTTGTCAAACAGCAGTTTTCTTGACTGAGCTCCTCTCTTTTTTCTTTTTCCCAGATAGAGCCTGAGACTGATTTATTATAGATTTTCTGTGTTTTGATTGTTTTTGCTGAGAAGCAGGATGGGAAGATGGGACTTCCAGCTGCTCTGGATGCTTGGGAGTCCTGGGAGTCCTGGCCCGTCTGCCCTCCCGACTGGCCCAGCCAAGTGGGCATGCGCTGTTGTGGGCCTCGGCGGGGGGTTGATGGGGGCTGCAGAGGCTGGGCCAGAGAGGCCACAGATGCCTTAAATGACTTGGCATGATGGGATAGCTGAGGGTTAGGAGCACGACTCGCAAGTAAATCAAAACACAGTTTTTCAGTATGTGAGCAGGTGTCGGGAATGTTGTCAGAATCTACAAAACAATGCACAGACATGGGAGAGTCACACCTGTGAGTTCTGTGCTTTAGAAACTATGTATTTTTAAATTGTAGCTCTAATTGACTATTAAATTTGATTTATCAGTTTGTGGTATGTCCAATTAAACTAGCAGTGCAACAACATATTTACTCTGCTGGATGTTTTCCCTGCACACCTTTGAACTGGGATGATCCCAGTTAGTGTTGGCTGACTGTCTCAAACAAAGACGCCTCAGGAAGGGTTTCCAACCTGCACTTGAATCAAGCATCCATGATACCAGACCACCAGAAGGGCCCCCATTAGATAGTAATTCATGTGGAAGCTGTGGGACCCCTATATCATTATCAAGCAACAGACCTGCCAGCTTTTCATGGTGCCACAGTCTGGTGTGTGATGCACATTGTTTGACTTTGAGGGAAATAAATGTGCTTTTATTTTTATTTTTTACATTGGGTACAGAATTGCTTGGCCTTTTCGATTTCAAACACGAAGTTTTGCATTTCAGATCCAACCAGTGTACCTCATTCAAGTAATTTCAAGAGTAATTTATCTCGCTGATCCTTTACATCTTCATCATGGCTTTTGCTTTTTTGAAGTGCAACACTGGTCCATCAAGTTTTGTGATCATTTTAAACCACAATCAATCCCACTTGCTCCAACTGCAGCATACACATGTGGTACTTTTTTTTTTAATAAACAGTGGCTTTGGATCAGTTTGCACAAATGAAGTGAGTTGACAAAGGCCTGGTACACCACTTTTATGCTGTGACATAAGGGAGAACAGACTTGGTTGGGACAGCATTGTTTATAGTTTCTACCTTGTTCCATATCAACAAAATACAGTCAGAAACAAGACAAAGGCTTTTTATAATTGATTAAGACCCACTGTGAAGTCACTGAGTCTGTTCATGTGGTAGCCAGTCAGAAACCTCTCGTATGAAAACATAGTCATTTTATACATTTTTCTTTTTTTTCTAAGACGTGAGTGATATAGATATAAGGTGTTCAAATTTAAGTTGCATTTTTTGCAGTGATATATTCTTTAGACCAGAAGGTGTCCCTATCGACCCCACCCACCGTCCCAAACGTCCCGGGGAGACAGAATTTTGGGAAAATGCACTCCCTGTACATTAAACCAAATTGTGCCTTTCACGTTTGGGTTGAGCTCTAAAAAAAAACTTGATAAATTGTTAGCAGACACCTGTGTCTGTTCAGGGATGAAATTATTTTCATTACTGTTCAAGAATTCGGTGAATAATGGAAGGTTTATGGTGTCGATACGAAAGCTCTCCCCTATACTTCTAGATAATAGCTTATAGTAACATGCGCATTAACACACATTCACAAAAAAAATAAAACAATGTGTCCGTGCACATCAGTATAGAACTTACAGATATGCACCATTTTTGCCTTTCTGCATGTGCCTCCAATTACAAACACTCTCCTGTGACAGCGCTCAAGCACAACAGCTCACACTGTGAAATGCAGAAAAAATGTAGGTGATCAGGTGGGACCCGCGGGGGGAGAGAGAGGGAGAAAAAAAAAAAAAAAAAAAGCCAAACTAGTCCCTTTAACTTTTTAAAGACTTTTCAGCATTTGTTCTGCACACTTACCTACGCAAACTCCAAGGGGCCACAGTGACTAGGGTCCCATTTCAGGCCCAGCGTGGAGCCGGAGAGCTCCTCAGCTGTAAAATGAGAGCGCCGGAGCGCAGTGTGAAAATGGATTAGCCTCGCTGAGATAAGGGGAGCCCTCAGCGAGCCATGCACGCCTTCAATGGGGAAAAAGAACTGCTGTACAAATTGTTTTTGGTACATTAAGTACCTGTTACTTTATTTCACAGATGGAAAACAATAACACAGGCTCCGGGGTTGGAACCACCGCTGCACCGCAGAATGTGAGAGGCGTTCAGCCCACCTAGCGCCCTCGGAGTTTGCCCCCTTTTTTTTTAATCTTAATATGCAAAGTGATTTTCATAAGGACTTGTGACTGAAAGCATTCAACAGATTGACAAACATAACATATGATGATAAATGGCAAAGTGCCAGGTTGGCAGGCAGGTTACTGAGGAAAATCATACAGAATATCCATGTTAATAAAAAATAAAATAAAAAAAAAGGCTCAATGTTCCCACTCAGCAAACAGGGCAGGGATTTTTCATTAATAGGCCCGCTGCTGCACCAGGGCCCCCCAAATTAAATGAGTGTGTCAGATCCTGGATGATTTATACATTTGGACTGATCTAACAGCTCTGTGGAACAGCTATGACACCCTGACAAGCCAACAATGGATATGAAAAATGAGCCAATACTACGGCACTAAATCTGAGACTTTCAAAGCCAAATGCACGCGTAGAATTGAAAACCTCTAACATACTCGCAAGTATAATGAAAATAAAGTGAGGGGGGGGGGAATCCCCATAAGATTCTCTGCACAATTTTAGCTAAATCATTCAGTGTTTATATGACTGTAGTGATGGAGACAAATTGGTCCGAGTGGAGAGAGGCAGTACTTTGCCTTTCTGATGTCTTTTTGTGGCTGCATGGAGAGCACATCACTTTACAGCTAAATGAGATATCAGACCTATTGCTGAGCTTTGACTCAATAGGAAAATGTCAAATCAAGTTAGTGCTAAGGTGCTTTTAAAACGCCCCAATTCTCCTTCTGTTTCTATCAGATTTAAAGTATACAATTGATTGTGTATTTCTTCCCCTTTTCTTTCTTTATTCAAAGAAAATGTCGTATGTTGCTCAGTAGCAGCAGCAGAAACCAACATCAACCTTTCTCCACTGAATGGTGGCAAAAGCTGTGTTTATAATTATGTTGTGTGGAAGGCTAGTGGCCTTACTCACTTGTTAGATGAAGTGATAAAAACCAACATGATGGACTAAAGCATTTTTGCTTTTCTTAGTATTGTCCTTTTACCCTCTCATTCTCTGTCTGATGAAAAACTGCACTTGGTGTTCCTCAGAGCTCAGCAGATTTAGAGGAAACAATTACCAGTCCGGTGATCTCTGCTTCTCCAGTCCCGCCGATAAACACCCAGAGCCCTGAGGTATGGTCCGAAAATGATACAGTTTTAAACGGGTTAAATTTCATTGTTTCCTCCAACCCCCACCTCCCAGCCCCATCCCCTCTCATTTCCCCCCCTTCTCTCCCTCTGAGGTTTTATTTCACAAAAGTGTGAACACATTTTTTTGTCGATGGGGGCAAAAAAAGAGAGAAACGATAAAGAATATGAAAGGCCCATCTTCACAGAACATTAGACATCGCAAAACAACCCAAAGCTATGATCGGATATATCAAAACTGACAAGTAAAAGTTGATTGCTGAGTGTCTATTGATTGAGCTATATTTCACTGGGAGAGCACAGCCTCATAGTTGTCTTTACGGTGCACCAAACCTTGCTGCAGAGCTGCACATTTAATGGAGATGGGACACGTAAATACACAGAAATAATCAGTGTGTTACAGCTGGTAGCTTTTATTATTATACACACATATAACAAGTAACATCAGGTAGATAGTTATTGTTCAGAATGATATAATGTAAAATGTATCATACATTTTGGCATAAGTGAACCTGCATTTTTCTGCGATAATGTCAGTTTTTCTGCAATAATGTCAATACACTCTGACACACATTTTTTTTATACAATGTCATGGATCACATAGTAGCGTTGCCTCCTACAAAATAACATTCATATGCAGTACAACTAAACTGCTTTCTTTTTTTTAAAATACGTGGTTAACGTTAGAAATTGAGACAAAATAAATTCACAATAAAACTACTTGGCTAGGCTTAGACAACAGAACTATTTTGTTAGGTTTAGTAAAAACGTCACGGTTTGGCTTAAAATAACGATGTTTGTTATTCACGTTATTCGAACTATGATTATAAATTAAACTAAGTGAATGCTGACTTGGTTTCACAGCGGACAAGAAGAGTCCTGAGCTTGTTTGACCCACCCATACCTACACAGAGTTCTGACATATAAACATATTTGTGATACGTCAAAAAACAAACAATCTGCGACAAAATGATTTTCCCCTCAAAATGTAATTCACAACGCAGTTTCATTGAATGGGCACATAATGTTTCGGAAAAAAAAGCCCATTAAAAGCCCATTACCACCAAACCAATACTAATAAATGCTAACCCTACTAAGTAGCCTATCACTGTATTATCATAGTTTATAGATCATCTACAGCAGGGGTGTCAAACTCATTTTAGTTCAGGGGCCAGTACAGTCCAGTTTGATGTCCAGTGGGACAGTAACACCACTGCATAGTAACCTATAAATAATAGCACCTCCAAAAGTTAGTGTATCACAATTAATGAAAAAAAAAAGCTCAAAATACAAAAAGATGTGCATTTAACTGCAAAATTGGAATTAACGATTCATTTTGACTTAAAAAGTCAGTTCAATTAAGTATCTCATAACTTTGGCTTACTATGTCAAAATTTGGACACAATTTACTTAAAATCTGAACTTAATTCCCAAAAAGTCATCAATAAATGTGACAAGAATTGAGCCTTGAGAAATTACAATCTCATACTTTTCTACAATTTTTACCCTTTACAAAGTCATCTAGTGGGCTGGATTGGCCCCTTTGGCGGGCTGATTCTGGCCCTCGGGCCGTATGTTTGACATCCTCCAATAATTTGATAAACTGTGAAAACACACTTTTTAGCTTTTCTACCAAAAAGAAACTTTAGTGCAAAACCCATTCCTCACCAGAGCAATGTCAAAATGTGGAACATTTTCATGCATTTTTATCAACAACTATGTGCACAAGGTCCAGTGCAAATTATCTGTTTCCGTCTTCCATTTTTGAGTTTTGTGCTAAATAGTGCCATGTCTACTCCATACAACGAAAACTTATGCAGACACAGAACGTCTAAGGGGCTGCCGTTAACTACACAACACATAAACTGATCGAAACGCGTGTGGCTAGCCTCGTTTACAGTTAGAGTTGGATGGTGCTGGTTACAGTTTGGTAATGGAAATCTAATCTTGTATTTAAAAAATAAAGAATTGGATATTAAAGAATAAGAAGGCATCTCCAATAGTTTTGACATTCAGATTCAAATGGAGGACGCTGTAAATAAAGGTAGTGATGAAAAAGTAAAGCAATGATTTATGGGTAAAACTAGAGTCAGGTCATGAGAAAGGTGAAAGACTCTGATGACGAGAACAGACAGAAATCTCTAGATTCAGTTGGACCATGTGAAATTTAGTTATGACGAGCACGCAGTTCTGTGATCATCTGTAATGTGTGTCTTTATCCCCCACAAGTAAAGAAAGAGACAGAGAAAAGAAGGGGATGAAAAATAGAAGAGATGCTGACAGCGAGTGAAACACTTGAGCTGTAGAGAAGGCCGAGTGCGGCGAGCACAGCGCAGCCTGGGAGTGATTGAATGATCCCATTCTGGGCTCTTTGTTAGACACTAGGCAGCGATGTATGAAGATTGATACACAAGTGCTCGACTCGGTTTGCTGGATCATCAAACGGATTGATATTATACTCCAGCCAAGGATGAAGACAAAGTAAGTGTTATCATACTCAATACTGGGGCTTGTCAGAGGCGGGAAATCATCCAGTGTCACTGGTTATGGGAGCATTTCGCAGACTGTCATGAGAATTTATCTGGGAGACGTGGCGCTCCGTGGCAGCGTGCAGCTGACGGCGGAGGCCCCGGCCGCACCGTAAAGATCTTAGCTAAAGATTGAATTACAGCGTCGTGCTTAGGACTACATTTATTTCACTACTATCATGTTTGTCCCCACAGATGCTGTAAATCCAATGGTCTTCTTATCAAGCGGCCATTTATTGTCGCTCAAATAACATTATTCATGGTGATATCATTATTTAGATAACATACGCATTACAGCAAATGATTTGTTTATCTGTTGTACAACAAGGGCTTCCTACATTACCCCTGAGGTTTCTCCAGGCTGCTCAGTCCTCAGTCCTGGGATCAGTCAGGATGCATCTGTTTGGTGGATCTGTTCAGGGTGTTACACAAAGCCTTTTAACAACATTAAATGATTACCGTGTTGAATTTTGTGCACCATGCTCTGAATTCTGCACAGAGCTGTTTGGATTTGGTTGTTTTTGGCTAAGTTTGTTTTCAGCGCCAAAAACAAGAGCAGAAGCTTTTACCTGCAGAGCAGTACTGTTAGCTTTTCTCGTAATTACAGGTGTTGGCTTCAGTGACATGTACAGACTTATAGGAAGTGAAAAATCACTTCAAACATGTTCCTTTTTCTGATAAACCAAAGAGAAATCACTGAGCAGAAAAACTTTGCAAGAGGAAGCCGATGCGGTTTCAATTTGAGAAACAAGCCCACTGGTAAGTCTCATTGCTTCCATTTCATGACAGTATTCTTATGCATGTACCATCCTTCAACGTGTGACATAAGTAGTTTAACCATTTAGATTAGGCACTTTAATCATCTGTCACTCCATCCCTTCACTAATCTAACACATTTATAGCCTACACATGTAGGTAGAGATGTAGAAACTGTCCCTTCCCCTTTACAGTGCCTTGAAAAAATGGTGTATTAACATCAAGGACATTTAGTTACTTGCACAAAGAGAAGAACAGGAATATTGTGTATTGAATATATTTTCTTAATTTACACATGCCAATGAAGATACCTATTGCTAGTTATTTAGTTTTACTATGAAGTGTATATAGCTTGGCTCATAATCTGGAACTGACAGGAATGATGTGGTTAAATTTTCCTCCTATTTATTTGCAGCATAGAAAAAAGATATTCAAAGTAGCAATACTACAAATTGATTGTTTTGTGCTGTTTTGTATGTATTGCCTTGTTGACTTTTGTGTAATTTAAAGCTGATGCTATGTATACAGTCTACTTGTCCCTGTAAAATAATAATGAAATAAATAAACATAATAAAGTCCACCATTCAAAATGTTACTTAAAGGCGCAGTGTGTAGGATCTGGCGGCATCTAGCGGTGAGGTTGCAGGTTGCAACTGAAACTTCTCCTTGTGCCAAGTGTGTAGGAAAAGTACAGTGGCCAACGCAAAAACTCAAAAATGCGAATGGCCCTGCAGAGGATAGAAGAGGACCCGCTCCTTATGTGGATATAAACGGCTCATTCTAAGGCAACAACAATTTTTATTTTCAAGTGATTATGCACTGTAGAAAACATAATATTACATTCCATTTCACTGCTACAGTTCCTTTAAGTAAAAGTAAAAGTAAAAAAACAGTAGCAGAATCTATAATGTACTGTAAGTATCAAAAGTAAAATTGCTCATTATGTTGAAGAGTAGCACGTGCCAGTGTTATGTTACTATATGTTACAATAATGCATTATTATTACTGCTGCATTAATGTGAAAGGAGCATTTTAACCTAGCTGACAACATTTTACATACTATTAGGTGGTTTATATAGTATATATATACATATATATATATATATACAGTATATTATATTTATATAGATATGATATATTTTATTTCATTAGCTGATGATAAGGATTGTGTGTAACATGTGAATTGGTAAAGTAATTATTAGATTATGATATCATTTGACTATGCTAGTACCACCAGAAGCTTACTAATGCTGTTTTTTAAGAGCTGGAGACACGGGACAATATAAGTACTTGCTTCTCTCTATGGAGCAGTGGTTTTATGCACACCGTAAAGCTGTCAGTTATGTCTGTGCATGCGGTGCCCTTGCCATGTCGCCAGGCTCTGTAAAACGCCATGTATGGGAAACACTGCAGGCCATGGCACTTATGGATATTTCTCTTTACATTCATCATTTTTACATGTGCTCGCTGGAAGCCGAGGGGCTGTCAAAAAGACTTACTGCTTTTCATCTTCACATTGAAATACCACAGGAGGTAGTCATCCTGCTGCCTGTATTATATAATTTCTATTGTTACGGTATTAAGTTACACTAGTTATCCCATCCATCCACAAAGGCAGACACACACAGACACACACACACACACACACACATGCTCACACACATCTAGTCCAAGTTTGATGCTTGAGCCAAGAGGTGCTTGCTATGATTTGGCCTTGTTAAGCTGTTGACCCTGAAGAGAGAGAATTACTTCTGTTGGGAAGCAGGCGGTGCACATGTGTGTGTGGGTGTGTGTGTGTGTGGTGTGTCTGTGTGTAGTGTGTGTGTGTGTACCATATATATGAATGTCTGGTGGTGATGGGAGCAGGAGGGGGGTGCACTAGCTTTGAGTTAAGGGCTCTATCAAGGGACAAACTTCTCCGGCACCACAAAGCCACATGATCCATCTCCCTTTTTAGCTGGTGTCAGGACCATTTTATGTGATGATGATTTGATGCTCGGGCACCGAGCCTCCTTCTCCCCCTCTCAGATTGAGCTATGATAGTCAGAGCTGGGATCGCTGGGATCACTGAGCTGCTGGTCTCGAGCACATCACAGAACAGTAATGTGTCCCTCAGCTGTGGGAGCACACTGACAAATCCCCGTCCTATTGGATTCACAAATCCTACTTGGCTTCACAACTTTATACCCACAGATCCTTATCTTTACAAGTGACATAACTAGAATTTATTAATCTGCAGCAGAAATGAACGGCTTTTAAAAGGCCCAGCTCAGCCACACAGGAGTTTTCAATTACACTGATCAGACCACTAGTCTGGTGTAAGGTGGGTGGAGCGATGCCATGATGTCACCAAACTGTATGGATACGTCCAAATTCACTCCAAATTTACCATATTGCATACTTGTGTTTATATTCAAAATGGGAAAATCTCTACTATGGAACAAAAGTGTCCATGGAATGCACAGTACACTAGTTTCAGCTTACAGTCCTACAATGCATCACATTGTATAGATGTGAAAATTTCAGTTTTGAAATCAGTATTAAATGGAAATTTCATGAAAACTCACCTTTTCACTGCTTGTGCACATACATTTTGGTGTCTGGAGTACGCACTAACCCACAAACTGTAAAATGAGACAACCCAGTCAGTTTTTTTGTGGGCTGTCTACATCAGAAAACATGTGAGTCATTCAGATTTGGCTCCCCTTCCTATGTCACATGCAGGCTCTTTAACATATAACGCATTTATTGAATCATTAGGTCCTAAAGGTGTAACTCAAATCCAAAGGTATTTTCTTCCTCCATTTATGTCTGTGGAGACCCAGACCATGACGACAGTGCAAGCCATGACGTTGAGACCCATGACCGAGTCACATATCGGACATGCGCAGTAGGATCCAATAAGACCCAGCAAACCCCAGAAGATCCGTATACTTTTCCAGACAGAAGCGCCACTGAGCAACTTTCTGGAGGCCCCGCCTCCAGCGCTCCACAGGCAGCCACAATCTGGTCAAATCATCTTGAATTTAGCTTCATAAATTGAGATTAAAGGGTCAGTTCAGCCAAACTGTAAAAAAAATTCCACAACTACGGCAAGTGAGGGTAGTTCACGGCATATTACTCAGAGAAACCAGGATGCTGTTTCAATTTATTTTACATACAATTTTAATGCTGCAAGAAATGAACAGTAAAACCATATAAACTGATCAGTAATTTGGATGAACTGACTCTTTAGGTACTGTAGTTCCCTCCTTAATGTACATCCCTAGCAGTACCACCAATTACCAAGTGTTGGTAATAAACAAAATCCTTTAACACATTGCTATTATGATCATAAATGTTGTAAATCTTCAGTATTGTCCAATTACATGCAGCGTTTAAACAGCGCCAGTGTGTTGTGTTTGCGATAGTCTGTGTAATAGTGTAATAACTCTGTCTCCTGTAAGACGGCCAGGGAGGCTGTGTTTAAATGAGACGGTTCTGCTACATTAGCTTCATAACACCATAATCCTTTCTCCATAAACCATTACATGCGCCGCAACATTTCTGATTTATGGGGGGTAGAGAATCAATGGGAAAAAATTAATGCTCGCAAAACGTCCCAGGGACAATATTGAGCAGATTTTAATTGTGATTTCGTTCAAATGGCTGTTAGCCAGATGATGAATGGGAGCTAACCTTCCACTCTGCCGAGCACTGGAGAGAGTCTTTAATATGACAATTAAGTGTCTGTCCTTTAGATTTTATTGTATCTTTCTCTCTCTATCTTGTGGGGCCACTCTGTCCTCCCTCCTCCTTCTCTTTTACCTCCCACCCACTCTCCTTTTTCCTCTCTCTTCACATCACTTCATCTGTACAGTGCGGCTTTTGCGCAGATTAAATTGAGACTCCAGTTTTCTCAATCTCAGGGCACTTACTTATGTTTTATGACACGCACTAAGTCAATTTTATGTTGTTATTGATTTTTCTTCCCCCTCCTCCTCTTATTACCGTCTTGCTTAAATCGACACAAACCATTTTGCCTTTTGCTCCCTGATTCTTCCCATTGTTGTCTTGTGGTGACCTTAAGTGTATGACCAAGACTCTGAAAACCATCTATGAGGGGGGAATGTGTGTATATTGGTGTTGAATCTTAAAAAGTGTGGTTCCCTCAGAGAAAAAAAAAAAACACTCATTTAAAATGAAAAGCTATGACCAGAAGGTGGCAGGTTAAACTCAGGAAGTGCCCCCTCAAAACTTCACTTCACTGCAAAAATGCAAAACCTTACCACGTATATTTGTCTAATTACTCATCAAAACATGTCATAACACTTCATGTAAGACACAATCACCTACCTAGAAGCATTTCAGTGACATGTTTTCAGACAATGCAGCTCGAATATTTGAACCTTTTAGCATTACAAACGTGTTATAAAGCACAGCTCTTTATTACTAATGCAGTGTAGCCCAAAATGAGTTTTCCCAGCTAATTTCAAGATCTCTTTTTATCTTGAAAGGCCTAAATATTACATTTTATCTTAAAAAAAATCTTAATAAGAGAGTTGTCTTGTCCTACTACTATACCTAACAGGATAAAGTTTCTCAGGTATTTTAATGAAGGTGGATGGCATCACCTACTAAGCTCAATTCGTGGCCCCCAGAGGGAAAACAAACCTCCCTTCACTCATACGGCACAGTGTTGGCTGCAAATACTTTCATAGAAAATAATTCTTTTCACGAGTTGTTTTCATTAAGTTGTTCAAGTAAAACAAAATGTGGCTTGGAGGGATTTTTAATTTCACCTTCATCGTTAAGAGTGACAATGCCTCTAGAACAATGCAAGCAGTCGTGTGTATTTATTCACAAGTGTCTCCGTGAACCGAGCCAACAAGACTGAAGGCCAAAATTTTCAATGACTGTGTGAAGCATTACAGGATTGTACTCAATAGAAATTAACAAAATGGAGTGAAGATAGTCAGGAAACAATTAGAAACAATAATGAGACAAAAAAAATATGAAAAAGTAAATATTTTTATTCAACAGCACCTCTATTTACACCGCCTTTCCAGTTTCATTGCTTTAAGCAGAACTAACTGGTAAGTGCGTGGGGGTTAAATGCAATAAGAGCTGGCTTGATCTCAATCAATTTGTCCCTGTCTGTTGGCAGGTGCCCAGACTTTGCCGTGTCCCGGTCCCCAGCGTTGGCTCCATCAGGGCTCCCAGCAAAGAGCTAAGCGGCAGCATCAATGTGACCATTTAGAGTGTGATCTGTGCAGATGCAGTAGGAAGGTCGGGCCATTGTGCGGCCCTCCTCCCTCTTGCCTTTCACTTCACCCTCTAGGACGCCGTCCACATCAAAGTTGTTATTGAGGCCCCTCAATCGGAAATCCTGGTTTGGCAGGGAAGTGAGGTCTTTGAGAAAAGAATGAGGGCCTTGACCCAACATGGGCGACTAAATCGGCCCGTCGACAGCCAAGAGGAAGATTAATACTCATAGGGCCTCTATACACCTGGCGTTAACAAGCATCTTATATCTGGACTGAGTCAAGATTGTGTTTACACCTGACCTCAAAATGCATTTTCAGTTGAACCTTTTCTTTTCCATAAATCCCAGATTGCCACTAATGTCCCATTCTCTTGTAGATTTCTTGTAGATTTTTTCATCCATAAATTCAATTTTGACTATTATCAATTTCCCTGAAACCTCTTTGAGGTGCATTTTGTCGACAATTTATTTTCACAGAATTGCATTTTTTGGTCTTATTTATAATATTTGCACATAGACAAATATATAGATATTTTAATATTACATCCACAGAGCTTTTAGAAGGGTACCAAATTGAACTATTGTTTTTCTAAAAAACAATTATTATGATTGTAAATTAATCATTTCAAAAATTTTGGTGGATCCAAAATTAATATCTTGTTTATCTCTGTGGAAGACGTGGCATTCAAGGCTTGTAACAAGGTGGGACATCTAGTGGCTGAATGTTATTATATTTGTTATATGTTTTATTTGGGGTGGCTGTTGCTCAGTGGGTAAGAATGGTCATCCTTTAACAACAAGGATGGTGGGTCGATCCCCAGCTCCTACTGTCTGCATGTTGGAGTGTCCTTGAGTGAGACACTGAACCCCAAGTTGCTCCCCGGGCGCTTTACAAATGCAGATGTCAAATTTCATGTATGTGCCTGTATGTATATGATAAATCTAATAAGGTTTAAGTTATCAATGTTATCAATTGCACCTTTAACCTTAATGCTGTGTTTGGGGTCTCTTCTCAGTTCACACAAACCTACTTAACATTATTTGTATCTCCTTGATACTTAATGACTTTAACTACTTTTCTGAGAGCTGCTTAGAAACACAAGTTTGAACTGATGGCATGTTTCTGTCTAGTAAAAGCAGCTCAGTCAGTGAGCTCTAGTCCCTTTTCAAGTTTGCTGTCCTCAAACTGAGAAGCACTTGATTCAACTGCATACTGCCATAAGGTGCATGGAGAACCCTGTTCTGTCTAAACAGCAAATTATATTTAATAAAACCCATGTTGCAATAAGAACGTTTTATTTCTGTTTCTTCATCAAATCTGCAAGACCAGTGTGTGGCAAAGGGAAGAGTTACCACTTTATTACTTAAATTTAATTCTAAAAAGATCAGAAGAAAATAAAAAAAGATGTGGGACTCTAAACAACAAGGAAGTAAAGCCAATGTCAACAAAACACAAGGGTTCAATTTATTTTATTAAATGTAGTTTCTTTTTTGTTAGCACAAATTTAAAAAAAAAACAGAAAAAGACATTATCTTATAGAGTTTAACACTCTGCTACTGAAAGAAAACACTCAAAGTTGCAGTAACTAAATATGGTGATGCTGTGTTCCTGAAGTAGAGAAAAAGTCTAACATTTGATTATAATCTCACTTAAATTTGTCATGTAACTAACTCCTGTAACATTGGGACAAGTTAAAATGGACTGAGCACTTCCATACATTGCTTTGGTGATTACATTTTCAGTACCTGATTATAGCCATGGTTTCTGAAAGGGATGCGGAAACTACATCATCTCTAGCCTCAACAGCAAGGGAGAAAGCGAGACGAGGAAAAAGTGAGATGGAGGAAGGGAAGCAGGGAGATGGAGGCAGATAGCGGGATGTATGACTTCTTTCCTCTCTCCCTCTTTTTTCAGCTCATGTGGAAAAAGCTTTTCAAATTATGATGTGGATTGACGTGCAGCAGCTGTCCCCTCTCCCGGGTCCTGTCCGTCACCTCGCCGGTCACCGCTGACAGCACTATGATGGATTAGGAATTGTCATCCAGGACGCTTGTCACTTGTTTACAAGTCGGCCATCCCTCATCTCTCACCACAGGCCTTATAATCTGACCGACACTCCACCAACCCCACCCCCCCGCTGCCAGACACGCTATACAAGACAACACCATACATTACAACAGCTTTTTTTTCTTCTCTTCCCCCTAACCTTTCTCTCCCTCTCCCTCCTACATCCCTGGGCTGAACACAGTCAACACATTTAATGCATTAATATATGTGTTGTGTTCGCCAATCTCCCAGGGACTGGGGCGATGTCTTCTCCTGTCAACCTCTACCCCTGAGAACTGACTGGGTTTTATACAAACATCCCAGTGGGAGAGGGAGGGAAGGCTCACATCTAACCTGCATGCTGTTATTTGAAGAATGGAGCTTTTAAATCTGTTGCCTAAAACTATGGACGATATATAATCTCTATCACTAGAACCTCTTCTTTAGTGATAAAAATCTGTGTAAGCTATAACCTCTGCTTGGTAATAATCAGGTAAGTTTTCCTCTTAAAATATTATTCTAAGGTTTGTTTTAATGCTAAAATGATAACTAGTTAATTGAATTATTTATTATTATTGTTGAAGTCATCATGTCGAAGTTCATGAAGTGAAAATATATACACATTTTTTTAATCTTATTTCCAGCTTCTCATATGTAAAAATTGGCTTGATCTGTTTTATATAATTTTAAACTGAATATCTTTGGATTTTAGACAATATTTGCTGGACAAAACAAGTAATTTAAAGAAGTTACCTTGAGATGGATATTTCTTTTGTATTTTGATTCCAAACGGTTAAAATTACAAAAGCAATAATTGGAAAATTTATTTAAAATGTGTATTTTGTGGACAAACTTCTCTAATCACTTAACTTTCTGTTGTGTACATTTATTTGAACAGGTTTTCACAGTGGGAAGCGAAAACAGTCAAGCCAATTTTCCGAAAGCTTTCAGACCCAATGATGTTGAGCCTGCATCTCAGAAATATGGAGGAAGGAAGCCCCGTGGAGCGCACTTTGATCTCTCTCTACAGCATCTCTCGGTCTGCGGCCTGCTGTGGGAATGTGTGAGTTTATGCTCCCTCTGCAGGCATAGTCCAAACTGGAAGACGAGCTAACCAGCCTGCCTCTCTGGCTTGGACTCGGCCCTGCCAGCTGTGCTCCTGCAGAGAGGATGAGTGGATGCCATATAGCCTGCACTGCTGAGACCTTCCCAGTGCTCCCAGTGTGGCCCTTGAGAGAGGCCATAATCTTCTCCTATCTGCCTTAATGGTTCCCTCTGTGGATGCTGAGATGGCAGGCCTGGGAGTGGGGGGCAGCATGCTGGATCCTACCATGAGCATATTGTCATTAAATTAAAAATTTCTGAACACTCCCTTGCTCGTGGCATAACTGCCGCCGTGAGAGCGATCATAATTGGCTCTGAAAACACGCATAATTGCCTTCAGCTGGCGTTCTTTTACAGTTGACATTGTTGAGGCGACTGCGGGGCGATTGGTGAATTGAATATGCAGCTTGTTTCACAATGGTGGTCGTAATTGAAATATGGTACGTGTGAGTGGAAGATTACATTAAAGCTCCTAGATAATCACCTGACAGGGGAGTCATTGAATCGACAATCTGCCGCGGAGTTTCGGGGAGCGGGCCAGAGCGAACAGGCCGAGGGAGGACGGGGAGGGAGGAGGGCGAGTGGGGTGGGGGTAAAGGAAGGCATCAGGCAGAATTACAAGGAGGAAAAAAAAAAGCTCTTGGCTGGCTCACTTATTCAGAGCAGTCCTGGATTGCCAGCCTGGCATTCCTGGGCTCTTTCTATCACCACATTTATCCCGCTCCCTCCCACCCGCCCTCCCTATTCTCTCTTAGATGCTGCTTTGAGTAGACCACTTCCCCTTTAAGAGCTAACAGATGGCTAGCCATTGCTGTTGCATTTTATCCTCATTTTCATTCATATTTTTATTACTTTTTTTCATTGTGGCAAAACCACACCTCCCTAGTCCACACACACACACACACACACACACACACACACACACACACACACACAAGACTGCCTAGACTCAGCTGAAATAGAGGTTTAACTGAGATGGTGTGCTGTTGGTGATTTTCACTTCACCTTTGAGGCATCCTTTTATAGAAAGGAAGTATAATGTCCCTTAAGTCAACTGGCATATTAATGTTTTGAGTTCTCTGAAACTTCTGCGCACCATTTTTGTGACAGTCCTTTCACTTCCTCACCCTAACAGACAGTAGGAAGGGAAGTGTTATTTCACAACACACACATTAGGCACATTACGGGAAAACTGATGCACAAAAGTAAAGAGAAGATGCTCCCATTCATCCTCCGTGCACACTGTAGACTATCAGTGCAGCTGTTGCTGTTGCTGAGGTAAAAAACCTTGCAGGTGCCTCCTCTCTTTAATCTACTTCCCCCCTCACCATTATCTTATATTTGGGTATAAACACACAGACTGTGCAGCCCGATAATATGCAATTAAAAACAAAGATCATTAAAAAGTTATTGGTGTCTGCCTAATTACTATAACTTTACCCCCCTTATAATGAGCGTGCATGGGTATTGATTCGAAGCAAATCTCCCTTTCCTCCTGGAAAAAAGCAGGTAGTTACTTTGTGTTAAATCATTAATATAGTAATGATTTTTCCAGAACACTCTCAATTAAGACCGGAGCAGAAAATGACCCAGGGGAGTTGAAGCTCACGCTTTTAAAAGTGTGATGTTCCAAATATATCCTGGCTTCTCTCGCCAGAGAATATGGATAGGGCCAAGCCGTGTCTCTGAATCATTTAAAGCGGAGCTGGTTGATTAGGATGTGTGTAAACATGTTTCTGTGTTAAAGGTCTGCACCTTTAATACAATACAGCATGTATGAATACATTGTACCGCATAACTGAGTAATAACTGAGCAACAGAAAGTGACGCACTGGTCTGGTTTGACCTCCAGTGTAAAGAAGATGTCTGCCAAGATCAAAAATGGATGAAATATTAAAATGAAAGGAAGGCAGACAAGTCCATTAATGTAGTTGTAAATAAAGAGTGTATAGGCTTTATTACCTCTTTAAACAATCATCAATATACGCATATCTACAGAACCTGTATCTTATAATTTACAGAAGCTTTCTGATGGTTACAATAATCTACATTACATACTGAATTTACTGTATGTAATAAATATTTAAGGTCAACTAAAATAAGGCCAATTAATAAATGTGTTCTTCAAATAACAACACTGCTTGACCACTGGACCGTTTATAAATCCCAAACAGCCAGTAGATAAACTGTGTTTTCTGCTCGGTGTCATCAATTTGTGCCACCCCGGGTGAATTCTCGTCTAATGGTGTCATTGATTTTTTTTTTTGAAACTGCACCACTTATAGAATTTGCTTCACATTTTGTCAGATGATACAGTAAAAGTCTACAGCCATGCTAGCAGCACTATGAAGCTATGCTTGCTAACATGCTGTTGTTAAGCAGGTAACGCTTAACGTTAGCTTAACGAAAGCTGCAGTGAGTAGAAATGGAGCAAATTTGATTAAAGAAAGTAATTTTTATGAAATGGTCACTACATCCTGACAGTAGGGCAAATCATGTGTCTCTGTGTCCTCCAGTGCTCTTAAAGGCATCTTCAAGATTTCACAAACCGGAGGAAAACAGTCAGTCAGAGCCAAGCTGGAGTCCGCCATCCAGCTGCCGTCTATGAGTTGGTTGTCAATCACTCACGAACTCCGATCAAACGGTCAAACAAGGCAGCGCTGATTAAAAATGAATCAATATTCTGTTACCTTAATGCCTATTTGTCACCTCACATGTTTTCAGAAACATCTTGTAGTTACTGTTTAGCTGTAAAATGAGAAAGTTTTTGACCCAGCAGCCATGTTGTGATCTGTTGAAGAAATACCAAGCACCGCCCACCAGCCAAAGTACAGCCAATGGGAACGCTTGATAGGAGCTCCCTCTCCTGACCTGTGATTGGCCAAAGTCTCCCGTCACACAGGCTAGTTTTTTTTAAAGAGTGAAAAAGAGGCTAGTTTTCTCTCAGAACACATGAATTACAATATTCTCAAAGGTTATTATGAAATTTTTGCCCAGTGATGCCAAAAATATGCTGCCACTACCACTTTAACCATATTCTTCATTTTATCTTAGTGTTGGCATAATAAAATCTGCCACCTAGCAAGGAACACAAAGTAAGCCTACAGATGTGTCGTGTCCCTGTTTTTTGTTTCCTGTTTTTAGTTTGAAAGTCCTCTCCTGTTGTGTGTTGTCTGGTTTTACTTCCTGCCTTTGTTTGTTTCCTGCCATTTTGATTGCCTGCCCTGCCCTGATCAGTTTCACCTGTTCCTAATCAGTCCTGCAGTCCCCTCACCTGCTCGCCTCTTCTCCCTTTCCACTTTCCACTTTAATAAGATATCTTGAAGCTGAATCTGGTCGACTCTGCATTTGGGTCGTTTCTGCCCGTAATGCTCTTTGCAACGTGACAAGATCAGACTGATGGGAATTATTTTTTGAAATTTTGAGCTATGATGGGAATCACCAAAGCCTTTCCAATTGATCTGAGGAGGATGCATCACATTTCAGCGCCAATTTATCAAAAAATTGACACAGTTCAACTTCATAGTGCCATTTGAAGAAATGCCAGGTGATCTCCAACGCCGTCAGGATTCAGCATCTTGGAACAATGAACATCCGTACGAAATTTTGTTTGCATTCAGTGAGAAGATTTCATTGGAAAAGTGAAAAAACTGGACCTGCTGGTGGCGCTAGAGGAAAAGACAGAGAACAATTAAACTGTGCTCGTTCGTAGGTCTTAGAGTAAATCTCCAGGACATTATCCCCCTCATCATATGGCGGATGATAAGGTAAGAGCAGATATGAAAGACTTCCTGTCTGTCATGGTTTTCAGGTTTGCATACATCAACTTGCTTGCCTTTGTAATTCAAATCCTGCTACTCTGTGATCTCTGAACCTCCACCCCAACCCATCTGACCCCCTCCCCCCGCTCCACTCTCCCCAAAATGCTCCAACAAGTAGGTCATTTGTCCGTCTATTATCTCAACACCTGCAAGAAAATCTGTCTCAATTTTCCCCTCTGCTTCTATTCTAGTCTCCCTCCCGTCTTATTCTTCGGCCCCACAGAGACGCTGGTTTGGCCCTGAGCAGCTTCTGTCTCTGTCAGGTTGGCTGTTGGGCACTGCCATCCCACCATGCATTGTGACCATGCCAAGAGTCTGTGCCAGTTCACACCCCTTTATCACCGAATGCTTGTCGTGACCCTGCCTTTTCTTTTCTTTACACTCTTTCGAGGCCCCTGTGCCAAACACACACAGGACTCAAGTAGGGATACACAAAAAAACACCTCTCTCTCCTTCTTTTCACTCAGACCCATAATATTCACTTAGCGAGGACCAGGAGGGGTTGGAACAAAGGGACCTCTGGGGTTGGGCAGTGAGTCGTTATAGTCTCCATAACCACAGTTTACAGCAGCTTACTTTTCAAATGCTTGACATTTTACTTCCTATTCCTTAGATTTGGTCAGTGGGTACAGTGCGTCATCTTTGTTTGACTTCATCACATGTAAAGAGCCATTTTCACTCAGTTTAATGTCATCGCCTAGGTAACCAGCAGGTTTTTGGCAACAACGCAGAAACGGCCAATTTGTTAATGGAATGTGTGAAGTGTCAATATAACTCTATCTAACTCCTCTGGGCCTCATTCAGGACATAATTTTTCATATGCATATGAGAATTATTGGTGTATTACTTTCTCACACTTTTTTTTTTAAAGCCAGTGACATATTAGACAGAAGCTACAGCTCAGGAGTCCCAGGGGAGTGTGTGTGTGTGTGTGTGTGTGTGTGTGTGTGTGTGTGTGTGTGACTGCATTTTTTGCTTTCTTACAGTAAGCATTTAAAGCCTCTTGGGGTGCTGCACCAGGGGTTTCTGAATGGGTGTCCTGCTAATTGAGAGCTAATGTACTGTTTCACCAAGTTATAATCCTCAAGTTTTCAGTCCTGGTTGATTTGGTGACTCCTGCGGTTAATGGTGGTAACAACATGCATGGTTTAATACTGCAGGTTTCAGAATCATGGTGTGACAATGCAGTGGTTAATGTTTAGCCAGAGGGCAACCTCTGGGTCTGAAAAGTGAAACTAGTGCTGAAGTGCCTTAAACTTGCATTCTTTCTAATAACCAGCAAGGGGCGACTCCTCTGGTTGCAAAGAGAGGTCTGATTGTATAGAAGTCTGTGAGAAAATGAGCCTTCTTCCCCTTGACTTATTAGTAAACAGTTTATGGTCTTAACCGCTAGTTTCTGTTTCAACTTCTTCAGTATAGCATGATGTTCACTTAGTAAATTATGGTCCCATTTACAGTCAAATAGACAATTGTGCTTTAAGGCGTGGCTACCTTGTGATTGACAGGTTGCTACTACTGTTGTTGCTCATTCTGAGAGTTGTCTCTGTTTCAGTACATTTTGGTCGCTTAAAATTCAGCGTTCGGTTGTGCTTAGGTCCACCCATGTCACTTCTTGTGTCACTTCTGGTTGCAAAAAGCCAGGATGTCAATGACCGAAAATCTTTTGAGGCTTCAAAACAGCAGTCCAAATATCAATGTGTGACATCACAGTGACAATGTCCACATCTTATAGTCTACGCCTTTAGAACAAAAGTGACTTTACCAAAAGCAGATTTAGGGAAAGCTCATCTTTTTGGGGTTAAAATACATAGACTGAGAAGGTTCAGGGACCTTCAATCTCAGTAATCATATTACTATAATATTACAGTATAGTATAATACTAGAGTAATATTATTATTATTATCATAATACAATAATAACACATAGTGGTCTGCCATGTTAAGCCAAATGTTGACACATCCATCCATCCAGTCACAGACTGTCACTGTGCAACAACGTCACCTGACTTCCTCCTTTGTTCCCGTCATATGGCTGCTAAAGAGCTTTGTCATTTAAACATTGACATATGCCATTTTGGGGTGTTTGCAGAAACAACTGATGCCGTTGTCCTTCCTGGGAGGTCAGCTTCATATTTAGAGATAATGTAAATAAAGACAACAGAATGTGAATACATTGAAGTGAAAGTGAAAATATGCTGATCATAAATAGCTTCAAAAATGTGGTTTGAGTTCATGAAAGTGTTTAGGACTTCAACATTAAAGACTGAAAACAAATGACTAAACCAACTTGAGGACAAATCGCAGGTAGTAAAAATATGACTAAACCAACAGCAACAAAGAGCTTCACGCTGCTACAGCCTTGGGATAAAGACTGATAGGGGTCCGTGACCTGTAATGATTTTCTACTTGAGGGTCCGTGACATGAAAATGTTTGAGCTTGCCTGCTGTACATACTTATGATCGCTGAAGAGCAGCGTGTCAAAGCATGGCATTTATGTTCATGTGACATTATCGAAATGCTCATATGACAGCACACCAATTATGAATCCTGACGAGGCGATACCGGAAAACATTCTGCTCTTCCACTCTCTCTGACATGACCTTTCACTATGATGAGTCTGATAGACGTCACCTCCTGTGCTGCCCCCATCTCCGTCTCTTTTTCTATTCATAGCTCCATCCTCTCTGCTTCCATCCTAAGGTAAATCCCATTGGGTGGATGCTTTGTTGTGGAAGCTTGTGAATGTTTTCGCCGCTGTTATTTATTGGCCGCTGACAGGGCCATGAATTCTGGGCCAAAGTGAAACTCATATTGTTATCAAAAGCATAAAATTCCTATCACTTTAGGTGTCAGAGCAGAGAGAAGAAAATGAAACAGGTACTCATAAAGGCAGCAGGCCTCATAAATCAGCCGTAGAGGCCCGAGCGCGGAGACGCTTGATTAAATAAGGGGAATTAGGTATTTTTGCAAAAGTGGGAAATAACATTGATCTATGCCCCTGTCAGCAGCAAGGCATGACACTATTGTGTATTGTTTATTTTTCTTGTGTATTTATAGTATATCAATCTCCCTGTGACTGAATGATATGAGTGAGAGAAAACCCAGCCTCCCTGGGCTGCCATGTGCTCTGCTGCTGGAAAACTAGCGACAGATTTATCCAGGGTCTGAGTTTTGCCATCTCCAGTTTCCTCAGCAATTGAAGCTCCAACCATATCCTATAGCTTTGTTTACCAGGACATATGTGAAATGAGCCAATAGGACTACTGTTTTTCCTACAGTGCCATAGGCATCAAGAGGCAATTTAAGGTCAGTCAGGGGTGAGACACTGCACTAGTTTATACCAGGGTGCAATCAAATTTCATTGCGTTTTACGGAAAATCACTTTCGGGGAAATCATTTCTATTTTTCTACTGAGTGTCGGATATCTATTTAATAAGAAGTCTTGTTGTTCGGAAAATCTAATAAATCTTCACACTTCACACTACTAGAAAATTCTAGCACAACACAATCTTCCACCATGGAACCAGGATGGCAAAAATACAGTAAGTCTGTCTAAAGGTCTTGGGGAGTACTGCTACATATGTGAAATAGCTCCATAGGGAGCAATAAAAAAGACGATGACTCCGGTGTTGCAGCATCGATTTTGATCTGTTTTTTAAGAAACAGTCCATCGTAGTGCAATACATAATCTGTGGTGTATGCTAAACAAGTACTATACAGTCAAAAAAAACTTAAGCATCTGACTATGAAGTGAGCCATCTGTCTCTGTGCATGTCCTTTGCATATCTCCAGAACTGATCATCTGATCATCTTCACACTTGGTGGGTCTATCGCCGGGGACCCAGGGGAGTGCAGTGTGAATTGCAATTCAACCAGATGGTGGCGCTATAACCATGAATTTTACCTTTTGGCCCATAACTTATGAACCTAGGCGAAGTCCAGGCGAATCTATCCATATAAGCCACGCCACCATTTTGCATTGTGTCCAAATCAGATTTTTTTGCTACTCCTCCCACATATTTTGACCAAATTTGGTACAGATCATCTCTGGACCAGGCCAAAAATAAGTACTTTTTTGATTTTTGATGTACCATATAGTTTGCTATAGCTGGCCCTCATTGGCTCAAATGCTGTGTGCAGAACTTATATTACAAAAAACAAACAACGTCATATCTCCTGAACGCTTTGTGAGACCATACATGGTAGACGTGTAGATGTGATGTCTGAGTTTCCATGGCAACTTTAGTGCCATTTGGCCAGTAAGCCGTGCTGTAGCAGCATCATCTAACTATAAAGTAAGAAATATCTGTCTGTCTGTCTGTGTATGTATGTATATATGACAGTCCTTTGCTTATCTCGAGAACCGTTCATCCAGTTAGCTTCCCACTTGGTGGGTGCAAGCAGCCATAATGCAAGCTGGGGGTCATCAGCGTGTTACAGACAGAAATGCGTTATGAACGGGCACTGCACTAGTTACTTTAAAATGTCCCTCCTTCATGGTTTCCTTGAAAAATAGCATGAGAAATGTTTGACAGCTAATGAAATTCATATGTATGACTTATTGTCAATGACACATCTCTCTATAAGCAAATTTTGCAAAACAGTGTATCCCTGTTTCGGGTTTCTCTCGCTAAATGTATAATTTCAGTAACGTCCCCCACTATGATTTGGAGGTGTCTGCATGGCTGATAGGATCAGTGAACTCTTGAGAGTGGGGTGATGACCTTCCACCTCATCCATCACCCGCTGATGGACATGGGAAGCCGGTCCCTGACAGGTTGGCGGGTATGCGGGGGTGGAGGGTACAAATGGGGTTAAGGACAGGGCTGGAGAGGGATCTCAGTTACTGCAGCATGGTGGCCCCAATATATATAGATATATATTGGGGTGTTAGATGAACCACAGATAGCCTAGTTGAATGTTTGTATGGGGTACAAAGAGAGATTATTGGACTGTGTTTGCATGTTTATACATGTGACAAATTAACAAAAGTTCAGTTTTGTCAGAATCTTTCTTTCTTAAGCTTTTCTTTACAGTATAGCACATGACTAATTTTGGTACAGTTCACCAGCTGACATGTGTGAAAGAGCCACTCAGACCAATACAAATGATGAATCTGGTAATCAGGAGCAGTGTCACTCCATTGTCCAAATCTTGCTGAGGTGTAATGAGTCTCGGAGGGCCACTTGTTTCTCTGACACCCACTGAAACGAGGACCCAATGTCATCAATCTTCAGAGGGGCTGAAGTGAAGTTGACTTCTGTCTGAAGGTGGTCCCCTTCTGTTGATTTCTTGTTGGTAGCTCGGAGGGAAAAGCCCACGTTCCCGTCACACGTCGAGAGAGTGTGCACGCGCAAGAGAGCGGGGTGTGGTTGCATGCTGTGTGTACAATGAACACAAAACCTCCAACTGACACAGCCAGTATTGAGTGAAACCAAGCTGTGAAGCAGAGATGCAGCACACACACTCACATGTCAGTGTGGAATGGGTTCAGTGACTTTTGACCCGGTGATCCAAACGCCTGTCAACACCATATACTACCATCGTTTTGTGCGTGACTGTGTGATCATATGTTTTCCTCCGTCTGACCTAAATGCAGTCATGTCTAGACGCTTCTTTTCTTTCTGCTGCTGCATTGCTTATATTGTGCACCTCATGTCAAAAGTTTGCTTTTTTCAGGAAGTTGAACAAGACTCCTTCCCCTCTCCTGTCAGACAGTAGCTTCATGCTTGGCATAGTGAAACCAGGAACAGGCCAGAGTGAGCTGCCCAGTTCACTCTCACTCATAAATCTGCGGTTTCACTGTTTATTCTCTCTGCATTGAATTTGATTTCATTTCTAAGTGCAGCTGTTGTTTTTCCATATGTGTTGTTTTGCCGAAGCTGATGTCTTTGCAGACCATGAAGCAAATAAGGAGGCTATCATGTCTTCATCAGACTAAATCTTATTCTGTAAATAAGGATAAGCTGTTGTTATAACCTGAAAAAACAACAGGGATTGACACAGATACTGTATATTATAATCTTCTGGAAGATTTACTCTGATTGATCCTGTTGTTTCTCACTGTTCCTGAAAATATTTACCGCATATGCCTTTGTAATACACTGTATGGGGGTGTCTGTGATCTGTTGCTACCGTTTCATGTTATGCCGTGGATCGGGTGAAACAACAAACTGCCCTTGCTCGTCTTCTGCTGGCCAGAGCCTCAGTGGGATGGGCAGTTTGTGAGATGACAGGACATGCCAACAAATTGCATCACTTCTGCCTCTGTGGCCGAGGACAATGGGCCACCATATGCCGAAGTGGGGGAAATGAATGGAGCTCATTTGTGCTGGCACCCTGAGCCCCCGCTCCCCCCGACCCTGCTGGGGC
This sequence comes from Pterois miles, assembly GCA_947000775.1. Lineage (NCBI taxonomy): Eukaryota > Metazoa > Chordata > Actinopteri > Perciformes > Scorpaenidae > Pterois > Pterois miles. The sequence goes on from CAMQGK010000327.1 coordinate 16,986,320, forward strand.
CTCCGTGGCACTGAGGCCGACACAGACAGACGAGCCCACCCTCTGCCACGCCGCCGCGCTGCTGTCCGCCACACCATCCCGTAAGCCAACTCCAACAAACAGATTGTTGGATTTGTCATCTGGTGTATGAAAATGAGAATTAAACCGAGAAATCAGACGAGTTATTTTGATTTCTCTCAGTAGGACAGTAGATGGCACTTTTTTTGGATTATTGCTATTACACTTTTTAAAAGTGGGATTATTTTGGAAGAAAGATTATATTAATAACACACAGTATGGTGCATCATTTACACTAAATTAAAAAAATAAATTGATACCCTTTTTTTCATAAATGAATATACAGGACGTGTTTGTAAAAGTAGCCGTGTGCCGTGTTTGTGTTTATCTGTGTCTTTATTTGTGTGTGTGTGTGTGTGTGTGTGTGTGTGTGTGTGTAGGCCTGGGATGATAGCAGATGATTAAGGAGTGGCTGCTCTGTTGACATGAGATACTAATGAGGATGAAATGAGAAGGTCAGGGCTCGTCTCCAGGAGGGGGACACCCCCCCCCACCCCCAATTCCCTCCCCCTCTTCTCTCTTCGTACCCCCTCCCCCCCGGTCACCTCCCTCCTCAGGATGGACGGCTAATCCTCCTCTTAATCGGAGCAGAGCAGTACACACACAACCACACACATACACGTGCATATACAGACACAAACACACACGTGTACACTGAGGCTGCCTCTGATCAGGCACTCTGCATCTTCATAATGGAGGTAATTAGCAGCTCAACGAGGCTACCTCAGCATTATGATTAGCACCTCCTTTTGAGCACACTCAGAATCTGACCAGCCTGGCCACTGCTGTCAATCAGTTCTGCTCTGTGCTGCCAATAAAGCAGACATCAAACCATTTATTATAGAGGATTAATTCTATATAGCTGGGTTACAATATTATTTATTTAGAAAATGTTTTATTTAAAGTCATTAACTTGGGATCAAAGGTCTTCAGGGTCCCATTAGTGTCAATGTGGGTTTTCTCCAGGTTCTCTGGTTTCCTCCCACAGTCCAAAGACATGCAGGTTAGGTCAGTTGTTGACTCTAAATTGCCCGGATATGTGAATGTGAGTGTGTCTCTATGCGTCGGCCCTGTGATAGTCTGGTGACCGGTCCTGGATGTACCCTGCCTTCACCCGGTGTCAGCTGGGATTGGCTCCAGCCCCCCGTGACCCTGAATAGGATAAGCGATTACCAATAGTGGATGGATGAATGACCATGTTCAATTTTTTTTTTTAATTTTATTTACATTTTTTTATGGATATTGTGTAAAAAATTCAATCATTTGATTTCTAGAAGTCTTTGACGTTAGGGTTCTTCCCTGGCATGGGTCATGGATCAGGTCATGGATTCACTGACGATGTATACATGCTCAAAATAGTCCAGTTTATGCCCTCATTCCAAAAATGACAAAATTCCTACTAAACTGTTTACATGGCTAATGAAACTTAATATTCTGCTATTAATCCAATTTACATGCAGCCATGCATACTCTGATTAATGTAATTGGTGGTGTACTTGTTGGACCGTGCAAAAACAAACGCTCTCTTTCAGTCCTTCAACCACATGCTTGAAAAGGTCGGTGTTGTGATAGTTGTGCATATCAAAAAACCTGTTGATATCCAAGTCCAATCCAATTATGTTCAAAAGTGGAAGTGTTTCTCCTTCCGACCAGAAACGTGGGCTTTTCATTTAGGCATGCATCTCTGCAAATCGTCTAGTCCAGCTGGCTAGCTGGTGTCGTAGAGGGCTGTACTGTAAAGGACAGTGTCGTATCCTGTACAGATTGCAAAGCCTCCTGAGGAAAATTTGTGATTTTGGGCTATACAAATAAAATTGATGTGACCTGAAATTGACATGTGTGTACAATGTACACAGCTGGCAGACAATAGGCAAAGAGCCGTGTGTCGCAAAGTGCTGTAAACAAAACAACTGAGCCGCCTATTCCAAATGCACTGTATACATTTCCAGAGAATCCCCCTTAAACCTGAATAATATTGGCATATCCCAATCCTAATATCCTAATTCAAAATATACAAACAAATTATACTGTTTACATGACCCATATCAAATTTGGAATACTGTAATATTCAGAATACTAGTGGAATAATAATGTGAATGTAAACTTAGTTAGTGTAAAACTTCTGCTGACTAGCTAAAAGAAGAAAAAGCTGTCAGTCATTAGCAAAATAGTCAATGACATATGCAGCGATGGAGGAATGTAACGATAGGACATCCAGACAAAGGTAGGAGTGATGGCTGTCCAGCGATGCAGCGAAGCGACCTGTGTGAGTGCAGGGGAGCTCTTATTAATGGAGGTGTGAGGGTCTCCATCAGCATAGTGAACTGTTGACCCCAACAAGGGGAAGGAAGTGCTCGGCCAGCTGCGTGCCATTTTTCATCTCTCTGATAGACCTCAAAAGAGAGGCATGGAGGGGGAGAGAGACGGGGGGGACAGAGGAGAGAGAGGGGTGGGTCCGATATTAAAGACAAGTTGGCCCTGTGAAGTGTGGCGAAGTGCTGGATGGAGGCCTCCTAAGCCGTGACCCCTGCGATTTTAAAGAGTGTCTCGCTCACCTCGTTAATCAAAGGCTGATGCGTATCACAGTGACCCTCCCCCCGCACACCACCCAAAACCCCACCTCAGCCAGGTCCTCGTTGCACTTTGTCATTTTTCACAGGAGGTTCGTGGGAAGATAAGGATCCTCAGGTTGCCACCCAGTTCAAGAGAGGAAATGTTGGGGAGGGCGCGTTTGATTTGTGCGCATGTCAATGAAAGGGGAAGACTGGGGTCAACATTGTGGTCCATATAAAGATGATGTTTTGCAACACTTTTATGTATACAACACATTTGCTTAATGATGCATTATATTAGCGCTCATTAAAGAGGAACTCAATTTCACATAGCCTGTTTATCACAGCCCGGCTCAAAACTGTGACAGAAACAGGATAGACGCATGTATACGTAACAAATAAGGTGATTTATTAACCAAAAAGTAAGCCAACATAAGTCAAACGAATGGATGGGTGGAATCTGAAAAGTCAGTAGTGTAGATAGATGCATGAATATGTGCTGTGTTTCAAAAACAAGGGAACAGGAACCAAAAGCCACAAAGCAAAGTGAATAGATCTGCCAACTGCTGCTCAGGCTTTTATGCCCAGGTGTGTCCCACGCTGCTGATTACACTCAGTCAGGTCTGATAGACACAGGTGCACACAGATGTTTGGTAGCACTCCTGCACATGTGAACAAAGCTGTATAAAGCCTTTTGTGGCTCTAAAGGGAGCTGCAGGAAATCTGATTAATTGCATAAAGTAGTGTCACTTGAGTCAGTTTCGGTGGAAGTTGGAGTGGTGTGTGGAGTTAGAAAGAAAAATTGATTTTACTCTTGTGTGAGTCTTCTGTAATATTTAATGTAAAAATTCCCATTTAGATGACCTACCACACTTTGGTGCAACTGAAGCTCTAATAACAGAACTCACACGCAAACTGGACTTCAGGAGTAATGTGTTATTGACATCCTCTCGGGCATCTGATTTTCCTCTTCCTCCTGCAATGAGACAGTGGTACAATTTTTAGAGAGAAATTTTAAAAGCATTGTTGCACAGCTTCAGTAGGCAAAAATTTTTGGGTATCATTGGAAAAAAATCCCTTAATAACCTTTCAGCATGTTGTAATTCAAGTGTTCTGAGAGATAATTAGACTTCTGCATCTCCTCATGGCTCTGTTTTCAGGTTTTAACCATCTAGCTGGTGATGGGAGACTTTGACCAATCACAGGTCATTTCAAAGAGAGCATTCTTATTGGCTGTGCTCCAGGTGGTGGGCGGTGCTTGGTATTTCCAGATCTCAGCGTGGCTGCTGTGTCCTAAACTTTCTCATTTTACAGCTAAACAGTTCACTTCAAGATGTTTCTGAACACATCTGAGGTGAGAAAAATGCATAACAGTCACATAATATGAATTCATATTTGATCAGCCCCGCATAGTTTGACCGTTTGATCGGAGTTCACGAGTGATTGACAGCTGGCTCATACATGGCAGCTGGATGGCAGACTCTAGATCAGCTCTGCTTGGTTGTTTCACAGAGGCACATGATATTTTTTTTTTCTGATTACCTGTCTCATGCACTACTGTCAGGATACAGTGACTTTTTTATTAATATATATTATATTTTATATTATATTATATTGCTCCATTTCTGCAGCTTTAATTAAGAAAGTGACAAACTGTTAAATGTTCTGCAAAAAAAGAAAAATTTAATTAGTAACTAACAATAGTAATTGGATGATTTTTTAAACATAAATTCCACAGTTTCTAAAGTTTGTATGCTGCCTTTACTGAATCAAACAGAAAATGCTGAAACTTCATAACCATGTCTTGCTTCGGACCAGTGTGATCTAGCCTGCTCTGTTTGATCAAGAGCAAGGGAGAGAGAGAGAGTGGGAGAGAGAGGGAGAGGAAAAATGAGCCTGCCAGTGGTTAATTGAGCATACAGATTCCTAATGTGTCAGGCGGTGGCCTCGCAGATGAGGGATGGCACTTTTTTTTTTTTTTTTTTTTTTTTTTTACAATGCATCTTCCTTTGTTTCCTCTTTAAGGCTAATGAAGTCGGCCTTCCAGTCGCCACCTGGGCCAGACACTCAGACACCAGAGACTCTCTCACATCCCATTCACAAAGTCTAACAGCGAGTCATCATCTTCAACACAACCCTCAGCCTGCCCAAAGACAAATACACATACTTGCAATGACACACAGGCTCAAATGAAGGCATGCTTGTACACTATATATGAGAATGCACACACACACACACACACACCGGTGGGGTTATTAGCTGGACGTTTGTAATAAACTCCCTCTGATGTTTACACCATATTCATTACCAAAGCTGCAGACCTGTTTATTTTTACTGTCTCAAAACAGCAAGCATCCATTATCCAAAGTTTTTTTTTTTTTTCTTTTTGTTTTCTCGCTTGTCTTTTTTTCCTACATGCCTTTAGGTCACCCACTAATGAGCTTAACACGGAGGAAACATGGAAGTGATTAGATGAGGCTCGGCTGTTTGAACAACGGGGTGATAATATTGTACCTTATGATTACACACATTTATATCAACAGAAACAAGGGAGGAGAAGATTCAGCTTTTCACAGCAATATCTAGACGGGGGCTTCACATGGGTGTTCCTGTATGTAAGCAACTAGTGAGGGATGTCTGCTGTTTGTTGGCAGCCTTATGCTCCTTTCCTTATCCTTGTTCTGTGTTAGCAAGGTGAGCCTGAACCTCCTTCAGCGCCTCTGTCTCTCAGCTCAGGCCAAGTAGTTCTGGTCACCCAAACATGTTCAAGGTGCTCCATGACCATATGTTTGCTCATTGGGGAGCAGAGCGGGGAAGGGCTGGACTCCATGACCTTCACCCAGGTTGAGCAATGAATACTCCAGGCTCCGCTCGCTTGGGTTCATGCCAGGTGAACACAACAGTAGTCGGGCATCCCAGACATGCAGCCGGAGCCCGGTGAGTGTTTGACGGCTGCAGGCACAAAGAAGGTGGAGAATGAGGATGGCAAGGTGGGAGATTGTCAAGTTTTTTGGAGAAAAAGTCACTAGTTTTCTGCTTCAGTTTGTCCAAACTGGTGTTTAATGGGTGATGGAATTTCCTAAACCTGCAGAGGTGTAATCAGTCCTTCAACTGATGTCAAAATAAGACAATGTAAGTGGCTCAATAGATGTTAAGAATTAAAACATTTTAGATTAAGTCTATGCACAGCAACAAAATATGTTGATTTCATATATGCTCAGGTTTTCAACATGCCACTAATATACTCTGCAGCTACTGTTTATCACTAGCTGTGAGATATTATATGCTGTGCATTGCACACATCATCACTGTACATTTCCTTTACTGTAAATCAAAACCCAAGTTCCATTTTCACTTGTTTCATTATATGACATTTCCTTATTTTTTATTTTTTCATTGGCAATTTCTTACCACAGTAGAAATGCTCCAAACTGCAGCAGCAGTTCCCTGTTTTAGTTCTCTTGGGTTGGAGGCAAAAGTGTTGAGGTTTGGCTCTGCACCAAAGTTATAATAATTATGAGAGACTTTTAGTGTCAGTTTTGGCACTTTCATGGTCAGAGTCAGGGCAAAAAATAAGAATTTATAAATGTTTGAAAATGCAGTAATTTATCATCTTGTTTTGAAGTACATGTTGTGTTTAATATTTTACAGAACTGACAAAATACACCACAGTGTATAGATAGTGCGATCTCAAGTCAAATCTCTATAACTTTTACTGGAAAAAAAATCCAAACATAATTTTTTCACAGTTTTTTGATATTTTATATAGATTATTTTATATACAATTTTCTATAGTTTTTATATTCCTATGTTTAATTTCTTTTTACTATGAAGCTTTAAAAGTGCATTAGTTAAATACCATTGTTCCCAAATGGTGTTCCCTCACATTATTCCAATTAATTGTTTAGTTTTACCTTGTTTTAAAACAGTCCCTCTTGAATTATACCATCTGCATGGGTGCAAAATAAGCAATAGATTAAACTTGTGCTGATAACTCAAAATGTCTGCCTAGTCGAGTCAACATGGGATCTTTATGGGGAGGGAAAGGGCTGAAGGAGAACGCCATTACTCTCCAGATAATTTAAACATGTGTTGGCATTTATCTTGGTGGTCCATGTCCGAACACTAATGACAAACTCTTGTTATTAGTGGACTGAATCAGTGCCAAAGGCATGCCCACCCAAAACTTTAATCCGTTAATGTTCCCCGCTCTCTAATTTGGTATTACGGAAAAACACACTAGATACATAGGTATGGTAGTTCTTCAAAGTAGTATAAATATAGAGTAACACAACACGTATTGGACGTGGTTTGTTTTTTTTTTTAGATCTCTCGCTTTCTCCCCGAATCTCTGTCTGTACCAGTCGAACTTTTATTTTCGTGGGAAGATTAAATATTTCTGCTTGAGAACACCCTTTAAACTATGAAATGACTGCTGTCACTGACACACAGACACGCACACACACACACACACACACACACACACACACACACACACACACACCACGCTCCCCTGATTTTGGATGGATAGATGGTTGGGAAGGGGATGAAGGGAGGGGAGGGGGGCTGAAATATATAATCTCCTGAAAAGAATGAGGCCCTCTGGGACTTTCTCAAAGTGGCCCCTCTTTGCACTGGGGTTGGGGGAGAGTGGGTGAGTGCTGTGGTACGGGTGTAGTGGGGAGGGCAAAAACATGGCCACTCCACACTGTAACCTGAGCCAGAAGGGGGCCAATCTGTCAAATAATTAGCTGTTGCCCAGCACAAAGGTTTTATTTGCAGGAATTTCATCGAGGCCGGATTGAATAATATGTCTGTGTATTGTGCGGGGTCATGGGAACATCATCTCTTACTGGTGGGCCATAAAAGACGGCTAAATGATAATGAGAAAAGGCTTTGGTAATTCAATTCCTCAAGCGTTGGTTTCCATCTTTCCCCCCCCTCCTCTCCCCCTCTCTTTCTCTCAGTCATTCTGTCCTTTCTCTCTGCTCAGCTAATTGCGGAACTTCATGTTGATGTTGAAGTGGTTTTATTCAGTGTGTGGGGGAAAAAAAAACATGCTGACCTATGACGTTAACTACATAAGAAGAAAATGTTTACAAATAATCACATCTTTATTGTAATTTGGCATATAATTCAAGAACAAACAGCAAAACCAGTTGCCCTCCCAAGGTGTAATGTGGCAAAATTAATAAAACATTAAATTAATTCTGTATAAATTACTATACTGTATAAGCAGGCACAGAAAGAGCAGATTTTTAACAGATCATATCAAAGTTTTATTTGGTATTTTTCTGGTGTATTGATTGCTAAAACATAAATGAATAGATAATCCGTAGTGTGTGCTTCCCACTCCCAAACCCACCAGCTCAGTTGTCTTTTTGTACATTGACCCCTGACCTCTGGGAGCAGCCAACCAGGAAGTGGATAGTGTTAAAAGGGATTGATTGGTTTGTGGTCTATAGATGATTGTTTATATCATTCCATACTGGAGGTTTGACCTTTGGTGACCCCCTCTGCGGACCAATCCGCTGAGAGCCATGACCTGCATCCATTTGCAACAGCGCTAATTAGCTTTGACGGGCCTGGGTTTTTGCGTCAGGGTTGTAAAATGAAGCCCTGCCGTGCCCTGATTGAAGAAAGACGCGACGCTCCGGCTACTCCACTTCATGCCTACCATATCCTCCCTCTCCGAATGTCAAACACATTAAACTTAATGTACCAGCAAATCTTACTCAATTATTTGTATGTTGTTGAGGCATGTGCACGTGTGTGTGTTTATGTGCATGTCCCCTAAATGGTGTTCATATGTCAGTGTATGTTCAGCTGTCTGAGTACACTCAAGCATGCTGGTGTTTACATGTAAGAGAGGGAGAGAGACGGAGTTTGCTGTTCCACTGGTATGTCCGTGTGGGATGAGGTTAAACATCCTGCAACACATTGCAGAGGGATGAGGAAACTTGCTTTTAAGTAAAATAATTGGATTATTGCATCCTGTGATCACGCTAATTATAATGAAAGCAAGCTTACAATTTTCCAATTATTATTCGATGCCGATTCTGTTCCTCTCTAATAAAGAGGAGCACTGATGCAAAACAAAATGCCAGGACTCCATTTCCCGGCTGTGCCTTAGAGCTATTCAGAGATGAGGGACGTACAAACTCTCCAAATATCACCCCACATAAAACCTGTGACTGCAGAACATGCACAGCTCCTAAAATTACACAGCATATTATGCAAATTGTTGCCATGTACAGTACTCTTCTTCTGAATGCACAGATGCATTTAAAAGACAAATTATCAATCTGCTTTTCAAATACACAGAGATCTGACATTAAATTATGTTCATAAGAGCTCTGTTTGAAAATGTACAAACTGTGAAATGAAAAGGACAGTACAGTATGTAGATATTATCTACTGTGTCCTTGGTTACCAGGCATCATACTGACATGAGTCACTCACACTGCCTTTGACAAATCATTGTATTAAATCTCCTCCCCTCACAGTATCTCCCACTCTCTCCCTGCTCCTCCTCCTCCTCCTCCACGCTCTCAGTATCAGTCACTCATACATCTCTCCGCCCTGCCTGTCAGTCTTCCACCAAATTCCCTGGATCACACTACATCTGACAGTATTTCATCTTGGATTTGAGGATAAGTGAGAGGATTTCGGTTCAAGCTCAGAGCTTAGCATGAAAACAACGCTCAGTGTGAAAAGCTAAGGGTTTACACCATGTGGGATCCCCCCACCCTCACCCCAACCTTTTTTTCCCGTCTTATTTCCCTCACTGCTCCTCTCTCTCTGTCTCTCTCTGTCTCTCTCTCTCTCTTTGCAGGGTTGTGTTGATTTAGCTGTGAGTGGCTGCCTGACACAACATTGGCTAACTCCTCAAGGAGCCAACCCCGTTGCATAGTTATTCTATCACTGGACTCCAAGGGGAACACAAAAAGGATGTATTTTAATTAAGCAAAACCCAGGGGCTTCAGTATTACTATAACTACATGAAGGTGGAGACAGTGAGATGAGGATGGAGAGAAATTGTAACGTTTGAAGCATGATGTGCCTAGTTCATGTTGGATGATTGGAAAATAATGCATATTCTCATAAATCGGCTGTTATGACATGACACATGTAGGATTTTGATGGCCGCTGTGATAAGTGATATTTTGAGCATAATGTAATTATGCCTGAAAAACATGTTTTCTAAATCTCACAAAGAAATCCCAAATCGATTAAACCAATATGCTGTCAGATGTATCAGTGCAACTGTAATTTGAAGCAACGCCAAAGGTGTAGTTTATTTTGATTAATTTATTTAATGTTTGTCTTATATGCTCCATCATGCTACTGTAAATATGTGTCTTAATGCGCAGGTGAAAGTAGTCCCCATCAAATTCACTATTTATGCCTGTTTGAGTGACATTTGCTAAAGTCTGCAGTGCCTAGCTGCTGTTTTAGCAAAGAGTTTTGCATGAAAAACCTCTAAACTATATATTTGTGACCCCTTCTTCGGTAGACTTGGGGCTGAGTGCCACAGGAAAGCATTGAGTGAACACATTGATAGTTTTGGTCTTTTCAAAGAGTTTGTTGACGATATGGAATAAATCTTGAATAATGCCAGACATAACCTTTAAATGTGAAATGTTGGGACCATTACTGTAAATGAATAGATCGTGGTGGAGAGCAGAGCAGTGCAGACCCTCACTGGTTGGCTCTATAGAAGAAGATAAAGATGTTGGAAGTGATTTTTCGCCCCCTCCATCTGCCCATTACCCCTCCACCACCCTCCACGAGAATGTTGTGCTAGAAGGACATCTCCCTCTCAGACATTTCTACTGTAAAGTGGCTTTGTGCTGTAAAGCTGAATTGTTTATGTCTGCTTCTTTGCTGAAATCCACTTGGGACAGTTTTCACATCCAACGTGAAAACAAGTCTTTTAATCATGTTCCTCCATATCTCCATGTGGCTTAATAATATTTGCATTAAAAACCAGCTTTTGAGCTTTAAATTTTGGGCTTAGTCAGCAAAACAATCCAGCAAATTTCCTGCCAAAACGAACCAGGCAACACACAAGGTAAAATACAGTGCAATGGCTGACATAAACTGCCAGTCTTCTTAGTAATAATCTCATTGCTTATAATTACACTAACAAAGTAATGCCTTCGATTTTGTGGTATGATTTTCTTTGTGCGGGGGAACTGATAGTGAATTGACTTGTGTGGTGTAGTGCATTCTGCAGCAGCATACATGTCTAACAGACTCTAATAACAGGTGAAGGGTTAGAGTGGACCCCCCCCCCCCAACCCCAACACACAAATATCTGCAGCAGGTTAACCCTGGAAATAAAGAAATAAAGGCATTACATGGAGAACCTGAGGAGAATCTTGAATGCCAGTTGCCGGGAGGAAAGATGGATTGCCTGAATTCTCCACCAATCACCAAACAACACATTGGCTGCAGCATTGATTGATGAAGTATTTAAGTCGTCAATCTCACATCACCTGCTTTTCTTTCCCCCCTTCCGCCCCCCAAAATGGCTGCAGAAAAGCAATGCTGTGTCTGCAGATCAGATGAACCCTGACCGGGGAAGAACTTTGCAGGTTTTGGGATCAAAGTTGGTTGGTGATGAGGCTGATTATGGTAATATAAATAAGATGAAACAGTTACAATTCTTCGGATCTTGTGAGCAGATTGTACTGTATATTGTTCACCACAGAGAGGTGAGATGAAGGTTTTTCTAGGGACACACAGCTTGAGTCGCAGAGGTCTGGCATTAAGTCTCTGTGTGTTTCCACCTTCCATATTAAAGCCGTCATTTACCAAACTGTGCATTACGCCTCCACCGCCACCCTCTCACTGCTTTGTAATAGGACTCGCTGTAGATAACTCAGCCCAATATTATTGATTACAAATCATGATTAACAATAATTATATTGATAAAAATAGAACATTAGCCCTCACCTCTGACCTTATTTGCAGACCTCTTTGTACTCTATGATGTATTCAATATCATAATCATGCTTGAGTACACTTGGTTTGAAAAGCACGGGGGACAAAAATCAATGGGGCTGCGCTCATAAGCAGAGAGAAAACATCACACCTGCAGATATTGTGTTGACGGAGCATCGAAGAGCAAACACAGAGCCGCTGTCGTCTTGGAGTTATGCTGAAGACGCCATTGATCCGCCGGTTAACCTATTCTCCTGCATCAGTACAGCAGCAAACCCTCGGAGGGAAAGCGACCTCCCCCTATCCTGGCCATTGTTTCCCTCCACTAATATGATACCCCCTGAAGGTTCTCCACAGACCTCATTTCTAATCAATGCATGTGGTTGGTGGGATCATCCTGTCTCTGCAAATTAATGACTTCACTTTTTTCTGTGGTTTCATTCCATCGATTTGTTTTATTAGCCCATTGATCTCCATGCATCCCCCCTCCCCGTGACCCACCCTCTTCCTCACTCAGGCCCCAACCCTCTGTTTCCTCTTTGCTTTTCAATACGAGAGCTGATGGCATTAGTTCTGCCAAAAATGTGCTTCCTTCATCAACTGATGACTAAAACATGTAGGAGTAGGGCAACATATCCACATACAATGGTTCTTGTGATGTCTTATGAAAACGTATTCTTCATTTTTTTTGCGTTTTCCTATGAATAGCCAGTATCAATTTCCATTCCAGTCTTTTCAAAACAAACTTCTGTCTTCACAGAAAACAACTTGGTTAGGTTTTTTTCAACAAAACTACACTACTTTGTCAAGTTCAGTAAAAGATTGTGGTTAAGTTACGTCACACTGGAAGTGGCACAACTTAAGTACGGAGGTTTCGTGAAAAAGAGATTGTGATTTAGGTTAAAATATTTCTAGAAGTGGCATAACTTAAAGGACCAGTGTGTAACAAGTAGGGGGATCTGTTGGCAAATATGGAATACAGTCTTAATAAGTATGTTATCTTTAGTGTATAATCACGTGATAATAAGAATCTTTTTTTAATTACCTTAGAATGAGCAATTTATATCTGCATAGGAAGCAGGTCCTCTTCACGGAGACCGCCATGTTTAAACAGAAGCCCAGAACGGGACAAACTCTGTTAACTTTTCCTGCTTGAGCCAGAGTCATTAACGTTACTCGCTGCCATCTTCACTGCTCTCTCTCTCTCATGCTTCACCACTCACTTCCTTCATTTATACATACACTCTACACACTGGCTCTGCTTCAAATGGCTCTCAAGAGGCCATTCGCGTTTTCGCGTCGGCCACCGTAACTCTCCAACACACTTGGCACACGGGAGAGTCTTCAGTTGGTTGCAATCCCATCACCTCACCGCTACATACTGCCGGATGCTACACATGGCACCTGTAAGTACTGAGGTTATGTGACAATAAAATCGACGGTGACTTCTGGTTTCACACAGGATACGAACACCGATCTCCGGTGTCTTTTGACCTGCCCATCTACCCTGACCTTTCCCTAAGCAGCACTTACTGCTCTTTATACTTCCTTGTTCATAATGAAATGGACTACATACAAATTGATTCTGTGGGATACAAATTACAGCATTACATGTCAGGTAGGAACGGTTTATGATAACAACTTGAATAGAAAGGGGATGAATTCTTGTTGACGTAGATTTGTGATATTTTGTGATCAGAAAAAAAAGGCAGCCTGGTTCTGTTCATTTCATTTTCTTTGAAATTAGCTTTTAACTGCAAACACAGTTGCTAATTAAACCAAGGCTTTTACTTCTAAGCAGGAAAACTCAATATTTTTCATGTCCTTTGTGGCTCCAAAATATGAATATCCAAGTTAAGGTAATCTGGTTTTATTAGTTTAATACAACTGTCATGGTCTAAATCACTTAGACGTTCATCTGGTCAGGGCTCGGTGCTCTTATTAACAGCCATATCTAACTCTCTCCCCTATAATTCCCTTTGAGATCCGAACAAAAGGATAGGAAGTGCTTTACTCCGACAAGTCAGACTTCACTTCACAGGAGGAATTACAGCTTTTCATTTTCTGTCACTGGAGCGTTTTAGCGAGGTGCCCCACTAGCATAACGATGGTCTTTCTCTCTTGTTTTATGACTTGAACCATGCACAAAGAGTTGATTCACAGTAATTACATGTGAAAATACAAATGCCAATGTGTATATGTGAACTTGCTGAGAGACGGCCGCAAAATACACACACTGGTTATTCTAATGCTGAAAGAAATATATAGTCAGAGCCACAAAGACTTACACCCTGCAGTGAAACAAAAACACACAGAAAAACCCCAAAAGGAAACAAAATTCATATGTGTGGTTGTTCAGGTTAGCTCCATGTCCGTCAATGCTTCTGTCTGAGTCCATTAGGATAAACACAGTTTGCATTCTCTGGACGGCTGCAGTTAAACATTGTTCTCTCATAGACACTGCTGTATTATTTTTGTCCTTCCTGAGCCATCAAATAGTGACACATGCCGTCTAAGAAAACAAGCTGAAGTAATACAGGAGGCCCTAAAATGTCTGGCCCCACCCAACCTCCCTCCTCACTGATTCCTCCATCCTCCAGCCCTTGCCAGAGTTATCTTGCTATCTGAGAGATATCACTCATCAGTCTGCACTGTGAATACATGCATTAAACCAAAATAGGCTGCCAAACTGAGGAATTATCCAAAGTAGCAACAAGTTTTCACCTACAATTGACAGAAAGCATGAAAAGTAAATCCCCAGGGATGTCGAAGAGGCAGCAATTTTAATTTTGCAAGTAAATGCTGGTAGAGGAGACAATACTACAACAACATTTAATCGCATGGATGTGTACACCTACTGTGCATTTCTATAGTCAGATATGACCAAGCCCTGACAATGTCCATGTCCAAAGATGAGAAGAGAGACTATCAAGCACCCACGTCCCCCACCAAACTGCATGTTTATCCAGCTTGTGGGAATTCCTGTTCCTCAGGATGGATCTGGAGTCGTCACGACTGGCGATGTTCCCGTCCCACCCTGCCGGGCTCTTTCATGGAAATCACATCCCACACAGTTAGACGATTACTCACTTTCCCTCTACTAGGACATTACACTGCCGATCTGGCGGCAATTTGTATTCATAAATAACAGGGAGGTGAGCCCTCACAAAACTACGCCCGCAGAGATGCATAGAGCAGATTACAATGCATGCACACACTCACACAATCTACGTTTTAATTTAACTGATTTTGTAACTGATTTTAGTTTACTCTTCATGAGTAGTTCTACTCAGCCTGTATAAGCAGCTGTATAATGTTTTCTGTGGCTCTGGAAGGGGCTTTCCAAAGTTTGAAAAAAATGACCGTTGATATCTCGAGGATGGGGTGTCACCATTGGAGTTGCATATTGGGAAATGTAGGATCAACTGTTTTTGTAGCTTGAGCCATATTGAAAAAAAAAATGATTTTTTTTCTCAGCCTGCAGAGGAACTCTACATTAAAACTCTGATTTGCACCTCTCTCTTTGTCATATATGTAGCCAAAACAAAAAAGCAAAAAATATTTATGTAAAGATATCATATGTACTTCCTTAAGGCATCCATGCAAATTACCTTAACAGACCTCTAACTTCCATCATCTTGATACTATTATCTGTAATTTAAACCTGGGATTCAGGTCATAAAGATTTATCTCTGAGATTAAAAGTGGAACACCCTTCAGCACATAAACCGGCAGGTATCTTTTAGGTGGGTCTAGTCAGCGCTACATCCCTACATCTCTGTCCTGTCTTTACATTAATCCTTTCAGGGCTTCTGGCAGCAGTTTCCTGCTCTTTCATCTGGCTCCCTTGTGGTAGAACTATTAGCCATGCCTGTATACCTGCAAATGTTTGGGAGGCAGCTGGCTCTGGACGCTCAGTGCCTGCGCGGGCCCAGGGGCTGCTGGGACCTGGGAACGCTGGCACCAAATACCGATGGGTAATTAGACCTTCATTCAAGAGCAAATGTGGCAAGCATTAGACACAAGGCTCTTTCCGGTTCAATTCATATCTCCATCCTGCCTTCGCTACCCTCCTAACAACCACACTCCATCGTCACTTTTTCCCCTTTTTGTCTTGTTTTTTTGTTTTTTTCGGTCTTGGACAATCCCTAAACTCAGGCCAATATCTTGACCTGAAATTGTTTATTGTTGTTTGTTTTAGATGTGAAAATTTGGGGTCTGACAGAGAGACAAAAAGCTGTCAGTCACCAAAGAGGAAAATACTCTAATTTCTGTCATTTTGAAAATCGAAGCCCCTTAGTTTGAATAGAAAAAGGCATTTGTGAAACCAGGATGATTCAAAACAAACGGCACTCTCCTTTTTAGTTTTAATTTGTTGCGCCAAAAACACTTAATTAACACTGGCGAAGCAATACAAAATTATAGATATGACAATAATCATCTCTGCTCTTTTAATGATTTTCAGAGAATGGCATTTCAGGGTTTTGTGTGTTTAAAATCTAAATATAAATCAGCCATAAAAGTGCCATCTTCTCTTTCACTCTAGACTATGTTCATCAATAAAAGCTGTATAACAGCCTATTCTCTTATAACAATGATGTTTTTATCATTTCTAGTTCTCTCCACAGTCTCAGGTACCTGATTGTCTAGACATGTCATGAACTGAATATGTTTATATGGCTCTGTCAGTATCACGTAATGTGCCACTTTGTATTTCTCAGCTGTGAGAAACATGACAGCGGCTGTTTCTCATGTAAGAGGAAAACTATGAGAGGCCCCTTCTAGTTTTGTGGTGAAAGGTGACATAACCCATAATTCCACTCAAACCACAATGTTCTTTTATCAGATGTTCCTCTCTGATACTGCGAGGGTGGTTCACATGACACTAAGCAGTCACAATGACAAATGACTGGATAGCTGTAAATGCACAGAAGTATGGAAGCCCAAAGTGTTCAGTACTGATGAAATGGTATCTGTGTATATACAGTATATGCATGTATGTAAGTACTGTACATAGCCTATCTCCTTCCATTTTCTCGACAACCATTCATCCGATCAGCTTCACAGTTGGCGGGTGTACTGTTGAAGTGTCCAATGCATCCTCATACAGCGGTTCATATGATATGTTACGAAAAGTTATTCCTCATTTTTCGTGTGTTTTGTCCAACAACACGTGACAATTTCCACTCCAATCTTTTCAAATAAACTTCAGTCTTCACAGGAAACAGCTTGGTAAGGTTTAGGCAACAAAACGACTTAGTTAGCTTTAGGAAAAGATTGACTTGGTTAGGATAAGGAAAAAATGTGGTTTTGGTTAAAATAACACCAGAAGTGGTGTAACTCAAATAAGGAAGTTATGTGACAAATAAAGTCAATGTTGACTTCTGGTGTCACACGATCTCCTGGCCAAAAGTCAGGTGATTTTTACTGGCCTTTCCATCCTGACCTCCTTCCTATGCAGCGTTTGTCCACTCTTTATATTCCCTAATTCACATTATATACATTCACATTACATGGATTGAGATGTGCAGGATGTACAGTAGTGTATTATGTGGGTTACATACTATGTAGTATATTGAAAAGGGACACCTAAGAACTGTTACACTACCAAAAGGAACGCTGGCAACAGTTTGCTCTTCGTCACTCACTACAAAAATGTCTGTTATACCGCTGAACGGCATGCTGCACAGCTTGCTCTTCATCAATATTTGTGTGAGCTTTTGCACCCCAATGCCGTGCATGGTTTGGGGATACAACTACAGCATGCCGTGGCAGATGTACTGGTCAGGACCCAGTGCTGAGTGTGAAGTTGTTTGGATGAGCGATTCTTGAGAAAGCTGCAGTGAGCTACAAGTATTACTCATTATCAACGTAAACAGTGATAACTGCAATACTTAAATGGTTCATTTAGGGTTCATTCAACAGTGTTGTGAATTTAAAGATGTTTCTCAGAGAAAGACAAACTCTTAAGAGCAAAAATACTCTCTGTATTGTCAACAGGAGCTAGCTGGATAGCACATAGATGTATAAAGAGAACTGGATATGAGGCGGAGCCCCATTCATTCTTATGAAAGTTGCTCAGTGGCGCATGAAAAAACTGAAATTAAATTAAAACTGATTTTACCCACTGTGGGACTAATAAAGGAATATCTTTCTTTCTTTTTTTCTTTTTGAAGCCAAAAAAGTTACGCTTTCAAGTATAAAATTATGCAGATCTTCCGCATTCATTTGGCCCATAGGGCAGGTGCTGTAGCATTCCCTTTAACCTCACCTTCCAGCTGCTCGGTCCAGCATCAGTCGGAGGCTCATTCACATGAATGAAGGAAGGGAAGTAACTCTGTATTCTGCTATTAGTGCAGCTTTTAGGACCTAATGATTTAAATAAGGGCTATTCAAGTGTTCCCACTGGGAAGATGATTTGCTTAAAAAAAATTATCAGCTGATTTACAGATGTGTCTATGTGAAGAAAGTGTTTTTGGGCCCAGTGCCATCATGTGACAGACCTGGAAGTTGTAGATCCACCGCTTGACCACAGTGTAAAATTTGCTTCAAACTCTTTCTGGGGGGTAGCTATCAGTTGGCGAGACTGCTTGGCAACAGATGACAGCTGATTGGTTGAAAACTGAGGTCCAAAGTCATGACAAGTGATATTTACAACACACACAAAAAATATAATTCAATTAATTGATAATAAAATAATACATTTCAAATGTCTTTGGAAAATAATACATTAAAACAGACTTCTGAAATTTCTGTGAAGAAATAGAAATGAACTCCTAAGGGCTGAAATTTAATATTTTTTTAAATATTTCACAATTTAGGGGTTCATTTATATATTTTACTGTATTTATCCATGTGGTTGTTTATTATTATTATTATTATTATTATTATTGCTTATTTATAGCATACGTGTTTCTGATAGTCTTATATGTTGTCTAAAGATATTTTGCAATTTATATATTATATAATATAAGCAATATTTGACATGTGATTGCAATTGTCATACATTTATAAGAATGTCTATAAATTATATGTGTCAAATGTGAGTTATGAGAATGAAGAACTATGTTAATTTTTCAAAATATTTCCCTCTTTTTTCATTTCCCCATTTTTTTTCCATTTTTAAGTAATTTTTGTTTGTACTTAATATTGAACGCTCCATACAGAAGGGCATAAACATGCATGCAAAATAACCAAATTCTACTGATTGTAATGAGAAATATTTAAATCCATCATTAAATCGTCGTGTCACAGGTAAGGGAGGCTTGAAAAGGCTGACGCTCTGCTCTTTGCTTTGCAGTGAATGGAATCAGAAGCTGCTTTTAGCGGTCAGGGAAAAACACTGGGTCCAAATTAGCATAAACAGGAAAACAAAAGAAAAAGGGGAGAGGAACGAAATAGAAAATAGTGTTGTCAACAGGACCCCCTGCTGAGGAATTTCAATTTCATATATCTAATTATCCCTGTCAGATGGAAAGAAGTGACAAAAAGCTGTCTTTGTTCTCTCTCTTCATCTCCCGCATCTCTCTCAATTAATTTCAGCATTCAAATATGACTAATTGTCTGTGCCGCTCTGCAGCCACATAAATAATAATTTTGGCCCGTGTTGGAAGGGGGTGGGATGTTCACGCATCAATTTATGATATTTGAACACAATGGATTGTGCATAATTCAGGTGATTGTGTTAGCAGGCCGATGCAACCTCTCTGTAGGCATCACCCCTCTGCTCCACAGCCTTGTAGCCGCATAATACCTCTATACTTTCCCTCTTTTGTAAACGAGAGCGTTATGTCTCTCATTTCTGTCATTGAGATTGTTCCTTTGTTTGGAGTGATGATATTAGCATCATAATCAGACAGAAAGAAAGAGGCAGCGGTGATGACTGATTTATGCATGGTTTGTGTGGAGAGACCAACAAAACCAGGCACATCTACTGTGCATTTTAATCAGGTATGCGCATGTTAAAGTTTATTATTTCAGTCATTCATGTGCTAACTAACTTGAAAAAATGTTATCTTCCCAACACACCATAGTGAGCAATAAAACTCTCTGAACGGATTACCTTATTTTGAAAGTTAGTGTTGGAGAGAAGGGCGTATACCATTTGATGATAGAGACGTCCTATTGGCTAACTGTCCAATAGAAAGCAAGAAAAAAAAAAAAAAAAAAACGTGGTCAGAAATCAACTTTGCTCAGCCCCGGGTAGTGTGCCAGGCTTTGAAGCAGATTTTCGTAGTGGCCAAATGGTGGAATTAACTTTAGAGTCCATCTCTTGGTGCCATTTGGCACAAAAAGACCTTTTCCCAGAGCATTGCATTGGGAATGAGAAGTCTGTAACACAGCGGATAATTTGTTTTTCAGGTAAATCAACTTCTGATTATGAATACTTACTTGAAAACCCCTATTTAAATCATTATGTCCTAATAAAATTTGTAAAATGCACTAATAGCTAGCTGAACCCTTCCTCTGTTCATGTGAATGAGCCCCATACTGTGGCTAGACTGAGGGCTGGGAGGTGGAGTTAAAGGAAACGCTACTGCGATTGCTGTTTGGGCCCGATGGATATGGAAGATTGCCGGATGAGCGGGATGCTTTTTCGTTTGACAGTTGAACCATTTTGGTTTTACTCCACTGAGCAACTCGCATAGGAATGAACAGGAGCCCGCCTCCAACACTGTTTCCAGTTCTCTTTATACATTCAAAATGAATATTTACCTGGCCTACAGCGAGCTAACACAGACACTACATGCTAGCTAGTAAACTACAATACTATTTCTATCCTTTCTCAGTCTCCTTGGACTGGTTCCTTCATATCTGTGTGCATACATGTGCACAAACCACAATCAATATGGCCTGCGCTCTTAAGATGTTCTACCGATGTTGGTCCCAAAGGTTAGAACGGAGCTGGGCAAAAAAGTGTTTAAATATGCTGCTCCTTCATCGTGGAATGACATGCAGAAGGACCTGAAACTGTCATAATTGATTACTATGGGAGAATTTAAGTCCATTTAAAAGGATTTGTTTTTGTTTTGATACTGACCTGTTTGTGTGTTATAGCTGTTGTTGTGTTGCATACAAAATGCATATCTTGCTTGTTCACTCATGGTGTGTGACTGTTGTATTTGTCTGCTTGTATTATTTGTTTTTATTGTTGTAACAATATCTGTGCTGCCCTCCTCTTGACCAGGTCACTCTTGGAAAAGAGATTTTAATCTGTTTCACCTGGTTAAACCACAGTATATATATATACAAACCTTCAGATTGACCACTCACAGCGGATTAGTAATAGTATATTTTAGTGTGTGTCCTTTAGCGACTTTGAATGTTAAATGTTAGTGGAACTAAGCAGTGGAACTGTTGCTGGGGGAACTGTTGATGGTGAGAGACGGTGTTGAGGCCATACATTTTCCCTGATGTTTTCCATGGTTCGGTTTCACTCGTGAATCTTTCCAAACAATGTCTTAATTAACAATTTAATAATGTGCACTGTGAGTAGATTTAACTTCATGTTGAACTACCTTTGATTTAGCGTTGAAGTGCTGATGCAGCTTTAGAAATGAAGTTGGCGAAATCAAGGACGGAGGACTTCACAGCTTCTCATGTGTCACTGGTTTGTTATTAAGGAATTAATTCCTCCATAAAAACTTCGACTAAGTACCTACTTGTTACTTGTGTACGGTGATGCTTTGCTTCATCTTAGAGCATCACAAAATCATGAAGAAGCGAGGGGCTACTCAGTACCACTTTACTTAGGGGTGCACAAAAAGAGTGATAAATGGCTAAATAATGAGTAATGAATGGCTTGTTAATAGTTTTGTGCCGTTCAGTGGCAGGGAGGACTCAAGAAGAAAGTGGTCGGCATGTTGTTTTGCAGACATTTATGAACTTATTAATATTATCTAATGGTTCATATCTCCCAGTTTGTTCTCCAGTAACCCATTATCTTCCATATAGTCCTGGATTCTGGGATATTCAGGAACTTAACAATACATTAATTATAAGATCATTCCTGATTCATTCCTCACTTGTTTCTTAGTAGCTACTCAAAAGTTTGTGTACCGTATTGTAAAGTGTTACCGCTCTTTTTACTATTTGAATCTAAATGGCAAAGAAACACTCAAACAACTGTGTCTGAGTGTTTTACCCTTCATGCAAATTGCTTTACCATGAGAGTATTGCACTCTGGTATACTCACATCGCAAGGTTTGTGACTCTGACAGTGATTGTATAATTAATTGGTGTCCTATTCACTCCAAGAGACCTTGTCTTTTCCCACGTCTCAAAAATAAAAAAATAACAAAAATCAAGTGAAGAGGAAGGCCAAAAATATGCACTCCAGCTGAAAAGATGTTTTATCACTTATTGACACTGGCATAAAAAGCCCTTGAAGGATAGTGCTAAAGTAATGACATTTTCTTTGTTCAATCAAATCCTTCTAAAAAAAAATACAATCAGCAAAACCTAAACATAATGAGCCAAACATCCAAAACTTGTCTCAACAAAGCTGCAGTCGAGCCGCGGCACTCCAGCCATAAAACACACTCAGTCATTCACTGGCAGAAAGGAGGGCGGGGGGGTGGTATTGTTACGTTTCATTAGACACATTCCTTCTCTGTGGACTCTTGACCAGTGTTGCCATGTCATTATAGCTGACCACATTTCATATCCATCCTCTTTCTCTCACTCTTTCTCTCTTTGTCCTTTTGCCTTTGATCACATCACTGTATTTGGATATCGGATATATTTAATGAAACTTGGAAAGGACTCACTATCAGTGGAACAGGCCAAAAACGTCTCACTGTTTATGCTCCTGAGTTCTGACTTATGGAAGGACTTATTGGAGTTTTACAAGTAGTTATCTGTCCATCCATACTGCGTGTTTGCTAATTTATGAGCGGGCTAACATACATAGGCTATGGGCTAATACTATAGGCTAACACGGCTTGTTTAAACAGACCTGAAAGACATCCCAAATCAAAACTTGAAGTTATCAAAGTTCAATGCATGACTTTTGCATGAGTTTGATTGCATTTTTTTGCAAGTAACATGATTGCTAAACTGTTTAATTTGTAATGCTGTGACTATGACTGTGGAAGTGCTCGCTATTGTTGTTAAACATGCTGTCTAATCCTACACTTGACAAAAATGTAAAATTTGGATTCTGCAAAATGTTAGATTATATTAAGAGCAATACAGTATCTCTTTGTGGCAACTGCAGTAGGCATATGGTTAACGCAAAAATTGTGGCTATGGCCTTTAACTGAGGGTCTGTGATAGGACACAAACTCCTTCACAAGGTTCCTTTCTGCATCTCAAGCCCTCGGGCAGTGTGCTCGGCTGTGAAGCAAATTTTTGAAATGGCCAAAAGATGGTACTACAACTTCCGTATCCTTTAAATTTGACCTTTAACTCCTAGGAAAGAAAACTAAATAATTTGCCCCACTGGTGTGAACTTGGCGTGTGAATCTCTGACATAAACTGATATTCATCAGGGAAGGACACAGAATGATGGACACTACAGTGAATTGGCCAGTTTGAACAGCTGAGTTTTGAGGTGCGGATTGAATGTTGTAAAAGTGTCAGATGTGTGGAGGGAGGGAGCTCCAGAGCCTGGGAGCATTTCATCTGAATGCCCTGGCACCCATGGGTGCTGAGGTCTAGCTGAGGATGAGCGCAGGAAAGTGTCTTCTCTCACTCACTGATGGTCTTTTCAGGCTCAACAACGCCATCACTGCGCTCTGAAACACATTATTTCCAGTGGCTTGCAGAACATCGCGACGGCTTTTCGCTGCATCGAACAAAGCTCAACTTTGGGCGCTACACGCTGTGATGAGCGCAACTTAAACATGAGCTCAGACTGCACTGTGTAGTGAGCATAGACTGCTGGGTAACAATAGTTGGTGTGGCTCTATTGTCACCAGGTAAAAACAGTAGGGATTATACACACTGTTCAGTTCCAGAAACAGGCTACGATAAAATAAAAAAAGGTGTGAAAATTTGCTGTAAATTGTGAAAAATACGGGAGAATTGTGACCCCAAGAGGAAACTGGGAGAGGGTGATGAAAAACGGGGGTCTCCTGGGGAAAACGGGAGGGTTGGCAAGTTTGTCCGTATGCTTCACATGATGCCATTGGGCCCAGAAAGACTTGTCCCCATAGACTAAGTCTGACATACATGAGTGTAATTGGCAGGGACACTGGGCTGTGCTGTCAGTCTATTCAACCATCTCATACACAACCAACAAGTCACATACGGACGCTTGGACAGGACCCCTTGGCATCACTTAGGTTTAGGAAACAAAGCTACGTGGTTAGGTCTAGGAAAAGACGGTGGTGTGTTTGGTGGTAAGAGTGTAATGTAACTTCAGTTAGCTACGTTACATATGTGACGTGAGTTAAACACTTTATGTAACATGCAGTACTTATGTAACAAATTAATCTCGTATCTAAAGAGTGCTTTGTGCATCAGTATGAGATGCTGAGGGCCATGACAAAACGTCATTTGATGCTCTGGGAATGAGATTGGGCTGGTTTATTATGGTGCTAACACAACTAGCTCCAACTTACTGGTTACTCCAAACACTTGAGCACACATCAAAGAATAACCAGTCAGTAGTCTGACCTCATACTTCAAAAACAGTACAGAAAGACAACCAGCTAGCCAACTTTTTCCACTGTGAATCTATATAAACTGCCATTTTACAGGCTTGACATAAAACTTTCAGGATATGTCCAATAAAAAGTTGCAACTGCCACTTTTAAATTTTTCTTTGCTTTATAGTGGCTAAACGGTCACCCCCTCCTACTGAGGTTTAATAAGATCACTTTTGCCTCCAGTGTATCTCTTCCTGTGAGAAATATTTGTGGAACATATCCCGCAGCTTGCAAAAAAAAAAAAAAAAAAAAAAAAAAAACAGTAGACGTTGTTACTGTAATTGACACCTGTTGCAGTCAAAATGACATTCAGTCGCCCTTGGTCAAATAGACTGCATCGTATCAACAAAACGCAACCTGTCACTCAAACCCAGCTGTATAATTTTGTCACAAAACTTTCCATACCTACATTAATTTGCATTTTTCCATCAACAGTCAAGTGTCTGCAAAAAAGCCGATAACAAAAGGAGAAAAAATTGATTTGCATTTGGTGTATAAATAGTTCCAGGACAAGGGCTGTTAAGTTTGAAATTAACATGTAAACAGTTGGAAAGTCTGCCCTCCTTCCCCCCTTCCCCTTCTCCTTAACCCCCACCCCTGGTTCCCTTTTAGCGCCTTGATAAATATACATAAAGCCCCACACAAAGACCGCCTTGTTCTTCTAAATGGGCTACTTTTTAATGGAGACATATATTTCCAGGATTATATCAGCATTCAGTTGCAAATTTTGAGTTTTAATACTCCAGTTGGGGCAGTCTATGAATAAGAGTATCATTTGAATGCAGGGAACACCTGGTGCTGAGGGCTGGGCTGTGAGGGGGCTTCGAGCTGACCCGGTGTCAGTGCCAAGGCTTCACTTGTTCCCAGCTTTCCCATTCAGACTCTTTGACTGCCTCGGCCTTCTCCCTGATACTGTAGACCGCCGTGCACTGGAACTTCATGCTCCTGTCTTACAAATGCTAAAGAAGTGACGTGAAAAAGACAACTAAATTTGGAGTTAGTAATTTTTTTATGATATTAGCTCATTAAAGTGTCAGAAATTGTATTAAAACATCTTAAAACGTTAAAACTGTTACCATAAAGATGTTGAAGTCTTGATGTGAAAATTACATTCCATGTTACAGCTAAGAACAACTTTTGTTTTTACAGTATTTACACAGATTTTCAGAACTGGCGCATGCCTCAACATTACAGTTTTGCTGAGGAAATACTTGTAAACATGCCAGCAGAGGGAAAATCATCTCACCCTTCTCTGAAATTATTTTTGGTTTACGCTGTCAGGTTAAAATGAAGACAAGGTCTCAAAATTCACTACTGTAACCATGAAAAACAACAAAACTACAGAGGCTTTTTTTTCTCCACATTGCTTACTTGGCTGCATGACAACAGAGAGGGCGTTGGGGGAGGTGGAGGGAATGAGTAGTACTATTTGGAGGAGGAGAGAGGAAGGGGTACAGGGTCTATTCGTATGCACCCCACATCCACTCAACACACAATCAGGCCTGTATTGCATTTTGCAAATTTATACCCAGGATGTTGGTTTAGAGTGTTTCCCTAAAAAAAAAAAAAAAAAAAAAAAAAAAAAAAAAGAAGGATTTTTTTTTTTCAAGTAAGTGTCTGCTTTCATGAGCAAGAGTGATTGAGGCACACAAACAAACCTTTGTTTCCGAGCTCACAGATGCAGGACCCGAGCTCTGATTTACACCCCACCCTGAGACACATTTGCACTTTATTTTTAATACTTTGAGACTAACACTGTATGAAGCAAATACAGCACTACCATGAAAAAAATAAATATATATTATAGGGTGAAAATTAATTTGATTTAATCGAAAGGCAAATGTATTTTGCTGTTACAGCTACACAAATTATACGAAAATAAAGTAGCACCATACTCAGCCACATATATTCTACACTTCACATCCACCAGCCATTCAAACCAGCCTATATCCTTCCTCAAACTATTTGCACAGCCTTATGCTTGCAGTGCTTGGAGAGCTGTACTCATGACAGGCTAATCTATAGGCAGACACAAAGAGTCAAAGTCAAAGGCAAGAAATATTGAAGCTAAGGGACACTGACTTGCCTTCGCCCTGTTTGAGATGGTAGACGCTGGCTGGATTTGACCATTTAAGTTTTACCTTTGACATTTAAATGCATTCTTTCGATATCTGTGACCATATTATACCCTGTCTAATTCATTCATACAAGTCTCTTGTATACCTCACACTATTTGTTTTTAGTAGCTTACTACCAACAGCATGTCAGGTTCTTTAATGCGATTAATTAGCATTATTTTTCTCAGGTGTGCACAGAGTGAAAATTATGTGGCAAAAAATCAACTTTTTTTTCTGAATGAGGCTTTTTTTTTTTCAGCTTTCACACCACCAATTGAGGCATCGACCAGTCATGCTGTGTGGAACATACATACATATTCAATACGTACACTATGTGTATATTGTACAACAACATGGAGGCTCTGTAGTCTGAACCAGGACAGCAAACTCTTTTCAGCCTTGACAAAGGTAGTACAGACCAGATCCACTCCTTCCGTTGTTACCTTTCACAATAAAATCCCCTGACATATACACAACACCGTGAAACTATTTACCAGAGTCAAATTCACTCAGAGCATTTTGCTAAATAGAAACAAATTATTTACAGTAGCTTAGGCTATACAACTAAGACAGACTGCCATACGCTGCTCTGGGTCAACAGGATCCAAGTAGTTGGTCCTCTGCCTGTGTGAATCTGTTTGAGGTTTTTAAATTTGCATTGTTGTTGGTATGAATAATTTGGTACAAAATACTCCCAGGCAAGTACTTTGCATTTTTGTTTGGTTTACTCATCATGCCAATGCCACCAATATTCCACTAATATTCTTGTGTACATGCACATGTGCAAAGTCAGATTAACGTAACTGGTGGTGGACTTGTTCAACTGTGCGAAAACAGCCTCCCTCTTTCATTCCTTCAACCACCTCTTGGGATATTTGCAAATATCCAAAAACTTGTTGATATCTAAGCACCCGTAATGTTTAAAAGAAGGGGTGTTTTTTTGTGGAGAAGAAATGTGGATTTGTATTTGGGGATGAATTTCTGAAAAAAATAAGATATAGTTTTTTTGAAAAAAAGAGGAGGGGAAAAGGAAGAGGGAGGGGGGGGGGAAAAAAAAAAAAAAAAAAATAAAAAAAATAAAAAAAATATAAAAAAAATATCAAAAAATTAAAAAATCTCCAAAAACAAAATAAAAAAAAAAAATTAATAAAAAAAAAAAAAAAAAAAAAACAAAAAAAATTTTGGAAATAAAAAAAAAAAATAAAAATGTCACTGAAAGATATATGTTATGCTATGGGCCGGGCTGTGCTTAGAGGGTAGAGCAGGTCATCCACCAATCTGAAGGTCAGGGGTTCGATCCCCCGGCTCCTCCGTTCACATACTGAATTGCCCTCGAGCAAGACACTTAACAAACCCACATTGCTCTCAAAGGCTTAGTGTGAAGGAGCATTTAGATTAGATTCTGATGGGCAAAGTTGGCATTGTGCAAGGCAGCCTCTGCCATCAGTGTATAACATTGTGTGTAAATGGGTGAATGCTGACATGCAGTGTAAAGTGCTTTGAGTGGTTGGAAGACTAGAAAACCGCTATACAAATGCAAGTCCATTTACCATGCTATGAAAGATATATGCTTTAAATATGCCATTTTTTGGCAATGAAAATTGAGCAAATAGGGTGTTAATACTATTTTCAGAAATGTGTTTGTGTTACTTGCGTAATTGGTCGCTAAAGACCCAAAGAATATCGCATATTTTGGCAAAACATCCATGCACAAGTGCCCCCTTGTCATTATTCATTTTTGAAAAAAGTGCACCATAATTGCTATTTATATCCTACTAATGCAACTTTTTACACAAAATATGTGTGAGGCTGTGTTCTTGCACTGGATTTGCATCAGTCACACATTTTGATGTGCTAATCATAGGTTTGTAATACGTACGCTACATCAGGTCAATGCATTATATTTGCTGAGCCGAGAACAGCAAAGTTGGCAGGCTGCTGACAACTTGTTTACGTCACTCCCAATTAATAATTAGTTTAATGATTTGAGCGCTTGACATGTGCCCCGGACAAATGCGGGCAGGAAAATGCACACACGGTGCTGTTTGCATAAATCTGCCATTTCAGCTCGGGTTGAGGGGGAACAGAGGGATAGAGGTGGGGGAATTATAGGACTCAGATGTGTGTGATTGGCGGTTCCCTTGGCTCCCAGGGTTAGGGAGTTCAGAGAAAAGCCGATTACTGCTTTCCCTCAGGTCAAGCCTTCATAAATAAACAAGGGGAGAGCCTAAGGCACCGTGTTTTAGTATGATTAGCATATCATACAGCCTATCGACAAGGCACTTATCATATTACAGCACGGCCGTCCTCTGAGCACACAGAGGTTACATGTACAGGGCTGCTGAGCATACATCTCTGTTCATTAGAGGGATCCTCGGGGGAGAGAATAAATCATATCAGCACGTGGTTATGACAGCGCTGGCGGTTGACTCTGCCATACTGTGGATGTTAACCAGAGCCCTTAATAAGAGGAGCTGACAGTTGACTTCACTGAGATGAGTGGAAATAATGATGAGGTTTGATAGTGGGAGAGGAGTATACTGAGACACAACTGTGGTACTTGAGAGTAATATCTGGACCACTTTTCTGACACCTTCATCTTGGTCTGCTGTGTATTTCAACTCAGACTTGCCTTGGTCTCACACACTTTTGGATCCGGCAATCTAAAAGTCGACCTGCAGTCCTCAGTATTACAAATAATCCTACAATTACCTCAAAGTTCTACGACTTGAGTTGACATCATATGAGTCAGTGTGCAGACTGCTAGTTGGAGAGGTGCCTATGTCATGGTCCTAGGTTGTTGTTGGAGGAGTTTGTTTCCTGTTTTAGTTTGAAAGTCCTCTCCTCTTATGTCTTGTCTGGTTTTACTTCCTGTTGTTTGTTTCCCGCCTTTTTGATTGCCTGCCCTGCCCTGATCAGTTTCACCTTCATTAGTCCTCCAGTCACCGTTTATTCCACCTCAGTTCCTTTGTTCGTTGTCAGTTTGTCTGTCATTGTGTAGAGTTTTCATTTGCCTGTGTCTTACCGCTGTACCTGCTTGTATCTTAGAGCTGTACTTTTAAAATGAAGACTTTTGTTCTATTAAAATATGTGTTGAATCTGTGCATTTGGAGCCTTCCTCCCTGTTCTGCTCCCTACACTGTGACAGCCGGTTCACCTTCTGGGCGCTACTGAGATGCCCTTGAGCAAGAGACTGAATCCCCAACTGCTGCCATCTTATGAGGCAATCCCCTCACTCTGACATATCTCCATACATTAATACATGCATTCTGTTTATGCATGTTTGGATGTCAGACCTGTGTGAAATTCATCTCTCCCCAAGAGGGATTAGTACGCCATCTCGTTCTTAATGCTTAGGGTCAGGGTTAGACACATGGGTTTAGGGATAGAGGTTAGGGGTTAGATTCATGCTAGAGATTTAAATACAGAGCAGATATGTTAAGCACACTCTGAATTTCCCATTCTGACTTTGAATGAGACTCAGTTTTTCTGATCTTTGGCCTTGACTTTTAGTTTCACTCTTGGACTTGCCGATCATGGTCCTGGCTACCTGCAAGGATGATCCACTGAACAGTGAAATGGAATAAAATAAGAGGAAAGGATGATAGAGTTTGGTACAGCGAACAGACAAAATAATGTTTTTTGGATGATGAAATTAGCCCAGAAGGAATTATGACTGTGTCTTAAGACTGCATCCATGATAGAGTGGAAGTCACCCCCTGACTCTCAGACACGCTGCTCAGATTTCAATTTTGGCAAGCCTTTTCTCCTCAGCTACACAAGCTAAAACTCACAGACCAGGGGCCACAATTAGCAGCTAGCCACTCTGACCAGGGAGAAAGAGCAAATGACATCCGCACCTAAGCCCTCCTAAGCCTGGGGAGCCGGGGCACAGAGCAGCCTCAGTGCTCTCCTCTCTCCAGTCAAGCATGGCCTCTTTAGGTGGTCTACACACTGGAGAGGGATGGTATATTTTAACTGTTATTAGCACTGTTTAGGGGGTGGGATTGCTGGGGATGACCAACTGGGTGGATATACAGTAAGCTATAAGAAGTCACAATGCAAAGAGTGGAATATTGGATGGGTGTTTTTCATGTCTTGGTTTCATGGTGGTGGCACAAAGCTGGGATCAGTCTGGGTGCCATGTCACCTGGATAATCACATCCACCACCGGCATGGATCTTATGCCAAAGAGAGGGACAGCAGACATGAAGAGCATTCAGTTTCATTTAGCCTCAAACTTAATGTTTAAAGGCGCTCTATACAATATCCAGAGCATTAATATAGCATCAAATCTATTTATCTACCTGAGCAGAGAAAGAAGTCACTCTCCCTCTGTGTCTTGTAATCTCAGCTTCTCTGAGCTTTTTTGAGCCAAGCACTTTTTTAGTGCATGTTCGTGCATTTGAGCTTGCCCCACTAGCTAGCTCGCAGCCACCACACTGCGCTTGTCCTGACCGCCGATGCTGTTGCGGAGGCATAACACCCTCCCTCCGGTTCCCCCCCAGGTTAACACTGTTAGCTCTGTCAGAATTGTTGCCATTGTTTTCACTGTTAGCGATGTTAACACCAGCTGTTGGTGTGAGCCGCTGGTTCATCATTTGTCTCCATGTTGAGAGTCATGTGGAGGCAATGGAAATGCTACCAATCTTGCATTTGACACCTTTAAAGAAGACTTGAAATATGTCCTAAATAGTCTTGTAAACAATAATACACTTCAGTAAAAGTATTAGCTTAATCCTCCAGGGCTGCTGGGGAATTCCCGTTTGTACATTTTTGTCTGTATATCGTACAATAATATCAGAAATTCACAAATCATCCCACTAAATTTCTACCATGTGCATGTGTGTGAGCATGTGTATTCACGTTCCTAAGTGATGCCATCCCCTCGCGCCCACCCCCCAAATTCCCTCCCCCACCCACCCACCCATGCAAATTAGAACTTCACACACGTTGCAGCAAGCTGCCGGGTGCTCTGTGATTTCACACGACCAATTAAGGCCCTCTTGGCAGTTGTGTGAACAGTTTCATTAGAGGAGATAATATTGCAAAGTGAAATGATAAGCAATCATTATGATTAATGCCCAGACATTACATTGCTCGTTAATGAGGTGTAAATGATCTCATTATTTTTTGAAAGAGTACAGATTAGATTAAAGTGGAGTGGACAGCGCTCCTCGGTGTTCAGACAAGTTAGTGTTAATTAGGCCCAATCTCCAGGAGCAAATGAGCCGCAACCCTTTGGTAAACAATTAGGCTCCCATAGCCCCGGGCTAGATGGACAAGGATAGGCAACTGAATGGATAGATCGCTGGAGAGATGGATGTTGAGGGAGTGTTAAAATCTGAGTCCAATTCATTGTTCTATATAGCCACACAAAATCAGGCAAATTTGGCATATCAGATATCAGTTACTGTGGATATGATACAGTGCATTTTCCTCCTTGACTAGAGCTACAAATGTTTACAAAAATATTGAGAATATGACATTAAAATGTTCCTCTTACTTGTCTTGTAACTATTTTTACTATGCAACAATAGAAAATGTATTTCTGAACAAGAGTGGGTCATTCTTAAAGAGATGCTCACCGTAAAGTTGTAAGTGAACAATAAACAGAAGGGCTGATATCAGTGACATAACATAAAAAACAGTTGGATAACATGCTGCGTTGTTTCCTGTGACTCCCTCGTGCATAAGTATGCAGTTTGACTCCAGTGTGGGAATGGTGGACTCCACCGCTAACAATAAAAAGATATATATAAAGATATAATTGCAAAATGTAAATACGTTGAATGGCTATTGCTGAAGAATGCTAACAATAAATTTGATCAAAAACAGGGTTTGATTTTTGTGAAAATCTCAAGGCCTGTAGCTTTCAAGGGATTTATTCAGTCTGGCTTTGAGGGGGAATGTTAAGAAACATTTGGTACAATATCTCAGGAGCCCTGTTAGTAAATTCTTGCCATGGACATTGTACATTAGTAGTGCATGTTTTCTGGTCACACAACCATGACACAATCCATTCAAAGGTGGAAAATTGGCAAATATGAGGATCATGTCAGACTGCTACACTGATTGAAGGAGGGATGCTGTGGCCCCCAGTCCCATATTTTCAGGAACGCAGCTGCTCTCAAGGTAACAAAATGTACACAGAAGAAGAAAAGTGAAAAAAAGAAAGATTTCAGGGAGTTCAGGCTGTTGATGTCAAATGCATTCCATTGTGTCTTTATTAATTCAAACAACAGCCTTTTTATTAGAATTAATCAGAAATTCATCCTTTCAACAAGACCCAATTTATTATTGTGCTTTAATGAAATAATTCCTTGCTTAATTTTTGAAGTATTACTCGTTAAACTCAAGGGCAAATATTTGTTGATGAGAGTGACGTTTTAAGAGAATGAAGATATTTATTCAAATTCATTAAAATAATTTTCCTTGAAACAGGGACAGGAGCACTTTCACCGAGACAAATCTTGATGTCTCAAAGGTTAAAACAGTGTTCCTGTATCTCATCCAAAGACAGACTGGACCCGCCACACTGGGAAATGTCTGCCTCTGACAACATTGATTTTCCCATCCTCTCCCTTTGTCTGGAAAGATATGCTTAGATTATGACAAGAAAAGCGATGCTATAATCCCTCTGCCATAGGAGTTATGTTTTAGAGACATCAGGCCCTTATCGGTGATTGATAACGCTTAACTCAAAAACATATAGAAGCATTAAGAACATCAATATTTTGCCAGCGACTGAAGGTGACCCCTGGTTCCCGTGTTTGCAGTGTGTGTGCACGGAGGGCTTTGATGGTAAATTTGTAAAGGTGGTTATGTGGGGAGGCTATTATGGATTTGCTATCTTGGCCTGAAGTGTTTGCGGCTGATTATGTGATTAAATCAATAATAATTTCTGTTTGGGCTCCTTTGCTCCTCTGCTTCATCTTCTTTTTCCTGTGTAGTTGAGCGGAACGGTGGGTGGGGACTCGTGTACACAAATACAAATGCAGGGCACAAACACACACAACCGTATACTACACACAGCAGAACAACTGTGCAGCAGATGGCATTAAGGGCACATCCCAGGGTCCAAAAAGTTTACGCGAAGGAATTCATCACTCAGAAAAGGACATATGGGAAAAATGGTAAAAATCTTAACATTTTGTAAACATTTTTGTTTAATAAAGGTAGGGCATAAATGTTTCTTTTACACAACAAGACAAGTAAAGACACCCAGGGCAAATAATTTTCAACAAAATAACACACTTGCCTAACGTTTACCTAAGATCTGTGACCCTCCACAGTGATGCAAAGCTTCAAACCAGACTAAAGAAGATGCCCAATGTCTCAGCTGTATGTTCCTTCCTCTATACCTCCGGCACTGGTTTGGTGCCGACTTGTGCCAGCCACTCCTTAGCAACCACAGTCTCTCCCCTCTCTGGTTCTGCCAGGTTTGTTGTTATGTCTAGACTACAGGAAATGCAACATTACATTTGTTTACAACCAACAGGAACTAGAACCAGAAGCTGTTACGTGATTAAAGAGTGCTACCCAGAGAGAGTGTGTGTGTGGCTCAACCCCCTGGGTTTGGCAACGATCGACTCAGTATAGGCGAACCAAAATGGAGAAAGAGAGCAGAGTTGCTGTCCTTATCAGTTAGATAGAACTGATTGCATTCAACGCAGCGCTCTCACTAAGATTCCAGGTACTGAAAGTTAAGTTAGAAGGAGCCAAGTTTGTGTGCTTGTGTCTGTGTTGTACATACTGTATTTGTGTTGGTGTTTATGTGAGCATGTGACTGTGTATAATATGCATTTTGTGTGTCTGTGGCCGTGTGTGTGTGTGTGTGTGACTGTGTGTGGCTGAGTTAACTCACAATCCCTCAGCACCCACTTAAATCTATACCCAATAAAAATCAGCGCCGTCTCGAAAAACAAAACCCAAGGAAACATCTGTAAAACATCGATTTTGCAGATTGCAAACCAACTGCATGGCTAATGAGAAAAGAAATCATTTTTGATTAATTAACCTAAAAATTGGAGAATCTAAGCTGCCACCAGGGAGATGACAAGTGCTGCAGGCCTGATCACACAGGAGGTCATACTGTAGAGCTGCTTCCAGCTCCGGCTCGCTTGGGGAGGGAAGAGGGCGAGGCTTTGCTGGTAGTTGAAGTATGGCGCCCATTAACTGAGCAAAAATCACCGAGAGTCTTTGTGCCCATTTTTTCATGGGGGGTAAAAATGTTGGTTGGCTATGAGCATTGGTAGAATTTATTGCTTTTATAGTGCTAGGTCTGTTTCATTTGTGTGTTTTAAGGGGTTGGTTCACCAAAATTACACACACACACACACACACACACATTTTATTTGCAGGGGTTATTTCTGCAGACACCCCGAATACAATGGAGGTCAGAGGAATTCTTTGTGTTGCTCAAAGTATTGAAAAATTACACAAAAAGGAAATAGCAGAGACAAGCCCTAAACTAAATCTTCATTGTATTGAAGCAAATTAAACCAAAATCGTCTCCATATCTACGGCTTGGTAAAACTGGAACAAGGGCTCCCAGCTTATTTGGCTGTACATGTGTCTGTGGGTTATGAGCAAGTTGAGGAAACAGTAAAATAATAATTTGTGTACATTTTAGAGACCTGAAGATCCATTGTTATTATCCGCTTTCCTATACTGTTAATTGTTTCATGACATCTTAATTTTTTTGTGTGAGCCTTTGGGAACTAGCAGCCCTGTCTCCTACAACATTACGTTCCCATACAGCTCAACTGCATTCTCTATTACGGTTTCTCTATTATGGTTGCAATTTTAAACCCATGGTTATTGTTGTAAATTAAAACAAAACAAAATCACAACAAAACTACTTTTAGTAAAAAGATCATGGTTTGGCTTAAAATAACTGTTATGTTATTTAATCTATGGACGTAAATTAAAATAAATGGTTAACATTTGGTTTCACACAGGACATGAAGAGCAGTCTCCTGGTTGAACGCCCTGTGTTTGTTTGGCACACCCATCCATCCGGACACAGACCTCCATGTACTATCATTAGAAACTTATTTGTGATATGTCAAAAACAAACATAATCTTCGACAAAATATGTTTCTGTCAAAACGTAATTCACAGTGCAGTTGACAGGGCTGATACAAGAGGTAGTGAGAAATCATGTTCTTTTTTTTTTAATTTGGGTAAACTGAACTTTTAATATTGTTAGCACTTTTTCCCAGTCCCAGATCATTATTGAATTAGCGTTAAAACAACCAGACACACTATCACTCTCAGTTAAATCAGACAGATGAGGGCTAAAAATAACTTTTATATTACAGTTTAATATTTAAGGGATAATGTACACCGAGCTGGTCATTACACAGATAGTTACGTAAGAAATGAATAATTTGACACAAAAAAACAGTCAGCCATAGCAACAGTCTGCTATAAAGAAATAAGACCATTGAACGCGCTATGGTTAGTCATTCAGAATCAAGTATTCAACAACACTGTGTCATAAAAACACATATGTCTTTATCGTCACATGCACGTCAGCTTCAATAAGTTATTATCCATAAAGGATCCATAATAATAAAACTGTCTTTTGTCTGAAAAGCTCATTTCTATTTTGATGTCACCAAAACGTCACATTATTTTTATTGGACATTGTGACTATTTTTCTACATGTAGCCCAGTGAGAGAAGAGCTATAACACATTTGACCTCTCAAGCTTGTATCCCAAGACTGCAAATGTCCAGCTGGGACTTGTGGGAATTATCAGTACGCTTGAAGTTTGTTTTTTAACCAATCCAATGACATCGCTGCAGCCATTCATTGTACACAAACACAAAGGCACACACAAACGTATGCAGTCTGAACAAAAACACACACTTGTGCTCAAGAGCTGTATTTTCCTCATACACACATTCAACACACACACTCTCACTAGAATTGGGGGGGGGGGGGGGGGGCAGTTTTCTGCACTCCTAACACAGCTGGTTCTCCAAGGTCAATAAGAAACTTGAAGTGTTTATTTGTTCATGTGTTTTATTTGCTTTCTAATACAGCCGAGGCTCTGATTTGACAGATCTACTTGAAAAGAATCATAGTGCTTTAGCGTCTAAAGAGCGTGGGAAATTTCCACTCACCAAAGAAGTTTTTCTCTCTTCCCTTCCTATCTTTCATTCTATTAGTTTTTCATAATTCATTACCATCCTGACTATTTCCCCCGGTGTCTTAATTTCCCCCCATCAAGAAGGCATAATGGTTGTACCCTAGCAGCTCACTGGGGTGATGCAGTAACAACCTCCTACCCCCTGATGGCTAGACAGTAGGCCATTGTAAAGCTGAATCGCCATGGATTTATAGCCATAGTCCTGGGTTCCCAGAATGCAATGTCACTCTGTCATGCCGTCATCAATCTGCTGTCTCTGACCAAAGACAAAGAGAGGAAAAATCGCCACTGAAAAGTAGCACAGAGTGATGCTTTTTTATGCATGATCTCATTTTTATCAGCTGCCTGTCTGTCATAGGTAAAATGTGTGGACACAAAAAGCTTAATTTACTCAAGACGGTCTGGGAACAGCCACATCAGACACCATCTCCTCGTTCCAGATTGCACAATTAACAAGGGGCTGGTTGAGTGCCAGATATGGCCATTGTAGCAAATGAATACACCTTTTGATGCCAAAGCTTTTCCAAAACATTTAATCTTCATTAAGCTATAAAACCCGCAGTCCTGTTGCCCCTTTCACACATTTCTATCCATTCATGGCTTAAACCTTTAATATGAGGAAATGTAGGCAGAATGCTGCTAATGTATAATCATCAAAATGCTGTGAGATTCGACATAAATCTCACAGCACAGTTTCTCTGCTGTAGATCAGATCCTTCTCTACACTGCTAACTTTGCTGTTTTCTGCTGAAACACACATTCAACAACAGTCTGCTGACTGAGACTAGACACTCCTATCTTCCCTCACCATGATCTACATGCACAGATATTGAACAGCGTAAATCAGCTTCATAAAGGACGTCTGAGAGATTCTGTCTTTTTGAAGAAAAAAAAAAAAAATAAACGAGAAAGAAACCTAAATCCTCATGATTAATGTGCTCTCAAACCCCCTCATGGCCATGGTAACCAAGGCAGTTTGCCATGCCATTTAGAGGATCCAGGCACTGACATACAAGTAGCATTTTTCCAAGTCTCTCACTGATGCATCTCCTTAGTTCAAAACAGTTGAAGTCTTGGAGAGTTTTCAGTCTCCACTATCGTTTCAAGCAGGAACCAAAATACAGTAATATTCTGCGGCTGCACAACATGATAATTCAATAAACATCTTAAACAGTGATTCCACTTTTTACACTGTTATACAGTCATCTCTCTGTTCATTTTTGGATATGTTTTAGAGAGCAATCACAATGAAAAGGCCTCATGTCAAACTGCAGTCACAACATATTAATCACAATCGTCTGTAAGAGAAGGACAACAGTATCGGGTTTGACACTTGTAACTCTTGCATATTTTTCTTACAAAATTTTAACACGTATTACTCAACTGGTAAGTAAGGAACAACTTTGAGAAAGAAATGCAAAGACGTACCAATAAAAAAATCCATAGATAGTATAAACTGGTAATATTCTTCCTTAAAAATACCAGTAGTTATGCTTAACTAAATAAAAGTGTAAACAAATAGTATACTTTGTGTTAAATCCAGAAAATTAAGAGCAGTAGTATTTTATCTCTTTTATACACCAAATAAAAATGAATATTTATGCCCAGCAAATACATGTTTTCAGGTAAATAGGAGGACATATACACTCAATAAAATAAAGCATACTTTTTGTTAGATGTACATAAAATAAAACATAGAAGGGAATTACAGAGATGTAGATGAGAAGTATAGACATAAAAAAGAGACCAACTGTGGCAGAGCTGCAATAATAAGTTTGCTGTTGATACCGCCGAATCTGTCGCCTACCTGATGTGTCTCTCCTTTAATTTACTACGTCAATAACACTACTGTGGAAACGCAGCCAGCATGATAGATGGAGACGTTTAACATGGACCTCTGTCCAAAGTGCCAATTCTTGAAAGTAGAAAGAAGGAAAAAAAAAATAAAGTTAATAAAAACTACCAATTCTAAATCACCTCAAGTGTCTTTGCTGTTTCATGTAGCAAACGTTTTTTCGTTGTTTTGGGAGCTGGTGTTCACTTTGAGCCCTTTCCATTTATGAGGCATCAACATTCACCTCAAGTGATTAGTCACCAAACTCAAGGGTGGATGTAAATGTGTTTTGTGCTGTAACTGCATAATTCTGCAGTTTGGGCAAAACAGTCAAATTGAAGATCAATTTTAAAACTTCAGCATTAAAGTTTCTTTGCTAATGGTAAATTAGTCAGGAAATGTACAAAGGAAAAGCCATTCATTTCATTTCTTTCAGCCAAGAACTGCTTAACATCAAAAGTCAAATTTTGTAGATGCCAACACAACCAGTAACAATTAAACAGACTGAAATCTGCCATGACAGAGGACAGGTTGAAAAGTTTGATTTACCTCCATTACAGTGAAGGACTTGGCTGTTTTCTTGGACAAAAGGTCTTGACAGGAGGCCACGGAGTTCAATTAAAGGAAGAGTGGAGAGGTGAGCAAGCATTGATTTAAAAGACAGTATTTCAAACTGCACCCCAGAGTACAGGGCAGGACCCTCACACTGATGACACTAATTCTTCAGGGAAATTCATGTTAGTTGGTGTCTAGACGTTTTATTACTTGGACAAAGCACCAAAGAACGGCTCCCTGTTTCAGGGACTCAGCTGCCTACTTAGAGGCATTAAAGTTCTGGTAAACTGACATCTTTCAATCACACCAGCCTTCCTTCTGGATTTGATCAATTTGTCTTGTAGCTAATTGATAATCAGAGGTATCCATCTACTAATATGCAGATAAAATACAATCAGTGAGATATGTTGTTGTTTTATTGCTTGTTAAACATGCATACACCTCTTCAGGGAGGCATCTCACATTTCGGGATCAGAATTTCAGTCTTGTCTAGACTGCACACACTCAAGAGTTAAAAACAGATAAACAAGGCAGGGAAGCATGCCAGAGGACCACTAGCAAAGATGGATGATTAGCATGTCCATGATGCAACAACACTCTCATGGGAAAAGGGTGACACTAGTCAGGTTTCCATATGAATATAGGGCAAATTTTATTTAGCACCATCCACTACCGTAACGCAAATATTAGGATTTGAGCACATCAAGACAAACAGAGTTTTTCTTGAATTATGTTTGTTTTTGACGTATCTTAAATACATTTGTAATGCTAGTTCTTGGAAGTGCACATAGGGAGGAGGTCGGGGTGCTGGATGGGTCCAAACCTTCGCCCTGGAGACTGCTGTTGGTGTCCCATGTGAAACTAAGTCGGCATTCATTTATTTTAATCATGATGCTTTTTGTTGTTTTTAACTAAACCTAACCAAGTAGTTTTGTTGTGTTTTTGTTGTTTTCTTTCAGTTCCATAGTCACTTTAAGCCAAACTATGATGTTTTTATTTTTATTTATTTTTACTAAACCTAACCCAGTAGTTGTGTTGTACTTTTTTGTTTTGTTAAAATTTACAACGTTATGTGTTTAAAGCAGTTTCAAAGTGTGACTGTAATCCAGGAGAGTTTCCCTCAAATGGAGAATGCAATTTAGTTGTATTTAGGAGACAAGGTTGCTCTGCTACCACCACGTGTGAAATCAGGCTGTTTTCTTATTTCCTGCTCCAATAATGATCTAATCACACCTTCGATAGATTTCACGAAGCAGTGTTTTCTGAGGCATTCACAAGGACAATTCTTTAGATGCACTTTTTTTGTGTTTTATTTAATGATTCTAACTAAATTGTTAAGGTAATATACTATATTTGACATTATTGTGATTGGTTTGACATTTATGCTTTAACATAAAACACCTTAGGGACTTATCAGTAATTTGTTTCAGCAAAAGTAGTCATACATACTACAGGTTGTATCAGTAATGTGTTGCAGCTACAGTAAGGGCTTGAAAAAAAGACATTTAAGACTAGCAACAAATCTATGTTGTTAGTTTAAACAATTTAAACTTTGGTTTAGACAACAAAATTACTTGGTTAGGTTTAGGAAAGAAAGCCTAAAAAGAACAATGGGTGAAAAAAGCCTAACATAATTTAACTCATTGTTGACTTTTGGTTTCACACAGGACACGAACACCAGTCTCCGAAGTGAAAGTCCCCCGTTTGACCCATCTATCCATCCTGACCTTCCTCCTACACAGACTCTGATTAACAATGTGTTTCTGTTGAACCTGGGAATTTGTGTGTCCACCACAGAAAAGGATCATACTTGAATTTCCCTTGGCTTTGTTTCTTTACCGCCGACACGCAATTTTTACACAGTCCGTGCCTAACCTCGTCTCCTAAAAATTACATTTTCAAAACTGCATTGTGAATTACGTTTTAAGGGAAACATATTTTATATATATTTTTTGTTTGTTTTTGATGAATCACAGTGATGATGCTCCATGGAAGTCCGCGTAGGGAGGAAGGTGTGGTGGCGGATGGGTCAACAAACACCGGACTTTCGCCCAGGCGACTGCTGTTCGTGTCCCATCTGAAACTAAAAGTTAACCGTCACTTATTTTAATCATGATGTTCTTAACTAAACGTAACCAAAAACGTTTATAGTCATTTTAAGCCAAATAATTTTTTACTAACAAACAACCTAACAAAGTTGTTTTGTTGCATTCTGTATTGTTTCAATTTACAACATTAATTTAAAAACAAAATAATGTTAATTTAATTTATTTTTTAATAAATTAAATTTATTTTTTTTTTTTTTTTTTGGGAAGGGGGAGAAAGTTTCCTTCAAAACATGACTGGGAATGAACTTTAGTTGTATGGCAAAGTGATATTTTAGGAGACAGGGTTGCCATGCCACCGCCATGTAATACACTGTTAAGAGGTCAAAGTTATTTCAGTATTTTTGTGAGATCAGGCTGTTTTCTTATTTCCTACTCCAATAATGATCTAATTACCTTTTCGATAGATTTTACGAACCAGTGTTTTCTGAGGCGTTCAAAAGGAAAATCCTTTGGATACATTTTTTCATTTTATTATTTATTATTATTTATTATTTATATTTGACATTATTGTAACTCCTGAACCAACATACTGCAATAAAGAAGATTTTAAGTCCAGACTGATACACTGTAGTTTTTTTAAATGTATGTCATACACATTGCTGTTGTTGCTTTAGACAACAGTTGTTTTAACATAAAACAAAACATCTCCTATCAATAATTAGATTTAGCAAAAGTAGTCGTAGACATTTAGTTATTAAGAAAAAAGTCACAGAATCTTGCTTTAAACAGAGAAACTACCTCCCTAAATGCATTTGCTATCATATAATTTGTATACACAAAGACGCAGTCTTCAAAACAGACACACACACACACACTCACACACACATACTCAAGTTGATGAGCAGGGCTCCTGTGAGAGTGTGTCACATTTTAGTGGAAAATTATAGCTCTTTCAACAATTCCTCAGTCGGAATCCCATTTTAAAGTGGATTTTATCTGCAAATCACAATTATTTTGTTCATACTCTGTTTTAATGGGCACACCCGCTGGGCTGAAGAAGACACTTCTCTATTCATAAATGTATTACTGCTGGGGAATCATTAACTTATTGTTAGCGGCGCGACTGATGGCTTATTGACATGAAAACATTCAACTAACACTTTTGTCTTTGAGCCGTACATCCATATCACTGAAAACAATGTCATCTACCCCATTTTCACCACTCCCCTTGTGTGTTTGAGCTTAGTGGAAGGCTTTTCAGTGACTGGGGGGGGTACACACCAATAGATAAGTGTAGGCTGGGTCTCTGGAAAGACTGGAGTGGTTTTCTTTATGACGAGGAATAAGAAAAACAAAAGCACCAGATGCCACAGTAAATGGGTCGGGAGGGTGTGAGATGATTTTAGACAAAAATCACTGTTTGCTGAAAGTGACATACTACTTCTGTTTGTAAGGGAAAAGCGATAAAAGCCTAAATAGTGGTAAAACAGAGCAGAGATGATAAATTGCCATGTGTGTATTATCTGAGAAGTGTCTGATATTTATGGCTGGAGATGCAGGCGAGTCATATAGAGTCAGACAGTTTGCACAGATGGTGGCCATCCTCGGTCAACATTCAAGTAAAATAGGGAATGAGTGTCTCCCCCTGTGTCCAGCTATTCCTCCCTCTGTGAACGCAGACGCAGATAAAAGGAGGGGGTGTAAAAGTGTTTAAGTAGGCAGAAGTTGTAAAGGAGAAAAAGCAGAATCGCTATTCACTGCTTGTGCAATCCTTTCTGCCTTGTTGAACTTTATTAAATTCTGTCATTCTCTCCTTCGCGTCTTGCTCCCTTTGTGAGCTTCTTCTCATGCGTAACTCTGATCTTTTTTCTTTTTCTTCTTTTTCTTTTTACAGAGGTGTTGTGGAGGGCATTCAGGCTGAAAGAGCGTGTTGGTGATAACCAAACCTCAGTGTACCAATAGGAATCCCACTGAGATGACTCACTGTCAAAAATCTGGAATGGGGACTTTAAAAGTTGACTGCTTATTGTTAAGAAAATGTGTGAGTTAGTGGGGTTGCTATATCCTGAAATGTGACAGGGGCTGTGTTCACACTGCAGGGCTGCAAGTGTGAATTTCTACTCATGTTGGACTTTTTGGAGTGTTTGTTCTACTGTACCTCATACAATAAAATATTTAAAAATTTACAGTTTTTAAAAAGACGAGCACATAGGCCAAAATAGACCTCAACCGTGTCTCCTACAAAATTACATTCCCAATACAACTAATCTACATTGTCATTTACATTTCGACGAAAGCATTTTCTCCTGGATTACTTTTGCAGTTGTAAAACTTTGAAACATTAATCTTGTAAACAGAAACAAAACAAAACAAAAAAATGCATGTTTATTAAAAAACATATTTGGCATAAAATTATTACGTTTCACATGGGACATGGACACTGGTCCCCTGGGGGAAAGTCCTGTGTTTGTTTGACCCATCCACCATCACTCTAACCCACCAA
This sequence comes from Pterois miles, assembly GCA_947000775.1. Classification (NCBI taxonomy): domain Eukaryota; kingdom Metazoa; phylum Chordata; class Actinopteri; order Perciformes; family Scorpaenidae; genus Pterois; species Pterois miles. The sequence goes on from CAMQGK010000327.1 coordinate 17,029,750, forward strand.
GTAGTGGACATTCTTGCTTGTTACACTCGTTGTTATACCACATAATTTTCAATAATATTATTATTCCATAACTATACCTATAACTTTCATTAATGGTCGCTGCAGCCGAAGACAAACGCAATCAGCGACAAAATATGTTTCCTTCCAAATGTAATGGACAATACGGTTTAGTTGTATGGGTTGTTGTATTTTTAGGAGAGGAGGCTGCAGCAATAATGAAACTTGTTTTCATTACATTTCCAGTACATGGCATCACGTTTTGATTAAATGGTGAATTTAAAAATGAGTTATGTGTTTGTTATGTGGCACTTATTCTATAATCATACTAATGCGATGGTGCCAAATTTTAACAATGACTATATGAAATTAAAAAAAAAAATCTAAGTGGTCTCCAGCACAACAACACACATACTGTATGATGTCAGAATACTAATTTCAGAGTGTAGTAAAGCTGAGCATATCTATTGCCTCAACACGGGCCAGCGGCTAACAGTGCTGACAGTTTTTACCCGGAAACTGCTCATTCTTCCAACTGCCCATTATTCCCAAACCCCAATTGTCCAAAAAATGTCCCACTGTAACAAAAGCACATTTGCCCAGCAGCCCGTTATCTTGAAAACAAACACATTTTTCTTAAGATCACTGCTCAGTGGAACAAACAGAAACACAAAGCTAATGATCTTGCAGAAAGGCATCATCGGACCTTCCCATTGTTTTTTTTTTCCTCCTGTGAAGGCATGACCCACCAATCTGCCTCTTATTATTCAACCATTGACTTCATTGATTGGGTTAGTTAGGTGTAGGCACGAGGAGTAAGAATAGTTAGGTTTATGGGAAAAATATCAGGGTAAGCCAACCAGAGGCAGAGTAGAATGGGTCATACCTTCACCATGGTAGGAAAAAAATATTGCACTCAGGAAGGTCTAATGACATTATTTTACATAATAATTAGCCATGTAGTCTGTGCGTTGCGTGGACATAGTTTATAGTTTGTAATTTTTGGAGCAATTGACCTTTGGAATGGGCGCTTGTTTTTGGGATAACGGGCTATTGGACAAATGGGCATTTGGTCCAATGGAACATTTTTCGGACTATTGGGGTTTCTGAATAAGGGGCCGTCGGAACAAAGGCATAGTAACAGTTATCTTAGGGGGAACCAGAGGGTGGGCACTACACTTACACAACAACAGCGTGGGTGGGGATGCGTTTTCAGCAGTAACCATTGTATGAGTGCAGTGCAGAGCAGGGACCATTAGCTAGCCAGAGGGGCACAACACAGAAACTCGTGCTAAAATGCATGCAGCAGCCCGGCTGTGACAACAAACCACAGAGAAGCTTGGATTGCAACACACACACAGGGAGAACGCCTTCATTCTCTGCTCAGGTAGACATTACTCCACTATATCTTTACATTTCAAATAGTTGTTTGTTGCTATAATAAAGGTCTGAAAATCAAATTTAGCAGCTTTGAAGATATGTAGAAAAATATGTTTCCCCTAGTGCCACAGTTAAGAGTTAAACAAATGATATGAGTCAATACGCATCAAGGCACTTGAACAACAAAATGCTGAAAAGGTAGAGAATATATATATACACACACACACACATACACACACACATGTATGTATATAGGAAACATTTTTATTTGAGTGAACCTGTCAGCCAAGTCGAAAGGTGCTCATGCTTGAAGTATTTTCAAAATGGTAATTGAGAATATCTCTTTTTTTAAACCTTAAGACATCTACTTTTACAAAATCTGTTCATAGTAAATAAAGCATGATCGATTTAGGCACTGACAGCATTTTATTAAAGTTAAAGAAAAGCACTTGGTTAGATATTTTAAAAAGTCAAAAGTGACTTGAAGTACGAGACAGCGTCCACCCTCACCGCCTCTTTGTACACTCACAAATTGCGTGACATTCAAAAACGTAGCAGTTTCTTCACGTTGTCACTTAACATACTTTGAGGTGGCAAATATGTCAAAACGTGATAAAAAACATATATCATGACCACAAAATAGGAATATTAGAACACAAATCTTCAATGTTTTTTATAAGTCTGCATGTAAAGAGAGTGAATTAAATTACAATGTCATTCAGGATACCTGTGTGAATCAAAGCTGCTTCGCCGTCTTTGTTTTTTTCCGTCTAAGAGACAAGTTTAGTTTCAAAGTAGTCTGGCCATTCATTACAGCAGCTATGAAAGCCAGGCTAATGGATATGAAAGTCCCATCAATTGGCCAGGAAAAGGAGATTAGGGAGGGATGAGTCACCATATTCCTCCTTCTTGACAACCATGCCATGCCTTGCAGCCTCTCCAGAGACGTCGCTGATTGATGCCTATCTTTCATCAGTCCAGCTTTAATCTGACATTCCACGTGCTTTATAATCATATCAGCAGAAAATCTATATCACATCGGCCTCTCTCTCCCAGTTCCCCACATGCGGAGCAGAATATACTTTTGCTTTTATAAAAAGAAAAAACAAAGCTGACAGTAGTGAGAGTCACGTCTTTATCTATTGATCACGTTCTATAAAAAAAAAAAAAAAAAAGATTGAGAGGAGTTGAAGACAGTGGGTAAGAAAAGGCTGTTCCTTAAAACAAACAGTGATGGTGAAGTGACAATCTGGGAAGAAGTGGCAGGCTCTCTCCTGGTGCCGGCCAAACAAACAAACAGAGGAGCGAGACAAAGTGCAATCACTGACCTTTGTTCAAAGAAGCCATCTAATCTGTTTCCACTTTACTTAATTAGAAAAAGCAGAGGGATTTTTAATGTGCACAGTGTTAATGGGAAACAGCTCACAGGTGCTAATTAAAAAGGAAAAAAAAAAAACTGATCTCTTTGGTAACTTTGAGTCCATTAATCTAAATATTCATCCATCACAAACTTGGCAAACTTATCTCTGATTATGTACACTGTTTTTAAAGCCAAATGATAACCCAAATACTGTATAATGATATATATAAAATATTGTTGGACAATGTTAAAGTACTCATCAATAAATAGATGTTCTATACACACTTATGAGCCGCGAATTACAGGGTCTGGCCTTTGTCAAACGTGAGAGCTCGGTAATATAAGCTCTTTCTCTCCATGGCTGATGGCTTTTCCCCACTGAAGGCTACGGCTTTATGCAGACAGTGATTAACCACTGCTTTACAGGTTCCACTGAGGTACCATGTGTGCCCTTGAGGTGGCAAATACATTCATTTCCTCTTTCACTTTGACTGTTAAAAGCACTGAGCTGCCAAAACAGTGTTTCATGTCACATAATCCAGTAAGTGTTTGATGGATGGCAGGAGGTGGCCAACTTTAATATCAACAAAAAATCAGAAAAATGGCACAAAATTATATAATGTTACACTAATAATATGAGGTTAATGATAGTAATAATATTAGCTGTTTTCTGCACAGTTTGAACTGAGAGTTTACTGGGAAGGTTTGAATCTGAACACACACACATGTTTATGTATATCCCTTCTGGGGACATTAATTGATTTTCATTCATTTCCTGGGACTTACCCCTGACCATTACCGCTACTTGCCTAACCCTTACCCTAACCCTAACCTTAACCAGTGACCCAAAAGTCAGTCTTTTCCCAAATAGGGACACAGTTTTTGTCTCCAATTGGACAAGCCGTCCCCAATTAACTGGTCTTTAGAAATGTGTCCCCAAAAGTAGCCTAAGTTCGAAACATAAACACACACACAGAGTCAAATTTAAATACTGTACTTTTTGCTCCAATATATATTTATATGTACTGTAACCCAGGGTGTTGTGATAAACTAGTATTGACAATAACCATGATACAGTACTTTAAAAATGAAATATTGATATCATTTTAATAATACACATAATATCATGTAAATAATCCAGCGCCTCTTAAATCACTTCTGTCTTTCCATCTTGCTTTATGTACAGTTATGGTTACAGACTCTCCCTCCACCTCCTTACACTCACATATTCATTTGCCAAAAAGAGACAAAAAGCACAATGAACAAAGTTAAAGATGAATTTGACTGATAGCATTACTTATTTGAATTTTCTTTAGATATCGTGATAATCTCGCTATCTTGATTAATTATCTTAATAAATAATACTTAAAGATTTTTCTTTTAAACATTTTTCTTTGATAGTTGCTTATTTAGTCATGAATACTGAATATTACAAAAAACAGCTAAGATTTAAAATCTTGAGTGCAGGACTTTTACTTGTAGAGATGAATGAGTATAATATATATATATATATATATATATATATATATATATATATATATATATATATATATAGTGCAATATTTATGGTGCAATATTGTTGCTTTTATTTAAATCATCTAAACACATGTTTTCAGCGTCGGTGCAAGTTATCAGTATGCTGTACTTTCATAATTTAATATTATGTAATTGAATGTTTTTTAAAAGATGTAAATTTAAAAGCAACCAAAAAATCTATTATGTGGATCTTTTTTTTAATCTTAAAAAGCTCTGAAATAATAATTTCCTTTTTGCATTAACGTGTCTTAATATTCACAGCAATAACACAGTCAGACACAGTAACATATACTTTTGCTTCCTACGTGATATAGGACCCAGTAGCTGATGAGCTCAGCAACATGTTATGCTCCCTTAACCACATTAAAGCCCCTCTTGCATGGGGCAGTGTGTGGTCTGCCTCTCAGGGACGGCAGGGGACGCAGGAAACAAATTAGCTTTCTTGACCTTGGCCCAAGTTTCCCTTCCACCCTTCACCCCTCCTCCTCCTCCCTGCCCTTCATCTGGCCACTTCAAGGGTCAGCTGTATGACAGCATGCCTCTGTTGTACTCCGCAGTGGGGATATATTCAGATGAGAAGCTTGTATAGGCTTGGCATGGCATTGTGGGAAATGAGGTTTTCGAAGTTCAGTTTATATATGAGGTCAACTGGATGTGGTGAAAATGATTGCCAGCCAGTTGTACAAATGTCTTGTTGTGATGCAGAGCAAAAGAACAATTTTAAGTTGGAAATGCTGGAATGGTTAAAAAAAGGTTTATCGTGTTTTTTTAGGTGTGTGCAGTTTGTGCAAAATTAAATAAACAAGGGTTAAAATAAGGCGCTAAGTGAAGACAGCTAAATTTCAGCATGGGATTAAACAGTGAAATCACTTGAAGAGGGAACATTTCCTGACAACTTGAAGCAGGCACATAGTCTTTTCCACCCTCAGTCTCAAGGTCAAGATTGCTGTCGCACGCACACACACACACACACACACACACACACACACACACACACACACACACACGCACACACACACACACAGCGCCACCGCGAATGAGAAGTAGATTTTTCTAACATGTTAATAAGTTTAAAATACCTAAAAGGAATGCAATTTTCACTGCCATGGTGGCTTAAAATGAGAGACCTTTGGCTATATGGAGTGAAAAGAATCCTTTCAATGATAGATATTGGATTGCAACACCAACAGGCAAATCTAATTCTCCCAGTTCACGCAAAAGCACGTCCATGTGCATCAGTGTTCAGCCTGAGAGCAAAAATAACCTGGGGTGTCCAGGGGAGGGAAGTAGCAGACACTATATTAATGCTCATGCTCTTCATTGATCTATGAGGACTCCTTAATCTGGCGGGCAGCTTCCTCCTACATATATTTCATAATGTGATACATTGTGCATCGATAACGCTGGTAAGGGCCTATGCTTTCTCATGCTGGCTCACAGCGTTTATTGATCCCCGAGTGAAGTAAACATGTCTTTAACACACGGGCCCGTCGCTCCTCACAGATATAACAAAATTGTGAAGCCACGGTCCTCGTCATTACACACTCCAGCGATGATGGGGAATCAATAGTTAACATGACAAGATATCATCTACAAAGTTAATAACTGTCTAGATGGAGAGCGGGGAGGTTAAAAAAGGCACTTGTGTGTAGTTCAAGGAAAGCAAACACATGCTTGAGACACATGTTTATTGCTCACCTCCTTAAACGCTCCGCGTTGGGGATTATTTATTTGCCGTATGATTCAACTGGTGTTCCGGGAATGGATGACAAAAAATACATACAGTAAAGTGACTCAGGGGAATGGTTTTGGCAGAGTACCAAATTGACCATATCCTTATGACTAAACGGTAGCTTAAACCCGAGCAATTTCCTCTGCATTTTCTGCAGGCAGCCACGTAAAAATGATTATAGGTGTGAGCTTTGAGTAACATTCAGGCTGTATGGGGTTTCAACAGCCAAAGCTACTGGATGCTGGCTTTCTTTTCTTGTTTGTTTGTTTTTTTGCACTGGCAACTGTTTTGTTTTTACAGTATATGAGCTAATATTTTCTATTTTTCTGAGATAAATACAGTATGGGATGAGACCGGGTCTGCTAATGGTTCAGTGCCTCTTCTATCTCTTATTGAAATCCTCTTGTTGATAAAACATGCTCATTTTCATTGCACATCTAATTTTCATTTGTATTTTTACTTTTTTTAAAAAATTAATTTCCAATCTCTTACCTGTATACAGATATTTGAGACTTGGCTCTTCCTTTGATTGGTCGTTGCAGCCTGTGACTCTAGTAGTGTAAAGAAATTTCTGTTACATATTGTGAATTTGATGCCTGACCAAGGTCTGTGACCAAAACACTGTATTTGTAATAAACTTAGAGGTTGACAATGTACAGGAATTTCTTTTTTTCTCATATTATTTAATTTTCCTATGAACCAGTCTACGATAGGGGTGTAAATATTGTGTCAATTATTAGAACAAGGATACAATATTTGCTGATTTAACAAAATCTGCCACAATCCAATTTAAATTTGATTCAGTTCAGGGGCTTGCGATCAATATGAGATGATATATCCCATTTAACATAATCAGTTCCATTTATATCAACTCACAAAAAGCAGCTAAAATATGATTTGACAATTCTATCACTAACCTCAGTATAAAGGATATCTGCGTGGATGGGAATAATTTTGAAATTCCCATAACACAGACATGCCAAATAATCAAAATAATTCCACCACATGAAAAACATACTGACATTTTTTCCCCTTAAGCCTGAGGAAAAGCCCCATTTAAACCTTCACTAAACTCTCAATTGAAAACAGGAATAGGAAATTAAACTGTTAAATAAAAAATGTGCAAAAATACCAAATTTAATGTAGGCTTTTATGTGAATGAAATGAGTAAGTGATATCAGATAGTTTTATTAATAGCAGCCCAGTACGCCAGAGCTAAGAGCGTGAAATGATTAATGCAAACTGGCGGGTAAACCATAGGCCACCACTTGCTGATGACGACAAGTGTGTGTGTGTGCGTGTATGTGTTTGTGTGTGTGCGTGTGTGTGTCTGTGGATTCCTCTAAAGTGAGATCACATGGCTGCCACTCTTGAGTCCAGACAGTAGGAAGTGAAAGTGCCATTGCAGCCACAACACAGGTCAGCGCTCAAACACGGTTTTCCGCTGTACAGTGCAATCACTCTTCTCGTTTTTCTCACAAAGCTACGGGAGATATTCTGAGACCAAGGACAGAGGATGAGCCGTGGTTTTAATGATGTAACAAGACGACGAGGAATTAGAAACTGTGAACACACACTTTTACTTCAAGATCCGGCATGAGGAACGGCAGGAAGCAGGAGGAGTTTCCAAGAATAACCACTAGTTATAATATAAGATAAGATAAGATAAGGTAAGACAGCAATACATGAACAAAAATAGTAAAAATAATCATTAAAATATATTTTACGCACTACATTATTATCAATCGAGAATAATTCTACCCATAAAAAATAAGTCACAGAGATCATTTGAATTGGAAAGAACACGATACCAACGTCCGCATCTGTTAAAAAAATAAAGTGAAGTTTGTTCTTAATTGTTGAGCATGTTTGTGTTATAAAAATACTAAAAGCTCGATGCTGTGCTCACTGTTGCACCAGAAGCCCTGTTTTTTTCTGCAGTTTAATGAGCTGAACCTTGGAAGTGTTTTGGAAAATAAAGGTGCACACTAAGGGTTACTCAGTTTGATTTTATTTTGTCATTGTGTCTGACATCGAGGGAGGGAGAGAAGGGCAAACGTAAGGTTTGACAAAGACAGTGGCAGATGTGGAAGTGTGGAAAAATAAAACGAAAGGGGGATAGCTATTTGTGTGCAATGAAGAAAGACATAAAAAACAGCCTCGCACTGAGATAGTTGCTCTAAATGAAATACCTGGAGATTGCATGTTGCTTTGCATTTGCGGGGGTATTCAATTTTAATTAGGGTTTTGGAGACATCTTTTATCAGACTGTCACTAATCTCTCTCGGTCTCTCTCCCAACCCCCCTGTCTCAAACACATACACTCATCCTCTTATCCCAACATTTGAAAATGCTAATACACAGCCACAAGAAGAAATGAAAAAAAATGAAGAAGTAAAAAGATTTATGGAATAATTTGTCTGATACACATGTTATCAAAAAGCAATGAATTGGGAACATTGTCCCATTTCATTTTGAAGAAAAAAACCATTACCTCTACTTTTTAATTGCATTTTCTTTGGGGCAAAGGTGATAATTAATTTTGCTCAAGGGAGACACACATGAACTAGAATATACAAAAACACTAAATAGTATTTTTGCCTTCAGTCCCAGAATAACTATCTAAATTCCAACATGGTAACTGCATGAAAGCATATTGTGGGACAGGGTGAAAGCAAATAATACATTATACTCTCTGCTGCATTGTTCATGGACAAATACTAAACCTCAAATGGCATCATGATTTAAAACTGAACACTGGAGAAAATGGACAAAAATATCAAAGTCTTAGTGGATTTCGTGTGAATTAAAAGTTGGTTGATTACAGTTTTACCCCCAAATCATCAGAAACTGCATCATAATTACCCTCAGAGGAACTTTTCCTCATATAACTTATTTTTTAGCATGATTATTACATTGACATTATTCTACAAATTATATACTCTGTTTAGTGGGCTTTATCCCTCAATACATCCCTTGATATGCTTACAACAATTTCAAAATGTTATATTTATTACATACAAACAAGTACAAGCAGCTATTAACCCACATTAAAGCACATACTTTTAAAAAGAAAAGAGTGTCAACGTAGCCATAAAAGAAAAGAAACGTGTATAAAATGTCCTCTCTGCCCCCCTCTTGTTTCTATCCGTGTGTGGTGTGGTAGTTAGGCTGTCTCCCTCTCTTCATTCCTGGCCCTCTTCCATTGTTAGTCACCTTGTTTATTGGCTGGAGCAGCCGTGGCGTACTGGACATCATCTGAAACTACAAACGACAGGATGCAATAAGCTGGAGAATAGCAGCAATCTGAGGAAAGTTCTCCATTCACCAGAGCTCCCTAACTCTCTGTCTTCTTATCCTGGGCAGAAAATAAAAAAATCAATACCGGCCCACGGGGCTTGATAAAAGTGCTGGACAGGGAGAGAAGCAACGCTGGATATAGTAAATTAAAGTGATCAAAATTTTCCAGTCGACTCAGCCCATAGCCTACATAAACTAACAACCCTGTCTCCACAACTGTCCGTCATCCTCCTCCACCCACCATCTTCATCCTCTGCTTTAACTTTATTTCAGTCTGTCCCTTTCATATGGTTTCCCATGCCATGCTTTCTTTCTGCTTTTCCGTTTCATTTGTATAATAATGCTGTAAAATATAACATTATTAATCAATAGAACAATATAATGGCTTCATTTTTTCTAGTTTTCATGGTGAAAATGCATGAAGCGAGTGGGAAAATCTGTGAATTTCACAACAATTTTACCCTTTCCGCCCTAAACTGGTTAACTGCTTGCAAGCAAGATACCAACAAATTTCTCCTTGTGGAGGTGCAGTAGGTCACAGGAAAGACTGTAGCCGCTGTATTCCTCGTTCATACTACTACCACACTTTGATTTGTGCATTGCTCACAGACCTAGAAAAAGGTTAATACAATGGTGTATTAGGGCACTTCATAAGAAACACAATGCAAATTACAGAGAATTTATGAGAAAAATACTATTCTGTGAGATTAAAGTGTAAAAACAATGCACAAGAAAAAAAGACATGGATATTCTCATATGAATTCAGAAATTTGTAAGAAAAATTCACTGAGATTTAAGTCGCAAATAAACAAGAACAAAATTGGAAAATTTGTTTTTTGTTTTGTTTGTGTTCTTTTGCCACTTCACTTTGCAAGATTTACCAACCTCATCACACCACAGATGACACTGTCAAACACTGCAGTAGCCACTGAATGCAAAATATGGTAGTTATATTAGGATTTATTTATGTACACAGACAGAATGTGAAAAAAAAAATGTGTATATGTATCAGAGAGCTATCGGTTAAACAGCTATCTTTAGGATTTATCCCACTGGCAAAATAAAACATATAACATGAGAATACTGTTCATAAATTAAACCATGAAATTAAACATGAAATTAAATGGGTATGTGTATCTTTAAGGACCTTTGCTTCGCTCAGAGGCTATCCTTACCATAAACACAGTGCTTTAGGCGCAACGAAATTTATATGGCGGCTAGCGTTGCCACGAATTTGCGCTCAGTGGCTCACATTAAAGTCAGACCTTAATTATCTGTAGATCTTTTTTCTTTACATTGTTACAATACAATACCAGATTAAAATATTAAGTAGTGCAACTTTAAGTAAAAATAATAGAGGAAAATTACACCCTGGTAGCCAAGACAACTGATGGCCCCACTTTCACACCAGAGGTATTGCTAATGCAAAAGCTCCTCAAAATTAAGACCATAAATCCTGTTGCTTCTCCATTTCCACCCTCCCCATACCTGAAAGGAATAAAATGTTCTAGCTCCCTTGTTTTCTTTTGAGCCATAAAGCATTACAGATGATTTTCCATCAACACCTGACCCTGACTACTAATGCTACTAATGTCTCAAAATAATAACCTAATTTAATGCTATGTAGTCAGTAATTGAATGGTAGAAATGCTTTAATGTGCTGCACAGCAGACAAGTTGAAAGATTATCAGAGGTAACGCGCTGCCATACATGCCTTCACCTGCACTGTTTAAAGTGTCCAACCACACAGACACTAATTGAATTACAGTAATGCTGGCAGCAGCTGACTCACTCTGCTAACAACATACACCCCTTGCCAGCCCTGCACCGGGCCCCCCTTGGCACCTTGTCCACCGAACAGTAAGAGGGGATTAATAGGGATTGGCCAATCCAGTCCACATGCATGTGTGTGAACTTTACCACACAGCTAGGCTAATATACCAGCAACACTGATATCCCCAATTTGATGGCTATGTACTGTAGTGAGGTTCCATACCTTGTTTTTTCACTAGTTTCTATTTATGTGAAGATGTTAGTTGAGGGATTTCAGAGGATTCCCAATGCAATTTACTTAACTGATGGTAGCTGGAGCATTAACTACAGTACATCTATTAACTAATCACTAAAAATGTGTTTTTACCTGGATAGCATGATAACTTATTACATATAGGTCACTGGGGCAAATGCCAAGCACATACTAACCCTGACTGACACCCAAGCTGCCTCAGCTGACCTCCGCTGTGCGTTTACGTGTGTGTCTTCCTGCTTGTGCCAATGCGGCGGTGGATATGTGTGTCAGGGATCAGCTCAAAAGAAACATCGACCCACTCGGGCCAGCCTCTCACTGTGGCCTTATATCCTGTTGACCCGCAGGTTTGAGAGCAGACAGCCTTGGGACACTTAAATCCAGCCATAACCCTGAGCAACACGCACATGTCCTGTTAGCTCACATCACAGTTTGACTTTCCAGGGACCCACAACCGCGGCCCTAAGCCAAATGCCTGGATAGTCCCTTCATTCTCCTCTTCAAATAGTTTGCATGGTGCAACACAATACTCATGTAGAGAGGCGATAGAACTGGATGAGATTTCCTGGGATGCAAAAATAACAGGAAAGTCATTCAACTCCATGTCATGTGCACCTACTACAGTTGAACATACCTTGCTACCTTGTCCATGGTTAATTGCAAATAATTGTGAATCACATTTTTTTTATCTGTTCAAAATGTAACTTAAAAAGATTTGTCAAGTGTTTAATAGTCTTATCAACATAGGAGTACCGGTAGTCAAATATGCTTGCTTTATCCAAATATATGTATATATTTATTATTGGAAATCAATTAACAACATAAAACAATGACAAATATTGTCCAGAAACCCTCACAGGTTCTGCATTTAGCATAAAAATATGCTCAAATCATAACATGGCAAACTGCAGCCCAACAGGCAACAACAGCTGTCAGTGTGTCAGTGTGCTGACTTGATTATGACTTGCCCCAAACTGCATGTGATTATCATAAAGTGGGCATGTCTGTAAAAGGGAGACTTGTGGGTACCCAGAGAATCCATTTACATTCACATATCTTGAGGTCAGAGATCTAAAGACCCCTTTCAAAAGTTAGTTATCATGATTATAATTCATACATATAATACATATAATATATTTTTGATTTTTATGAATGCACATGTTCCTTCAAGCTGGACAAGGACCATGGAAAGGTGAAGGTCCACAGATTACAAGTCAAATGTACTAGTTCAAAGGAGGATTAACACAGAATCCTGTTTATCTATCTCTCTTATTAATCTTGTGTTAGCCATGCAGCTCCTGACCGTTAAACTCTTTCTGTCTGTTTCTATATTTATCTATTTTAATCTCTTTATAAAGGAAAAGGATTCCAATTACAAATGCCACAAGAGTCAATCCAATTGAAAAAAAAAAATACCAGTTGGCAGTCCTGTGTTTAACACATAAAACCCTAAGAAAAGACTACAGAAGGACCATCGTGTGGATATTTGAGATGCAATGATTTAAATGCATCACTCTGGAAGTATTTGCCCTTAGTGTTTCTGTCACTCAGCCAATTAATCACAGGTCTTTACTGTATGCTGCGGAGTGGTTCAGAGAATCAGCCATACAGTAAACCCCCTGAAGCCAGCAAGAAACCTGTAACCATGCAGGTCAGTGTGAAGATTAGGATTACTATTCAGCCTGCACAGTATGTTATGTTACTCTGTAAAGCAAGCCTAAAAACAAATTAAATAGGGCTGTCAAAATTAATGTGATAATAATGCATTAATGCAACTTTGTTTCAACTCCACTAATTTCTTTAATGTATTAATACAATCTGCAAAGATAATGACATCATATGAAACTAGATAAAACTAGATAAAAAATTCATTGGTACTAACCGTGTCATACTGGCTTGTCCTGAAGGGGATAAATTACACTCCAAACTTGTGCTAAATTTTGGTGTGGTAAAACTGACGTGGCCATTTTCAAAAGGGTCCCTTGACCTCTGACCTCAAGATATGTGACTGTAAATGGGTTCTCTGGGCACCCACGAGTCTCCCCTTTACAGACATGCCCACTTTATGATAATCACATGCAGTTTGGGGCAAGTTATAGTCAAGTCAGCTCACTGACACACTGACAGCTGTTGTTGTCTGTTGGGTTTCAGTTTGCCATGTTATCGTTTGAGCATATTTTTATGTTAAATGCAGTACCTGTGAGGGTTTCTGGACAATATTTGTCATTATTTTAAAGCAGCATATTTGCCCACTACCATGATGATAAGAGTATTAAAAACTTTTAAGGTACATTTTGAACAGATAAAAAAATGTGCGGTTAATGTGTGGTTAATTTGTGATTAATCGCAATTAACTATTTTAATCGACTGACAACCCTAATTTTAAAATTATTTCAAAAAAACAATATGAGCTTTGTTTGCTATAATATTTCTTAATTTCTCTACTAGTAATCCCCGATTGTTGGTCTGTGATCTTCCGTATCTGCTTCGGTTTGCAGCTGGTGCTTCTGAAGCTTAGCTCATCCCTACAAAGCATGATCAATGAACATGTTGCCGTGTAAATACATGCGTCCATACCCGCCCCATGCATCACACACGCACAAACATGTGCACGCACACACCGAGCTTGAGTTTGAAGGGTCCTTGATCACAACTAAGCAAATGACTGATCAGTGACAGATATGAGGAACAACTGTGGAATGCAAACAGGACTGTTTGCTTTTTATCAGTTTCTTTACTTTTATCACAGATTATATTCCTCTCAGTGTTAACAGGCTCCAAGGCCCTGCCGAGGTATTAATTAAAATCTAAATACTAAATATTGATTGATACGTTATCAGGGTATTGCAGTTGGGCCACAGGCTATTGATCCAGCCTGTGATTTATTATCATATTTAAGAAAAATCATTTTGTGTGATTATACGAGGTAATGGATTTTTAGCGAGGGGGTGTAATTTTTTTTTTTTTTTTTTTTTTTTTTGTATCCTGTTTGTTATGTGGAAGGTGGAGCAGATTTCTCAATTGCATTCGGAGATCACTGATATCCTTGGTGCTGCACCCCCTGGATACCCCCCCTCTGGCCTGTGAGGGGCTAAAGCTTGTGTAAGAGAACGATCCCCGCTCTTGTCATTGGGAATAATGGGTATTGGGATTACCTCTTTAATCACAACAAAGATTAACAGATGGTATGAGAGCAGTTATTAGCAAACATCTTGCACTCATCAAATCAATAAGATGATTTGTAATCAGGCTGTCGGTGCAAAGTGAAAAGGGAGCCGGGGCTGTTCCCAGTGAAAGATCCTGGCAATCAGAGGCTACTGTGTAGCAATTACCTCTCCACAAAATAGGTGCTCTTCCTCCACTGGCTGGCAGTCCTCCAAAACACACGGCAGACTGATCGCAACATAGGGCATTAACACGGCAAAACACAAAACGCTGCACGGGTAACCTTGTATTTGATCAGGTGTTAGGTTGCTCCGTGATTTCATTTCACTTTGTGCCTTTTAATTTGGATGTGGATCTTGTCGTGTACTTGAGGGGAAAAAAATCTAAATGTTTACACATGCTGTCTCTCACTACAAAAGACCGTATAGCTCATTAGCGGGTTGCCATAAATAAGTCAGAGTAGGGACAAAGAGGGAAGAGCATGTACAGAGAGGGGTTCACTGCGCAAATATTTCTCCGTGGAGACAGAGGCGGAGAGAGACAGGCTGAAGGACTATAGACATCCAGTACTGTAAATGGAGGAATGTCACATCTGTGTGACAATAACTTCACTTTATGCTTCACACACAAGCACACTTCGCTGTGTTTTTCAGCCATATTACATGCAGGTATCTAAAAGAATCTGCAGATTGTCCTGCGGTCCATGACTCTTTCACGTCAGTTTCTATTACTATGCTTCTTTCTTGCCTCACTCAAACATTACGGCACATTTTCTTCCATTTTGTTTTGCTCATTGAGTCAAATCCAGTAAATCCATGCCTACAAAACATGATCACACACAACCTGCTCACCTATTTTTATCGTTTGATTCCACAACAAAAGTCAGAATTGACCTTTTCTGTTTCATTTCGAAGCAAAAGATGCATTCAGATACCTGACTAAATGTATCGGTTTAGCTCCAACTGCTGCTCTTAAAACTCACAGACAGGCCTTCTGCAATTGACCTCACCTTGTTGGTATTGTGTGCATCTTTGTAGCGGAGAACAGCGAGACCAAAACAATGCTCTGCGAGATAGCGTCGACTGAAAGGAAGCAGTCATTTCAGGAGCAAAATGCAGAAAACACACAATTCTGACCTTAGCGAGATGTCGCATTTGTTAAAGCTTGGCCGCTTTTAAATATCTGAGGAACCTTGTGAATACTGAACATTATTGTCTTAGTGTTTTGTTTCCTGTCGTTCTCTCTCATTTTGATGGCATCGAGCACACTCGCACGCCCCACTGCCTGCGCACACACTCACACTTCTAATAGCAGTCTGATCACTACAATGGGCATGCAACAGTAGCTGCTTACCGTACATTTATCAGCATGCTAACTTAGCTTTGAATCGTGAAGCAACATATCTCTTGACGCACACGTAAACACACACACACACACACCCCTCTGTCAGTAAGACAGCGTAGATATGCACTTACCAGGATTAAGCAAGGCAAATGGTGCCAAAACAACGACAGTACAAAGTAACTGATGCTGTTTAAATATTCAGAGGCCTCTATTGAACAGACAATGTGGCACACATATCACCGGGCCGCAGATCCCTGCAGCCCACTGGTCTGGCTGCTGGCTGCTCTCGTGCACATGTATAACCCCCACCACCACTCCCACCTCTAGCAACACATCATGAGTGACACACCACCATTCAAATACAGGCAAGGTTCTCTAACAGGAGGAAAGGATCACCATGCGTCCACTGACGGTACTGTTATACATCTAAAGTTGCTCCACGTTTGACCTGCATTTTCTTCAGAAAACACACACAGAGACACAACTTGCGATACATAACTGCAGACAGAGACACACAGGCAGCTCTCCCCTCCCACACACACAGAGTTACTTGTCGAGTGGCTAATATCTTTCCAAGGTCAAACCTGACAAGGAATTCCAATGAGATTAAGTGTCATCAGCACGACTTTAGCCTCGTTCTGCTCATTGTTCTTGGAAACAGCATTACAGCCACAGATGACCAAGGCCTAGGAGCACAAAATCCTCTTCCCTTCCTGTGAGAGCCAAACTGATGTGTCTGATATTTGATACAGGGCCCTTTGATTCAAACATCAAAATGTGAAGGTTCTTACATATATCTGTATCTAGGAGTTATGTCTGCAAGTGCCAGGGTTTTATTAAATATCGTTTTTCACTACTGACTGACACTTATTTGATTTGCCTTCAATTGTTTAGAGTCGTTTATCAGCTCATTCTTTATTTATTACCTTCTCAGTTTCTCTGCCATAGATTAAGAGGGTCATTCTTTATTTAAGAGCTGCTAACGTTGTAATAGTTTCAGTATTTTGAGATTCATTTTAATTTTGTTTTAGGTTCCTGCTGGAAAAACAGTACTCTGGACCATAAAAGCAATACTTTTGATGCACTGTATATAAATATGCCTATTTCCAGAAGCACATGTTTGTTTTACAAACATGCAGGTAGACCTGTACGTATTGTTTCAGTCAGGCAGATAATCGGAGTGTTTTTTGTTTGTAGACTCTTCTGGATAAACACCAGCCTTGTCAACGTGTCAGCCAGCATTTGGTGCACTGCCTTTCACACTGAATTTGACACATAAAGTCCTTCGGTGGCAGCAATGAGCATTTTGTCATCTCCTCTCTCGAGTGCCAACTCGATGTCCAATTACACCCCAGCTACTAATTTAATTACAGTAGCAGAAGAAATTGGGTTGATTCAATTCATTTCAATTAGGCCTGATTGGAGCAGTCAGATCACATTTTACTCATCTCAGGTACAAGCGTGGCTGTCACATTCTATTGCAGCTCGCCTCGTTTGAGGCGAGATAAGCAGGTCATGATATGATGACTGAAAATGTATGGTCTAGTTCACTGACGTCTGATGTGAAAACAGTTCAACGGATCACACGGATTCGAATGCTTCCTAATCTGTGACTCTGTGATGAATGTGAAAACACACCACTTTCAGTGCAGGATCACAGCCAGTTGCCACTTAGTAGAGCCCCAGCTACAGCAGTCATTACTTATGCATGATGTCCACAATTATGTATCAAATTGTGTGTGTGTGTGTGTGTGTGTGTGTGTGTGTGTGTGTGTGTGTGTGTGTGTGTGTGTTTTATATATCAAACTAATGGGTGTGTAGCACAGAACAAAGCTGGAGAACATGTCAGGAAAGAAAAAACACACTCTTATAGTCATGTCATCCAGCTGCTATAGTTTCGTGTACAGACAAACATTTACAGTGGCTCCCTCCTGAACACTTTAATTAAAATACCTTCACTATAAGACCCAACGCTAACAAGTCACCCATGCCACCGCAATCTTGATTAAAAACAACTCAAGGATCCAATTTGAAATGATAAAACAATGTTTTCTTATATCAAAATAAAACCCCACAGTAAGAGTATTACAGGGATATTATAATAATAAACTACTGCACGAAAGGCAGAAAAGGTCACTTTAAATTCTCTATCTGAACTGACAAACACTTTACTGAACACACTACCCTAACAAGTGCCACCATAATTATAAAAGAATGCTATGTAATATAGGACACAACCTCGAGTTCAATAAAATGATACAACTAATGATAATTATAGAAATATTACAATGATGACACAGCACCGCATAAAATATGTGATTTCAAACTCAATCCATAATAAGGCCACTGTAAACCCATTAATTTGGCATATTAATCTAAAGGAATTTCACAATGAAATCACATCAACTTCAAGATAATATAACGTTGATTGCTGCAGACACAGTATGTGAGCATTATAAAGAAGCATGCAGTGCCAATGTCTATAATAATAAAGTAATTATCAGCCCAATAATGACTTGCAATCCAACAGGGATATTTTAGGAGGGTTACTGTCATTACAATCATCCAATAGCAGGAACAAAAGTTACAAGTCGCCTGTGATTGGTGCAGATAGAAGTCTCAGCTGTGTGCCATAGGCTGCCATAGGCTGCTACCTTAGCCTGCGGTGTGTGTGTGTGTGTGTGTGTGTAAATGCGTCTTGGCACCAGTTGCGGCGGCGCAAAGACGTCTGATTGGACGCTGACGCGACTGGACGCAGCTTTTCAGTCTGCGCTACTTTAACGGTCTGATCACTTTACAGTCTTCACAACAATATCAGATTATTACATCCAAGTATTTAAATATATCTGATGGGTAACTTTAAGGTTGGTACGCTAAGGTTATTTTACGATGACGCACAAAAATAATAAATTCAAATCGCGAGGGTCATTTACCTCTTGGTGTCTTCCTCGCGGTCCGGCCTCCCTCCACAGTATCCGCAGTGAGAGACAGATAGGCTGGCGGCAGACTGCAGAGAGTGAGAGAGAGGAGAGGAGTTCTCACAGAAAGTCAGCCGCTGCTGCAGTTTATGATGCAGAGAGGGCCGGTGTAGGAGCCAAGTAGCCCTTTTCTTACCTTGCGACACAGATCCAGAGGGGGCGAAACGGGTAAAAATGGTTGTTTGGGTGATTACACGTTTCTCCCTCTACTCTGCCTCCCTCCCTCCCTGTTTCCTCCATCCCTCTCTCACCCCCCACCCCCCATCCACCCACCAGCAGCGCTCTCCCCTCTCCCGGTGAATAGAGAGAGTGGCCCCGTTGAAATAGCCCTCTATGGGGCTCCAGCTATGCAGCAAAAACAGCCTGTTCTTTAAGGTTAAAAGATGCCCCTGGGGCGCATCCGGAATCAGCTGTATCATAAAACAAACGTGCATTTTTAACTTCCCCGCCGCAGTCATTTAAAGAGCGATTCATTTGGTGCAGTGTGGCATTCAGATTTTCTAAATTCATAGTCATTTTAATAGTGTTTCCTCTAATTCACTGTAATATTATAGAATATTATGGGACTGGTGTGGAGAGCCTGTTGGGTTCACACCAAATGAATTCCCAGAATTCCAAGCTGTCTGGCAAACCTGATCACTCTGGATCTTCCCTCAGTGTGTGTGTGTGTGTGTGTGTGTGTGTGTGTGTGTGTGTAGTAGTCTATACCGGATTAAATGGCACCTCGTCTTAAATGGCACCTTGCCTCGTTTCCTCTCTCCTTTCATCATCAGCAAAATAAAGATTAGGCCTACAGAGGAGATTGTAACGGCTCGACTTTAAAGGCGCACGGGATCTTCATTCCTCCCGCCTTTGTGATGATATTGATGATGATGATGGCCAAGTGGACAGTTTGATTTTTGTGTGGCGAGCTAGTTATAAAGAATCAATATTATATCAAGGGGGTAACTTTGGTGATAAAGGACCGCAGCCACTCTGGCTATTCATCATAAGTCTGTAGCAAGCAGATAGGTCAAAAGAAATTATATTGCTCTAAAGAGTGTGTCTCCTTATCTCTCGGCACCAGGGGAGTGGAGGACACGCCGATCGATACAGTAGCTGCCGTATACTCCTTGCAATTATCAATAGCTGATTTTGTCTTCCTGGGGGCTGCATCTATTAATACCAGATAATAACAGCCTTTTGGACATAACTTCTAAGGGGATGATGGAGGGAGAAGGAGAGGAAGAAGAGGAGGAGAAAAAAGAAAGTTTGTTCACAGGACGACCTTGTTGTCAACAGATTTGTCTCTCATATGAGGTGCACACAGGGGAATAGACAAGTCAAACAGACAAGAGGGAGAGGGAGGGGGAGGGGGAAGCTCTAACTGAGCTCCCCCCGACTGAAAAAAAAAGCTCATCCATGGTTACAGTAAAATGGTTTCTAATTTATTTAGAAATGCGCATGTTTTATGCGCTGGAACAACTGAACAAACATGGGATATTTTCAGTATCGTGTTTTAAATAACACTGCAACAAAATTTATGGAATTAAAAAAGAAATATCATGACTCACTATGACGATTGTAATAAAAAAATCAGTTAATAGAATAACTTGTTCATAAATCATGTTTGTCTATACAATAATTACGCACGTTTTTCGGTCTTAATTACACGCCAGTCGGCCTCGCACATCTTAATCCTTCCAGTCCCCTCCCCATTAATGTGACCCCATGCATCCAGACATTTTAATGCAAATAGGAATTTGCAAAGTAAAGGGTTAATGTGTTTATTCAGCGCCACAATGAGCTGACATCACATCGTTTCTCATTTTCATGTCTTATAGGTTTAAGCATTGTGTAAGTAGAGAGAGGAAAACCAGCCTTACAATGTAGAAAATATATATTATATTATGTTTATATGGAATTTTATATCTATAAAATAATGTTTTTTTGTTAATGTAAATCACTAGGATGTGATTATTCAGTAACCTAAAGCACAAACTACATGCCCAGGGTTTACCTTCGTGCGTAAAATGTTGCATAAACTATATATAAAGTGAACATAAAAGTGGACGTTGTGAAGTAGAGCCTACCGTGGAGAGACATTCGCCACTCAAAAAAAAAAAAACTCTGCGAGATTGATATGATAGTGTGTCTCTTACAGGCGGCGGCTGGTGAGAACTGAGAGATATTATATGATGGAAGGTCAAATCTGGGTGTTCACACACTTGAATGCGAGGACGAGCCATTGAAGAGTAACGTGGTGGTACATCCTAGTGGTGGCTGAAAGCAATGGGCTGAACCTCTGCTTGGGGGTTAACTCTCACACACAGCGCAGTCCCCTACACACACGGAGCCATGCCCGACGCCGAGAGACCGATAGCGCGAGTGGTCCGCCAGAAGATAACTTCAAAGTTGGCTTCGATATGAGCCCGCGAGCCGACGCAAGAGGAAGACACTGACTGATGCTTTAATTTGGGAAACAAGCGGTGTTTGAGTGTTTGGCCACCAGATATACAGAAAAGCCACTTTTTTTGGAGAGCGCACCGAAGCGAAGGAGCTAAAACACGGCGAGAGGAGGAGGAGGACTTCATCGCGATCAGAGACACTGAAGCGTCTTGTCTTTTTGCGGGACAAATGACTTTTTGATCACATTGGTGCTGTAACTGAAAGGAGGAGGACTGTTTTGCTTTCTCGGAAGACGCGCGTCAAAGTTTGGAGAGCTGCGCCATTAGAAAAAAAAAGAAAGAACCCCGGTAACAATTTATTGCTTTTGTCAAGAACTTTACTCGTCTACTTTTCCGGTTATCGATGTCCGCGTATCCAGTCAAACCGCAGCTACTTTACCGGAAACGTGTCCATCAAGACCAAACTTTAAAAACATTTCAGAGACTGTAAACATCGCTTCATTTGAGACCAATTCAGGAGGTTCAGCCTCGATCGGCCAACTCGCACTGAAGTTACCGAGAACGAGAAACTGAGCCAAGCTGTCGAGATACAGACTTTATGAGAAGACGCGGTCTGAAGTTGTGAGGTAAAAGTGGGATCATGAGGGTCAGGGTGATGAAGATGAGAGATACTTCGAGGAGAAACGCGGCGCGGTGAATCCTCGGCACTTGTGAGTCAGTGCGCTTCGTGAAAGGAGGGGAGAAAAACGTTCCCTGTTGAAGACCCCCCCGTGAGCTGGGCATAACAAGAGCTTTGCTGTGTTGTTGGTGTGTTGTGTTGTTGGGGGGAGGCTGGATAGTAAAGAGAAAAGAGACGGATAAAGTCTGAGAGTGAAGCGGCTAATTGCTTAGTCCGTCCCTCATTACCATATCCAATGCGCGTCCGCTGGACTCCAGCCAATCCTCCCCACCTTCACACGGTGCCATTAATCGCGAGGCATTATTCACTATCGTAATTATTATACCGACATGCGCAATCCGACGCACAGCAACAGCAGCGGCGGCAGCAGCAGCAGCAACACCGGCTAATTTCTGATTTTTTTTTTTTAGTTGTTGTTGTTGTCTGTCCCCCCCTCACTCCTCCGCCGCTACCAGACTATTTGCGAACTTTTTTTTGTGTGTGTGTTGATTCATTCGCTCTTCGCTGATGTATCTGCTGCAAAACGCAGAGGCATCACGGAGCGCAAAAGCAGCAGCAGCAACAGCATCGCCAGCACTGACGCCAGCAGCATGTCCCGACGCAAGCAAGCCAAGCCGCAGCACCTCAAGTCGGACGAGGATCCCGCAATAGCCGGGGTGATCTCCGAGCACGGTGAGTGGATCTGAGGACTCACAACTTCCTCCTCACAGCTCTGCTTTATACTATTTCTTAATTTCTCTCTGTTTTAGGAGCCTTTTTAACTTCTTTAAGTTCAACATCAAATGAAAAGTCGTTTGGATTTATTTGGATTATTGTTGGGTTACCGATAAGATTTATTTCTTAAATATAGATGCAATTATTTGTAATAAATGCACTATGATATAGTTAGACACAGTGTACAGGGAAGTGTACCATTGTCCTTTAAGAAGTTGTGCGTTTCGCCAAACATCAGTTTAATCTGCAGCTCATCCAGGCTGCATCACACCATCGGCTGCTGGCTGTTAGGCGACTTTTAAGATTAATGCAACTAATACATATATTCATTCACAGCGCTTTATAGCATTTATATTATGAGCTTGAGGCCTTTTTGAAAGACCTGAGTGAAAAATAGAATTGATTTAGTACTGAACTGTGTGTCAAATATCGGAGCTGTTTTCTTAAATACGAAGAAATCTCATACGGTTGACTTTGGATGTGCATGCGCGCGCACTTAAACACACGCACAAACGCGTCCACGTGCACACGCAATTTGAGAAGTTGAAAAATATTTGACTTCTCTCTTGCAGTTGTAAAGTCCCCCGGTAAATCGTGCAATAATATATATTTTTCCTAATATTTATTTTAAAAAAAACTGTTAAATTTAATTTACTTTTAATTTTTTTTTTTTGCATCAGTGTCTTTTGTCCCTCAGCGCCTGTCTGGCTCTCCGAAGAGCAAAATGCGGATTCTGTTGCAGGTCGAAGCCTCGTTTTGTTATGGAAATGTTTTTGTTTACCCCCCTCACATAAATTTAGCACACTTGATTTGTTCCCTTTTGCCCACAATGTCGACAAGATCGGTTGACAGGGCTCGTCCTCGCCATGTGGAGGAGAGAAAAAAAAGGCTCATTCATCTTTTTATTCTTTACTCAGTCTTTTGCGCAATAAAACGATCATTATAGAGCTGAAGTCACACCTTAAGGAAGGCGCAGGAATTATAGGAACAACACGACAACTGTGGGAACATTATTATTCTCACTTTATGATGGAAAAATCCTATTGTGCATAATTGTTTTTAAATATACATTTCTCTTAAATTGTAGTATTTTAATTTGCTCTATTTTATATAGGCATTTTGCAACAAATATAGAGGAAAATCATATTTTATCTAAGAGGAATAACAAATTAATTTCATAAATTTTTAACACAGATAACTACAGTTTTACTATTAGGATCGTCACTCTTACGATGTATTTTTTTTTTTTTTTGAGGGGGGGTATCCATAAAGCTCCCAACAAATCACAGCATGCTAATATTTACACCTCAATCTAGGTTCACACACACACACACCTACACACACACACACACACACACACACACACACACACAGTTACACACACACTTTACAGGGCTTCTTTACAATAGAAATGCGTGATGTAATCTCTGGGGAGCAGATCTCTCTGCATGGGGAAATGTTGGTGTGAGTGCTGCATGGGGAATCACACCCGTGATGACTCTTGGCTCTTTTGTCCAATTTACTCAGTGTGGATTTATTATTATTATTATTGTTATTATTATTAGCAGTAGTATTGTAATGTTGGGTGTTTCACATTTGAACACAACATTGTGTCTGTTTTAGTGTTGAGATAACCTTTGGTGAGAGGTATGAGGCATCCATCAGGTTGCTCTCCTGTAGGATGATGGAATGAAAAGCGAGATTTCCCTTTCCTGTTGTAAAAATTGGACGATTTTAAATGCAGGTAGAAATTTATTTAAAAATGCACTTGAAGATACAGAAAACAGTCTAAAAAGCCACTCAATTTTTTTCCATTTTAACACACATATACCTACATACATGTGTGGCTTTAAAATAAAAACACACACACACACTCGTACTTTGTCGTGGATATCCTATAGCATCTACGCCATTGTGCTTGAGACTGGAAGTGGCCGTGGAATGTTCCTGCCCGTCCTCATTGGAGCATGATTACTGGCTCGCTTGTTTGTCAGGGCAGACGTTGCAGCGAAACAATCCCAAGCCTCTGGCAGAGCACAGTGAGCCCATACACACTTAAATAAACCTAATAATACCATGTCTCATCCAAAGCTTCCTTATAGAAGAGCTACAAATGTCATGACTGTCGCTGTATCATTGCAGCATGATCAGATTCTCCGCTGCCGTGGTGCAGCTCCTGACGACACCATCGATTGCCGGCCCTGACAAATCATTGCATATAATGTCGAAGGAATTCAGAAGTTCCAATCGCCGGTCGCTGCTTGATTTAGACTTAAAATCCATATGATGTTGAGCTGGTGGCAAAGACAAAGTCGAACGTTCGAGTGTCGTTCAGACTGTGCCTAAGGACACACTTTTACTCTCTCTCTCTGTGTCCATGGAACATTTCGTGAAAATTGCCATCGGACAAGAAAATAACCACAAAATCAGGGAACACAAACTTCTCCTTGAATGTTCTTTTTTTTTTCCAAGCCCAATTTGATCTGACCTTTTTGCGTGTGAATTTATCTTCCTCTGCTGTCCACTGCAGCTCAGTTAATGTGCTGCATCCCTGAAAAGATGAAAAACTAAAATCAAGTGCCAACAAGCCCTTGTCTGGCATATCATCTCCCCCTCAGGCCTTCCGGACACTTGCCCCCTGGGGGCATGGGGGGTTGTGTGTGTGTTAGGTTGGGGAGAGTAGGGGGGGGGGTCTGCTTAGGAGTGCTTTTATAAAGCTTGCTGACTTAACCTTTGTCTATATCCCTGGCCCAGCCAGGTCCTGCCGCTATGATGTCAAGCTCCTTGTACAATTTGAACATGTGTGCCGTTGACCTTGGCAGCAGAGCTCACTCGTGTCCTAGAAAGTGTGAACAGCGACAGGCTTTTTCACCTCGCCACCGCCCTCCTCTGCATCCAGTGTCTTTGAAGGTGTGCATGTGGAATGAGTGGGAGGCGATGGCGTACATATGAGCACACTTGTGCTAACTCCTATTTAGAGGAATTTCCAAAAGTAAATATCCCCAGCTATGGATGAAGACTTTCATCCAAGAAAGGCAAATGTTCTCAATATACTGGTTATAAAAGAGACATTTTCTAGAAGACACTTCAGGAAAGACATGTAGGGCATGCTTTCACTGAACAGGTGGACGGCTATAAATGTGGTTTCAGTTTTCATTTATTCACAGAAATATTCATTTACTGTCAAAATCTGTGTTGAATTCTCAAACACACCCACAATGTTTAAGTTTTCCTTTCTCTACAACATAACGTTTGAGGCAGGAATGTACGTAGTTATGAGGTGCAACAAAATATATAATACAGTGAGGAAATCCCCGCTGACAGTCACAACATGGTTCCCCTGCAGTGGGGCTTTGTTTGGCTTTTGTTTTAATCCCCTCTCACCATTGGGTGCAGGCCTCTGGACCACCCACATAGTTTGTGCCAAAGAAGGCACTCAAATATGGCCGTGTCCTAATTACTTCTCGGCACCAAAAACACACACAAACAAGTAATATCCTGATTGAGAGGAAGAACTTGACAGGACTCTTTAACATTAGAGACAAAACAGCATATTTTGGTAGATTTAAGAGAAAGCTAACAAGCGATCAACTGAAGAGGTGCATTTTGTCATTAGTGGCTTTTCTTAAGATGATTTTGTTTGTGTTTGTTTAGGTGATTTTAGCACTGATTTGTTCACAAAGTGAAGTCGTGGACAAACAGTTTGAAAGCAGAGATGTTGCAGTTTGTTAAAGATGCTGCTTTGCTTGTTGAGTGTAAAAAAGTATTTTATTTCTACATTAAAATTAAAATCTAACCATCTAAATTTTGCTGAAGCAAAGATTGCTATGTAAAATGACAGAATTTATTAAATATGTGTTTGGCCTGCTGAGGACGAGTGTCCATTAGATATCCTAAAGGGTCCTCCTCATCTCTGTGGAGGACAGAGAGCCATCTTGACGGGTTACACTGTCATCTGGACAGAGTGCCGTCATTGAATACTGTATTGCAAATGCTTACACAAACAAATCGTTAATGTTTTGGCTGCTCCACATCTGCAGGCAATGACAAAGGCCTCTCTGTTAGTGCAGATATGACTGTACCACTCTGCAGCGGGGCTGACCAGGCCGATGACACACACACACACACACACACACACACACACACACACACACACACACACACACACACACACACACACACACACTGATCTGTGGTGAGGACACTCCAGCCTTCGCAGGTCTGAGGATGCGTGGGAAGAGGAGATGTGTTTATAGCCACAGAGACATTATTGTCCAGGGTCTGTCCAGAAAAAAGTATTCTTTTTTTGAAGGATATGCTGGTTTGGAAAAAATGCATGTAAATATTGATAGATAAAATTAGAGAAATTATAAATTTTTGTTAAATGGGAACTTCACAAAGTGTACAAACCAAAGTAAAATCAGAATGACTGATGGTCACAATGATCCTGTGTTGATGCAAAAATTACCATATTAAAATATGGCACCGTACACACAATAAGTTAAAATAACTATCTTTAAAATCAAACTAAATAGTAAAAAAGTACTTAAATAAGTAATCTCTTAGAGAATGAAGTGGTGGATGTGTGATGAAAGAATTCCAACAGTGTTGAAACCAGCAGGCGTCTTTTTATTTTTTGCCCTTCCCTCCCAACTTGGGTAGGACCTACTGTAAACTGCAGCATCTCTCTTTAAGGGTCCTAAGCTTTCCCCAGATGCTTGACAAGAATGCATGTTAAAGTGGCAGAAGGAGGGGCGGCCCTAGTGAGGCTCTACGTACAGGCCCGTTTTGGAGATAACCGTTCTTACTATCAGAAATGAACAATCTCACGGTGTGACAAAGAGGTTTTAAGCTGGAAATTGTTTAAATGTAGGGATACAATACACATGAAATAACCCTTTTTTAAAATGAGATAGCAATGACTTTACCTTAACGCAGAGTAAATGTTACCAGTGTCATTGTCTGTGCTCATGTGTGCTCATTAAGTGAATCTGGAAATTGTTAAGAATGGGAGAATTTGTAATTGCCTGATGCTTCGCTCAATGCTCGGCTCTGTGGCTTTCACAGAATCAGTGGAAAGCATGAATACCTCGTCTGATATAATATGTCAGATTAGCGGTTTCAGTTAGCATGCCAAAGATTGCTGAGCGAGATATCGGACACACAGATTCAACGTCTACAATCCCCCTATTGACTGCGTCCGGCTTAATATTTGCATCTGAGTAAATGAAGACTCTTAAAGGAATGAAAAACGGATTGGATTTTTTTTTTCATCCTTCCCCTTTCTCATACTATAGGAAAATCAATACCCCCCCCCCCCCAACCACACACACACACACACACACACACACTCTCTCTCTCTCTCTCTCTCTCTCTCTCTCTCTCTCTCTCTCTCTCTCTCTCTCTCTCTCTCTCTCTCTCTCGACTGTCTTGCAAACACATAAAAAACACAAAATGCCGCCTTTACACAGCTGCACAACACGATGGCACCCCACTGTTTCAGGAGTGAATAGTGATTGTGAATGCAAATGGTTATTATTTTGAGCTCATTGGCACGGACAGTGTTATAATATTTCCAACAAAAGTATAATAATAATGAAGTGGCACACTGGTGTGGCGTGTATTGTAATATTGAGTAATTGTAATAATGTTAAAACTGCCTGAAACCACAGCAAAATCCCTCATCTGAAACACTGCATGGTTTCTGGGGCCATGCGTGGGGCCATCAAAATCTTTTTCTACGTGTGCACATTTTTGAATGAGTGTTAAGCTATTAATGGCATAATATTCTTCACAGTATTCCTATGATCATGTCTACAATGAACGGTGCAATAAAACTGAAAATGCCAAGAGGGAAGGACATTTGCAAATTAAAAATAACGGAATTCCAAAATTAAATTCGCAAGATATGATTTAAAGGAAACAATTTATCTATTTTTAAGTCAGAAAAAGCTCCTCACATGGTAAATTTGACAAGATGGGCCTGTGCAAGCAAACTTACTGTATAAACA
The DNA here is from genome assembly GCA_947000775.1 of Pterois miles. NCBI lineage: Eukaryota > Metazoa > Chordata > Actinopteri > Perciformes > Scorpaenidae > Pterois > Pterois miles. The sequence continues at coordinate 17,058,359 of CAMQGK010000327.1, forward strand.
CTACAGTTCTGTGTTTTCTAGTAACAGCAAAAAACGTGTATGTGTGTATATGTGGCATTTTTTAGGTGTTTATCTCTACACATATGCACGCAATTTGTATATGTTCTTTGTCTGTGTGTGTGTGTGTGTGTGTGTGTGTGTGTGTGAGGTCAGAGGCATACAAAGGCCCCCACTTGTAATTGTATGAATGAATAAAAGAGATTGACAGTAATACCATTCTAATAACTAATCAGCTCAACACAATGCCTGCTCATTTGCGTTGACCTTTCAACCCTCAATTATGGAAATGAGCTCTGCTGTCCGCTGCTGGGCTAAGGAGATTTTTAGCCTGCTGTCACGTGTCGCTGACGTTTCCGAGTCACTCGCTCCTTTTCACTTGGGGTTAACAATACGTTATATAATAGAAATTACGATATATTTTTTTTGTTTTAAATTAATTTTTTTTATACTGAGTTTGTTGACTTGTGACTGGAAAATCATGGAGAGGTGTGACATTAATATTGCAAAGTAGAAATAATGCACAACCCAAAATGAAAAGCAGGATTTTACATTTTATTTTCCTCTATCATTTTTTTTCTAATTTAACCTGGCAAGATATATGATTGAGTAAAACAATATCTTGTTTTGTCTGCCGTGCCCCCAGTGAGAATGAGAACACGGAGCCTGTCCAAAGCCTTTCTGTTGATAATTAATGAAGTTACAGACACCAGACCTTGAAAGCTCATGCCCCCTTTGGCCAGAAATTACAGGAGGAGTGATGAATTTCTTTACTAATGAGTCACTGTAATTGGCACAAATGCTTCATGTCGGCCTCACCATGGCTCGCTCCATTTTAACCTTTGAAATGAGCGTAAGCGCCGTATGAATCTCACTATTACTCACTTGCAACACATACTAAGACCTTTAATACTGAGTAAACGTGCAGTCTGTATAATATGCAGTATTTTCTTGGAGTTTTTAGAGGTAGTGTCATAGGTCTATTGGCCTGTTGGGTGAGTTGCAGTTCTGTGATTAGTGGAAACAAATTTGCATAAATGTAATCAATTACTTTATTCAGAAATCCTTTGTGTGTGTGTGTGTGTGTGTGTGTGTGTGTGTGTGTGTGTGTGCGTGCATGCGTGTGTTTAGATAAACAATCACATACATACTTTACCAATGATTAAAAATCCATTTTTTGTGCTCTTTTAGTAGCTCTGAGCCCCAAGAATTATTTACTCACTAAAGCACTTTTTTTATAGCAGCGGCCACCTTTTTGTGTAATAAATAACTTTTATTTGCGATAACTGTTATGAAATTTTCCCTTTTTTGTAGTGTAATGTTTATATACAATAGTTTAATTTGTAGATACACAGTTATATGCCAGGTCTTTGAGTATAAACTGAACAGGAGACTGTGGCAGTGATTGAGCACACTTCCTACTTGTAATGAAAGGGAAATTTGTGTAACACATACACACACATATTAGTATAGCATAACTATGCCTGAACACAAAAAACTAAATTTTTGACATGGTTTTGATCAGGTGTGAATTAGGCCCATGCTCGGAGCTTGCGTTGGCTCGTCTGACTCTTGATGGTTGCATGTGGAAGAGGAAGTGGCTTCCTACAACTGTGATTAAACATGTGTAACTAATCAGTGACTTTGCTGCCATGGCACTAGCATATAATTTGTTGAGTCTTATTTCAGAGAGCATGAGAGAGACGGAGAGAGAGAGAGAGAGAGAGAGAGAGAGAGAGAGAGAGAGAGAGAGAGAGAGAGAGAGAGAGAGAGACAACACACACACAATTTCTTAACTGAAAGGTAGTGTTTTTTATTTCAAAACATTTCAAAAACATTTCAAAGTGGGCATAATTTAATATTACAGACGTATATTTTAGTTGCACACATTTCAAATGTTCCAATTTGACAGTGAATGGTGCAGTAAACGTATAAGTGTTATAGAATCTCTCTCTTTTTCTCTGCTTTTACTTTTTACAACACAATTTTCCTGACATCATAACAAGAGTATTCCAGTACAGAGTCCCTTGCTTAGATTCAGGGCTAAAGTATTACCTTTGCAATTCTAAATGAAAAGGCCCAGGCATTTGAAATTCAGGTGGAAATGACTGGGCTTGATAGCAGAGGGGAATCCTAATGGGGCCATCAAAGTCCTGATTTGTACCCAACAGATGAGGCAGCTGTGAATTGTATGAAATATTGGAAATCAATAGGTTCTATGGAATTTCATTAAGCGGCAGTATCCACAATTGATAGGCCCTCATAATTTGATGGATTGCACAAAGAAAATTATTAGCTGGCTCTATGGAGAGGGTGTGAATGCACAAACCTGGGTCTTGAGAATTGGTGAACTAGGGCAATTTGTTCGGAGTAAAAAAAATAAAAAGAATATTGATTTTGGTTATGTTAAAAGAGAGAAAAAAAATCAAAGGTTAAATCTTTGCAGCACTGCACTGCAAAATATGTGTGGATTCTTTATTGATTATTTATTCATTAATTCTTCTTTTTTTTGCTCCCTCCTCCCTTGTTCCTATCCCCCCCTCCACTATCCTGACCTCCTCCCCTCCCTTTAGCCCGAGGTGAGGTGCTGGATGATGCTGACAGCGGGAACGAGAGCCGCAGCGGCAGCGAGGAGACGCATGTATGTGAGAAGTGTTGCGCTGAGTTCTTCAAGTGGTCAGACTTCTGTGAACATTTAAAGAGTTGCACCAAAAACCCCCTGGTGCTCATAGTGAATGACAATGAGAACACGCCTGACCCCTCCCAAGAGTACCCGACAGAACTCTCCCCTGTACCCAGCTGCCCTAGCGAGCAGGCTGACAGCGAGGACCCCAGGGAGGGCAACCACAGCCCTGCCGGTGAGGGGGATGACATCCCCGAGACAGCAACATTAAATGGGGTCAATGTCCTAGAAAGGGAGGACGAGCCAATGGAGCTAGAGCTCTCACCAGAAAAAAATGTGGATCCTGAAGAGACAGACGTGACATCCCCCGAGCCAGACGGCTCCCTACCTCAGCTCAACGATGTCGTTCCCTCCACTGTTACAAGCTACGCCATGCCAAGCACCAACGTTACCTTGGAGACCCTGCATGGCACCCGGGTTGCAGTTGCCCAGTTTTCACAGAGCGTGAGGGCAGCAGTGGGCAGTGGGGTTTCCACCATGGCTATTCCCATGATCCTGGACCAGCTGATGGCCCTCCAGCAGCAGCAGATACACCAGCTGCAGCTGATAGAGCAAATACGCAGTCAGGTGGCTCTGATGAACAGACAGTCTGCCTCACAGCCTGCTCTAAACCACCATCACAGCAACACTGCTGGAAACCAGGGGCCTGTATCCTCCTGTGCCCCGCCTGTCGCAAGTCAGCTTCAACTACACAACTTCATCGCTCCCCCTGTCCATCAACTGCCTGTTAGGTTGCCGGCCACTCTTGGTAGTCAAGGCCCTTCACCCCTGACCTCAGCGATAGAAGGGGCTCTCTCTCAAACTCCACAAAGTAGTCAGCAGTCTAGCTCTTCAATACCCAACACATGCTCTAATAACTCGGTGTTTCCCTCGCCCAGTGGTACTGGATTGACAACTCTACTCCCCTCCTGCTCATCCTCAGTCACAAACAACATTAGCACTAGTAGTAGTGTAACAGGAGGCGGTGGCATCAGCAGCAGCTCAGCTCTTCCCAGGAACTCCACCACCCCTCCCTCACTCAGCCACAGCAGCCTCCTGAGCTCTGCCTCCAGTCTACCACTGATACCTCACAGCTCATCCAGCAGCGTTATCTTCCCCAACCCGCTGGCCAGCATAGCAGCCACAGCTAATGCGCTCGATCCCCTCTCTGCTCTGATGAAGCACCGCAAGGGGAAGCCCCCGAATGTGTCTGTGTTTGACACTAAGCCCAGCTCTGAGGACCCCTTCTTCAAGCATAAGTGTCGGTTCTGTGCCAAGGTGTTTGGCAGTGACAGCGCCCTACAGATCCACCTGCGGTCACACACTGGAGAGCGGCCCTTCAAATGCAACATATGTGGCAACCGTTTTTCCACCAAGGGAAATCTGAAAGTCCACTTCCAGAGGCACAAAGAGAAATACCCACATATTCAGATGAACCCCTACCCTGTGCCAGAGTACCTGGACAACGTGCCCACAAGCTCAGGCATCCCATACGGAATGTCTTTGCCACCAGAAAAACCCGTAACCACATGGCTTGACAGCAAACCTGTCCTCCCCACGGTTCCCACCTCAGTCGGACTCCAGCTGCCTCCCACTCTGCCAAGTATGATGGGAGGCTTTGGCGAGTCTCCAAGCCTCACGCCGCTCAACAGGTCCCCTCAGAGGCCATCTCCACCATTAAGCGAGTGTGCGTCTTTGTCCCCTAATATCATTATTGACTCTGGCATGACCACTACTTCACCTTCCCCAAAACCTAGTCTAGGGAGTGAAGCACCTCCCCTCTTGAAACCCGAGGGTGTCCTCCTTCCCCCGAGCTGCTCTAGGCCAGGAGAGAACACCACCACCACAACCACATTAACTCAAGTGGTCCTCTCCTCTACTGTCACCTCCACCACATCATCCAGCAGTGGCCAGGCTACTGAACCCATCACTAGCCCCAACTCTGTTTCTAACCCTGTCTCCCATCCTGTCCTTCCCATGCTCTCAGACCAGTTTAAGGCCAAGTTCCCTTTCGGAGGCCTCTTAGACTCTATGCAAACCTCAGAGACGTCAAAGTTGCAGCAGCTTGTCGAGAACATCGACAAGAAGATGACGGACCCAAACCAGTGTGTCATCTGTCACCGTGTTTTGAGCTGCCAAAGTGCTCTAAAGATGCACTACCGTATCCACACTGGTGAGAGGCCTTTCAAATGCAAGATTTGTGGGCGGGCATTCACCACCAAGGGGAATTTGAAAACACATTTTGGCGTCCATAGATCCAAACCTCCACTTCGGGTTCAGCACTCCTGCCCTATATGTCAGAAGAAGTTCACCAATGCCGTTGTGCTGCAGCAACACATCCGTATGCACATGGGAGGGCAGATCCCCAACACCCCCGTCCCAGAGAGCCTTCAGGAGATGGACACAGATCTCTCCTTTGACGAGAAGAGCTTGGATGCAATGAGTAATTACGATGATGACCTTCTGGACGAAATGGAGCAAGCTATGGAAGATGAAGCTGACTTAAAAGAAGGAGAGGTAGACCCATGTAAACCATATTCACCTGGGAGCTCCCCACCAACTTCCATCATCTCCAGCATCGCTGCAATGGAGAACCAGATGAAGATGATTGACTCCACTGCCAACATGAGCCGCTCATTTGGTCAAAAGCCCATGCAGAACGGCATTAGCTTTGCAGGGGAAACTGATTGCTTTACCGCTGATTCCCTGTCTGCAGCAGGGGATGCTGAAGGTCAAAGCTTGGGGAGCCCTGCGCTGTCTGAGTCCTCTGGCTCTATGCAGCATTTGTCCCCAGCTCACAGTCATTCTGAGAGCCAGCGATCCAAGTCCCCAGCTACATTCAACAATAACAACAATGGCAGTGCCATGACAGTAGACGAGGGCCCGGAGAACAATACATCTGCCCTGGCAACGGTGAAGTCAGAAAAATCAGAGACCCCATCTCCACTTTCTGCAACTGAAGGCACTGGGGCCCTTGACCTGACTGCCGCTCAACCTGGCAGACACTATATCAAGGAGGAGAGCCACTTCAGCATGCTGTTTCTAAATAGAGATCGAGGTGTGTATGTGCAAAATCAACTAGAAACTTAATGCTTTGTAGAAAGTGAATTAAATATCTATAAAAAATTAATGTGCAGTTGTTCAGATAAGATAATGTAGTCATAATGAAAATATATACTCAATATACTGTTAAATATCAATAGATGTGAGGGAAAATATAGATATGATAGCCAGAGAAGGGACAAATATAGTTGAAAATATTATTCACTAATTTTATAAATAAATAAATAAATAAATAAACAAATTAAGTTGTAGTAGCCCAATTAAAGCAGTGAGGCTTCAGCAGGGAAGTGTAATTTGTAGGTTTCAGGTCTGACACATTCAAGCAGCTATCTTAAAGCCATATATGGATCTTCCAGTTTGCTAAATTTCTCTGTGCAGTTTCAGTGTTTTACCATTCTAATATTCATTTGAACATTTTTTTCCAGGGCTGAGCACTCCTAATTTGGCCAGCACTGCCTCAAACATGATCAAAATGGAAATGAATGGACACGGCAAGTCGGTGTCTCTGAGCGACAACTCTCACCTGCCTGTGAGCATCCAGGTTCCTGCTGCGACGCCCCAGAGCACCATAAGTCCCAGTATCAACCCCATGTTGGCTCCCCCGCCCCCACGACGTACTCCTAAGCAGCACAACTGCCACTCGTGTGGGAAGAATTTCTCCTCGGCCAGTGCTCTGCAGATCCACGAGCGCACGCACACCGGGGAGAAACCTTTTGCGTGCTCTATTTGTGGAAGGGCTTTCACCACGAAGGGCAATTTGAAGGTATGAGCCAGTTTAATGCAGCATTAGAATTTTACATAGACGGGGTCCCTGTGGCTGAAAAGATGCATGCAATACTGTGGGATTGATTCTAACTAAATACCTTTGGAGTGTCCACTCTTGGCATTACTTTTCATGTTTCTCCTGGTTCTGGTCTTGTAGCTGCTACCCAAATGGTTTTGTGATATCTGTGCATTTTATGTCAATTTACAAGTTTGCTCAATACAAAATTTGAATGTACCACAAAATAATTTAAAAAAAATGTATGCATGTTTGCTTTACATTTAATTCTGGCCTTATCCCTCCCATTCCCATCCATGAAATGTTTGTTTGCATATTGTATTTGCTTTGGATGTAGGATTTACGACTCACGATGACACACTGTTTTCTTGCCAATTTTAGGTTCACATGGGAACACACATGTGGAACAACGCTCCAGCCCGAAGGGGTCGGCGACTGTCGGTGGAGAATCCCATGGCCCTGCTGGGCGGGGATGCCATGAAGTTCAGCGAGATGTTCCAGAAGGATCTAGCGGCACGGGCCATGAACGTCGACCCGGGCTTTTGGAACCAGTACGCGGCCGCTATCACCAATGGGCTGGCCATGAAGAACAATGAGATCTCCGTGATCCAGAATGGAGGCATCACCCAGCTGCCCGTCAGCCTCGGCGGCACAGGAATCACTTCACTGGGACCCATGCCGGGAGGAATGGACCGCGTTCACACTGGCGGCAGCCCTCCCATGTCGGGTATGGAGAAGGCTGGTCTGGATGTCGGAGCCGGCCGTCCCTTCTCCAGATTTATGGAGGAGAACAAAGAGATTGGGATCAATTAAAAGACTTTTCTGTATTGCTCCGAGGTAGGCATTTCGCAAAGACTCAGAGTCTAACAACAAGGAAAGAAACTGCTGATCCAATCTGAACTCATGCGTACTATATTATGTACAGATTAAATATTTTTTGTTTGGTTTTGGAAATATAGTATTTAGTATTGATTAGAGGTCTTTGCCTTTCACCCATTCCCTCCTCACTTGATATTTCGCCGATACGAAGAATACTTTGTCTCTTGTTTGAGAATATGTCGTCTTGCAAGATTTGCATGGTACTTATTGGTTTTTATCAGTATGTTTGACTGCTTTTATGAATTCCTTTGAAAACCAGGATCCTGCCTCATTTATGATGGGCAAGCATCTTATCTGGACAGGACTAAGACAGAAAAGTTTAAAGACAGTCTGGCCTTCATCTGGCAACCTTGTTTAGAATTGCTCTTTTAAATATAAAAGGGCCAAGGACTGAAGAAAAGACTGAAGTATAGTGTTTCTGTGCTCGCCTGACATTTTTTTTCTCATGAACTAGAAAACTTGAAAAAAATAATGTTTGAACTATTTTAATCTTTACATTTAGTCTCCCAGCATTGTCTTATAATATTGTCCTGTGTCTTTAGTATTTATGATATTGACAAAAAAGCGGGTATACAAAAATATATTTAATGGCCCAAGCATTTTATTGATCCATTTCTTTTATAAACTGCAGGCTTCACTGATAAATATCTCTTTCAATAAAGACAGTATGTCGTTTGAGTTGAACAACAGAGAAAATGGTAGGTTTTATTTGGATATCTGTTGAGATTATGTGTATCTCGTTCCATGGTAAAGAGGCTAGAGATATCCGAAGCTGCTATGACCACAACCCTGCTTTTAACCTTTGTAAAAAGAAAAAAGAAGTGATCCTTTTGAAGAAATATCTATGTATAGAAATACAGACAAATCTAAAAACAGGTATGCATATTTTGTATCACATAAAAATAGACATCATGAGTTGAGAGTATTTGTCATGTTTGTGAATGCACTTTTTAAAAACAAGACGTTTTGTCTGTGAGTTCCCGTTAACCTTTTGACTGAGCTATCTATCACGTGCTGTTTTCATTGTTTCCAGCGTACCACTCCTACAATTTGCAGAGTCGTTTCTCTGTTGTTGCATCTGTGCTACTCGTCAGAGTGCAAACTCATCACTCAATCAAAACCTTCTTAAATAAAAAAAGAGAACAGGTGTGTGTTTGAATGGTTTCCTTATCTGCATGGCATCTCCCCTTTCTCTGTCACCCTTTTATTTGCATAAATTAAAACTGAAATACCAGATACATATGACCAAATCAATGACAAGGTGTCTTGATTATCATTATTATTATTGTTATTTGATTTTCTCTAAATTCTTTCTTTTATTTCTCCATTTTCAATATGTCAGAGCTGAAAAGAAAAAGTCCCAGCAAGTTATCTTGTATTGTCGTGTTGGCTTAACTGACAACCAGAGCGCCTTAACTGATGGTTAAATAGTTTTATAATAATAGTAATTATTATTAATAATAGTAATTATTATGATTATTATTATGATTATTATGATTATTATTATTATTATTATTATTATTATTATTATTATTATTATTATTATCATTATTATTATTATTATTATTATTATTATTATTATCATTATTATTAAGTTTTATGTAACAACTTTTGTATTTTACATTTCACTTTTAAGACATACATATTAATAGAAACTTCTGGACAACTTTTAAAATCAACCGGTTTTGGACCCAGATGCTCTAAAATTATAGCCTATAGAAAAGATATAAGCCTTTTCTTTTGTGACACATTGCTTTTCCCCAGATATTTTATGGTGCAAAAAAAAAGGCCCATCAAAACTAATTTCATTTTCTGCCTTTGTTAAAACATTTTTATTGTTGTTGCTATACAATGTGAAGTGTGTGTGTGTGTGTGTGTGTGTGTGTGTGTGTGTGTGTGCGCGCGCGCTCTCCTGTATATATCAGTCAATACATTATTTAAAGAAAAAAAAAAAAGCAGACTTGCAGCTGATGATTTGTCGGCCTTCCCTTACATCCTGGAAATCCACAGATTTATACACGTAATTTAACATATCAGAACCATAGCAATATATATATATTTATCATGCACAAAGGTACTGCAAGATTTCTAACAATATGCACTGAAAGGGCAAAATGCTGTGTTATGAAAAATAATTGTTTTCCTGAAATGCATTGATGAGGTTAATCTGTTATCCTTAATGGAATTAATGTTTATTGAATCTACAACAATTATAAAAGCAAGAACTAACTTTTTGAATGTTTGGTATGAGGTATGATTTTCATATCATAATACTACCAATAATGAATGATTGAATGAGGAATTAGTGTTCAGCTGAGGTCTGGTAAAATGATGAAATGACACCATAATAACCTTTACTTTGCCACAGTCGTCGTGTAATATAATATTAGGTTGAGAAATGACATGTTAGTGTGTGAGACAACCTGTGTTTGTTCAGCAGTGTGCCGAAGCACTTCATAACTAAGATGCCCTCCTGCACCGCTGCGGCAGAGCAGACATGAGACAGTGCTGTGTTGTATGGGATTCAGTAAAATCACTGTCTGTGTGTGCATGTGTGTGTGTTTGTGAACACCACGCTAAAGCGATGATGGCTTCCTCCCAGCATTCAGTCCTCCTGGTGCAGTACGTGTTAACACATGGTCCACATGTGTGCGAACACACAATCTCACACTCCCACACAAATACCCATGGTCTCACTTTCTCCAATGGAAAAACAGACAAAACAGACTTTAACCAAATATTCTTACTTGTGTTTGAGTATAAAATGAACAATGTGCAGCTACATCAGGTGCAAGATGAAAGTTACTGCTAACTTTAATCACTGAGAACAAAAGAGTTTCCAGTGCTTATCTGTGGCAACTGGACTAGCAGATGTGATTCCCTTGACTTTTGCCAATTCCTCACTATATAAAGGAAGATTAACATGACTTTTAAGTCATTTTTATGGCAGTCTGTAGTGCACAACAATAAACTGCAAAAATAAAATAGCCGATCCAAATCAACAAATCTGAAGATGTGACTGCAACGTATCTCAATGTTCGTCCATCCTTATCGATTTAAATGAAAGCCTGCATGGTTCCTACCAGGTGTTTCTGAGCAGTTATTAACTATTAGACATACTAATTACCTCTGGATACCTTAAAATGTCATAATATATATTAGAAGAAAGGGTAACAATGTACAGCATGACTCCTATTGCAGTGGGCACATTATCCACTGGAGGTGAAGCGCTGATCGGTCGATCCAAGTCCAGCTTACATCAGCTTTCACCACTGAGCCATAAGTGTTTATTATTTTTCTCTTGATGTTCACACACATATTACTTTTCACATTGATGAACGGGAGTCGAGTCTGCCCTCGGGAGCTCTCCGGGCTGATTCGGTAATGTGTGCTTGCCGTTTGTGAGCCCATTGTTTGACATTGCACTGTCAGCTGATAGCGCAGGCTTAGTCAGAGGAATTGTCACGTAATGAAGAAATTTCATACTGACTGTTTTTCTCTATGAAGGCACTTATTTTTCTCATATATGAGTGGGAGCAAAATACATTCCTCTCATTCTTCGACTCATGCGCTCGCGTTTAGCAGATGATCTTGCAGACAGCCAGTATGCGTGCATGTAAAGACTGTTGTTTGACACCATAATGGCAATTCTTCTCAAATTTATAATATATAATTCAATAGTGTGTTGCTGCAGCTTCATAGAAATACTCTGTTTTACCTCAAGTGATTTCAATTATGAGGCCTTTCCAGCTCAGGTTAAATGAGGTTGTCAATTGTATTTCCATAGCAAAACTTACCCAGATTTTTTTTTTTTTTGCTGTCCTCATGTTATTGTTTTTTCCATTAAGCAATACATTACAATGTAATGTCTAACACGTGAAGAGCAATTTCATTTTACTGGTCAAAACAGAATGTTTATGGGCAACGAGGGGAGTGCAGACAAGGAATTAGGTGTGAGGTGTGTCCATTTAAGAGGATTTTAACAAGTATAATTTCAGAGTGGGTTACAAGGCTAATTATCTAAAAGTTAACATAACATGCCATTCCATCTCTCTTGGATATTTTGTTTTCTTTTCTCAAAATGTGGCTGCTTTTCTTCTTTGTTCAGCACACCCAGCAAATTGCTTGGCCTTTTGTTTTATCTGCACTTCACTCGTGTTTGTGCGCTACCTGTTTTGAAGTGAATGTGTGTGACATTTGGGGCATGGCACAGTGTGAACAGACAGGCCATCATTGGGACGGGGCTGTCGGCTGTTTGTTTAATGCCCTGCCTACTGTGAAAGTCTCCCTGAAACAGGCGCAGTAAATATCCCCATTGATCCAGAGGCAGGGGGCCCTACGATGATGTAGTGGCGAAGAGCCACAGGAGTAAATCTAACCGACAGTAATCCAATCCCATTCTCAAGGCTCTGGGATCTGAGATAGGTGCTTTAAATCCAAAAGTATGCCTTTTTTTTTTGCACAATTTCTCTGCCTTTGTTGGTGCTCCTCGTTTTTGTTTTTTTTTGCTTCCATGCCTCAGTTCTTGAGTCAATCCATAGCTTGCTGGGGTGCGTCTCTTGCTATCCTTTATGCAGTATTTGTTTAAAATCAAAGTCCCATAATGAGCCTCATGCTCTGCAGTCAAATTCACTCCCACACTTTTTTTCACTATTGCCTGTCTAAAGCATGTGCATCCGCCTGAAGTACAAAGAGAGTGTGAGGTGTGTGTGTGCGTTTGTGTGTGATAACACTCCTCAGGTAATCGTGTTCTCTGCGGATGGCAGAGGGATACACTGGAAACTCTGAAACCCCATTAGGCTGGAATTTCCCTTTGATGGCCAAAAGCTGCCTACCTAGCGCTTGACTGGTTGCTTGGCTGCTCCGGCAAGTGTTAGTTTTCATGCAGGCTCTCAAGATGACAAAGTTACGCACTCCAGACCCCCTGGAATAGGATTGTGCGGTTTACAAATTCAAATTCTTTCCTGTATGGATTGTTGAGAGTTGCCGAAGCGTGGCGCACTATAGCCTGGTGAGCACTTCGAAACATTAACGGTGTGGTACGGAGGGGGGATCAACAGTTCGGTATTGCTCACCAGAGAGGATGCCTGTGGTCACTAGTCCACGTCAAAAGTTCCTTTTTAATGCACTCTACTGCATGCATCCAACAGTAGTCAGTCGTTATTACAACCTGCATTTAACGCCACTCACCAAGAGAGTCAGAGAGTTAGGAGAAAACATCGCTATTAATTTAAGTCACAAGACCACAGTTCTAATGGGCATTAGTGCCGTCACAGTTTTGACATTCATGTACATCTGTCATGAGTTTTGTGCATCTTTGTGTGTGTGTATTTTAGTACAACCTTCAGCTCCCTTCTTTGAGGAATGTGAGCCGAGGCTTGACTTTTGCTCACTTCTCATAATACTTTTAAGTTGATACACCTAGTAGGCCTCTATACTAACAAAGAGCCACTGTATATCCATCTCTGGAAGTCTAACAGGCTGGTCAGAAGCAGTTTGAAGGACACTCCTCTCGGCGTGTTGCAGAGGTCTAGTCGAGGCTGGGGGGTGGGTTTGTCTTTGGCAGTTGGGTGCTTAAAGAAAGCGGGAAAAAAGCAGGGGGAGTTTTGGAAAATCAATGACTGCGTGGAACATAGCGGTGGTCCACCTGAAAGGGAACACGTCATCAATTAAACAAACTTGGCGAACAGGGCCAATTCATCAGAGAGCAGCGTGGATCAGCTATTGGGTTCAGCTTCGACGTGACAAATGCCGGATCTCCTCTGTGTGCCCAAGGTTGCCGATCGATAGAGATCATCATTGTGATGTGGCCTTTTATCTCACAACCTGCTCCCTCAAGCCTTATATTATTCTATTCCCAACACAGGGATCTCAAAGGAGGAGGAGGGGTGAGAAGGGCACGAGTCTGATTGTATCTTTTATTCTCAGAGCGTATGGGCACCATTTGCTCAGACTTTTTTCATGGCTTCTGATGATCCCCGCCTGTCCTAAAGCAGGAAAGTTTGATGGTTGTTATTAGGTTTCGTACCTGCAGTTTGTTTTGTCTTGGGATTGTTCCTTGGCAGATGAATATCACTCTGGTTAACATGTCGTTGCTCGCTGAGGGATTGAGTCCTCTCAACATAAGCCATGCTCCCCCTCAGCGGCACTTATTCAAATGTGTCAAATCCGGCTGAAAGGAAAGCCTCCTGGGTTGCTATTGATCTGCACCATTATGGAATTCCATGCCAATAAACTGTCATGACTTACAGTAACAGTCCAATGATTAGGCTCCACTCTGGTCACGTGACCGCAGAGAGCTTCCTCATTATCAGAGGCCATTATGAGAAAATGGAGTTTTACAATTGAGTTATGCAATGGTAAATATTGACTTATTTCAGCTTTAATCAGCTGGTTTAACTGTGTTATTGGTGCATGGGCCTATAGAGTTGCCAGTAATTGCGGTGTTGTTATGAGCATCATGATCCATTCTTGACTTTTTTCAGCCTTCCTTTTTTCCAGACGCACACCAACTTTGATGCAAAGTATAATTTCTGAAATATCAAAACATGTTGACAGCGATTTGAATATACAATTTATCTGTGGGCAGACCTGACTGAGGCTGTCTTCGCACATACATGGAGCAATTTTTTTTCAAAATTTGCAGTAACTTTTTCCATATACGAGAAATGGAAAAGAACTGCAAGGTGCACAACTAGGCTACTGTTTTCTGAGTGACTTAGGTTCCCATTTCAGAAAAGCACCAGTTGACATGAACTCTTTTGTTCTTGCAATTTTCTCAGTCCAACCAATCACACTGAAATGTAGACAGGAAGCAACCATAAACATGAAGAAAGTGTTACTGGACATAGTGATCACTGTGGAAATTAAGCACTTTTATCCCTTGCCATATTAGGCCGTTCTCATTGCCAGGGCGTTAAATACCGAGGCTTTGTCACAGGTGTCTGTGTTTTGTACCACTGCACACAGCACCCTTTAGTGCCGGTATGAAACGCAACAGGCGTTCCATTAAGTATAATGTAAACCCATCCATGGCAACAGTAAATGCTCAGGGAAAGAGCGCTGGGAGTATAAAGATGTACTTTAAAAAGAGAAAGAGATACACACCGGCAGGTAGGAAAAGAGGTGGATGGGTCCAACAAACACTAGGCTTTCATCCAGAAGAACTCTGTTTGAGTCCCTTGCACCATGTTACAATCAGCTGTTTGTTTGTGTTAAATGTTCACAATGTTTAGTGTCATTTTCTGTACAAATGTCGTAGTTTCAAGTCCAGCCTAAACTTAACAAAGGGGCGTGATGCCAAGGGGCAGTATGTGATGAGTTGGCATGACATGTTATACATACTCTCAACTGCAGGGGACACACATAGTGTGGTTTTAGAGTTAGGGTCAGGATTATGAATGGAATAAAGAGACAAACTGGTGAATATAGTAACTTCCATATAATGAAGAACATGAGCATGCCAGTAGCAAAAAGACTTTGCAGGTTGCCACATCAGGCAGGATTCAGCAATAAACGATTATCAGCTTCAGTCTATGTGCTCATTCGCTACATGTCCTGCAGTCTAACTTTGTCAAATCTGTTCAGCTCCTTGCAAGTGCTGAAACTTTACACCTGGGCTGTAGTGTAAAATATGCATGCGGACACTATCGGTTACATGCTTCTAGCCCGCTCTAGCTGGGAGAAATTGAGGATATTATAACTCACGCTGTGTTTCACCAGCCAGCCCCAGTTTCCCAACACTGATTTGAACCAGTCTCTGCTATCTGCTCTTCATTAGATGAGATGTCAGCTCCGCTAGTAGCTGCAGGAACGAATAAAGGCAGGGGCTCGCAAAACCACTCCAGCAGTAGCACTTGACAAATATGGCAGAGTGGGCTCTTGTTCTGTTTCCACTGAAATCAAACGCTAACATTTGCAGCTGTTATTATTTTAACGACTCAATTTAATGCTAATCTCTGGTTTCACATTTTAGAGATCCCATCACCACATGTTGACTTTACAGATGTTCTGATACAGGTCACTGTGTGATTGACCTTTTTCTGGTGTATCTGTTTCATGGGGAGTTAAACAAAAGTAGTACATGTTACTATAATATGTAATATGAGCTATTGCAGATTATAAGAGTAAATATAGTTTGTTATATCCACCGTTACGTAAGTGATGCACTTTTAGTGATACAGTGTTGCATTCATTTTCTTTTTACTCTTTCTTTGCAAAGTTTCTCCTGGGAAAAGACAAAATCTATCAGCCTTTGTTGAGGCTGCTAAAAGCAATAGAGAGCTGAACAGAAGAATGAATGATGCACAGTATTGAAATCGCACTGCGCATTGAAATACATTACAGTGTGCATTAAAATATAAGAAGCCTGGTCTCAGCAGATCCCGCAACACCTTCTTGACTCATACTGTTTTTGATGCAGCCAGATTGTGAGCACTACTTGCTGATGTATGGAATTTGAAGAGTTCAGAGTTGTCACTGTCAGTGATTGACATGATGAGAGGATCAATGTAAAAGCCTTCCTGCCAAGCAATAATCCATCCAAACTGATCACGCTTAAAATTGCCTCGGGGTATTGATTGCATGTGCAGGCCCAGAAAACACCGTAAGCACTGTGCAATAACAATCAAGTTGGCTAAGGAGGCAGGTTTCTTTTCCCCTTCCTCTTTGGCATTGCTCATTCTCCTCATTTCATGTACACGGCAAGATGATCACTTAAATAACTGGGGTTAGTTAGTTACTTTGTACAGTTTGTTAGCAATTGTGTCAGAAACCTTAGTGTCCATGCTAACACTTTAGCATGCAACAAGCATGCAGGACAGCAATTACAATGATGATGAAGAATATACAGTATATGTTGACAATGTCAACATGTAACCAAACACAGTGTAAAAAAAAATAAATGTTAGACTAGAGAGCATCAAACAGTAAAAGGAGACACAAGTTCACATAAGGTACCATAAGGTTCTTGACCAACTGTAAAATAATAATAATAATAATAATGATAATAATAATAATAATAATAATAATAATAAGAAGAAGAAGAAGAAGAAGAAGAAGAAGAAAAAGAAGAAGAAGCAAAGAAGACATCAGGTGTGTCTGTGATGCAAAGTAAACAAAAACTGTATTTAGTTAATGTCTTAGTTAATTTGGTGCCCCAACCCACCAGCTAAGTGACACACCCATGATATCCGTGACCTGTACGGTTGGGGCACCTGGCTAACATGCTAAATGCTAACATGCTTGTGGTGTGACTTCTGTGTTCACTGAGGACCTTTGACCTTCAGTGAGGTTCTGCTGTTTGACATTGTTAATGACTGGTGTGACGCTTGAGCCTCATTCAGCTCAACACAAAGTGGATTGGATATACTGGGACCAGGGAGGCTGAGTGGACTGGATATACTAAGACCAGGGAGGCTGAGTGGACTGGATATACTGAGACCAGAGTGGAATGATTATATTATGCTTTGAGAATGAACTAAGCTGAAGCTGGAGCAGATCGTGGAGGACTTTGCATTGCTCAAGATGCGCAGAGTGCCGTTTAGACAGGTGAGTATAACAACAACGCTGTGGAGTTCACATTGTTTACATTTGTTGCATAATGTTTTATTCTGTTGAGGGCCTGTCTGTTGGTTTGGACATACAGGAGGGAGTATTGTTACTGATGTTGTTCCACTTCTGTGTCAGGTGACATTTAATGCAATCTACTGTATTTTGTAGCCTACTCTTACATTTTCACCTGCCTACTTTTTACTTTTACTCTTACTTGAGTAAACAGTACCTTTACTTGAGTATCGTCTAGTACTCTTTCTACCTCTAGTGATACAAAGACACGGTGTGTGGCAGCAGGTTGCCACTTTAGCAACCTGCAATACAGTATGCAGGATAAAGCTGTCCATGATCACAGTAGACCATTGCATTACACCTTATCATTTCCTCTGGAGCTGAAACTCAAACTGACACTCATCAATAATGCACCTATGATCTCCCATTCAGAAGATCTCAATGGCAGATCAACCTACTGTAGTGTCTCCTCTCCTCTCTCTGCCTCCACTTCTTCCAGATTCTTTCTTTAAAGCAATGTCCATATATGTAAATTCACTCCGCTGACCACAATCTCCACACTAATGACTTCAAATGTCCAGGACCCTCATTTGGGAGTTTAGTTTTCTGCATAGATTTTCCCATTAGTCCAGTCCCTAAGATTCATTCTGTCTTTTTTATTAAAACCCCCACAAATGGATGACTCCATAATGAGTTTTTTTTTTTCTTCTGTTGGCCACAGCAACATAATGTCAGCCGTTGTTTCCAGACAAAATGATATCCCTGACTATATTGGGTGAGAGATGCTCCTCTATTCAGCTCTCTTACTCTCTAACTGAATTATTAAATATGCAGAATCTGGTTAAGCAGTGTACATTTTCCTAAAGGTCAGAAAGTTCATTAACTATGGACTACCATTGATTGTATCCTTGTGTACTCCTCTGCTCGGTGTAGGCTTTTGAACCTGGTAACTGAGGATACTGACTATTCTTTATACAGCTATGGAAGTATATGTTTTAGTCTTGTCACATGGTGTATATGTAGGGAGTACTTTTTATCAGTTAAATCTGTTTTATCACTTACACTTTGATTTCAGAAGTATTAAAGGTAACATTTGTCCTTTTCCCCCCAAGCCACGTTTTTTAATCCACTGCACTTTGGCTGGCTAAAGAACATTTCAGCAAAAAGGCCACATGCTTTCCCCCCTCTAGCTGTATCTTTAACCAGAAAAATCCATAATGACTATGACAGCCGCAGTATCTGTTTCACAACAGTCCGCTCATGTCAATCAGCATGATGCTGATAAAGATCTGTATTTTGATTGAACGTGTGCAAAACTACTCATACTTTACACGAGCGACTTTGATGGTAAACCATTTGAAATCATATCAGATGCTGCGCGGCGAAGGAGCGACCCAATCAACAGAGATGATTTCATAAAGGGGGCTCTTGGGTTTCAGCGTCATAAATAACTCATGGTAATCCCATATTTCTCTGACTTCTCTCATTTGAGCTCGGGATGGAAAGAGGGCAGTTGTGACAAACATTGTTAGCGTGGCTGCCAAGTCGTTCTAACCTGGCTTTATGTGTATTGGCTGCTCTGGTTTCTCTGCACAAGGACCTATGAGGTGATGTCCCAAGTTATCCGTGTCCTTACCTTTTTTAACCCAATACGTGCTCTGCATATAGAGGAAAAAAAAAGGAAGATTTTAAATGCAATTTGTGTGCTGCATTTTCAAGTAGCAGTTTATCCACAAGGGAAAGCATGAATTTTGTATCTCATTAGTCTTTCAAGTAATGTTGCTGTTTTTGGCTGCCTGTTTTACAATGATAATCATGATAATAATGTGCGAGGGTGTATGCTTATGAGCGCACACATGCCGCTATAAGGATTTTTGAAATGGCTGTATTCATAAGTCATGGGTACCCCATGCTGAGACCTCTTCCTACACGTGCAATTTTCCGAAGCCAGTCACTCACCCAAGCAATAATTATGCTGAAGTTTTCAATTACACTCCTTCCATTTCATTAACAAAAAATGTTTGGCTATTGTATAATTAGATATATGAGCTTACCACCTACATTTAACATAGCCACTACACAGCAGCTTGATGGAAAACAGAGAGGGATTTTAGCATGTGTGCATTTACGGCGGTTTAGTAGTCTACTATAAAGTCAAATCAGCTAGACGTTATGCAGCAGGCTTCCCCCTCCTTTTTTTCCATCATTTTGCTCAGGTCCTCTAATCTACAAGACGCATACAGACCTATAATTGAGTATCATGACATGTTTGTTGCCGTTTGGGAGGTTTTGTTAACATGAAAGTACACATGTACACTGGCTACATGTTATCAGTTGTTGGTGCCTATAAATTTATACGTTACGAGATCCGACATTTGAACCATGTGAACCAGTGAGAGATTTTTAGTTACCTTAGCCTCTGGCATTAAATTAAAGTAGGAAAAAAATAAGTGAGTATTTATTTTCAAATAAACAATTTTATAGAATGTTTTAACACTTAACCTCTGTCTCACCCTCTCCCTGCTGTGAGGTATATCCCATACTGTAGTTGATATTATATTAAAAAAAATCAAAATGTCCATCATCGTGGCTATCTCACCATCTTAAGTGGCTGTACCCTGTTACCACACAGGCTTGAGTTTCAGGGCAATGCAATTCAATACAAGCCACAGAAACTCTCCTCAGTCCTGTCATTTTGTCTGTTCCCTTTCACATCCCTCGCAACAGGTTTCCACTGGAGGCCAAGATTGTTCTCAGTGAAGAGGTATGTGTTGCTGCTCTACCTACATTAGCGGAAAACCGCAGAGCTTAAAGTGACTGAAAGTTAACTTGATGTCCACAGCAGGTATTTCAAAGACTCGTGGGTGCATGATTCAAACTGAATTTGGAGGTTTCCAAATTGTATATTACCGCTAAGTTACTGTTCACTTGAGATGTGGCTGACCTAGTTGCTTGACACCATTGCATCGCTGATGGACAGCAACGCCTCTAGGTGTGTCTGTGATGTCAAAAAGCTGATTAAGAAGACAAAAAAAAAAAAAAGACGAAGAAAGAAATGGAGGAGGGAAGAGCGATCTGATGACGCAGAGATAAAGTCAGCAGGGGACAGAGTTTTAATGAGGCCAGCCTCTCATTGGAGAGATGTTCAGTTCAGCTGGGTTGTAAAGTGATCCCGGCCCGATATTCCCCGGCCCTGTGACAGAATTATTAAAAGCTCATCCTCTTAATGCAGCATCCACAGTGTCACCTTTCACTGGTCCTCAGAGACACTTACCCAATAGGACTGCCTTTTTTTTTTTTCCACAGGTAAATTGGCATAGAACAGACGAGCACCCAATCTAACATCGCAGACTGCGACTGATGACGGTAAATTGAACCCTCTCACCACAACTTGGAACATGACTCGCTCTCAGCCGCACTTAATGCTCTTTTCTATCTGTCAAAGTTAGCCATAAGTATTATGTATATGAGCCCTAATTCCCTGTCATTAGTGATACTAATTGCATTATGCTGGTCATCAGTTGCAAAAATGATCTCAAAGTGGTGTCCATTTTTAAGGCAATTTTGATACTAAATGGATTTTGCCTCTTTGTGCAAAGGAGCAAGTCCCCTCAAGCCTGTACTAATTACATCCATAATCAAATGCGTTTTGTGCCTTCTTGTTAATGACATTGATCTTTTGGAATATCTGAGCCTATATTCTGTGAGATTATTGGATAAAGTGCAGGGCGAAGTCTGCGTGACCCCAGGAGGAAGACGTCGCTGCAGACATAAGTGGGTATTAAATGGATATAATTAACAGTGACCCTTCCTGGCACTCTGCGCTGCCGAGGCCTCTGGTCCATGGATCATACAGCAGAGGGGATGAATTAGCATGGGTTAGGAATGGGAAAATTAAAATTAAGAGAAGGGAGACGGGCTGAGCGATAGATCAGTGTTGAGCCAGTGGGCTTATCAGCTGATAGGGGCCACAGACGTATTGGTCAGGTTTCACTGATGAGGTAAAATCCGTCATTTAGAAACTTCTGCTCTTAATGTCACGCCAAACTTCAGCAAAAGCATTGGATAACTTTGATGGATTTAAATTAATGTTCCTTGTGTTTGCATCAGCAAGCGCATATGCATCCTGGGTGAGCACTGACTCACACTGACAATGTTTGCTCATTGATCATTCAAAGGTCATGACCTTATAGCCCTGATCCATTGTGATGATGTAGATGAATGATTTGGAGTGAGATGAATCCAACCTTGCAACATATAATCACAATTGTGCTCTCCACAATATAAAGGCTAATCGAGTCTTGTGCTATGTTTGGGAAATGCATCTAATTGTAGAGCAGAGTATTTCAGTCCTATGACACACTGACCTCTCTTTACAAGTCTATCTGGCAGTCGTTCCACCCCTGCACAGGTGGGTCCCATTGTGGAGTGTGTGCGTTGTTTGCTTTTCTGCTGTACTGTTGGCATGATGATGGTAATTGGAGTGTTGGTCTGGTGAATCAGTGCCAGCCTGGATGGGCAGATTGCATATGATGATCATGTTCTGACCAGATGGCTAGCTGGCACATGGGCTTGGATTGGCAGGGTGTGTATATGTATGTTTGCATGTGTGTGTGTGTGTGCTGGGGAGGGTTAAGTGGGTATGAATAGCAATTTATTGTGATTGCTCAGTTGGAAATGTATATGAAACTCTACGCATATGCGCAGATGATGGGCCTCACGCAAGAACCACTGGTACAAAAATAGTGTGGCACATACAGTACGAGGAATTTAAGAGAATTTGTGGCATTCATGAATTTTCTCATACAATTTTCTCTTAAGTAAGAATGAAATTCACAGGCCTGCTGTCCACCTTAATCTGAATGAACTGGGAGTTTAAATATGATACCAAAATCAACAAAATAAAATGGATAACTAAAAATAACTTAATACTAAATTAAAATTATGCTCATGGAATCATCATTATCATGGTTTTCCAATTTACTTAGAGGTTTGAATTATATTTTATTTATTTATTTATTTGTTTGCTGTTGCACCCAGGTCTGGGGCTAGCACTTACTGAACAGTAAAAGTGTGATAAGCTCCTTTATTTCGCAGTTTAGTTGAATATTTTGTTTTGGATTGTGTGAAATGCGTTCATCATCTGAACATATGATCCAATTTAATGGATTAATACATTAGCTTCATCTAGTATGTTTTCAGTCAAGTATTTAATTTATTGTCTCTTCTTTGTTTTCATTTTTAATCACTGTTCTCTCTGAAGTCCACTTCCTGGTTGAGGATGCTGCTCTCATGAACATGAGCAAGGCCCCTTGCTCCACCAGGTGTTGGCAGTGCGGACTGTACCAAGTGGGACCTTGGGATGGGGGGGAGCAATGGGTTTTCTTTTAGTATTTTGTTTCCTACCAGCCTTTGTAGAATTAACTCTAGCCTGAATAGGATGTTGAAAAGTTATTGGACATCTTAAAAACTCAGTGGAAAGACTGATGTAACTAACATGCTTAATAGCTTTAATTGTCTGCTTTATTTTTCCTTTGCTGTTAGCAATGTAGTTTTGACCAGGAAGTATTTACAGCTGCTGTTTGGTTCATTTTGACTTTTGTTTGTGGGCTGGTGAACCCTCCTTCTTGTTAGTGAGTTTCCTTTGTTCTTGTTTTGATGCCATTCGTTCTATGTATATTGATGAGCTCTGAACCAAGTTTCTGGACCCATTTTGGTTCTCCCACAACGGCTGACTGACATCCTCATCAACAGGGTTTGGTACAAAGAGGTGTGTGGGGACTTTCTACTGTTTTTGACGTCTCAAAACGTATTTGTATTGTATTGTATTTGTATCATATTATTGATTGAATTTAGGATCGCAGTGGAACGGAGCAGCTGAGTGGACTGGTTACAGTGGGACAGAGAGACTGGGATTATGCTTGGAGAATGCTGAACCTGGAGCAGACTGAAGAGGACTTTGCAGTTCCCAAAACTCACAAAATGCTGTTCAGATGGGTGAGTACAACGAAACAGTTACTGAGCTCATTCTCCAGATGAGAACAATCACAGCATTGCCTTGCAAAGCAGCCTTGTATATGTGCGCTGTTTGGTGTGTAAAAATTGTGCAGTTTCTCCTTTGCTGTGTTTTGTCTGCTATGGTGATGCTTTATTCTACTGTTGATTCTATAAGAAATGTCAGGTTATTTGATTTATGTGGCTTAATAATTAATGCTTGTTACACCTGCTGCGGTGTCCACATACTTTTTATATATTCTTGATTTTTTTTTTATTATTATTATTTTTTTTGTCTCTTTTCTGGGCAATTCTAGAGAGGCTGCACTGGGGAAGGCAGTTGTAAAGGTCTAATTGATAATCCGTTGTGTGCACAGGTTGCAAACTATCATCTATAGAAAAGGAACTTACTGTTGGTTTGAGGCCGGGGTCATTTTGCTGATGGTGTTCCACTTGTGTATATTTTGACATCTAATGCTAATTTTGTAACCTAAAAATGCTCTTTCATTTCATTTTTCTTGAGTACAATATTCCAGTACTCCCTCCATCTCTGCTGCTCTGACAGCCTCAGGGGTTTTATGCAGGTCGCTGTCAGGGTGAACATCCTCTGTTACACCTGGCAGTATAACATCATCCACTGTATAACATCTGTGTCCATATCAGTCACATCCCAGGCATTCCATCTAACTTACAACAGCAATGTGCTGACAGAATAAGAGACAGTTGTGAGTACTAACAATGGCCATGTTCGTTGTTTATGTTCAAAATGATA
Source organism: Pterois miles (assembly GCA_947000775.1). Taxonomy (NCBI): domain Eukaryota; kingdom Metazoa; phylum Chordata; class Actinopteri; order Perciformes; family Scorpaenidae; genus Pterois; species Pterois miles. The sequence goes on from CAMQGK010000327.1 coordinate 17,082,071, forward strand.
ATTTTGCAGGTGTGGCTTTGGAGGGAGGCCTGAAGGGATGGTCTGTCAGTGTTGCTGACTGATCTTTAATCCTTTTAATTTCTCTCATAACACAGTGCTGCTCTGATGACGTGCCATTGGAACGTCAACATTTTTGTGAATTAAACTTGCCCATATGGAACAGAACAGAATTGTAAAGCAATTTGAGCTTTGGAGCAACAGGTAAAATAGTTCAAATGATGAGAGAATGCCTCATAAAACGGGACACATAGCAAATGGATTCAAGTGCACTTTTATTATACACAAGTTTGGTATGCTTTAGATTCCTCCCGCTGCATCAGAACAGTGGACCACTAGCAGACCACACTGTGGTGGCCAGTCTCATGTTCTTGTCTAAAATCCAAGCCACTTGGAAATGTATTACTTTCGAAGATGACAAATGGCTCCAGCAAAGTTTTGCACATGCGGCCGGATAAAGTTTATCTTTAGGGCATGTGCAGCTGCCAACAGTACTTCCAGAAAACTTTAATCTTTCCTTTCAGAGCCTCACTTCCTATTTCTGCGCAGGGGACTTGATGGGAGGCAGACCGGGGGTGTTTTGACACCCGTCTGAGGAAACGATCGCAGTGAGTGGGCCCGCTGCTGCCGCTGCTGTATCGTTGCAGCCTGTCTCCTGTGCTGCCCTGGCTACTTAATTAGAGCTTTAAGTTGGAGGGGAAAGAACCCAGTTGGAACAGAGCACTTCTCCCAGTAAGCCGGCCATGTGGTTAACCAACTAGAGGAAGGTGCTTTTATTGAGGATAATCCATCAGTGTGATCTGATGAGGTGCTGATAAATGATTAACCTACAGGGTATGATAAATAGCTTACTAAATGTTACAGATCCACGTACAGGCAGATATTACATGGGGTTGAGTCACTCGCCCTCACACGTCAGCGGGGGCAAACATCATTACAGTGATGCTGTACTGCTGCACACCAAACAAATAAGTTAAAAAAAAAAAAAAAGCATGGAGCAAAGCAAACTGGCAACAGTAAACACTATTGATGTGGCCGGCAGATTTCATTACAACACTCTGCTGTTTCAACTAATGACTAACTTCTTCAGCAAAATCTAACATTGTGAGAGCAGCAGCAGAGAGAGCACGAGAGCGGGAAGGAGGGAGGGAGCATTACTGGCGTTGCTGTCAGTAGGGGGCTCAGGCCAAGTGGGAAAACGTCAGCACTGTCAATGGGAAGGAGGGCTTGATGTTGCAATGATAGCCCTCTGTAATAGGCACTTTGAAAGAACAATCAGTGCCTTCTGTGAATCATATAGCTCCGGCATGTAATTCATGTTTGCGTCTGTGAATTTGTGCCAGAGCATGAGAACAAAAACTATGTGTAGTCTGTAGAAACTAAGCTAAAGGTTATGCATGTGCATGAGTTGCAGCATCACAGCTCATAGTCTGGCTCCTTTTCTGTTGATGTTGTTTTTTTTTTTTTTTTTTTTTTTTTGCTTGTTTCTTTTATAGAGTCTCTATTTGTATGCAAAGAATTTCCTGTTACAAGACTTTGTTGTTTTTATTATCAGATATTTTATTGCAGGCCCACCCCGGGAAAGTATCAGTTTCCAAAGTTGTTTATGTGTATTTACAGTATCATAATGTTCTATTTAGAACATTTTGAGCTTGTTAGGGTGGATGTTAAAATTAACCACTACCTATATGTCACTGCCAATGCATCAGATACTTGCACGGAAAGGTCTCTTACTGATGACATCATAGGCCAGTGTCAGTGCAAATTTGTTATCACCAGCATGTAAGCCAAAAGAGATTTTACATCTCTATGTTAGATTTCCATATGTTTCTTTTCTGTAAGGTGTGAACTTCAAATTATGTATTTCAGTACTGTGTGCATTCAATAAAATGTTTAGAAGATAATTCAGAAATATGCACATCAGCAGGGCCAATTTTACATTTCTTGTAGGGATGCTAAAAACACCTAAATTTCATCTTGGCACCCCTAAAAAGTAATTGTCAAACCCTCTGAAACTTCCAGCATCCCCTGGTCTATAAGACACTGTAGTGCAAGTATTTATGATTTCATATGAGACTGTATTTAAAACCTCAGGAATCCATTGGTACCAACCATATTGGTGAAGGAGGCAAACAAACTCTCAAAAGTTAGACTCAATTATGGCGTAGGAAAACTGGCATGGTGATTTTCTTCCTTGACCTCTGACCTCAAGATATGTGAATGAATATGGCTTCTCTGTGTATCCACAAGTCTCCCCTTTACAGACATACCCACTTTATGATAATTATTATTATAATGACTATTCTGCATACTGGCATCCCCAAACAGTCTTGGAATTGCATTAATTGGTTCTTACTGGAAAGTTGAGACTCTTGTGGATAAACTGAGCCCAAGACATTTCCACTCTAACTTAATGCAGAAAAGGCAGAAAATGGGAAATAAAAATTCACCAGAATGCTGGAAATGAAGTGTTTGATGCTCAAAATTTGCTGGGGGAGGACACCCAAACCTACTTAATATGTACAAAATGTGTGGGGCATTTGGAGAATGTGTGTGGCATATTACATATGATTAAAAACAATTCATGTCACAGTATACCTGACAACAACAAAACAAGAGATGAAGGGTAGTAATTAAGAATGGAACTCGTGTTCCCCTCCTGTCTTCAGTGTGTTTCACCTTAAAGAAAGGAAAAGATATATCTCTTAGCTCTTAAACCCTCTGCTCCTCCAGCCAGATTAAAAATTCATAAGATATATTGAATCAGTGTGGAAATCCCAAAATATATGCAATTTGATCAGGTGGGGATTAAAACTGTCATTGTGCTTGTCAATAAGGGTCGGCGGCGACGTGGCAGTATCACATTGACTCCTGCGTATTAATACTTAGTGTCCTATTGGGCCTTCAGCTGATTGTTTGGAATGTAAATGATGCTGCTGATGGCTCCGGTGACTGATGGCTTAAATTCCAATTAATCAATTGCTTCATCAGTTTCCCTAATTCAGATCAAATATCTCCTGAGTGCACACTCTTCTTTCAGTGGTATTAGAAGAAATAAATGCTCTGGAAGTAATTTTCATCAATCTCGTGTACATGCCAATATCCCTCACAAGCCCGGCCCAGGTTGAGGACTTAATGTCTTAAGTGTGTGTACGTGTGAGTGTGTGTGCAGGAGAGGAATTTACATATTTGGAATGCAATGTTAGGACAAATAAGGCTATTTATTTGAGTGTATTTATTTTGATTGTTTTAATTTACAGTTATTTTCTACCAACATTAAGTTGGTGAAACTATAAAATAAGACTGAATTTAAATGCAGTATCTTTTAGTTTTCCTTTTGCTGTGTGTAGATGATAATAAAGAAATGCTCTTTCAACCTGTCAGCAGGCATATAAGCTGCTGCCTTGATATTCCACTGCTCCATAAGGCGGTTATGACAGGTCATAAGATCCCACCTGTAAGGAAAGCAACCAAGCGCGTTAAATGAACCTGACGTGAGCCGGCCTTTTGTACCACCGGGCTATACATATCGCCGCATCTCAAAACCCAAGCTGCCACGGAAGGCCCCACTGTACGATAAGCCTTGTCAATTATACAAAATAAAATCAACTATTCATAAGTAGGCTGTAATAGGATATTGGCTGACAGATTTAATAATTCAGTTTTGCTCAGGCTTAACCGGTATTAGTTTGTAGCTAATGGTCGCCTTTGTTAAAAATTCATTGAAGACAATGCTGGAGTGAGAAGATACACATAATTATGCCTACTTCATTTACTTTAGCCCCCCTGCAATTTAAAAGCGACTTCTAAAGAGTCCTCAACTGTTTAAGCGTGCAGAAGCAAAGGTACTGTAATTTGATTTATGAATTTGATCCCACCCACCCCCTAATTTAATTCATCAATGTTTCAGAAGGCGCAATTATGCATTGTGCTACAGCTCTTCATAGCTCCATTATCCGGCCTGAATATCTTTGTCAGAGGGTGTGTAATGGTGTTACTACATATTCCATAATGGCTAGATGGGGCCTTGTCCCTCACACCCATTATTAGTGTGTCCTCCTTAAATTGAGCTTCTGTTTTTTGAATAATGGCTTTTGACAACAAGCAGATAACAAGGACATGAGTGAAGTTTAAGAGACTGTGCACTCAAGGACTTGGACGCACATGTTTTTTTGTCTGATCTTTGTTTCATATTAAGAACAATTTTGCCAAACTAAAAGCTTTGTTTGATGTGGCCTCTGCCTGCTGGTGTTTGAGCAGCAGTGAGCATGCTTAATTTCAGTGATCCATTTCACATAGCTTTCTAATTTGCTCATAGTGGAATAGCATTTTTGTGAAAATGGCACCATTCATTCAATTTCTTTGAGTCTTTCTGCGTTTGCACGGCTTCTTTGTGTAGCTTCTCATTCTCAACTGCAAGGTGCAGCGGGTGGCCAACCAAAAGTAGCTATCAGGCCTCTGAGAAGAAGCAGCAGCGTGTACACCCGACCATCCACCCCCCCTCCCAGGCCGCCCACCACCTCCACCTCCACCTCCAACCCTCGACAAATGCTCAGCGGTCGTGAACTACATCGATCTGGGGTATAATTCTCTATGAAATTGATGGATGAGGGCAGCCATTGACAGAAAGGGTAAAGACCACTTTGAGATGTCCCCTGTGAATAAGTATGATGGAAAATAGATTGTTGAAGAAGATTTATGTTTGTTCTCCACTGCCACAGGAGAGGCCCCCCCACTCAGACACACACACACACACACACACACACACACACACACACACACACACACACACACACACACACACACACACCATCACATCCACCCTAGCCCTGACCAGTCAAACATGTCATTGTGCTCAGATCAAACTCACTGGCTCTATTCAGCTGCCAACTTTGTGACGATTAGCTCATTGTTTAAATGCAAACAGCCAGGAACCACTTTCTTTTCCTGTCATAGTCATCTCATTATAACAACTATGACAGGTCATGTACTGGTAAATTACACTATGGTTAAACCTTCAGTTAATGATCTGCATAAAGCGAAAAACAATCATGAGACACAAATAATTAGATTCTATGAAAAGCAATATTCATTGTTTGCCTAGAATATCCTCATATTGTACATTAGTGTAGTGTAACACTGAGTTAAAATTGTGAGGCCGCTAGTTTCAAAAGTGAACAAGCACAATTTAACCAACATTGTGTAACATTTAGGGAAATCTACAGGCAGAAATGGAATATAATATCGATATGTATGTAATTGTTGTGTGTGATTTTTGTTAGCATAGAATGAACCCTTTATGTCTGCATAGGGAGTGGGTCCTTTTCATGTTTGTACAGTAGACCAGAACAGAAAAACCAAACACTGGCTCCATGTACGTTTTCATGTCGGTCACTGTAGTTTCAGTTGTTGGCAATCTGCAACCGCCAAATCCTACGAAATGCACCTTATAAAGGACTAAAATTTTATTACGTAGGTATCGTAATGTATCCTAAAGTAAATATTTTATATCTTAATAGAATATGAATTTCCACAAGGTGCATAAGAAGTGTGCGCATTAGAAATGACCAGTTGCCAAATTCATAGCAAGCAAATGATATTTGTCAAATATTCCAGCCACACTCTGACTGAAGCAACTGCTACACTACCAGTAAGCTATTGTTTTACACACGAGGCGATTTGGTTTTAAGTGAAAAGTGAAATGTATAAAGAAAACTTTGTGTGTTTGGCTGCAGTTTTATTAGAAGAGCGGACAATTAAGTCTGTTCACACTGCCCGTGGACTGAAAATGGCCCTGCAGGACAGACCACGTTAGTCATGATACAAACTGTACAGGTACAGTGATCCACACATCTTTTTGATCTAGTTTCAATATAATATAACACATTAAAACATATATGGGGAAAGAAAAAAGTCCCTCCACTACTCTCCCAAAATAGTCAGACTATCAGCAAAAATAATAATTAGGCCACACCCCTCCTCAACCTAATGATTTTGCAGGGTTCCTAATGTTGTCCTGATTTAAATGATTGCTTTGCTTTATTCAAATACAGTGGCTTCAGGTGGCTTTTTATGTCCCATGGTGGGACTATCTCGCATAATGAACAAAATGATTAATACATTGATAAATTAATAATTTGCCACCTTGTAAATGTCTTTTGTCTTTTTCTTGAGTTTATTATCTTCATATCTATTTCCACATTGGACAGGATCTCTCGGTTTGTGTGTTTCACTGCACATGATGCATTTCACTGAGAAGAAAGGCACTCACCAGCAGAGCTTAGTGAATGTGTGTACAGTATGTCTAGCTCCTGTCCTGGCTCCTCTGTGGTGTAGTATTGTTTGGCTGCCAGCAGTGTAATCAGATAATACCACTGAGAGGTCAAAAGCACTGCAAGATTTAGCTTCAGATTTCTGTCACCTTTTACAAAAACAGCCAAAAGAACTGTTTCAAAAAAAAGTATCTGTACCCAGCTGTGGGTACAATTAAGTGAACTTTGAAAGCAGTTTTGTAACTTTGAAAATAGTTTTTCTTTGCACATTAACCACACAGTTACTGTATGGTTTATTGTGGGAGCTGAATCTTGTAACATGCATTTTTTTTTACTCACAAGATGTTGGCTGTATGGATGGCAATGTCAGTCACCACAATTTTTGGAAGGATTCAGATAATTTTTGCACAGATGCTCATGGAGGATGAGGCTGAATGGTGTCTTCAAATGGGGTCATGTTTACTGTGGTTAAGAGATGGGAAGTCATGTACACAACATGTGCTGTGTTCAAGTGGTTAAGTTGTGAAGAAGAAGAGAAGATCAGCCTTTATTAGTCCCACAATGGGGAAATTCAATTTACACTCTGTTAAACTCACACATGGTACATGCAGACCTGAAACACACATACATGCATTAATGGAGAGATGTCAGAGTGAGGGGGCTGCTCCAGACAAGCGCCCCGAGCAGTTGGGGGTTTGGTGCCTTGCTCAGGGGCACCTCGGCAGTGCCCAAGAGGTAAACTGGCCCCTCCCCCGCCCCCATTCAACTCAGTTTTTGGTCCATGTCGGGACTTGAACCGGTGACCCTCCGGTTCCCAAGCCAACTCCCTACAGACTGAGCTACTGCCGCCCCCAATAACACCGCTGTTAAGCAACGGGAATATTAACATTACTGTCTGCGTCAAGAAGCCACAGAGGCTAATGATTTAGCAAGCTAACTAGTGGGTATAATGAAGGAAATGTAAAGGCATAATGATAGAAGTGAATGATGACGTTGTTGAGAATATCAACATTTTCTTCAAATTACCCTGAAAAACTAAAATGACTAAATTTACAGTATACTGAGAAATGAAATATCATGGGCTCCATCATTTCTCCCCAACAAACATCAAAATTCCTGAACTTGGCGTTTTCAGAAACTTATGAGGTTGTGTGAGTACGACACGAGGGGGGCGTTCATATGGACTCGACTCGTAAACACGACCCCATTTGAAGGCAGCATTAACCTGCCCGATAGGACATTTGGTCTTCTCTCACAGCCAGGTAGGGCGCAGAGCCTTGCAGAGGCAAATCACTGTGCAGGTATAATATGTCTTTGAAAAATGTGCAATGAATGACATTCTCTGTTTCTAGGCAGCAACTACAGTTGCAGCTGTTATCTCATTGATTGTGATTTGGTTAATGCTGAAATAACAATTTTGAGCGGTACGTAAAGCCAAGGGTAGCGCTTCCACCCAGTAGGCCGGCACCACTCTCCTCATAGGAAAGCAATGGCACAGCCAGCGCAGAGCGATTGTACTGCTGATCACGTGTGATGTGTGTGCAGCTTTGGCCCACTGACTTTGGTGACCCCTGACTCGACCTCTAGCACCACCATGCAAATGATATTTTTGAGTGAAACGTCTGGAAAACTGTCCAATCATGTCGTCTGCAGGATGAATTAGATAACTTCTGTGATTCCTTAATTCATTTAGCACCCTCATTACATTTTCATTCCCATCAGCCTCAGCTGTACTTTGTGTTCAGTGCTAATTAGCAAATGTTAGCATGCTAACATGCTAAATTATGGTGGTGAGCATGGTAAGCATCTGCTAAACAAAGCGCATGTTAGCATGCTGAAGTTAGCATTTAGCTAAAATCTCTATAGTGCCTGCAAGTACAGCCTCTAGAATGGCTGTAGACCCACAACATACCCATCACAACTTTTTAACAGAAAAAAGGCATTTTTTCATAATCCATGATGTCCCCAACATGTAATCGGTGCTCCAGAAAATTTCACTCAATTTACTTCCCCTCAATAGCCACGTCTGTTATTATTTCATGGAGCCAGCAGTGCACATTAAAGCATACTTTCTCTAATCAAACCATAGTCAGAGGGTCAGAGGGAAATCTAACACAAGCATGATGATCATGTTTAACCTTTTGGTGTCATGATCAGCATCTTGTGTGGGCTCTGCCTGTAAGGCCCTTCCCATGATGCTCTGCTGGCAGGGGTCCTCTCCTTGTGTAGCCTTTATTTACATGATCCTCTTATGAAAACATCACCTTTGGCTTCCCAGAGGGTGAAACAGGATAAAACTAGTATCAATTAGACCACGAAAAAACTCCTACAAACGATGTATCCAAAACTTCAGGCCTCAGTGGGTCTCGCTTTCATCGGGTTGCCAGAGGGTAAAGAGGTCTTCATTTGTTTATGTTTGATTTGGCAGCCGTCGCCAAGCATCGTTTGTTGTCAGCAGAATATGGGGACAATGAGGAAATTACCTTCTCTTTTTTTGTCTGTTCCAGTGAGTTCAGCTTCCCGTCATGATAGGCATACAGAGAACTACAGCAGGACCTTGAATGATAAAACATCAAAAATATTGACAGTAAATTGACCCTGTCTAACACACACAAACCCAATTTCCATAATGCATGACCTGTAATTACTGATGAGGTCGGAGTGGACGTTAAAAGGGCTGTGTAGCCACATGACCTGGACTAGTAATCCGATGTATTGCAAATTGCAGTGTGAATAACAGGATGTGTTTGATTTCTTGTTTCTCAGTATGCTGTTTGATCAGTTTAAGAATTAAATCAGAAATGTGTCAAAAAAGGCACTCAATATATTGCTCCTAAAATATCTCTACGGCAGCCTCTAACTGTGATTCATGCTATTTGGAAGTTGATGTTGTTTGTTATTTATTTATATAATAACATCTGAGCAAATGTGTGTGTGTGTGCTCTTGAATACTTGCATCTAGTAGGACCACATGTCAGGATAAAAACTCTTGAGCTAAAGATATTTGTAATTTTTTTCAAGGAGCTATGTCGGCTTTGGAACTTTGATGTAATTTTAAGGCTCCAGCAAGGATGAATTTTTCTACATTTCTTAGATGAATTAAAGCAGTCTGAACTGACTGATGTGTTAGCACATAGTTACTTACTACACACCCAGCAGACTGGGTGCATTAGAGTTCATTCGTGGTCACTCTCCTTTAAACTCTGTTTTGGTCTCCACCAACCCCTGAGGGACTATGTCTCTTTAGCAGTTAATGCTCCACAATATTTACTCAGTGGGCTACCTCCAAATCTGAAAAGTGTCTTAAACTTGCATTCTTTCTAATCTCCAGCAGGGGGCGACTCCTCTGGTCACTAAAAGAAGTCTGATTGTATAGAAGTCTATGAGAAAATGAGCCTACTTCTCACTTGATTTATTTTATCTCAGTAAACATTGCAAACATGAGTTTATGGTCTCAATCATTAGTTTCAAGTCTTCTTCAATACAGCACGATGTTCATTTAGTAATTTAACGTCCCATTTAGAGTCAAACAGATGATGATATGATTTAGGACCTGGCTACCACGGTGTTGTCCGGTCTGGGAGTTGTCCATGTTTTTGTCTTACAGCTTTAACCCTTTCACAGTGTGTTTTCAGTTCATGGCAAGTAATTTTAAAAATTTGGTCGCTTAAAAATGTTTCGTCAGTGTCCAGTTGCTCTTCGCTCCAACCTCTCGTGTCACTTCTGGTTGCAAAAAAAAAAAAAAAACAAGATGGCGACAGCCTAAATGCCAAAATCAAGGCTTCAAAACAGCAGGCGGTAAACCAGTGGGTGATGTCACAGTGACTACTTCCACTTCACCAAGTAGTCACTGACTGTGGCTGTCTGTGCTGGTCTGGTAGTGTAGTAGCTCAGTCCGTAACTTGGGTTAGGAGGCGGAGGTCACCGGTTCAAGTCCCCCATGGACCAAGATCAACTGGTTGCTGGAGAGGTGCCAGTTTACCTCTTGGGCACTGCCGAGGTGCCCCTGAGCAAGGCACCAAACCCCCAACTGCTCCGGGTGCTTGTCAGTGAGCAGCCCCCCCCCTGTAACATCTCTCCATTGACGCATGTATACCTACTGTGGGAAATTAACAACAGAGTGTAACACTGAATTTCCCTACGGGGATTAATAACGGTTCATCTTATCTTATCTTATCTTATCTTAACAGGTTTATCAGAGGTGAAAACAGCTGCCTACTGTGGCCAGAATCAACACTCAAAGTGTTGAGGGTGAACAAAAGTCAATTTATGGGCCGTAAAGCCAAAACAATGTGTGACAAGTGTCTAAACCTGCCAGGTCTGTCTAAAGAACTGCTGAAATAGACCTTAAATCAAAAAAAAAAAAAAAAGTTTTATGAGCATTACTGCTTTTGAATAAAAACAGATAAGGCACTGACTTTAGGCCAGAATCGAGTTAATAGTGTTAGTTTAAATATTTTATCAGGTTAAGCATTAAAGCATGTAGTTCTGAGGGTTTGATTCAGGGCTCCGGTTAGGGAACAAACGTAATGATGGTCCTCAGAAGTACAGGGATACACTCGTCTGTCACCTGTTTGATTTCATGCTGCTAAGAGATGCGCGGGACAGTGAGGATGTCCGGGTGGTGAAACGAGCTGTCACACACACCCATCATCTTATGCAAAGGTGTAACCCGAGCCTTCATAAGACACCAGCACTGAAAAAAGGGAACAAGCGTCCATACACCGAAGGACCTTTTACATCGCTCTCCACGAAGAGATGACACCGCCAAGATCTGTACTGCAGAGCTTGTTGCCTTCCCGCAGCACTTAATGTGATCAGAGAATTAAAATTTCAACGAGTCATTTAATGATAGCCTGGGCCAAAGGGCCTGCAACGCCAAGCTAGAGTTTCCAGCGGTTCTGCAGTCATATCTCTGGCATCCCCGGCCCTCTCATTTTGTCCATGCTGAGTGCATTACAGTGAATGCCTCACTCGCTCCCTGTTTTAATGTGATCAGATAGATTTATTATGGGCCATGAGGTCATTGGGATTTTCTGTAATTGGAGTCAGGCTGAATTGCATTAACAGGTCCACGACACTGTAAAGCAGAAGCATTTACATTTAATTACTTTTATTGAGCCCCTGCTCATTTTATTTGTAATGCTGTGATTGACGGCGGATTGAAACCATATTTAAACAAGAAGAACAAATGTTGCCCTTGAACTGACGGCTCGGGTTCACGATATCTCTTTTTACATCTTTTTATCAATAAAGACGCACAGAGCGCTCTGGGAATCTTGTAAATATGTAAATACAGACATTACAAGGACTTTTTTTTTTTCTTTTTTTTTTTGAGGATGTTGTAACAGCTTAAGGCCAAGGATTAACTGGCGTCTCGCTTGCTTTTTTTTTTTTTCCTTTCTTTTTTTCTTCTTTGAAAATTTATCTGCTGTTCAAGTGAGCGAAGGACTTCTCAGTTACACTTGAATGAATGGAGCATATCAAAGTAGCAACACTTTGATGAGCTTTTTATGTATTTCAAGGGATTAGTGTTGAGAGACTTGTAATGCTCAAAGACAACTCAAAAATGGGATAATTCAGTAGTTTCATGCTCATTTATTTTTTTCCCCCCTTTTTTTAAAATCCTGTGCAGCGGGCCTGTATGATTTGGACGTTGGCCAGTATACATGTACGGCTATCAGATATCAATGTCAGCAGCACTTTTGGCATGCGTGTCTGTGTGTCAGAATTTCTCTGCATGTGTGTGAGTGTAAATTTGTGTTGGTGTGTCTGCATCTGTGTGTAGATGCTTTGTCTCGTTAATGAGAGGCGTTCAGGGCCTCCACGGGGGACTGTGGAAGATAATCTTCTCCTGTTTTGCTATGAAAGCTCTTCTCGACGTAACCGAAGAAACTCACTCAAATGGCGGAGGGCTCGGTTGAATAATTCAGCGTTTACAATCAATTTTGGCCCCCACCTCATCTCGACACCTCCCTGGACCACAGGGCCTGCAGGCTCATCATGGGAATGTTGACAATTCCCCGTACAATGCACTCTCTGGCCCCGTGGCAACATGAGAGGCTGTAGGAGCATGGCTATTTGTGCGAGTTTGCAACTTAGTATGTTGAATTATTAAACCCCCCAAATGCTGTTTTATTGTTGAGTGAATGCATGTCAATTGTCTTTTTCTCTCCAGGCTCTGAAGAAATTTACAGGCTATTTTTTTAGTGTCAGGTGATAATTGACTATACAGTGAAGACATATTGGGTTCAGTGGAGATCGCTAATGAAAATTCAGGAAACATTTGACAAAGAGGAAAGCAAATCTGGTAAAAATATTTCTCTTTGCCTCGGTGTTCATCCGTTTACAGCTGTCCAGAAGTATAGTTATAGACATTTAGCTTACTTAAATCCAGCGTCCTCCACGGCTGCTTTAGTTGTGTTTTTTGCTCTGAGTCTGCATGTAGAGGCTGTTTAAATGCTGCTGGGAGAAGGAGTTGCTCTTTCCTCCCCGACTCTCTCCTCCTTGTGCTATCAACGGACACAGCGGAGTGATGTCTCCGTAAATGATTCCTGATATTGGAAGTATTGCCGTTAGCACAGTGCTTACACATAACTGACATTTTATCCACCACTTTTTTTCCCGTCACTGTCATACGTAACACCAAATCCATAATGCTCCCACACAGCAGAGGGAAACAGCTCTGGTGGATCCTCTACCTGTAATTTATAGTGTCTACTCACCATTTCATTAATGGAATGACATCCGTACTCTGCACTTCATCAATGTCTCTGCCATCTGAGAAGTTTGAGAAGGAAGAAGGCTGGGTCATACGTCATCAACACGTCGTGTCTTTGGCGGTACAACACAAGCACAGTAAAATCTGGTGCGCCCTCGCCGAAATTGAGCCAATAACAATTTTATGAACCGTCCCACCCCTAATATATATAGTACTTTTTGCTTTACTGTACTTTTTACTTTATTTGACAACTAGTGAATACTTTTCCGATTAATATTTTAGACAAAACACACACAATCATTTATAACACATAATTTAGTGTGGTAGATTAAACCTAAACACTGTAAAGTTAATCTGATCCTGTCAGATGGTTTGTTTCACAAAACCGTTTGAGAAGCCATCATTAGAAACTGTTTGCAAAAGGGCAGGTACTTAAAAAAAAAAAATACTTGACAGGTGATTGGATGAACCATCTGTTAATCAAACTAACGCAAGTGAAACTAACTGAAGGCCAAAAACATTTTGTTTAGACACTCTGAAAGAAGAAAATCTGCTGCCTGATGAATACTTTTAATATTTTAATCTACTGATATCTTTGTACGTCTGTTTGAGTAAAATTATGAATGCAGAACTGTTATTTTTATCGAGTAAAATAAGGCAGTGCTTCCTAACCTGGGGGTCTGAACCCCTACAGCAGGTTGCAAGATGAACTTGAGGGTAATTATATCATTGGATAGGAGGTAAGAAAATTTGGCTACACAAAATTGCAGTTAATGTTTTGATTTTTCTGTAAGAAATCCATTTTTTTTTAAATACTGCGTACTTCAGACCTGTATTAAATGCGAAAATGTCTTAAATTGCTCACAACTCATGACAGGATTCAGCTTGTGACAAGGGGTCACAGTTGGACATTGCAATAAGTTGCCTTTAAAAGGCTATATATTGCATTTATAAAGGGGAAAAAATGGCTTTGTACAATTTTTGTTTTAAAAACATGCCATAAACCGAGTGATGTATCCATTTATTAAGAGATTATGGTTGGATTCTGTCAAAACTAGCTCATCCTAAATGGACCAGGATATATACGGTATATTGGCTCCACCTCAACCAGCTCCAACAACAAAGTGCTGCTTTCACAGTAATACTTAATGAGTATACTGCTGATACTTACAAAATATCTTGATACTTCTTCCACGGCTGTCATCTAACTCTTGATATTCAAAGAGAACAATTTGCCCGGTGATACATGAACATGACACAACTCTGTTCAGCTAAATACAACTATTATAGGTACTCATACACATAACACAGTATGCTGTATGTGCAAATATGTGCTGAGAGTTTGTTGGTGTGATAGGGCTCAACTTCCCAGAGGTATGATTGGGCTGTGACGGAGGAGGTGTGGGGTGTTATGGTGCTGGTGCAGAAGGCGGCTATATTCTCCTGTGCAATAGGCTGCAGTATAATAGTCCTGTGGATTACCTCAATTGCAGGTGATAACAGACAGGCAGCGGAGCGCACAGGCTGATACAGGACACCCACTCCTGTGTGGGAAGCCGTATGAATTATTTCTTATTTGCCCGCAGACTGTCTATGGGGGCTGGGGGCCAGTGATGGGTGGTAGGGTGGAGGGGGTGAAAATGCTATGACTCAGCTTGACTTTACAGGTAGAGCGGGTGGAGCACAAGCTTCTGTGAGTCATAGCGGTTACTTTATACTTTGCGTTGAATTCTTTTCAATTTCATTTGCCGGTTTTGGGTGATGTAGAGCTCGACCACATCCTCCATGTCACCGTACGTCAGATGCTTACGGTGGAGTGTTGTATGTGCGTCTGTGTGTGTCAGTGAGCGTCAGTCACAGATACCTTATCAAGCAGGAGGCCGTAGCTGCGCTCAGTGCAACGCGGTACGCAGGATTCTTTGTCAATGGTGGAATCATGGAGGAAGGTGATACCTGGTTTAAGCATGATTAAATTGACACCCCATAGAGTGTCTCAGATACGTTTTTGTGCTCTTGATACTGTGGCGGCAGCTTATTCAATGCTGTCTCGCGTTCGGTCTCACCTGTCATGCTGACATCATTGCATTGCAATTACAGTGAGTGAGAGGGAGAATGCATTAGGCCAGCACAGTGGGGAGAGGGCTGAGGCAATGTTATATCTATTGCTTTCTCCTGCCTTGGATTTTAAGGAACACCAACATCAGCACAGGACTCCCTTAGATGTCTGTGTTTTTTAGGGCTGTCAGTCAATTAAAATGTTCTATCGCAACTTGATCACATGTTCAAAATATACCTTAAAAGGGATTTGTCAAATATTTAATACTCTTATCTACATGGGAGTGGCTGCTGTATATAAATGAATGCTTTATAAATGTTTGCTTTATAAACTGCAGCCCAACAGGCAACAACAGCTGTCAGTGTGTCAGTGTGCTGACTTGACTATGATTTGCCCCAAACTGCATGTGATTATCATAAAGTGGGCATGTCTGTAAAGGGGAGACTCGTGGGTACCCAGAGAACCCATTTCCATTCACATATCTTGAGGTCAGAGGTCAAGGGACCCCTTGAAAAAGCCCATGCCAGTTTTTCCTCGCCAAAATTTCTAGCAAATTTGAAGCGACACTTAGCCTCCTTTATGACAAGTAAGGGATGACAGCAAGCCAATTATTCTTGTGAAATAAACCTAGACAAGGTAACAGTGACTTGTTAGATGTAAATTATCCCAGTTATTATGCAGTCACTTGCTTAAGATATCGATAATTTGACACAGCAGTCGACCAAAGTCTGACATCAGAGGCCATAGCAACAGTCTGTTATACATATAAACGGGCTGCTATAAAGAAATATCAGACCGTAGAACGCTGTGATTGGCCAGTCAGAATCAACTATTCAACAAAGCCAAGTAATACGCTAGTATGTTGGTACCGATGCATTCAGTAAATTTTCTAATTTCATATGATGCCAGTATCTTTACTTCTTTCACGCTTTAAAACTGAACCTGCTGCAACATAAAAATCACAAGTTGTGTTAATGTGTCACAGAAATTGGTGCCGTTAAATCAAATTTGCATTAATGCATTATCATGTTAATTTTGAAAGCACTAATTTTTTGGTTTGTGTGCGAATATTGATGCAGGAATATTCAGCGGGGAACTGAATTTCCTGAAGAAATAGTCAGTTTTAACCACACACGTTGGAAATTTAACTTCAGGAATTAACTTTTTATAACTGCCACGTGAATTAAACAGCTGATGGAAGTTTACAGTTGGACACAGGATCATCATCTTACTCTAAAATGAATTCATATCTCTTTTCATACTGAACTGCAAGTCTGGCAGCCCTCCTAAAACAATTTGTCTTCACAGTCATCTGTGGACCTCCAAAAGACTAAAAGAGTAACTTCCTGAACATCTGCTCCCAAGATCAGAGCTCCCTGAGACTATTTTGGTGTTTGCAGTCGCTTAGAGGTTTGGAGTTCATGCTCCGTGGCGTATTTATTATTTACATAATTCAGATGCAGACAGTATTTATTTTCACTTTGTTCCCTCAAATGTCCCACATTTCTGTCCAGGCACGTGGTCCCCCTTCATGGCCACTGGACATTTAAAGTGACTTCTTAAGAAATACGTTAAAAGTGATTTTTAATGCAAGTTAGTAAGACTATTAAGATAAGTCGGTGGCTTCTTAGGATCAGACCAACAGTTGGGTATTAGATGAGAGGAGGAGAGAGAGGGAGACCACTAGAGAGTGAAGAGGAGTCACAAAGAGGAGCTTTGTTTATGGCCGTCTCTCTTGGCCACACGCAGGGCTTAGCCAGAGAGCATTTCCTGTACTGATTCATTCTCCACTCCATCATTTGTGTAACTCACATCTCTGTTAACAAAAGGAATCAGAGACGTCTGCGGCTGCATGCTTGCATTATTTTTCACTGACATTCTCGCATTGCAAGATTAGTGTGGTATATCCTTTAATAATCTCACCAGTTACTGTATGAATCATCAGTTAAAGGAGACAGACACATGCTCCAACTGGATACCAATAAAAAAAAAAAATCATCAAAGTTCATAAGTAATCGTGGATTATCAACTTGGTAAAGCAGGCAACATGCCGTGGGACCCCAGACCCCCAGGGGACCTAAATGACCCAGGTACACTTCATGTCTTTTGGTTTTGGTAACTAGGAAAGGAAGGAAAAAAGAAAGCGGACTCCTAATTCAGGGTTTTATCTTTTATCTCAGAGCTTTGGGTCTATCTACCTGTCTCTAAACAAAACAACATCCCTGCTCTTCGTGTTTCTATACAATAGGTGTCTGTGTGTGGGGATGGGCAGATTTACTGAAAACTAAATCTGGTACAGTCCCAGGTAGTTAAGCATTCAACTTCACAATACTACAGATCTCAAAGCTAAATGGAGAATGAGGACTTAAACTAATATACGTGTATACTGCGTTAGAAACACAGGGCTGTCATCAAATCACATCCATTCCGTCTGGCAACTTGTCGCGACAAAACTGCTCTAAGAGCTGATCAGGGTGTCCTTCCAGACACAGTCATCAGGAAGTAGATCAAAAGCTCCTCTGCATTAGCTCGGTATATAGAGGTACTGTTTGATGAGTGTCACGAAATGCGTGGCCTGCTCTTTGCACTGATCTCAAGGGGAACTCGGAGGTGACAGGACACCTAGTGTGGTAGGTGGCCCCTACAGCATGTTGTTACCCCAGGGGCCCCCTGAAGGGTTAATTTGGCCATGCTGTGCGTTGCACCTTTTGTTAAACAGTTTTGAAAACGGATTGAATTGAAAGTAAAAGCAATGAAGACAACCTTCAAATAAACAGCAAAAGGGAGTTTTAAGGAAATTAATAAATCCAGCAGTTGATTTTAAGGGGTAATTTATAGGGGTGTCGCGATCAATTGATGTATCGATTAAATGATCTACGATCCAGTATCATCGACACAAAGTGGAAAAAACTGATGCATATAATCTTAGATATGTCTTTATTTTTAAATTCCCATGGCACGTCTGTTTCACAGTTTCTGTCCAAGCGCTTCTTATTCCTAAACTTCCCACCAGTGCTAGCAGCGCTTCGGTTATGCATTCTGCAAGGACATGAGCCGATGTGGAGTCATGATGAGGAAACATAGCAAGTGATGTTGGCGGCGTAACATTAGCAAGTGTGTGGTTGATGCAAATGTTAAGGTGGACCAGCTATTCTCACTGACCAGCAAACAACACTCCAACAACAAGAGGTCTATTTTTATTCTTTTTAAGAAAAACGAAGAGATTGTCTTTCATGTAAATGTCTGGAAGAGCCCAGTAATAAAATTGTCAAATATTTTAGTGGCTTTTTTCAGTAACTGATTGCGTTAAATTGGAATATGATATTTATCACAGGTCCCTTAATTGAATCAAATTTAAATCGTATCATGGCAGACTTACTATTAGCAAATATCAAATCATTGTTCAAGAATCAGTATAATTAATAAAATAGAATTGTGATGAAACCAGTGATTTAGGTCTTTCATTACCCAATTAGTATAGAATGAATGACATCAAAATACCCAGACAATATCTTAGCAACTTTTTGACTTCAGCTTCACCCAGCTAAAGATCTTCTATTTTCACGAAGAGAGACAGCTTGTTATTTATATTTTTGACAGATTATATTACTAGTTGCAAATCCCCTGCTTGACGCCATATTGGTGACTATGTTATAATCAGGGGATGCAAAAGAGTTTGATGGACACTGTGGGCAGGATATCCCAGCCCCGGAGTACATTTTGAGGACATGTAAATATGCTCATTTGCAGAGGGTGGAAGAGTAATAAAACATGTTCCTTCACCAGAGCCTAGTTAAGCTTGGCTCTGCCTCTGTGTTTGGGCCCAGCAGGCAGTGTGTCACAGCAGCCTCTCTCTGTGTGGCCTCCTTGTTTTGTCATCATTTCTGATGTGTTTAGAAACGGTCCGCAACAATCCGACCGCAGCGCACCGTCTTTTGAGCCGAATGTGTAGAACGCGCACACGTGGCCCGGGTGTCCCCTGCTCCGTTTAGCTGTAAACATATGCAAAAGCACAAATACGAAGAGACGCGTGGATGTAAACACACATACGTCGGCACATGCACTCTGGGTTGCCGCTTCCCCCTGCTGATTTATGAAGGCCATAAAGATATAATTGCTTTGGTTACATATGGAGGATCACAAGTGCCACATGCAGAGAGTTGTAGCTGTCCCAGTGTCAGCTGCTGCCCTCTGTGTTTCAGTCGTCCTCGAGCGATTGAGGGGAACACCTGAGCCGTTTTCCATATGATGCCAGCATCGTCGGGATGGCGGGCGGGGGAGCACCAGGACATGAGCGGCTGTCTTGCTAATGGGACACTTAGACGTCTGGGCTTATGTCATTCAGTCCCAGCGCGCTGCATCCAATCGCCCCCCTATCGCAGGGATCCAGCTCCGCGACGATCGATCTGCGGCTAGCCTCCTCCACCCCGGCGGTCATGGCTCAGGCAACCGGAGCTGTCAGGGTCCTGAGGCGTCCCTCTCACAGTCTACCTCCCCCAACCCCAACCCCAACACACACAGTATACTGTCCCACTGCCCCTGCAACTCCTGGCCTGACCTTGATCTGCCTCTGGAGAACCCAGCAGGAGCACTTTGTAGTTGCATTCTGAATACACAGACAGAAGCATAACTACTGCAATGAAAGAAGAGAGACTAGAGAGCCAAATTCACACCAAAGTCATGCCAAAGATCATCCCTGGATTTACTCCCACTGAACAGGCTACAGTGAGGTGTAGACTGTAACTGCTAACGTAAGGATGAGAAAATGCTCTGGCCTCCAGCTGATGGATGTTATCAACAAATAACCACAAAAGTTAACAAAAAGTTTTTGTTATATATTTGCACTCAATTAGAAGCTTATAGTCTCAACATCTGATATAGCTGACAAAAAAACAATGGCATATTTTGTATTTTACATATTATAAAAGATTAGTTTACCCTTCCCCAGGTTCATATCTGTGGCTTTGAGTAAAATTTCTTGATCTTATCATCCAACTATGGATGGATTTTGATGAAATTTGCTACAGACACTGATGTCCACTTCAGAATGAACTGTAATAACTTTGATTTACCCCTTAACCTTTCCTTTAAAGGTGCAGCGTGGAGGATTTAGGCATCTACCAGTGAAACTCCCACTATGGTGCCTGATGCAAAAATGTGAAAATGTGAATGGCCCTATCTAGAGCCATAGAAAACATAATAATCAATATTGTATTCCATGGGCAGCACCGTGGTGCACAGCAAGTTTGCAATTTTTACAACAAAGAGAGCGTTAAAAAGGATCCTGTGAGAAATGAGTTTTATTGGATGACTAAAAAAATGAATGATTAAAAAAAATGCCTACGAACATGCAAAACACTTTTTCTTCTGAACAATGTCAAAAAAGCTATCAGACTCTAGTGTTAAGAAGAAAAAACACAGCAAAAATTCAAACCTATTTCTAGTAAAATGTGTTGATACACTACTAATTTGCTTTGCCCAGTATGTTTTGGATGAAACATACTGTAATTTCTGCCTGGTTCACTGGCAATTTATTTCCCTCAATTTTGGGAATGTGGTATTTTTATACTGTGCAGACGGAGAAAGTCGAGGTGGATAGCTTACAGTATGGTGGGGTTTGGAGATTTGGGTAGCATGTCTGACATTGCTTAAGAAACACTCATAGAAAGATTGAGGGTTTGGTTAGATAGTGAGTCCATGCATGCCATCTAATGCTTCAATCCAGTGTTGACTTTTACACCACAATCCTTCCCTAATTTTAAGAAAGTACTATAATTACTACCATAAATGTGTACAGATTGCACAGGTCATCTGTCTTGACTCATACCTTCTCATGTTGCGTGGATGTCTTGGCCCTGCTGTGAACAATGTGCTGTGAGGAGGGAGGAGGGTAGCAGGCCTATAAGCTTATGAGTGGCCTTACACCTCTTCCCATCATTGTCATCTAATATTGATGCTGTATCTTCCCAGCTAAGCTCCGCTAATGAGGGGCTGATTTGGGATCAGGACGCTGGTAGAGATGATAATCTGCATATGCTCTCTCATGAAAATGGAGAAGGTCCCTCTTGAAATAACCCTGTTTGTCTGGCTGCATAAACCTTCAGCATAAACAGACAAGGGGCAGATATCTTAAGTGTTACTGGAAAAGTGAGGTGTTTCCTCAATACAAGCCTGACTCGGGTTAGTTGGTCATTGCCGGGATAATAGAAAGGAAACGACGCGAGAAATAAAATTCTCATGAACTCAGCGCTAAAGCAGCAGAATAGACCAATAATATATTTTTAGAGTATTTATCAGTTGTGTAATATTTTAAAATAGGTCTGTCTAAACAGTTATGATATGAAATTGAAACCTTTTATGTCTCTGCCTGTTATCCCTTTTCTCTCTCCCTCACACACAAACACAGGCAGCATTCACAAAAACACACTTTGAAATACAGGATGTGAAAATCCCGAGGTTCTGCAAACATTCAGTTATTTGTCTACACGCAATACCAAAAAGCCCATATTCAAAAGAAGCGTCTGCAGTCACGCTATCTGCAGTGACGCCGTTGTTTATAAAAATGGAAACACGCAGAGAAAGCATGCGGAGTAGCTGGAGGGGGCTTGTTTGCAGTTTGCTTGTATTCTAATATCTCCTTTATGCAAAGCTTTACTGAAACACTGTGTGTGGTCCACTTCGGTCCGGTCTGCCGAGCGGATGGCCGCGGTGGCCGCGTTGTTGTCTTTTTGACTTCATTTTTCAACATTGGCCAGTGTTGCTTATAATAAAACCAGATTATGAAAACATCTTGGAGTCCTGACATGCACTGACAAATTCAAATGTCAACAAGGAGATATGACAAAAAGGGCACCCAAAGCACTCTGCCAATGCTTGTGTAAACACCATTAGTAAATGAATTGAAGGTTATTGTGACATTGTTTGTCTATATTTCATCATTCTATTTTCAGGTTTGCTCTATAAACAGCTGGGATTCCAGGGAGGGAACCAAGGTGGGGGTTTCCAGGTTATTCTAGTCTCTTCTTGTTCCTGCAGAGTGCATCACCAGCTCTGGATATCTTGTTTTATAACTGAGTTTGATTTACAAATCAGTCGACCGAAAGCTTGATTCTGCTTTAAGGTATGATTTCTTTTTAGACAAGAAGAGTGTAGATTGAGTAAAGCTTCTAACACTGCCTGGGATTTATATTCAGATTCCAACCACCTGTTGGAGGCAGGATCACAACTAATCACTCGACTACCTCAGTACATAGCTTGAGCATCCCTCTGGTGCAGTTTGGCCCTCCCCTCGGCCCACGACCACCTCTCTGGAGGAATATCACACAGTTGTGGGTGCTAATCATGTTGAGCGGTTTAGTCTTTCATAAACAAAGTGTAAAAATTAGGCCACACTAACAATCTGGTAATTCAGTAGCGGGCGGCGGACGTCGCTGCTATTCCGTTTCAGGCTGGATTATGAATCTGTGTGCAGAGCCGTTGCCCTCTTAATGATGGCCCTGTGATATTACAGCTGCTCACAATTAGCCAGGACTCCCCTCCCGGCCGCCAGAGCTCCCCTACGTAAATAAACGGTGGGACGGGGGAGGCTGGGCACAGTAAGCGCTGAAACAACATGGCTGATTTGGACATCTGGAGTGGTAATAGAAACGTCTCTTACACGCTTTGACGTAATGAATAGGGATCAGAGTCCTGCTTTAAAAGCGACTTGTATGGTTAATGGAGACATGGAGTGCTTCATACATCACTGTTTATTCTCATGTGGAGGGGAGGGCTATTCCAGGTCAGAGAGGGAGAGAGGGGGGCGGGTGAAAAGTTGGGATGCTCCCCAGGAAGCATGTAAGGGCTGGACAAAATAATGGAAACACTACACGATAAAGAGGTACAATTGGAGTAAAAACATGACCAAAACAAACACATCACCATGACAACTGAGCACAATTCCTCCACTGATGAAGACCATGAGATGTGGTTGAAAGCCACTGAAATAGCTAGTAAGTGGACATTGACTTTAATTACCAAAACAGCAACATGTTAAGTCAGATACATTAGGAAAGGATCAGGATTTTCAAATAGTCATTAAATTATAAAGATCATCATATCATTTTGTCTTAAAAAATGGTGTGCGTGCATGCGTGGGTGCGTGTGTGTGTGTCGTGTGTGTGTGTGTGTGTGTGTGTGTGTGTGTGTGTGTGTGTGTGTGTGTGTGTGTCATTACAAAGCATGTGAGGTGGCAATCTTCGCAGAATGATCAAATGTATTCCTAGTGGATATCAAATAGTAGTTTTGCTCAAAATGTCCATCCCTAATACCTTTTAAAAGATTACTTTTGTGATATTGAGAGTTTTTGAAACAACATTCAAGGGCTATTCTAGCAACTTAATATTGCACTTCGGTAAAGTAGGGGGATTTGTGAAAGATTAAAAGTGAAATAGACAAAATCAGTGAAACAAAGTTTGAGATATCCTGACTTTTATCCTCCATGAGTTAAGCTCCAAAAGCACTAGATCCTACATTTCCCATAATACATTACCTCTTATGACATGCATTCATGTTATATTGTGTTACACGCAGTGTAACGAGCATTCATGTCATCGGGAATTTCTGACAGCGACGGAATTTCACACGTGGTGAAAAGAGCTACAGGAAGTGTCAACAAACCAATGGCCAAATGGCCACAGAGACACCAGAGATGGCACAGCATTTAAATATCCAGTATTAACACTAACAGATTGGATTCAGGTCATTTCAAAGAAGCTATACTAATAATTAAATGGATCACTCAAAGTACTTAAAAGAAGAATGTGTAACATTTAGGGTACTCTCTTGGCACAAATGGAGTATGTTTTTAATTCATGTATAATTACCTGAAAATAAGATTTGTTTTTTTTTTTTTGTTACCTCAGAATGAGTACCTGGAACAGCTTCCTAAGGAGGCACCAAGGGGGCATCCTTACCAGATGGCCGCAGCTAATATAGGCGATTTAAATGATTTTACTACAAGGCTAACAGCAGCTAAACTGATCTTCATGTAGGAAATCAGTTAAGCGTCCCTTTAAGCCACCAACATTGCTACACCGCGGCCAAAAATGAACCCCTGAATCTTAAAGGTCACAACACAATGTGAACAACCTCACCAGACAGACAAACTTCTCTGTCTCTAACTGTTCAGCATGGAAGTGGAGATGTAATCTAATGATCTACTGGTGTTCATTAGGTCCGATGAGTGCTCTTCTGCATCATAATGGCAGTATAATGGCAGAGGAGTACAAGTCCATTCTACAGGACAAAGTGCACCCTAGGGTGCAACTGGCATTTCCCCATGATGTGCCCATTTTGCTAGATGATAATACCCTTACAGTATAAACTGTGGACTACACTGCAGAGGGGTTTAAATGTGGTACTTGTACGGATATTTGCATTGAGTGGAGCATTGATTCTGGTGTATAACTTTGCAAGTCTGATTTCCATACCAACAAAAATGTACTCATGTAGTCAAAAATGTGTTTCATGTATGTTGTTCAGCATTTTATTCATACACTATCTGAATATGTGAAATATATATATTTTTAAATCTAATTTTTAAAAACTTGGTCATAAGATAATGGTAGGTATGTTACATCATACCATCATTTTTTTAATTTACTGAAGGCTTTATTAAAATGATGGCCAAAAACAATTTTGAATAAAACAAACGAAAACAAACGATGGTTGAAACCATCAAAACCACCAAAAAAACAATACAGATTAGGAGTTTCAAATATTTTGTCCACCATGTTACACTTCACTCATTAAGTCAAGTACACACAGGCTGCCAATACTGTAGTTTTTGTTGATCGGCCATCTTTCCTCGTGGCTTTCCTCATATTCTGCTGACCCTCACCTGGTGTCTGGAGTCGCAGCAGTTAGCCGAAGCCTCTCTCCTTCACTCCACTGATCAGTAATCAATCTGCTTTGATACATAGTTTCGTAACCTTGACTTTCAAGATAAAGTTGCCCCTATCTGTTGGAAAGGTCAGGGGCAGCTGTTAATTAACCAAGAAGGAAATGAACTAATGGGGCTTTTTCGAGTGGCATTTAACGAGACACCTAATCCCATGGAAAGAACAGTCACGGTATCACGTTTTTTATTCGGTGTACAGTTCCATGCGTGGCGATGGCAGACGTACAGTTTTGGTGTTAGACACTTAGTCATAATTTTTGTGCAGTGTTGTTATTCTAACAAATTAGTGCTTATTTTATTGAGCTCTATTGTGTTTACTTCTGGGTTTACTGCGGTAGAGAATGGTGCACCTTTACTTTTTCTCACCTCTGAGATAACAGTAGATTATAGTTTGATCAATAGTGCCTCCTATTGTGAGGGCTGACCAGCTTTACCATCTGACAGAGCATTTAGCAGTGAGGAGTAATGTTGGAGGCAAAACCTTTTGACAACAGGTGGCTTGTGAGGCTCAGCCATTAACCTTCAACAGTAGAATACAACATTTTGTGTTGTGATATCGCTCATCCTGAGTATTGGGGTCATGGTAATACAGCAAACCAAAGCTCAGTTTTGTCTTTGTGAATAAAATTTTCCAAAAAAATTGCTATTTCTATTCCCCTGCCTGAGTCTATTCAAGGATGCAAAAAAAAGTGAAAATTCAGTGAGACACCGTCTCTCAGAAGGCTAACAAACATAGACCATAGACTATATAAAGATGGATGACATGACAGCTGCCCATAAGTGAAGCCAAAACATCTCCATCGCCCCCTGGTGGCTGGCTGCAGTATAGGTCATAAATCCTGCCCCCTTGGTCAAATAATTTTTCCCAAAAATTAGGTAGTTCTTATCACGCTGATGCATGTTTCAGTGTTCATTTTTCTGTTAAGTTTGGGTTTAATTAGTTATTTGATGCTAAAAAAAAGGGGGTGAGCTGTGATACTCTGTCAAGCTGTGGCTGTGCTCGGCTCGTGAATGGCTCAGTAGGGTTGTATGGGACCTCAATACCACAGTTCTAGCCCCCGATCACTATTGCACAGACTCTGGCTCCAAATTATATCAAAATCTGAAGATAGCAGCTCCCATATCTGGGATATTTTGGCTTCACTTCTGAACAGTGAGGGGAAGTGGAGTGTCATCCATCTGTATAAACTGTACAGTATATACAGACACAAGTTCATATTTATGGGAATTTGGAGTCAACGTTGCTTGAGAGGAAACTCTAGAGTGCTCAAGGAAAACACACAAACTTTGTACAGAAAGCAAAAGCAAATCCGCATCCCGTTATCTGTGACTTCAGTATATAATATCAACTACTTTTAATGTTCCTTTCACTACTTGCACTCCCCAGTGACTTCAAACAGTGACTGCCACGTAATGGCCATGACCGTCGCTGCTGTGCTTTGCATATATGACTGTATATGCAAGCGTTTATCCCCACTGTGCACATGTTTTGAGAGCAGGGCTCAACAGGGCGTGCAGGATGCAACCTGGCAATTTTACAACAACCAGTGTGATCTGCATCACGCTGCTCTGAGCATCACCTTTGGCTTCTTTTGACTTCTCACATTTCAAAGCGATTCTCCCTTTTGTGGTTTTACCCCACGACATGGGGAACACACTTTGTCCCTGTAATGTGTCTTTACTTTCTCCATCCCTTGCCCCCCCCCCTGCAGCTGTACACACAGGACGCCTTGTATCGCCATCTGGTCCACATTGGGGACTGCCACTGTCATCTGCTGATAATTACTGTCACCTGCACATTGCGCAGTGCGATAAACACTTGGCGTTACCAGTGGCGAGCCACAGCACCGCAGCGCTTGTTTAGGCCGCCTCAGAGCTGGTGGGGGCTAAAATCAACACACGACGGATTGATTTCACTATGATGTGCCTTTTCACAAATCTCCAACAAAAGCAGGTGAAAAGACTGTACCTGCATGAGGGTTCAGATCAACCATATTTAACAGGCTTCATCGCCACTCTAATTTTGCCACATCCCCTGTTTGTCATTATGGCCGTGATTTTTAGGTCAAGACACAGAGTTTCCCACTCACATGTTTATACATCTAAATCACTGACCTTTGCTTGCACAGGAAATCCATCTGTGCTGATATACAGTATCTCAATGATAAATACTTCCCTTCAAATATTTATAATAGGATCAGGAAACCACAAGAACATAATAGTTTAAATTAGGCCCATCAAATGCAAGTGGCTTGTTAGACAACGTCCAATTTTTGAAGTTCAGGATACTCTTTTCACACGCTGTGGTGGGTAGAAAAAAAAAGAGAGAAGAAAAGAAAAAAGAAAAACCTCAGGAGTCAAGGGTTGCAATCATAATGATTTAATGATGGGCTTATCCTCGCTGCAGTACAGTGTAAATCCTACCAGCCAGAGAATATAGCTTTGTCCCCTCCAGTGGTTTATCCTCCGGTGCTTCAGTCTCTAAATCTGCCGGTGACACCGACAATTATTTGACCCTTGCGAGGAAGTTGAACACTCAGCCGCTAAAACACAAAGGTTCAGAAGTTTGAAAGCAAAGCAATTATGTTTTTATGTTTTAAGTACATGTGCAGACTTCCTTTAGGTCTTAAAAAAGATCCTGTGTGTAAAGACATTCTCATTTTGTCAAACCTGGACCTGAATTGTTATACGTTATGATCGATTGGTTGAAATAGAAAGACGCTGAAAGTTACATGTCTACAAATGGTTGATTTCTATTATTTGCATATGGTTTGGAGGGGTATTGTAGAGTATTACTTACCAGGGTTATATTTACCAAACAGCAATGTTTATTTTTTGTCTTAAAGTCAAACCAAAATTTAAATTGTTCTCACTTTTTTGTGTAACAAATGATAAAACAACATCATAAAAGAGGATAAAACAGCTTTTGGACATTTGTGGGAACGGCGTCGAAGCATCAAACCTCTGAGTGGGTCCCATGGCAACAGATGACTGACATTTGAGAGCCTGCATTGCTAGGACATGCACTGTCAACTTCTGTAGTGTGCTACGCGCTGGAGGTCGTCACAGCCCTCTATAGCCAATGAACGATGATTCAAAATGTTTTTTCCACTATTTCAACAAGCTCACAGGTGTTGGTTGAACTGCAGTTGGGAGGACCCTTCAAAGTTTCTATTCTGCTCAGCAAGAAGAAGCTAGTTAGCCCAGCTTGCTAATGTTGATGTTCAACCCCTTTAAACGTTACTTTTTGTTCACATTATTTCAACAGCTGCTGCATTAGCAGCAGGTCTCAGACACTGTTGGGTTCATTTTGCATTATAAAAGGAGGGGAGCTAGCTAGCGTTAGCCGTCTCTATTTCATGGGTCCAGTTGTGGTGATGGCAGGGAACCAGACTGTGAAAAGACTGATCTCTATGAACAGATATATGCATTTGAATGCTGAATCTGTAAACAACAGGACAAGATTTTGGTGTTGGAAGCATTTGGTTTCTGTTTGTTGACCATGTGCAGTCCGAGTAGTATTGACCAATCATGTTCGAGGGGGCTTTGGTTGTGTGCAGGTCCATGTGGAGAGCAAAAGAGGCAGAACGCATTGGCTAAAATACAATCCTGGAGCCATCGGCTAGCGTCTGACAGCTATTTAGCTTTACATTAAATATTCATGAATTATGAATATTTTTTGTGTGCATTCATATGCAGATATCTGTTTAGGGAAATGAGACGTCTCACAGCTCCATCCTTGCATCTCAAGTTGCTAATTGGACTGTTAAACAATGACCGACACACAGAAGTGAATTTCTCCACTGTGGGACCAATAAAGGAATATCTTATCTTAAGTCGAAGTCTTGGCTCAGATATCAGCACCAAAACCCCAGAAATATTAACCGTCGTTGTCAGAGCGATGACTGATGAGTTGAGATGAGATTGAAGTGACACCAATGAAGTTCAACCATTTATGCAAAATGCAGTAGCTGTGAGGTTTCTGGACAATATTTGTTATTGTATTGTGTTGTTAATTGATTTCTAATAATAAATCTATACATAAATTTGAATAGAACAGCATACCATATTTTTCACACTATAAGGCAAAATCGCCCAACTGTTTAACTCAGACACTGATGAAGGATTTGATGGATTTGTGGAAGAGGAATGAAGTGAAAAGTGAGTGTATTGTTTTGTATTTCATGTGTTAGAACTGAAAAATGTTGACAGTTATTGAAGTTATTGAGTTATTAAATGGATTGAATACAGTTTGACTTATCTGACTGTTTTGTTTCGCTTAATGCGCCTTATAGTGCAAAAAATATGGTATTTGTCCACTCCCATGTTGTATTAAATACTTGACAAATCTCCTGATTAATCGGAATTAACTATAAAAAAATCATGCGACTAATCATGATTAAATATTTTAATGTGTGGAAGTAAATGCTTTCCTGTGGTACCTACTGTTTAACTTTTTTGTTTCATCTGAAGTATGTGCATCATTTCCTTAATGTTGGAACATTTCATCATATTTCATAGGCATTGCTGCCTCCAAGAGTGATGAACTCTTGGACATTACATGTATAAAAATCACCCAAAGCAGTGCTGGGTGCGAGTCGACCCGTCTACTCTTACAGAACAACGTTAATGCCTTTTTTTGACAATGGAGGAGTGGGGAGAAAATGTCCCTGATTGGAGTTCCTAAACTGTCCCCAGTGGCCTGAGAGCAGCTGATAATTGTGAGCGGGATAGATGTGTATATCAAATAGTTTACAAAATGAAGCCAGCTGTGTTTCCCCTGCATACTGTGGCTTCCTGACATGCATCATTAAACCTTATTAGCTACTTCCTTTAACTGAGATCCTCCTCACCCCATCTTCCACCCCTCATATTAACGTTTTTCTGTTCCTCCAACTGGAAATTATTTGCTTTATTGCAGAGTGTCAACCTCACACTGTAGTTTTCTGACGCGCCATAATTGGCACTTTAGAATATAATCATGGATGAGAGCTGTGTGATTGTGGTCTTTTATGCGCAAATTTCAGCAGATTGTTGATCACTTTGTTCTGTCTCCTTCGCCCCCTTGGTCTCTGCTGTGTATACGACTCATCTCTGATCCCTCTGTCAGTCTGGGTACCTTCTCCCAAAGGTCCTCGCCGCGCCGCTCACAAGCTATTAGCCTTGAAATGACTCATAAAGAATCAATTGGAAATGATCACAATAGGAAGTGAATATCAGAGGGGACGCTGCGTGGCTCATGAACAGATGTCAGCATAACACGCTGCATGTCAGACACATTATTGCTTTATACAGGCATTACCAGCGCAGCCAAATGGGAGAGATAATTGCAGCGATGTTTAGATATGACAATAATTTCTTGGAATGTGAAGGGAAAAAAAGAGAAATGACTCCAAATACATGGACAAGTGGGTCGTTGACTACAGGCACGCTACCAGACAAGTCAGCCAATCATAAATCAGGACATGCAGAAAAGAGGAGGATGTATTATTTGCTGGAGGGTTACCATATGAAGCTCAGGCTTTAATAAGCCATGCTATGGAGATGAAGTATTGCTGGGGGTTGAGCGTGTTGCTGTAACCCAAAGATGTTGAAATAATTACCTCTTGTACCTGGGTGGTCGAAGAGAGAATAGAGTGCTTGATGTGTGCGCGTATGTGTCGATGTGCGTGTTGGGTTGGTGTTGGTCTTTTACAATTAATAGCTTCCTATGTGGAAAGATACAGTAACCGCAAAGACGGCGCAGTTGTCTAATAATATGAAATTAAAGCAGTTAACCCCTGCAGCGCTGCATGGTGGATTGATGGGAGCCTCCTACAGTGGGACCCCTTATGTATGGCAGGAAGTTATACTGATGATTGTGAGAACCAGGGAAAAAAAAGTGATCAGTTATTGTGGCATTATTGTTTTTAACTTCCCTGCAACATGGTCTAAGCATAATGGAGCGATCTGGTTTCCGTTCAGATTATTATAATTATTACAATCATGAACATAGATGCACAGATCCAACTTTTTCCATCTCAGTGCAGACAGTGATACCTGGGCTTTGGGTATAAACTGATACTGAGTATTAATCTAATACCAGTGTTTAATAAATAAGTTGTATGTCTCACTGCGTGGAAGTGACTGGGATCATTTTGTTATGTGTAAGGCAACAACAGGCTTTACTTAAACATTGCTTTTCTAACTTGTAAAACAAAATGTGACAAATAAATAGATAGCTATAAATTTGCTCAATTGCTATTTGTTAGGAAAACAATAAATTGTACATCAGCAACTTGGACAAATCTTGATATTAACAATTAGAATTCAAGTGCAAACCCTTTTAATGCAAATACAAATTGGTCAAAACCTAACAGGAATTAAAATTCCAGTATATACTGTATATGAATCCAGTAGAAGGTAAATATAGGTTTTGGCAATATTTAAGAGCATGTGACAAGATAACAGCACATAATCGATCACCACAACCTCTGATACATGATAGCATTACGCTGCTGCTGTCTCCCTCCCGAATATCAGCTGCTATATTAGATGTTGATTAAGATGGGGGTGATGTAGCAAAGGCCCCAGTCTAGACTTGGATCAGGATGACACTACAAGTACACCCCTGACAATAGTTTGTTGCTTTATACTCATAT
Source organism: Pterois miles (assembly GCA_947000775.1). Classification (NCBI taxonomy): domain Eukaryota; kingdom Metazoa; phylum Chordata; class Actinopteri; order Perciformes; family Scorpaenidae; genus Pterois; species Pterois miles. The sequence goes on from CAMQGK010000327.1 coordinate 17,113,698, forward strand.
AGATGATAATCATGATATTTAAAAATTAAATATTGATCATCTTAATAATATACATACATTACATACAATATACATTCTTTCACTTATGGTTACAGACTCTCTCTCCACCTACATGCATTTTCATTTGCCAAAAGAAGATGGGAAAACAATGCACATTAAACAAAGTAAAAGATGACTTTCCCTGATATCTTTTTTTTTCTATTTCTATTTATTTACAACAATAATCCAATTTCCAACTGCTTATCCCGTAAGGGGTCGTGAGGTGCTGGAGCCGATCCCAGCTGGCTTTGGGCGAAGGCGAGATACACCCTGGACAGTCCGCAGGCGATCGCGGGGCTCGTAGAGACAGACAACCATCCACGCTCACATTCACACCTACGGGCAATTTAGAGTCATCAACTGACGGTGAGAGGAAGCCGTGAGAACCCAGAGAAAACCCACGCTGACACAGGGAGAACATGCAAACTCCACACAGAAGGGCCCCAAGCCGGATTCGAACCTGCCTCTTGCTGTGAGGCGACGGTGCTAACCACTGCACCACCGTGCACCCGCTACTATAATCATGTAGTGAAAAATACATTGTGACAGCGCTACCTGACACCTCCGCTCTTTTTGTTCTTTTGGGGGAGTTTTAGGGGAGTGGATGCATGTACGGTAACAGTGGGCGGCTGCATTACAGGCAAGTTTTGTCTACTGCAGACTGAGCAGAGTCAGGTGCCAAAACATCAAGATCTATTTGGGAAAAAAATGGTTTTATTGCTTTTTTTTTAAATTTCTGCAATTTCTGTCTAGATTTTTAAAGTCAGAATCTTTCAAATTTTGTTTTAACCATATTTTTGGCTCAGATGATTAGTGATTCGTTCCCTTCAGTTAACTGCATCCCCTATTCAGGCCACTTTTTTACCATTTCTACTGGCCTCCATTCTCTCATTGGAGGAGAGCCTTATGAGGAATCAGGAAAATAGCATGAGCGTTATGACTGAAGCACATGAAAATGTATTTAGTTAAGTCTGTGTGGAAAAGTACTTGAGAAGTAGCCTCTGTTTAGTTCAGTTCATTTTTTTCGCAGTGAAAGTAAAGATAAACTTAACTTTTTTAATATGATCATCAAAATTCAGCCACTAGATGTTACAGTCCCTTCCTGGTTCCACTGCATTAACTTCACAACCGTCAAGAGATACCACGTAACCAAACGTCATCCACAGAGATGAACAAAACATTAGTTTTGTGTGTGTATATATATATATATATATATATATATATATATATATATATATATATATATATATATATATATATATATATATATATATATATACATATATATATATATATATATATATATATATATATATATATATATATATATATACATATATATATATATATATATATATATATATATATATATATATACACACATATATATATATATATATGTGTGTATATATATATACACACATATATATATATATATATATATATGTGTGTATATATATATATATACACACACATATATATATACACATATATATATATACATATATATATATATATATATATATATATATATATATATATATATATATATATATATATATATATATATATACACACACATATATATATATATGTATATATATATATGTGTATGTGTATATATATATGTGTGTATATATATATATATATATATATATATATATATATATATATATATATATATATATATATATATATATATATATATATACGTATATATATATATATATATATATATATATATATATATATATATATATATATATATATATATATATATACACATATATATTGGCACCTTTCTAACAGCACTGTGGCTGTATTGTGTTTATTTTGTTTTAAATATTTGTCTACATAAAAATGTTGTCAATAAAACCTTTAATATAATCATGTAATAAGCCAACATCTTCTCAGAGGCCACGTCACCTGACTTATCATTTATCACAAACATTTAATTTGAACAAATATAAAGCATTACAGGTCTTATTATGACGTATCAGCCAAGGCGGAGCAGCCAGATTAATGCATAACTTGACAATACTGAGGGCCAGAAATGGATATTTCTTCCCCTTTCCTCTTAGAGGAGCCCCACATGTCCTTGAAGCTTTGCAAAGTGTGATTTGTAAATGAGATAGGCGAGTATTACAGACCCTTGGTATTTCTCTTGGCGCCCCGCGATCAATTAAAGCGCGACAATAATAAATGTATACATTTAGAGGGATTTCGCTGCGGTGACAAATGATTTTACCCTTGAGCTATTGACATTGTCTGGGAATAAGCTGTGTCCGTCCCTGTTGTGTATTCTGTCTGAGGGTCCCTTCCTCTGCTCGGGGAGGCTGAGGACATGGCAGACACATATTCATCATTAACATGTGAGCATGGATGCACACAGAAGCCCATTTTCTCATGCATGCAAGTATCCTCCTGCTTAATGGGTGTAAAGTCTCTGCATTGTTGTACATCCCTGGGCTCACAGGTCAAAAGAAAAGTTAGCTTTAATCATTGTTCTTACTTCTAATGGGATTTAGAGAGAAATATTTGTGTGGTTGTGTTGCTTGCTGATACCATCTTTAGATTGAGGTAATTGGATCCCCTGTAGTCAACTGAATGATGAGCGGGAGCTCTCTTAAGTGGGACGAGAAAATTGAAGACTCGATGTGTTCTTTGTTGTGTGGCTGACATTTTCTTTGCTCATTAATTTCACAACTCTCTTTTCAAATGTTTGTTCCATTTCTCTCTCTCCATGGCGAGCAGATTTACTCCAGAGCGCTCAGTCTCGCCCACTTTTCATACTTTTTTTTTTTTTTTTTTTTTTTTTTTTAGTATCTGACATGAAAATTGGAAAATATATCTTCTAATCCCCTTTTGATTTTATTCATGGCTTTGATATGTTACCTAGTTCATATGATTGATTGGTTGAGGGGTGATGGAATCGTAGTAATAGAAGTCATTAAGCTGGTGGGGATCTAATATTACCAATCTGCTCTTGTCCCTGAGAGATCCATCAATAGGTGAGATATTTTCTCGTGAAGAAGGGGGGGCGACACATTTAACATATTTCAATAACGTAATTTTCATGTGGGGCAGGTCAGGCTCTGAGTACAAAGGGCAATAGCGTTGGAGTGTGAGTTGAATCGGGGCGTATGCTAAGCAAATCAATAAAACATTAAAGGCAGCATGCAGAGAGCAGCCCATTTGGTACCTGTCTGCCAAGGGCAATGGTCTAGCCACTCAGAAAAGAGAGAAGGATTGGAGTTGCTGGGCTTGAGGAATGCTCTGGCACTAACATAATTGGAAGGTAGTTGCCTTATGACTGCAAATTGGGTTTTTTGCGCTTCATCAATAGGCATTTTGACAAGCAGCGTCCATCACGGCGCATCTCACTCTTGCCACGGCGAGCAGAGAAAGAAGTGTCTCAATAATTACATTAAATCTCCCCCTCTCACCCACACCCCCAGCAACCTGCCTTATTGTTGGACAAGAAAAGCAATATGGTATAATTAGGTTTGATTGGGATGGTGGCGGCAGCAGTGGTGGGAAAGAGTGGGGGGTTAGATACGTTTCCGGTGAGATTTGCAGATGAATGAAGTTACCATAGCGACGTGCATCTGTGTCCACTAGTGCGTAAAGCATAAAGGAAGGCAACGTATAGGACAACACATAACATCTGTTAACTGAGAGCATGCCAGGCGTATGGACACTGACCCGCTGTGATAGATGAACTCAAGGTGCCTAAATGCAGATGTGCACCGGTTCTAGGTGACCCTGCTAGACAGATTGCGTTCAGTGTTTCACCTGTGACATGTTGGGTAAAAATGTGGTGACACAAAGGTTTATGTCTGTTGTGTTTAACCCTTTCCCTGGCAGGCTGATGAGCAGAGGACTGGCTGATGTCATAATGGTTTATAAAAGACCTCTTCATTGGCTCTATTTATCAGTGTTTTTTACTGCAAATATAAGAGCATAGGTTTGGTTTCAGGTGGTGGGGGAGCCGGCCCCGGTCTCATAGGAAGGCATATTGATAGCACAACATTACAAGCTTTACTCGCCATGGAACAAAACTGCGATAATATCCGCAGTGAGGTTTATGTAACAAAACCATTTGGTTAGGTTTAGGCAAAACATCATGGTTGGGCTTCAGCTAAGTACGTGAACTAAGAGAAATGGTAACAACGTAACATAAGTACGGAAGTCACATCACAAGCATTACTAAAAAACGTGATAAACGTTATTAGCATAACCTGCAAATCAAAATACCTCTCGAACAACAGTCTCCTGATTAAACGTTGTGTGTTTGTCGAACCCATCCACCTCACCCACCATAATCAGCATCTCTCACTTTTTATTCTAATTCACTAGCTCTGAGCGTAGCACATTTGCGCGGCTGTGTTTCCACTGCAGTCAGTACAGGCCACATGGTGTATGACATGCAAAAAAAACAGAAAGATGTTCTTATTGCATACTAAATGCCTTCCACATTATCGTGGTATTCATACACCTTTTCCTACGAACAGGCTGAGGGAACACAATAATATTTGTCATTATATAAATCTAGAAAATTGTGTTTATACCATTTGCCCATAAAGCTAATTGCTGTGAGGTCCCAGTAATAACTAAAGACGTCTGAGATTAGCTTGTCAAGATTTTTATCAACTCCTCTGCTCTCTTATATGGATGGATTTGGACAGTAAGAGGACACTGTCTCAAGACATCTTAGTCAGTAAATCAAAGTGAAACTGTAAAAGTGAAAGCGACAGCTACTTTATTCTCATCATTATTTTTCCCGTAATATATTATAGGAGATGCATTAACAGGATTCGTTTTGGTGGATTTGCAACATACTGTAAGATGAAGAATTCACCCCAAAACTACTTGGATGAAACAAATAAGTGTGTGACCTTTCATTCTGTGCCTGTAGTTTGAAGGTGTCTGCCTTTTCCTCTTATTTAAATGGAGAGTGTTGACAAAAAGAGGACACTGCCTAATCACAAGTGAGTTTCACAGTAAGAAACGCTCAGAAAATATTTCAGAATTACAGCAAAGACTTACAGACCATTAAATCCAGTTGTTTAAAAAGGTCAAATACCACAAGCTCCTTCAGCCTCAGTAGACCAGAATGCAATGCAGCCAGCGTACTGTACATTATGTACGACTGACAGGACTTGGTTGTTGACAGGGAAAACTGTTGCTCCACTATCATCATCATTATTGCTGCCCGCACCCACTCATGAAACCCACAGCTGAACGCAACACGTTAACACAGCAGGCTGAGGAAAAGTGGGTTCATCAGAGTACATTATCATTCACTCACTGAGGGATGTAACCCCTGCACTGAACAGCAGAGACTGATAGCTGACAGAGGAGCAGAGGATTCACAGCCATGTCTCATTAAAATAACCTTAATTAAATTTTTAATTTAACCTGATTGACAGATTTTTTTTTTTAAGGCCACTGTTGATGTTACATATCAATAGAAACCTTAAAGAATGTGATCACTGAACATAATGTTCACACAGAAGCATTAAAGAGAGACACTACAGACAAATTTTGACATTTTGGCCTTTTTGCTTCCATGACATGATTTCTTTCAGACTAGTGGAAAGAAAACATCCTAAAGTTGTACACATCCATGTGTTTATTTTACTGTTTTATCTATTTGTCTGCTGATTTCTCATGAATTCACCAAAAGTCAGCATTAGATAATGCCTCATTTTCAAACTTAAACAATTTCAAACTTAAAATTTCAAAAACCTGAAATACAAAAAGTAATTGTCTTAATGTAAGTAATGAACTGGGGAAGTTTCATAGTGATATACATTATTTAAAATGTTTATCCTATTCACCTGTAGTGTTTGCAAAATGTATGAAATCTTTCAAGGCCGTTTTCTCAAAATTAGCTTGCTGTTATACTTTGATTGAATTTCCACATCAGTAAAACTTCCCAGTTTAATTTCTATCTATATCCTGAAGGTTTTTACAGAGGGGTTTGTTCATATATCATTATAACATTCCATAACATTTTATCCCTAAAAACATTTCAATTTTTCAGTATTTTCTGATTTACTGAGTGATACCAAGAACTATCCAAATATCCAAAGTTCCCTCTGTAAAACCCTTTGACTCTAACATGTCAACAAATAAACATTTCTGTATGGAAATGTATGCAAATTGGCACATATTTGATAAGACAATCTCATTTTCACATTTAAACAGAACATTTCAGAAAAATTGTAATACAGAAATTAATTGTCTCAGAGTAATTAATCAACTGTGGAAGTTTCATGGTGACTATTAGTTTTGTTGTTGTTGTTGTTGTTGTTATTTTTACCCTATTCACCTGTAGTGTCTCCCCTTAAAGAGCAGAAATCACCTCTAAGGTGTTGCATGATTGTCTGTTCCTGTGGCACAGTGGAGGACAGGAAACTGTATTATCAAGTGGGAGAGTTTCAACTGTAACTGCCCACAGGGGGGTGAAAGTTTTAAGGGGCCATTGTTTCTGGCAAGACTCACATGAGGATGGACGGAGCTCTGAAAACATGAATTTCTTGTTGATGCATTCGTTGATTAAAGTTGCAAAATTCTGAAACAAACCAGTCCATCCTTACTTTTAGTCCGGGGTTATCCACACATTGTCCGGAGTGGCTCGTCTTTGTGTCTGCGTCTTATAAACACAGAACGGGACAAATAAAACAACAGGAAGTGTATGACAGAACAGCTCTGTTTGGTGTACGGTTTGATGTGTCATCGCACTCGGTTTATGGATGCCTCTACTCTTGTTTTTGTTTTGAAATTGTGTAAACCTTTTTTGCGAGAGATGTACACAGATGAGTGGATGTTTGGATTGCTGCTTGTTTAGTCATCTGTGTATCTGTTATTGCAGTTATAATGACAGCAATAATTGCAAATATCATTTTCATGATGGGGCCATGCAGACAGGGATATTTTGGATGCTGTACCTTGTCATGTTGATGACAGCTGAGGGTCATATTTTGTTGTTGAATCTAAAATTAGACCTTATTTGTTAACTAAAAGACCATGAAAAAATAGTTCTGTCCTCTTCTCATCATGCACCGCCACTGCTCAGGTTCTTATAAAATCTAGCTTGGTTGCCATGTGTGATTTTTCCTTTGCAGGAATCGCTTGGGGGGGGGAAAGAAAAAGTAAAAACAATTATCCTGCTATTTTGGAGGCATGTTTCTTTAAAATTGGACAGTCTGGGGATCTGTAATAAACCTAAGTGCAGGAATGAAGAAAAAGCTCCTTTTAAAGCTGCCCACCTTGGGGAGCATGCCACTGGAAATCCTCTGGCTCTTTTTAATACATCAAAGCAGCAAATTAATCCTGAATACAACACATGTACAGGCAGGTAAATGAAGACAAAGCCACGGCGGACCAAGGCTACATGCCTCTTATTACAGGCCGTTGATAAACTCCACCTCAAGCCTTACAAATGGCTTATTGGGAGGTGTGGGAGAAACTTATTCTTAATAAGCCTGTCACTTTACAAGGGAAGTGTAAGCAAGAGAAAAATGGAGTTAACAACACAAAGACAGTCGCTTCACATACTGGTGGTACTCTTATCTTCTCAAACTAATTAATCTACTAAATCATACGTGTCATACAAGGAAGAAAAATGTGGCATAGTTTAAACAAGAAAAGATGAAAGATAAAGAGATAAAGAAAGAAGAAGAAGGCATCACTGGCAAAAAAAAAAGTGTAATCGGCTCCAATCATTTGCCATTTAGCCTTCTAAATAATGCCAACATAAATCCTCATTATTTGTCTCCGCTCTCACTGTGACTAAGCTCTTACTCGTTGTCATGACAAAGAAAGGCGAACCATGAAGTGTTGTGGTAGATTATTATGGTTTGGAGCGATGACTCAGGAGTGGCTGACGTTAGTCCCCAGGATGTCACAATTGTCAGCCGGCACTTAATTGCAGTTATTATTCAGTTTTAATTGTTGCATGACGGGGATCAGTGGTTTGTCCTGCAACCCACCCCCTGTGCAACCCACATTTTACGCTACAACAAACAAAAGAATGATTTTTCGACTGATTAATTTACATTTTTGAAAGAGAATATTAAAATATTGAAACAGCTGCACGTTCAAGAAGCATTGTTAAGCACGTAAATTATTTAAAACTGTGTGAGAAATGCATTTTATCCTACATTTGGAAAATCAGTCAACACACTTCTGTCATTTTTGACAGCTGAAAAGGAGGAACCTAATGTTTCCGATCCTCTATAACGATTTTTTATTGGTGCCAACAATCATTTTCAAAAAGTTCATGAAGTCTGTAGTTGGAAAGAAGAAGAAGAAGAAGAAGATCTACCTTTATTAGTCCCACAGTGGGGAAATTCAATTTACACTCTGTTAAACTCATACATGGTACATGCAGACCTGAAACACACATACATGCATTAATGGAGAGACGTCAGAGTGAGGGGGCTGCTCCTGACAAGCGCCCCGAGCAGTTGGGGGTTTGGTGCCTTGCTCAGGGGCACCTCGGCAGTGCCCAAGAGGTAAACTGGCACCTCTCCAGCTACCAGTTCACACTCAGTTTTTGGTCCATGTCGGGACTTGAACCGGTGACCCTCCGGTTCCCAAGCCAACTCCCTACAGACTGAGCTACTGCCGCCCCGAAAAAGTCTCTTACAGTAGAGAGCCCTGCTAATAGATACTTAAAGGGACAGTTCACCCCTAAATCAAAAATACATATTCGGCTTACCTCTTGTGCTTTTTATCAGTCTATATTGTTTTGATGTGAGTTATTGAATGCTGGAGATATCAGCCATAGAGATGTCAGGCTTCTCTTCAATATAATAGAACTACATAGCACTTGGCTTGATGTGCGCCAAAAAATACATTTGAAAAACTCAACTGACCCGACCTTTGTTGTGAGCAGTTTCATGTAGGAACTATTTTCTTTCTATGGAACTACGTCTGCCAACACTTTCACCATGCAGAATGAAGCATGCATATTCGATACTGCTAGCTCTCCTAGCACCACTGAGCTAGCTAACGTTAGAGGTCAGCCAAGGAGGATGCCATCAGTGTTTCCATCTCGTGCCGTCACAAGCACAAGCTTCTCGTCTAAGTGGATACACGCTTCCTGCCGCGCGATTATGTTGTTGGTGGGTGTAATTCTGTAGAAAAAATTTTTTAAGAGCACCCTAAAGTGTTTTGCTTCATTTCGTCCATTAATGACTGATAGCTAATGCAACACTTTGGCTACGTTGTCTTTCTTCCCACACAGTGGGCATTACGTAGCTACTTGTAACAAGACATGCAGCGACGCAGATGATTAGCAGAGTCAGAGAGAGAATATCCTTATTTATTTGTATATAATCCAACCAAAGCCCGACTGGAGCCTGAAGCTTTACTTAAAAAAAAAAAATGTCCCACTTGGTTTCTTACACTTCTCTACCAGCTCTCACTGAGTAGCAGACATATCTTTTACATACATCACTTTATTTTCGGTTAATTGAGTTAAAGCTTCAGCAACTGTGTTTGAGTGCCACTTGGGGGAGCCAAACTAAGGTTTCCACCAGTAATGGTGAAAATTACTCGTCTATGTTGCTTTGACACAAATTAGATGCTTTTGCAAATGTGGGGTTGTGAATTAAAGCTGACTATAGAATACACCATTTAGCATCCAGTGTACAGTATAGTGTCAAACTTATCATCAATAGAATCAGGAACATGTTGGATGCTGCTGCTGTGGCTCCAAAGTGAGACATTTTTGCGAGATGTAGTCATCGAACAAGACACTAACTCTGTCATCTTCGTAGCAAGTTGTCATTTCCATGTTTGCGCTATTGTGCCACACCGCTACATCCAGTGCTGTGAAATGAAACTAATGTGGAAGTGACAAAAACTGCATTTCCTCAAATGGCCACCTGAGGCTAGCTGCAAAAGTGAGTCAATCCACTTCGACCCCCATGTTAAAATGCTCAGATATATAGCAGAAATAAACATGTTTCATTTCAAAATAAAAACCTCATGTGTTTTTTTCTGGGGGCGGAGTAGCTAGTCTGTGGGAGTTGGTTGGGACGGAGGGTCACCGGTTCAAGTCCCGATATGGACAAGAACTGGTGTGACTGGTAGCTGGAGAGGTGCCAGTTTACCTCTTGGGCACTGCCGAGGTGCCCCTGAGCAAGGCACCAAACCCCCAACTGCTCGGGGCGCTTGTCAGGAGCAGCCCCTCACTCTGACATCTCTCATTGATGCATGTGCATGTGTGTGTTTCGGGTCTGCACGTACCGTGTATAAGTTAACAAACAGAGTGTAAAAGTTGAATTTCCCCCGGGGGGAAAAAAAAAGGTTGATCTTTTTTTCTTCTTCTTCTTTTCTGTGGACAGAATACCTTCTTTAGCAAACGTGAGGCTTTTATTCTGAAATATTTGCAGGACAGTGTTGTAGAACATGCAATGACTTGCAGGGCTCCATGAATGAATATAGTACAGACTTTTAATTGTGAATTATTACCATTATTTACAAATTAGCACACATTTCCTGACCTTTCTCTCTCTAACAATAAATATGAATGACATGTATGAGTGGCCATTATGAAAGTCAACCTCTATGTAGAAAGAGCAGCAGTAGAAACGCTGCAGGAACGCAGCTGACATCCAGCTGGTGTGAACGAGGGATGCGTGACTCATACAGCGGTAAGGTAACGCAGCCGCCACACGCTGTTCATGCGGCCGGTCTGGCCCAGGCGTTCGGCTCTTCTGTCACTGCCAAGATGGCGACGGCCGGTATGACCCACTTTGAGCTTCACAACAGCTCTTCACAAACATATGGGTGACTTCATGGAGACCACGTCCATATTTTATACAGTCTATGTACAGTGTAAATAGCAATCCAAAGTCTGCTTGGTGGTGGTTTCACGCTTTTTATCAGTGATAATACAAACGTATGAGGACTGGACAGTGAGGTCGACTAATGTGATGTGACCTAAAATTGTTGGATCATTCTACTGAGCCATATTTGTTATGTCTGTATTAAAGTGATCTTTTCATCCACATTCTGGTAGATTATTAACGTACAGTAACTATTAAATGTGATTTCATTAAGACTGAATTACCAACTGGGCAAAATAGGCATTCCATACAAATATTAATACTAATACTAATTTCCCCGAGGGTCAAACAGGCTACTCACATGTAGTATTTGAGTGCCGTCGTTCTGTCAGTAATGACAGCTTTGTGACTGAGATGACATGTTTTATTCCCTGCAGAGCCAGAGGACAGTATAATCCCCCAGAGATGACTTCCTTTTGATAGCGCGCCCTGAAAGCTTCCTGTCACTTAGTGCAGTTTGACAGCATCATCGCAGCGGCCATTGATCCGTTTGCTTGACTCTGCATTATTAAGATGACAATTGTGTGCGTGGGCGCGCGCCGTGTGTGTCCCAACTGTAATGCATGTCTCCAGATCCATTATAACCCGATTAGATTCCCTCTCTCCTGGAAGTGCTGCTCTGTGACAGAGAGCATAATCTTTAATGGAATTTGTGTGAAATCAAATTATACGAGCATCAATAAACATAACATAATTCAGAAGAGTAAATGGGCTTAATTTATTGGATGGGCAGGCGTAATGGCACCGGTGTGTATAGAATGAAGATGTCAGGGAGACGGGTTCGAGACAGCGGGGTAAAAGGGGTTGACAAATGCATCATCAGTGTGTACGCGTGCGTGTGTTTGTGTGTTAGCATGTGTGACACTTTAAGTGAGAAAGATAAATGTTAACGATGAGGCATAGCAGGGTCTTCACTGTTGCGTGTGTGCATGCGTGCATGTGTGCGTGTGTGCGTGTGTGTGTGTGTGTGTGTGTGTGCGTCCAATATTCAGAGGCAGGAATTTGGAACAGCAGGAAACTGGCAGATTCTTCATCCACATGAGTGGGTAAAGAAAGTTCAACCTTTTATTAGAGAGGACTGTAATTTAATGGGCAGGGTGCACACATGGACTGAGAGAGAGCAAGGGATGAAGACAGAGGGTGGCGAGGGAGGAAGAGAGAGAGAGAGAGGAAGACAAAGATTAGATTGAGAGAAATGAAAGGATGGCAAGAAAGCAATGGAGACAGAGATGGAGAAGGAGAAGGGGGAAAAAAGGTTGAAAAGGCTGCGGTGAAAACATATTGAGGGATGGGGTGAGAAAGAAAGGGTTGAAGTGTGTGTGTGTGTGCTTTCAAAGGAAGATTTGATGGAGTGGCTCTGCAGCTGTAACAGTCAAGTGTTTGATTGCCGGGGTGGGAATCGTGCGAGGTTGTCATTTTGCGCCTTAACCTTTTCGAGGGGAGCTTTTCTTTTTTTGGGGTGGGAGGTTAATAATCAAAAATGATCTGCTTCACTAGAGCAGATAAATAGTGTCAAACACAGCTGGGACAGAGAGGGGCTGACTGGCCACCACAGAGCTAAATTGATGGTTGTAGCTGCGGAGGAGATGGGGGGGGGGGCCCTCACTCTACTGTATGACATGAATAGACTTCTAGGTGTCGCTTTTCTTCTTCTTCTGCTCTGTCGTTTTGTGACGAGCCGCAGTCAGAAGCCACAGATGTAAAGTGCGCGTCGTACCGAGACGCAGGCAGCTGAACCGACAGAGTGCCTTTACAACGGCCTTTCAATTTACAATCTGAGAGGTTGACATTTTTATTCATTATTTCTCCCTTTCAGTCAGGTTGTGTGTGTGCTCGCCACAGTGTTGACTCTGCGTGAGGGATTATGTCATAGTCACACACACACACACACACACACACACACACACACAGAGAGAGAGAGAGAAAGGCACAAGCTGTTGAAGACATATGTCATTGTCACATTTTTTCTCTCCTCCTCCCAGAAGGCCTGACTGTTTTTGAAAGATATACTGTCCACAAAAGCCCTTTCTTCTTTATCCCATAAATCTGTTTGTGTGGCGGATAAAAGGAGATGGACTGAGCGGAAAAGAAAAGCAACCCAGTTTACTTTATCATCTTTCACTCCCCCCCGTCCTCCCCCTGCCCTCGCTCCAGCACCAGATTTGTGGCCATAATCGTGGATAACTTACAGTATAATCTTGTTTGTTCCTTTCTTAAATGGAGCGATAACATCTCTCCGGATCATGAGTGGAACGACAGCAGGGGTGGAGGGGAAAGAGGGGGGGTCCATGGGGGAGGAAGAAGAAGGAGGAGGGGTTGGGAGTGGAGCAAACAGGGGAGGTGGGAAAGGATAGAGAGGCTGTTGCACTTCTTTTCTTTATGTGGAAATCCTATAGTGCTGGCGTTTATGACCAGCTGCCTGACTGCTTCCACTCCAGGATTTACAAACCCCCTCTGACACACACATATCACACACACACACACACACACACACACACACTCAACTGGCAATGTAGGCGCAGTGTTATCTGGAGAAAGGACACTAATAAATATCTGCAATATAAGAGGTCAGCAAAGGTCGATCGGCGAAGAAGATCCCTTGTCATAATTTGTTTAAGGACCTGCATCCGATAGCTGTTTTGGGGATTGTCAGTGTTGTGTGTGGGTGTGTGTGTGTGTGTGTGGGTGTGTGGGTGTGTGTGGGGTGGGGGTTAAATGCAAACAGTTCATTATTCGGTGAAGTGAAATGGGCTTTTGTTTAGATCAGTCACTGCTGTAAGAGCTCCCTGTGACACTGCCATATAAACTGGGTTAAAAAAAAATCCTTACTGGTAGCACCACATTTGAGATGACTGGTGATGTTTATCTTATTAAATACAGTGAAAATCAATTGTGGATGTTAAACCCCATAAACTTGGTTTAATTCAACTTTTGACTTGTGTGCTTATATATATATATATATATATATATATATATATTTCCTCATACTGCCTGTCTGAATATACCTGTAGTCACCCTCGGTCTGAAATGCACTGTTTTAGTGCCTTTACAAAGGTGGTTGTAACTCCACTCAAAACTGTGGGTGGTATATTCTAATGAGTCTGCATGTGACATAAAAAGGGGAGCCAAATCTGAATGGCTTGTTGAATCACGTTTTCTGATCCAGGCAGCACACAAACAGTTGTTGGTAGACACTCCAGATACCCAAATGTATGTGCACAAGCACTGAAAAGTGAGGTTTTCAAGACATGTCCCCTTTAAATTTTTATTTAACTGCAAAATTTTAAAGTAAAACATGGTTTTTTCTTTCACATTACCACCACTGGCACATAGCTAGAAAATATAAAGAAAAATGTAATATCTTGGAAGAAAGAAAATAAGATTCTGAATGAAAGAAATGAATGAAAAAGTTTTTCCTGTTTATGGTTTCACTGATATTAAATTCTATCGCATTAATTCTTGGTCTTTATTGTTTTTTATTTTGGGAATGAAATTGTTTATCTTCTAAGGCATTTATTTTGAAATAGTGTGATGTTCCTGCGCAAAAGTAATGCAAGGCATGGTTGAAGCTGCACACTTATTAAAGCCTGTTGTTTATGCGCCTGATCCTGGGAGGACAGGATCAGGCGCATAAACAACAGCTCTGGGCATAAAGGACAGCTCTGAGATGCAGATCCCTCATCAGGAGGGCTATAGAAATGTACGCCTTTTTAATTATTTAAAGGGCTGCGCAGGCTCACAAGCTTTACCGATAAAGGCGATCAGAGATGAGGACTTGTTTGCTCACTGTCTGGGAAGAAACGCGATAAAGAAAACCCCAGCCTTGTGCCTGCCTGCCTTTAGACCTTCGCAGACCCAAACCTTCCCCGTACATGTTAAGGGTGTGGCTGATGGATGGGCCTGCATTTCCCAAGCGTGGGAGTCACCCTCCATAAACACACACCCATCTCCCTGTCCTCGCTGCCTTGCCCCCCTCCCCCAGCTTGGACAGGTGATACAAGTGTATATTTATTTATTTCCTTTAATACTCTTCTTTATCTCCTTCGCTGTTAGTAGGCCTGTGAGATTGATCAATATTTAATTTTCTGGGAGAAGGAGTGGGGAGGAATCAGGGCTGCAGTGACACTCTGGAAATCTTCCTCCACACACCGGCT
Organism: Pterois miles; assembly: GCA_947000775.1. NCBI lineage: Eukaryota > Metazoa > Chordata > Actinopteri > Perciformes > Scorpaenidae > Pterois > Pterois miles. The sequence continues at coordinate 17,128,759 of CAMQGK010000327.1, forward strand.
ACATTCTCACATCCTCTCCCTCATCTCTTGTCACATCCCATCCCTCTATCTCCCTGACATCTTCTCTTTCACACCTTCTTCCTGTTACTCTGTTAACCGCTGTTTCTCCATGCTGAACAAAAGCGCCTGATCGTCCCCCTGGTAGGGAAAAAGGGCTTAGGTTAACCTCTAATGTAATGAAGGATCATAAAGGGAGTTGCTGTGCCCTCTTGCAGGAAGGCCTTGCTATGAACAGGGCCCTTTGGTGACCTTTGATCCCATATAGTCATTGCCCAGTGCTTGGATGTGCCCTTTAATGACTGAGCAGTCTAATCAATGGATCATTTTTCACTTTGGAGACTGGGAGGTCTTATGCCATAAGCAGAGGAGAAGAGCACAATGGGAAAGGTTGTTCAGTTGGATCATTTTCTATGTCTTCATCTGTATCTGGTGGCGATCTTAGAAGATGCTGACACTTTGATGTGCAAAAGCCCTGAAGTTGCATTGGGGAAAATAAAGGATGGGCAGTGACGGAGCAAAAACGCTGCATTGCTTTGGTTTGAAAATGAGAAATCGGACGACTGCCAATAATGTCTTGAGACAACTGCTTAGTCAGGTTCAACTAATCATGCGTTTTCGTCGATGTATTTGAAGCGAGCGACTTGTCGTCGGTGACATGAGCCATTATTATCTTGACCCTTGAGCCCTGTTTAATTAACCCATTCGTTTGATTTAATACTGACAAAACTGAATCTTTTCTGTGCTTTTTCTTGTTGTGGACATGCAGATGTTACACACCGGTAAGTAGGGCTGAGTACTGGCAAGAATCTGGCAATACGATAAGTCTCATGATACAAGAGTAACAGTTCAATATATTGCGACATTGTGATACTCTAAGCAAGGCATTATGTTGCGATTTCTTTAAAAAAAATTTTTAACTGATTGTAGTAAACTGTCAAACAACACACCACCATTTATTTATATTTTATGCAGTTACGTGGGATCTGCAACATCATAGCACTTGACGGCACATATACACTGAGAGGGTGCATCTCTTTGCTAATGAAATAAAATGACTTATAAGTCAGTAAGACTTAAGACTTAAGACTTAAATACTGAGTTCATCTTTGCATGTTAACTATTACTTAAAAATCAATACACTGATTTTGAAAATTGCTAATATCACAAAACTTATCCCAATATTCGATATTTTTCTCACTTACCCTACTGGAAAGAATCAAAATGTTTTTGTAAAATGGTTTTAAATTGTTTGACACAAATCAGAGACTAAGCTCACTTTGTGCATCAAAGGGGCGAACACGTGTTGCGGAAAAGAAGGCTGTTTTTTCCTTTCTGATGCCAGTTTACAGAAGAATGTTAAGTGGCTCTCTGTGGATTGAACACATTCTCGCAGTTACTTAAAAAAAAAAAAAAAAAAAAAAAAGAAACACGAAGCATCCCTGTTTCCCTCCATGCATTATCAGTGCTGCCGTACAGTAGATGATCATGAAAGGAAGCTGATAGTTTTGACTGCAGGCCATCGAGGCTTTCTCCAGATAGAGGGCAGTGCCACCGCGGCTCTCATTATACCCCCCTTCCCTTTGCCCCTCCTGGTAATCGCCACCATAAGGATGAAGGAATTTCTCAGCACATGCTGGTGGTTTTTCTGGCTCGTTTCAACCTCTGCTTCCCATTGAGCGGTGAGGAATTTAAATTTTCATACACAGCAAGGAGAAATTACTCTCGCAAAGTTGTTCCTGTCCCAGAATGTCTGGCTCGCTTTGAAATATCCCCTCTAAAGACTTTGAAATCGGGTGATAAAATGTTATCAGGAGGGCAAAAATAGTGGGGGGAGCTATTCTTTTATAGGTCTCTCAGTCTCTGTGAAGTGGCAGCAGCCAGTTTTAGCTCTGTCTATCTGTGATCCACATAGCTGACTAATAGTGTTGTGCAGCATGCGGTCTCTGGGGCTTCAGACCAGGTGTTGGTGTTAATGCTGGAGCCCTCACAACACCTGTTAGGGCCAGCTTTAGCATCCGCACAGACGTGTGCTCTGGTTAGCCTGCTTAACCAACATGACTTACTCTCACTGAGACATTCAGTAATCTACACATCATTACAAAGGATGCCATATTGCCAAATGAAAACATTTAAATCTAGATTTGAGATTCTGTTATAATTATTACTACGGTTTAATTTCATACAGTAACATTAGCAGTTTATTTAATTTGATTGCATGAAATTAAATAAGTATTAGAGTGGCATTAAGTGGCATGACAGCATGTTTCCTTAAGTCTGTGTGAAATGTGGTTGAAAGCTCAGTAAATGTAGACTATGTTTCTAACCCCAAAGATGACCCATATGGCCATCATGCCATTTTCTGATCTGCCGCCTCAAGGTAGTCAAAGGAGCAGTGCGTAGGATCTGGCGGCAGGTGAGGTAGCAAATTGCAACCAACTTAAACTTCTCCCATGACCCAAGTATGTAGGAGAACTACGGTGGACAACGCAGAAACATAACAGGCCCCGTCTAGAGTTGGTCTGTTCTGGGCTACTGTAGAAACATGGCAGTGTGTCTGAAGAGGACCCGCTCCAGGTCCTCTTCACGGAGTCCGTTATTTTACACGTTTCTGCAGGTAAACGGCTCATTCGGTAACCAAAATGAGATTCTTATTTTCACGTGATTATACATCAAAGAAAACATACATATTAAAGAGGACAAATCATGCTCATTTTCAGGTTTATACTTGTATTTTGGGTGTCTACTTAAACATGTTTACATGCTTTAATATTAAAAAAAAAAAATTTTTTTCAGTCGTACTGAATACCTGTGTTCAATCTCTGTCTGAAATGCTCCATATTAGTGCCTATCTCTTTAAGCCCCCCTCACTGCAAGAATATTATTGCTTAATATTATTAATATTAGCCTTACATGACCACTAAAGGCTGCTTGTCCGGAAAATTACATTATGTCAGTTTAAGCATTTCAACAAGTTTGGTTATTTTCTAGTGAAGACAATCTCGCTTGATCCTCAATGCTGTATTTCGTTTATATAAAGTGTCATGGTCCCAGGTTCTCATTTGTCCTATTGATTGGTTGGACTAATGTCAAGTGGCCCAATCTCATCTAAAATGAACCTGTCAGAGGGCAAATGTCAGGGAGAGAAAGAAAAGAGACAGAGAGGAGGAGGAAGGAGTCATTTGATATTTGGCATGTGCAAATGTAGCAAGACTGTTGAGACCGTGATGGACAGTGAGCGATAACACTCATCCATTAAGTCTTTTTTTTTAATTTAGTTTTTGTCCACATTTAACCTAGATGAACTGAAACCAACGCAGAGCGGTGAGCTGTCAGCGCTCGCAAGAGGACATACTTCCTCTTGCCACTAGCTCTCTTGTCAAAAAGAGGGGAAAATAATGCCACTGTTGGACATCATCAGAAGACAGCCGAGTGGGACGGCACCCTGCTTTATCTCAGACACCATGAGAAGGGTAGTGAGGGCGAATGGAAGAAGTCTAACACAGTGGAACACAGAGAAAGGAGAATTCCCCCACTGGAAAAAGGGTATATTAAATCATATTCAACGCTCCACAACTTGCCCTTTGCCTCTTCTCTCAGGTATCATTATGTGACCCGCAGCAGCAGCCACACACAGCTTTACAAGATGTTATGACCTCTTAAACAGTGGCACTTTAAAGTATTCCTCTCCCGCTCAGTGGTCCACAGAGGCCGAGTTCTTGCCAGGGATTATCAAAGTTAACAGGATTTTAATGGGCCCGGGGAGACTGGTAAAGACCCTACCAGGGCCAGGTAGCGCTGTTCTCCTGCTACCCCTCTCGCTCCCTAATGCAGTCAGGCTGCACACTGAAGCACCAGCTAAATAATAAACAGATGGCCACTACCAAATATAGCCAGCCCCAGTTCAAACTACAAAGGGACCCCGAAATGAAATGATAGGGTTATTAAAGGGGAGATACAATTTGCAGGTCAAAATGTAATGGTAACCCCTCACTGTGCAAATTGAAAATTAACCTTTTGGTGGCACTGAATCATTCACAGTTGATGTCGTACATGCACGGCAGGCATGGCAGAAAAAGCAGTAGGGGGAGAAAGGAGGGAAATCGGTGGCGATGAAGTCGGATCATATTTATTACTCTGGGTTTTCCTCTCATTTGTCTCCGCTCTTCAGGAAACAAAAAAAAAAAATCAGGAATGAGACGGAGTGCTGAGAGCAGCACACGTAGTGCCTTTGAGTTCTCACATTTTATTTCCGCCGCATATCACTTTGCTGCTTAGCGCCCGGCTGATCATAACTCAGTCCTTTTCTGTGAGGCTATAAGGGACGAGAGCAAAACTTCTGGATGATCACGTTTGCATTGCGTTCTCATTTTTCATGGAATTATTATGGAATCCAAAAACAAAATGAGTCAAGGTCCAGTGTATTTTTCCTCTAGGATTAATGCATTTATACCAATAGGCTGGCCTCTTTTCGCTGTTCCTCAGGCATTAATCCATGCCCCTAAACCCCCTCTGCGAGAAACGGCTTATGATGCTAACCTTGTCATATTCAGCAGCTGTCAGCGAAAAGGCCACTGTACCGGGCCAAAGCTGGTAAAGTGGCCTATTCATTATCCTAATCTCATTAGTTAAGATCTGTTAAGTAGAGACCAGTTTTAATGCATGCTTTTCCCTTTTAATTATTGACCATAAATACATTGCAGTGCATTAGGGTCCCGGGGCGAAGAGCAGAGCGGCTCCTGATAGATTAGGGGACAGGCACATTATCTAAATGTATATATCTAACTAATCATGCCTCAGCCGTGGCCGTGCGAGCGCCGTGACATCAATTGCAGTTTGACATTTGACCCCGGCTGTGGCCTCTCGGAAGTCCAGTCACATGATGTGATCAGAACGGAGGAGAGAAACTGACGTCATGATTGCAGAAAGGCTCAAGAACGCAGCCCCTCCTTTTCTTTCCCGTAACGATTAAGACCGTGGTGTTATTTCTGAATGCTAACAGATTATTTCTGAATTGCTCCGCGGTTAATCATGTTGCAGATTAAATCATTTGGGGATTAGCTGTGAATACATGAATAAGCGCTGCACTGTGCTGTATGTCTGCCTGGTGATGTCATGTTGAGGAGATTCAGGAGAGAAAATGAGGGAGGGGGAGATGTAGGTGGTCATTCTCACTTGTCTCTCCTTTCTCCTGCTTCTTTGCTTTTTGCCACTTTTGCTCTCCATCTGTGCAAGCGCTTTCTCTCGCTCTGCTCCTGTAACACACACACACACACACACACACACACACACACACACACACAGTCATTCTCTCAGTGATGAGTGAGAGAAGTGCTCCGTTCGCCACACAGAGGGGCTCTTTTACAGTTGTGAGAGGCTATTGTGTAAAACAAGAGCGAGAGCATGCTCCTTTACAAGTACCATCCCAGCTGAGCATCATCCCATTCTGTGTGTGTGTGTGTGTGTGTGTGTGTGTGTGTGTGTGTGTGTGTGTGTGTGTGTGTGTGTGTGTGTGTGTGTGTGTGTGTGTGTGTGTGCGTGTGTGTGTGTGTGTTCTCCATCTGAGAGCACATGGAGGTATATTCAGTATTATTGTATTGAATATATTAAATATTGGTCTGAGTTTCAAAGGTCCTATCATTCAGTTTTCTTAGCGTTTTGAGCGTCAAGATAAGCCTGATGCACATCATTGTGATTTATATATAACCTTATTTTATCTCATAAGATACTGATGAATCTATTTCAAGATAAGGTCCTCGCAGTGGTGGATCCTGATTGGTCAACTATGCCAGCTTTCAAATGAGGTCATTTAGGTTCCTCATTTTAAATAACGTCCTGACTGTTTAGCAAGCCAATCACAATCTAGGCCAGCAGTGACGCATTGACTGGGATGAAATTATCTGGGGGAAAAAAGGTTTTTTTGTACAATTTAGATACTCAAGCAAAAAATTTCATCTCTATTTATCGGACCGGTGTATAAAATCTAGGCCTGTCAAAGTGAAGGCGATAACATCCTAACACAAACTCCTTTTAATGCCACTAATTTCTTTAACGTATTAACGCAATTTTTCAGATTTTCTCAGTTTTAAAGTTAGTGTGAAGATGTTGGAAAAAGTGTCATGGCCATTTTCAATGGGGTCTCTTGACCTCTGACCCCAAGATATGTGAATGAAAATGGGTTTCTATGGAGTCTCCCCTTTACAGACATTTTTGGGCAACACTGACACACTGACACTGTTTTGAATTGAGCATATTTTTTATGCTAAATCAGACCTGTGAAGGTTTCTGGACAGTATTTGTCCTTGTTTTGTGTTGTTAATTGCTTTCCAATAATAAATATATACATATATTTGCATAAAACAAACATATTTTCCCACTCCCATGTTAATAAGAGCATTAAATACTTGACAAATCTCCCATTAAGGTACATTTTGAACAGATTAAAAATGCGCAAATAACTTGTGATTAATTGCGATTACCTATGGACAACCATGCAATTAATCATGATTAAATATTTAATTTTTTTTGATTGACAGCCCTAATAAAATCATCTGTATAAAAGTAATTATCAATTAATTAAAAACAATACATGTATAGAGAGTAAAAAGGGGCCCTTTTGCACTCAAACCCTCATATTTACTCTCCACCTTTTTTGCAGGTTTACTTACTGTAATGATTAAAATATGTGTTTTGAGTCATGCATCACCGTCCAGTCAATACAAACCAAAAGACAATTTCTCTGAAAACCTTTGCACTTGTTAATGCAGCAGCAGGCTCCAGAGCAGCTGCTAAACTCCTCAACACAATCATCCCTTCATTCATATCCAGTCAGAGACGCACAGAATAATGAGGATTGTCTCGTCCAGCAGATATCCATAACAGCATACAGTGTGTTTGTGTGTGAAATCAGAGCCTCAGTGTTACTTAGCCTTAATGACTGGCTATAGCAAAGGCACCAGTCGCAGTGTGTGTAATGTAAGTAAGTAATGTGGATTCTGTGCATCTCTGCTCTCGAGTCTTACAATAACACTCTGTTTTGTCCCTTATAGTGGCGTATTTGCGTCACTGCATGTAATTTTCACATATGGTCACTTCAGGTAAGCATGACTGTTTTGTTTTTAGTTTTTAAAGCGTTTTCATGAATCCTACACATTTTATCAGCTCATACAAACTAAAATTCTAGTTGCAGTGGTTTTATGAGTAAATATGCACCGATCCAACTCTTTCAGTCCCGATAACGATACCTTTGAGCATCAGTCGATACGAGTACCAATCTGATACCAGTGTTTAATTAATAAGCTGTATGCCCCACTGTGTGGGAAACACTGCTTTACTAACTTTGTAAAACAAAATATAACAAAGAGATACGCAGATATAAATATACTGAATAGTTATTTTTCATTAAAATAATAAATAATAGACCAGCAACTTCAGATTTAACAGGAATCGAGTCAAGTGTAAAGTGTTTTGATGCAGCAACAAATTGGTCAAAACTTACACAAGAATTAAAATTCCCAAATGTAATGTATATAGTATATACCGGTAAACACAGAATTTAACCGAATAGATTGGCCTCATTGTTACCGTTCACCCAATCCAGCTTTCTGAGTCAATATCGGCCCGATATCCGATCAGGAATCGTTGCATCACCACACGTGAGCGTGAGCACAACAGCGTCATGCTCCTGCATTCATTTCTCAATAACACACTTCCAGCATGTGTATGATTAATAAGCTGCTAAAGGGATTATGAGCTTTCATTGTGCATTGAGATCTCTGCTTGAAATTACACACCGTGAATGCAAAAATGTCTTAATTACTGTCTTCATTTCTGATGCTAAACACAGGTGATGCATTCACAGCGTTTCCCTTTCATCCATTTCATTACTGCATGTATGACAACATTCCTTCCAATCCCTGCTTCATCATTATCAGGCTGCTCCATACATCATGGCAGTCTATTTCAACCGAGGCAATTATTGCTCGGCTAACATGTATAGATGGATGTTTGAGAGCGGCAGGTCATAACAGTCATATTGTATCGGCCATATTAGCGAGTCAATAAGAGCCCAGGGCAGGTTGATTTAATTACACCAGTAGCCTGATTAGACCGCTCTCCCTGGAGTAAGTACAGACTATATGTCATAATCATAACAATGGGGCAAATTATGAATGGGTCAAAGCAATATCCCTTGTGTGGTTTGTCATTGCTAATCATTCTGGTAAATTATTGCGTGCTGATGTGTGGTAGTCAGCCTGTGCCTGCGGTGTTGATTTTATTGGGTTTTGACAAATTGTAAACAGAATGAAAAATGCGTTTTATCTGAATACTGGGATAGAAAAAAAAAAACATTTTAACTTTTTCTTTCCTTCCTATTACAAAACGAGTAGAAATCCTATGTTGATTTGTGACACGTGACAGTAAATGTACAGCCGTGCTTCAACGTCACCCCAGGGCTCGCATATTCATATCTCCTGAAAGCATGCTGGGAAAAAAATGAAATGATTTCCTTTGTAATGTTAATGAACTATCCCAATCAAAGCAAACTTGACATTTAGTCACTTTCTTAAAATCCGTAAATAAATAAATGAATAAGGTTAATGTTTGTGTTGTCTTTTGTTTTAAATTATGAATTACACCCCAAACAGAGTACCTATCACAAAGCAAAAATAATTAATCTGGCAACGTTATTTAGACATAATTTACATATAAATGTGTTTTGTATTAAAATAAGGAAACAATACAAATACACCATAGTGATAAATGACACCCTCAAGACTAAAATTTACAATTAAAATGTTAAACCTGCTGATTATATTCAAGAACAATTTCTTCTTGACCTTTCGTCATTCGGAGAGCTTTCGGGACGCAATTGAAATTTTCTGTTGCTGTTCAGATTGTCATGGTTGATTTTTTTTTTGTAAATTTCCATGGGGAAAATGATTCTTTCTTTCTTTCTTATCTTATCTTTTCATCATATGCAACTACATTACAAAACCTTTGGGTAACACTGTGCTTTATGGTGATGCTAATAATCCAAAATATGAGACACTACAAGCGATTTATTTTGTAATCAGAGGTGGAAAGTATTAAGTATATTTACTCAAGTGCTTGTATCTTGAGTAACCTATATTCAATTTATGCTACTTTATACTTCTATTCCACTACATTATTGAGTTAATTATTGTACATTTAACTCCACTTTATTTATTTGATTGCTGTAGTTACTAATTACTTTTAATTTACATATGAAACATATGGGTCAACTTGTTATATTATGATGTATTATTGTAAATTACAGGCCCTGCACAGCCTCACAGGTGTTCTCAGTCACTGTGGCTGCTGTGCAAAGCTCTGCTGGCATTTAGGTGAGGTCACCCTGCACTGATGAGAATAATACATTGTTAATTGAGCTGCAATAAAGCTAAAGAGGAGAGCCTTAAAAATATGTTTGCATCTTTGAGCTGGGCTATATGGAGAAAATCAAATATCACAATATTTTTGATCAAATACCTCTATGTACTCTGTATTGTAATGATATTGTAGGGTTGACTATTGGTGCTTTTGCAAAATAATCATCAGTAACATGGACATAATGACTATGTGGGTAAAGGCAAATAATAGAACAGCTAGAAGAGTCTGGTAAGTTCAGGAAATTACATCATGTTACTGTAATGCAGCCTTTAAAACCAGGAAAAGACAACACTTATGCATAACTATGATATTACAATATCCAAAATCTAAGACAATATGTAGTCTCATATCACAAAATCGATATAATATTGATTTATTGCCCAGACTTTCTTTCCCCCAACAATTACTTTGTGCAAATTAATATCTCACTTGCATGTTTAGTAGGACTGTAGGAACTCCATAATTTAACACTACAATTTTGCATACTGAGTACTTTTACTTTAGGTACTTACCATGCTGACAATTCTGCTTTACAAGTAGAATTTGAATGCTGAGCCTTTATTGTAACAGAGTATTTTTACACTGTGACATACTGCTACTTTTACTAAAGTAAAGGATCTGAGTACTTCTTCCACCACTGATTGTCTTCTTTGATTCATGCTTTGATTACAATGTGCAAAAACGTCGGGACATCTGACATCTGTCTAGACATATTTCTTATGTATGACTCATAAAACTTGTGCAGAACAAGTAAAGCTTGTAACCAAAAATTCTTCTTGACAGTTATTCTGCCTACATAAATCTCTTATAGTGATAGATTAAAACAAATAATGCCCTAGTATTCCCAGCTCTGACAAAAGTTGTTTCCATCATATAATTGAGAAACATAGCTCCAACATAAATTCCTTGGCTTACGTATGAAGGCTATAGATCATCAAAATCCCGTTTTTGCTTCCAGAGGCAGATGTGTGCCACCTTATCCACACGGTGGCAGCAAAGTCACAGACGTGTCTGAATTACATTGTGTGTGTCCCTGTGTGTGTGTTTGGATGTGTTTGCACATGTGTGCACCATCACATGTTTGACAGCGCTGATCTGACCCGCGCTAATGAATGCTGCCGACGTGGCTGACACAGAGTGACACCGGGACAAGAAAAAGACCCTCTTCTCTCCAACGCCTCCATCTCTGGGCCTTTAAATAGCTCAACGCAGCCTGCTGCATGTTTATTAGTCATGTATCAGACGAGCGGCTGATGGACGCGGATGCTCATTACCAGTTAGTGTTGCTTCAGAAGAGACCAATCTGTGCCCTGTGAGGGTCATCACTCAGAAACAAACAGGCCTGACATGAGCTGAAGTTGAACTTGAATAGAAATGATATTTAACTAAATGAAAAGGCGGCTTTCACTGACAGGAGAGATGTTCCTGATCAGATCAGTGTGCATGCAGTACAACAGGCATATACATAGACAGTTCCCATGAGAGTTTTGACTAATAATAACGTCACTTTCCTTTACCCGCCTCACCAGGTATTTTCTCAGTGGGTTAGGTTACCTTACATCTGCATAAGTAGCACACATCCCTTTTTTTCTATATTGAGATATCTGATATTTTGGCAATGTGACATACACAGGCCTTAGAGGCAGACCTGCTCCCCTCTCTCGCCTTCCACGCATGACATCACCGTGTCTGCTCTTAATTAAAATACACAAATTGGCAGTTGTGGGAAATATGAGCAAAATATTTGAATTTCAATCACTATTACATTTCCCTTATTTCACACACGCTGCGTCCGTGGAATGTGGCACAGTGCTGAATATCCAACGATGGGATCAGTCAGTGAGCGTTAGGCCTGGGAGCACAGCAGACAGGAGAGGGCTGCATACAGTTCACACAGGGACTGAAGAAAGAAAGAAATGCAATACAGTCTGCCTGGAGCAGCAGGTTCTTTTTATAAGAGACGGGTCAGTGTGCAGCGATGGTGACGTTTTCACTCGATGCCTCTCGCATCAGAGGTAAAATGTTAAATAGACAGAGAAATACAGAGGTTATGGTTAACTTAGAGAAGATAAGGGTTTCTGTTGTCCATAAATGCTTGGTGATGCTAATTCAAACTACATTCACCTATTAAAGTTACAGGTGATAATGACGGTGCTCTCCACCAGATGGTGCAAGGCTGCATAACGGATAAGTCTTCGTTTTGCATACATTTCTGAGGTAAACCATATCAATGTCAAATTTGTTTGAAAACTAAATCACATAATAGTACACTCCTATTCTACTCCTATACGAACTGCCAACTAAAGTTTGCAGTACTCATACTGTAGGTATGTTCAGTGGTTTTCAAAGTAGGGTCTTTAACGCTCCAGTAGGCAGCAAACTTTTGGCATCACTCCATAATAACCTTTCAGCATGTTGTAATTCAAGTGTTGGTCTGCACCTCGTCATGGCTCTTTTTTCAGGCTATAAAAAATTAGCCTGTGTCATTTCAGAAAGAGAGAGAGTGTTCCTGTTGAGCATTCCTATTGGCTGTGCTGGGCTATGTATTTCCTCATCTGATCTAGCTAAACACTACACTACAAGATGTTTCTGAATCCATTTGAGGCAAGAAATAGTTATCACAGTAACATATTGATCAGCACTGCCTAGTTTGACTGTTTGGTTAGAGTTGGCGGGTAACTGACAGCTGCTCATAGACGGCATCTGGACGGCAGACTCCAGATTACCACTGATTGGTTGTTTTCCTCCCGTCTGGGAAATCTTACAGATGGCATTAGGAGCACCGGAGGACACGAAGGCACATGATTTCATTCAGATTACTTATCTCATGCACTACTGTCAGGATATAGTGACTGTTATATAAAAACTTTTTAAAATCATGTTTGCCCCATTTGTAACCACTGCAGTTTCAAGGAGGTTCCAGGGGTCCTCAGCAAAACAGGAAGCATTTATTTACAATATGATTATTGAATGTATAACTGTTTTGAGCATGGGTTTCATATATTTTCTGTAATAAAATATCTAAAAGCAAAAATCCTGTCAGACAGGGGACTCTGTCCCTTCAGTGTTTCTACAGGCTCTTAAACTAAAGTGATATTTCCATGATTTATTATACTCATAAATTAGTTATTTATGATTTATGAACTTAGTGTACTTGCTTAGTTTTGCTCAATTCCTGGATGGATCATGATTATATCATTTGATCCAACAGACTCTAAACAACTGAGCAAAGGTAGTCTAACATTTCTGTATGACATAACTGCAAAGAGCACAACACAACACATAAAACAGGTCCATCTGAAGGTATTTATTAGATTCTGACTCTTGGAAAGTGGGAAAAACTGTCAAATTCCCCAAAATCTCTTTAACTAAAACATTTCAGCTTTTTTATTACACAGCTTTGCTGAATACTCAGTTCTGATTTGGTCTTGGTTTGGTTTTGTTTGGACTTTGGTTTTGGTCTATTATTTCTTTATGGCAGACCGTTGCTGTGGGCGCATTTCTGATGCTGGATTCTGGAGAACCATTTTTGTGCCAAATTATTGCTTTCTGAAGTAAGTAGCCATGTAATAAGCAGGATAATGTACAGCTAGCGGGTCATTGTTGTGAAATAAACCCCTTCAGGGCACAATAAGACCCCTCCGCTCCATGTCGCCCTGTTAGGGTTTATTTCACAACAACTGTCTTACTGTACATTTTCCCTTACATATGGGATCTTGTTTTGATCATTTATATTAACTAATATGTTTTCACTTTCACTCACTGAGCCTCCTCTGAGTGTTTGAAGCCCCCTGGAGAAGCCCACCTCACACTTTGAAAACCTCTGGTATGGAGGAGCATAATGTAATACATCAACAACCCAGCAGATGGCAGCAACAACCCATGAACTACCATCACTGTTTGACAGTTCATGCTCAGAGGAAAAACAGCTCTGCAGATACCCACACCCTGTCGCTGATACCCCCTCTGTGTTATAAAGACCATGATGCATTAACTCAAACCAACTACCTGAGGACTGACAACTTTATTAGTCACATTTAATTTCAGTCAGATCTGCTCTGTCAGTGCATCACAAGGCCATACAATCTGTAAAGTGACAGCTCCTCTAAATTATTAATATTCCATAATACTCAGTGATGGTAAGAGGGGGAGAATCACAGCTCAGGGTTGGTTATCTTCTTCAACATTTTTTTGTTGTATTTGTTAAAATTCTCATTACATCCCAACAGCAGCATCGGTAAATTAAAGAGAAATAATCACAAAAAAAGAAAACAATCTGGTATCAGGGGTTTTCGCAGGACCGTTATAAGCCCAAAATCCTGTCTACCTGCGTGCTCTCTGCCCATGCACTCACTGCGAGTCTTCCGCAAGCTGCTAGCTTTACAGTTGAGTACTAACCATAACCATGTTTGTTTATGTTCATTATGGTAATTTGGGGGAGTGGCTTTGAGGGAGGCCTGGAGGGACGGACTGTCAGGGGTGCCGGCTAATTGGCAACTTTCTCGCTAGATTTAGGGACTTTTGGAGCTAGTGCTGCGAGCTACTTTCATTAGAAAACAGTTGGCATTATGGGCTTGGGTTTGCAGTTGGATAATTTTTAAAATTTAGCATACTCTTGCTAGTTTCTTACCAACCCAACCCTTTAAGGATGTTATGGATTCAGGCTACAGACTCAAATAGGCCTACTATTAGCTCTGTGACTGTTATTACTCTGTATTTGGTGATTGTAAAATGTGTTTCCCTTGCTTTTAAATGTAGCAAATTTTATTACAATAGTATATGACATACTTCTACAGTACACCGATAATAATCATTAGTCAAGAGCCAACCTTTAGTATGTTACTATTTCTTCTGTGTTCTTTACTGGTTACTGGTCAAGTCAACTAAAATGAATGGATTACAAACCAGTACTCTTTTCTCCCACTCTTCTTCTCTTAGCCGGTATTTTACCAGACTGCTTGCTATTGCTGGGCTGACACCAATCAAAATATGGCCCGATCATCCAGAGGACCTGTCCACTCAATTACCAACATCCTGTGTCCAAACCCAGTCACATATTTACATGAACAAAACGGTGTATTGGTTCAAGGAAATGTTTCCTGCAGCCTTAAAGGGTTATACTGTACACTTTAAGTCAGAAAGGAAGCAGGCAGTACACTTGCTCATTTTGGGATAAAATTTGAAAGACGTCAACATCATTATTTAGTAAGCCTTATCTGATTCTATTAGGGAAAGTAATAATCCCGTGTGTGCTTTTCAAAGACTCATATCAGAACAGGAGTCAATTAAAAGTGAGTCGGGGTATAGAGAAATAAAAGAAACGTCTATAGCCTTATCAATGTGAGTTTTGCACCCTAATTACCTCTGTAAACCAATAGAGCTTTCCTGCGCTGACAAGTCTCTGAAGATTCATAAAATACCTTCAGCTCCACCTACAGCATATACAGCCCAGTGTGTAGAGCTCCACAGATCGATAGATTGCTCAGTAATCTGTATGAATCACAGCACAAACTACATCTGAAACTAGTCCATCATTAATGTTGTGCTTCTTAAAGACAGTCCCGTGTGTGTGAATCAAAATGTAGAATGACTGAAACCGTACAGGTACTGCTACTAAAAAGTTACTATACTACACGGGGCTGTCACAAATATCATTTTTTGGGCTTTGAAGATTCAGTGAGAAATATTCAAAGGTATTTGAAGCTTTATGGCGCGGCAGGCTAACATGTTCTTCTGTTTGTTTGTCTCCATCTCCCCCGTTTCAGTGTTGGGACAGCACCGCTGCCACACTACTGTGCACATACGCACAATGGACATTGTTTTCGATCTGAGAATAACTAATAAAAATACATGTTGAATATGAATAATGTTATGGGATTAGTCCTTATTTCATGGGGTATTCTGGGATTTAGAACTGTGACTGTTGGTCAGTGTTACTCTGTACTGTACTTCTAGTAGGCTTAACAATTGATGTAACTAAGTAAATAGTTTACACAGTCTAAAATAACAACTTTTAAAGTGGTCATTTTTGCGCTTGCCTCCACTGGTGGGCCCAGGAGGAACTCCCTGCTCAACATGAGACTCCAGGAGACGTTTCCCTCTGAAACCACATCATGGAACCATAACTGAGACATAATAACCTATTTGCTCCATGAGTTTCGTAACCGTCTGGGTCACTTTAAAAAAAAAAAAAAAAAAGCCACCATGGCAGCCAGTCTGTGCCTAATGTGAAGCTAGGACACAGATCTGGTTCATATGATATGTAAATACTTTCAGGGCTAATTTTCCACCTTAAGGAGCTCCATAATGCCCACAAGAGGGGACGCACACACACATGCACACAAAATACTAATGTGTTCCGATGGGAGAGCGATCTCTAGCCCAGCCGATGCAAAAGTGGGAAATCTCATTCGTCTGGAGGTCTCCTCACTCATGGCCTGGCATGGCTTTCTGGGAAGTGCGGGAAGCCGAGGCATTGAGTCACTCTAGACGACGGGTCAGGATGGTTTCAGACTGTTGGAGGAGAATTATGTTGGAGGGGCCAGTATGGAGTGTGTATTCTCAGCTGGGGTAGCAGGGATTCCCTCTGACAAGACGTGAGCTTTATTTTCTTACGGCAGGAAGGAGGGTGGGTGTGTGAAGGTGACGATGTGTGAAATTATATTGTCCAGATGCATTTATACATACAGCTACAATTGAAAAAGTAGAAAGAGAACCATTATATTTGGCCACAAACCTTTTTTGACGTGTCTGTGTGTGTGTGTGTGTGTGTGTGTGTGTGTGTGTGTGTGTGTGTGTGTGTGTGTGTGTGTGTGTGTGTCTGTGTGTGCGCTGTATGTAAGTGTGTGGGTGGGTGGGTGTGTGTATGTGTAACATAGCTTTCAACGTACATTCGTGTGCATTTCTCGGCATGCTTGTGTATTTTTCTTTGGCAGCACCACGGCTCCTGATCTCCTTTTACCGGAGGATGATTACGGACCCAGACGGTTTCCCAGAAGCCATAGCAGTTGCGTAGATAGTGGCAAGGTTGTGACACATGGGAGCCGCTGAGTAACACTGCCTCCTGCTGCCAGAGCTGACAAGCTATAACAAACCATGAAGGCATGCAGGCTTTTGCAATCGCATATCTTTTACTACACGGGGGGATGCGTCATAATCCCCAAAATCCATCATGCATGTAGGTCCACTATACAGTATGTGTTCTAGTAAATATGATACCATATGCAGGGCTGATTAATCCACCATGTGCAGGGAAAAAACAAATGTGCTCCCTCAGAATAAACTGTACACCCCAGCTGATGCTTTGGATGCATAAAGCAAGCATCACGCTGTACAACTGGTGAGCTTTATGTACACACAAATGACTTCAACTGCAGCCGTGCCCTGTTAGAAAACACAGTGTATCCTGCGCTAGAACACACAACTTCTGGCCGTCGTGTCAATAAATACGCCCAGTGCCAGGCAGGTGGGTACGCCATTCCCACCCTGCCCATTGAATGTCAGCTCAGTTGAGGCTAATCCTGGATACACTCGCTTGATTGCACAGGACAGGAGGAGAGTATCCTGTTTATTGTCTGAATGCACAGAAGTGCGTGCTGCCCCATCCACCTCATATCTTCCCTGAATGTTTTATTAATTACACAACCACAGGACGATCCACATCAGGCTCTGGTCAGTCAGTGTTTACTTGTTGGAATTCATGATTCATCACATTTTGAGTCACTCTGCAAGAAGATATGACAATGTTTTAACTGAAAATGCTGATTTGTACTGTGGGCAGCAAATATGACTGTAGCATTGGCAGCCACAGCTGAGACACAACTAAAAAAATGAATCCCAGATCTCAACAGTCATCGAATACAAAATGGTAATTTGTAAATTGAGACTATTACTTACTGAAATTATGCTTTTATAATAAACCATGCGAGTTATCAGCAGGAGCAGCGGCCAGTTTTCCTACTCGAGTATGTTTCCTGGAGAGGGATCCCTCATTACGCGATTATACTATTTGGTTTCAGCGCAGAGGGTCCAAACTGCAGCATCAGGGTATTCCTCCTGATTGGGATCACTGTCTGAGGTCGGGAACACCGCTGTAGGATTCAAGTGAAAAACACACCGCCAGATCAGGTTTCCAGAGACTGGGGAGATGCTTAAGGCTGTCGGGTTGGAGGGAATGACTTCACATGGATCCACAGCAGGGCAGCATGTTCTCTCCCTGCGGAGCGGCACTTTATTATGTCTGGTTTCATCTCAACAGTGTTTTAATGACACAAAACGGACTGAGAGAAACGGAAAACAGTTTCTGCTCTTGTGTATATGAATGTGTTGGTTTGTGGAATTCACTTGTGAGTCATTCTGACCTGATGAGTTTTTCATCCAGACACACACACACATTTAATTTGGACTGTGTGTTGTGCACACTGAACACATGCTTTTAAATGCATGTTAAAACCTGTAAAGGACTTAAAAAGCAGAACACAGCCTGGTGTAAACCTGACATCTATCGGTACACAGGTGATGTGAGGGGTGTGAAGGTCAAGCCTCGGCCTCGCCGCAGTCGTTCGGTCCAACACTTGAGCGCCACACTATGTGGCTTATTCCTCATGTGACACATTCTCGCCTCAGCTGTATCACAGCCAGATGGGGGTGAATCAAAGGAGAGGGTTGACTAATAACACGGTGTGAATCACTGCATTTTTAACAAGTGTGTGCTGGCGCTGTGTGCACATGTTGAACAGTGTATGTTCCAAATTATAAGGAGGATCATTACCTTTTAGTTTTAGCAGTTTAAATTTTAGCACCTCACATTATTTGCCAAATAGCAGATAATGGTTCCGGTGATTATTGTTACAAGATGATAAGAGTTGACTGACTTTAGATATTAATGAACTGATATAAGATATTAAAGTGAAATTGGGATTCTGAGTTAAACCTGCATTAATTGCTTTTTTCTTTAGCACTTGGGGGACAACACAGCAATCTATAAATATAAAAGCATATATATTATCACCGTTTAGGTAGCCAAAGTCAACCTGGACCTTCCAGGTTAACAAAAACAATAAAATTGTTTATTCAATATTTCTGTTTTAGTAGCCTTTGATGAAAACTATTCCCATCAGCCCCTGACCATCGTGGTTAAATGTCACCAACTTGAATGAATAGGCCGATCCATAGCTAGGACTCGAGGTTGTGGCTAGTTTAGACACATCTGTATTAAAAGCAAAACAGAGAGGAAACATGGAGATGTTTTAGACATGCATTACTGATAAAGAGTTGGAAAATGAGCAATATCCTATATAAGTCACATATAAGTCATACAAGTACCTGCAGAGCTGAGTGATTGTTTTTGTGGATTCATCACTACAAGTGACACCTTGGATTACACTTTGTGATTTATTCTTTTGGTAATATGCAGTAAGAATATTCAACTTGAAGGCAAAGTATTTACAGGGGTGTAGAGGCACATGAGAGCTTGGTAAAGTTGAAACAGTTGATAAAATAATAAATTAACTAACCGTTAAAAGTTAATTCTATAACTTTAATCAATGTAATAGTGTGTATTATACTTTTAAATACTGTTATTTACACATTATTTTAAGGTCAAATGTGAGGACAATCCAATTTAGTGGAACAGGGCATTACTTTTGGCCATATATCAAAATGCCAACGTAAAAACTATAAAGCATCCCACCCATATGCTGACCTCGTAACCTCCCAACCCCCCCGGTCACACCAGTAAAAAGAAAAAAATCCCCCCCAACTGGCCAGCTGCCATGGTTTCCAAGCAACCCACACAAACAGCAGGAAACAGAAGAGGGGATCCCATCAGAGGGGCCGCGATAGAGGAAGGTATGGACTAGAGACAGGAAAAGGAGAGAAAAGAAGAGGAAGGAGACGGGGTTGGTCCTTCAGTTGACCTCCCTCCACATTAATGTCCAGCAGGTTTTTTTTCTCCTCAGTCTCCTCAGTCAGAACGACTGTCAGCCGATCTGAGTGTGACTTGCTGCAGCACTGTAAGCCAGCATCAAGCTATTTTTAATCTTTTTATGACATGTCAATACCAACACCAAGGACAGGTCATAGTGTAGAATCACAGTAACAGCAGTGCAAGTGTCCTGCCTCAAGCTTTCTCTGGGTCTGTACATGCAAATCATACCTCTGCAGCAATGTTGAATGACACCAACTTCAATTGACATCGACCTCCCGTCAATCTGCTGTCACTCTTTTAGATTTCATGAATGATAATATTCATATTGCTCATGCTAAATTTGAACTGATGTGGTAAAGAATGCAGCACTATAACCTGATGGATGGGATCTTGTTTCTACTTGTTCCTGAAAATCTGGTGCTGTATGAGTGTCCTACTTGTCTGGCAAAGTTAAAGAGGGTGCAAACACAAGCTGTTCCCCCCGAAATATGAAACGACATGTGGACAGTTTGGAGGAATCCAAAACTGATTGGACAGAAGCATCAGTCAGAGTGAGACAGCACATCTCTATTTCTAGTCAACATTTTTAAGGAAGTGAACATTTTGTCCTCAGTGAATGATCATGAATCCACATCTAAGGCAATCAGGAGGTAATGCAGAATGCTGTGTGTATGATTAATTTAAAGGGTCCTATCCCTTAAAGGACTGAACTATTGTGCATTTCGTTTTTAGTCACACAGTAAAGTAATGCTCAAGTGGTGATTACAGCAGAGGCCTCAAACATGGTCTAAAGATCAACAGTTACGTTCACAGTCAGCATTGCAATGTATATGACTGAGCAATTACTTCAGGGTCAAAACTTAGTAAAAAAAAAAAAATCACCAATCAGTATATTTCCTCCTATTGGGAGTGGGAAAGCAAACAGCAAATAATGTTTATGTTTTATGACCAAAGACTCAGGAGATATAAATTGAAAAGTTGGCTTGATATGGTGCCAGTAAAATAAAGACCATAGAGTCACCAAAACTAACTTTTTTCCTTGAGATTTTGAGTGCATACAGCAAATTTCACACCATTCAGGTCTATGATGATGGAAAATTTCATTTTTGAGGTCAGACAAACAAATAAATGGACCTCGGCATCTTGACAGAGGTAATATTAACAGTGAACAAGCCTTATGGGAGAACATAATGTACACTGATGACTCCAGAGACAAATAAAAATGTAAAGCTATCCTAATTACTGCTTTCATCGTATGTGATTTTACTGGTTATTAAAGAGTAATTACATCCACCCCTCTGTTTTAGTGCAGCCAATACACAACATATTAGATGTCTTGTGGCAGGTTAGTCTCACTCCCAAGGTTACAAATACAACACTTGGGCAGTGGCCTTTGACGTCTTGATACCATTGCACAAGACACCTTTTAGCATCTGTATGAGACGTACTGGGCTTTCAACTAACTCCAATGTAACACAGCATTATGAGACTCAGAGCAATGGGTATAGTATTGAGAGCAAGAGAGTCCACTAAGAGCAGGAGGGAGTCGTGATGAATGGACTTTTACTCTGGACTGGCGTTTGTTTCCTGTTTGAAACCAAAAGTTGAATGATTGCGTTATCTTACGTGACGCTATGCCACTGAGTTACATGACGTTACGTCCATAGCATAAGTGGTGTTACAAGCCTGTTTTTTTTCTAAACTTAACCAAGTAGTTTTGTTGCCTAAACCTAAGCACCACCATTTTACAGCGTTAACCACATGCACACAAATTGCTGCCACCACAATAATGATTCTGGGGATGCTTCTGCCCAAGTGACAAAATATGATGAGAGTAGGGATGAGATAACAGTGCTTGCGGAGAGAAAAATGGGAAGATTGATACCACTTTTTATGAAGCTGGACCCCGAGGACTTTTAGCTTAGCTTAGCATAAAGAATATAAACACAGGGGAAACAGCTAGCCTGGTTCTGTCCAAAAATAAAAATGTCCACATTAAAAACAAAGTGAAAAAACAACTACTTGAAGTTTTCATACTATTTCCTGGCTGAGAGCAGTGACTTCCTGGAGTCTTCACTGGTTGCTTTGCAGTGTTACAGTAACAAGACTCCAGGAAGTCACTGCTCCTTTTCACTTCAGTTTTTGAACAGATTAAACAATCAAAACGTAACATGGTAAGAAGTGAGCTTTAGAGCTGCTCAAAGTAAGATTTTTTTTTTTTTTACCTTTTAGAAAGAACCAAACTAGTTGTTTCCCCATGCAGTCTTCATGCCAAGCTAAGCTAACTGTCCCCGGGTTCCAGCTTCATAATTAACTGACGTAAAAGTGGTATCAATCTAACTCAGCATGAAAGCAAATAAGCTCATTTACCAAAATGTGGAACTGTTTGTTTAAATATTTATTGGATTCATTAGATTAACTTCATGTGGACTTAATGATCTCATTAAGTATTGTGAGGCAGCAGAGGGAATGTTTGGTCCTCACCTATAATCACAGCACATTGCAACTTTGAGTTTGGCGAATGCTTGAATGATGCACCAAAAACTGGCAGTCAGCATAAGAAAAAAATTCAATATGATGCACGTTCATCACAGCCTGATAGTCAATACCACCTTCGCAAAGTATGAATTCTCAGGTAATTCTAAGTCTATATGTAATTGGCATTCACTGAGCGCCTTGGGTTTTCCTTTAAATGAAATACACATCACTAAACCTCCTGTCCTGTCATCCTCTAGTTAGATGAAACGGCAATGGAAACAGTGACTGCCTGTGACAAATCACCTCTCAGTCTTTAGTCGACAAAATGATTCAAGACGCTGGGAGATTGAGCTCAGATTTGTGAGTGACCCTTTCGCATAAGCAGGACCCTGGCTGTGCTGGACTATATAAATGTGTTTTAATGTAGAGCAGCCAAGCTGGAGAGCCCTGCAGTATAAAATGGCCTTGGCATATATGCTTAGGTTTAAATCACCATAATGGACCTGGATGTGACAGTCATAGGCTAGAAAAATGAAACCATCCGCCCTCATAATCCCATAACCATTACTGGGATTGCAACAAAACTGAATGGATAGACATTTTGGTTGAGGCAGAGGAAAAAAAAACGAAGCTTATATCACACTTTTGTTTGAAACTGACAATATGGCCTGCCTCAGATGTCTTTCCTGAGTAATTATCTGTGTTAGAAGTGATGTAGGAAAATTGTCTCATAGGTCATATGTCTTTGACCTATAGAAGTCGTTATTGGCCACAGGTTTTGAATTAGCTACGCATGTGGGTAAGATACAGTACCCATGGTGGAGCTGTTATCGCATCTCACACTGTCAGCAAAAGAGAAAACAACCCTGACAGGGTGCAATAATAGGTCATTAGTTAAAAAAACAATGTGCAGATATTTCAACCCTGTGGAGCCATATTTAATCTAGACAATAACAAACAATAGACAGCATTATCATACTTTTATGATTTAGTTTTCTCTTGTAGTCACCGCTGGCTTATATTCAGGGTTTTGTATTATGGATATATTTACGTGTTTCCATCAGTGTTTTTTGTCTTTTTATGTTGTTTTGTTTACTCTTTAATCGCAAACCGCTTTGAGTTATTATATCTCATTGAAAAATGAGACTGAGCCATCTCAACCACTCGGTTTAGGTAAGTTATGCTAAAAATAGACAATAGATATCGCTGTCTCTTTAAATAGCATGCTTTTTCAGTCTCCTTACAGGAAGTTGGCAACAAAAAAGTCATTTCAGACATGAGGACTCTTTAGGGCTCACTTTCAAAGGTAGGGCTATTTTGTTATATATTTATTTAGATATATCTTTATATGTACTCGATATACAGTATCATAGTTTCTGATGCCTTACTGGCCAGAACTACATCTTATAAACTTGATAATAAAAAATGAGGGTTCAAATAATTTTCGAAAAACATGCTCTACCAAGCCCTGCAATGGTCTAGCAACCTGTCTAGGGTGCACCCCACCTTCACTCAATGTCAGCAGGGATCAGCCCCCCCACCTCCCGCAACCCTGAATAGGATAATGGATGGATGCTCTACCAAACAAATAAAAAAAAAAAAAAAGGTCATTCATTATGGTTAATATGATACATTTAATGTTATTATATATATATATATATGTATATATGTATATGTATATATATGTGTGTTATATGTATGTATATGTATATATTCCACAAAATATATATATATTATATGTGTATACACACACATATATATATATATATATATATATATATATATATATATATATATATATATATATATATATATATATATATATATATATATATATATATATATATATATATATATATATATATATATATAAGATATAGATATTCCTTTATTGGTTCCCCCACAGTGTCGAAATTCACACATTACAGCAGCAAAGTGGATAGTGCAATAAAGACAAGAAGCATAGATTTAAAAACAGTATTAATACAATAAAATAAATAAATTAGCATATACATAATAGAAAAAGTAAGGAAAGCCAGAAGTATGTCCTTTATATCAATAAATAAGTTTGTTGTGAATGTGACTGTGATTGTGGTTTTACTGGGAGCAGTGCTGGTTGTGGAGTCTAACAGCTATATATAGATATATATATAGATAGATAGATAGATAAGATATGATCCTATAGTAGGAAAATAATAGTAAAATAATTTTATGAAATAAAAACTAATAACATATATCTGGAATAAATACATGTCTATAGTACGAGTACTGGTAATGGTAACAAATGACATGTGTTGGTGCACTGACCTATTACTAGCATGATAGCCATATGCTTTACATTTTTCTTTTACTATAAAGTAACGTCTCAACCATTTGGTAGAGGCTTATAACTGTGGCGTTTGTTTTAAAAAAGAAAAAAAAAACATTTATTATTATTATTGTCCCAGGGGCATAAAAAATGCAAAGCATTTTTCGATTGATTTTTGTCTTAGTGAGGATGTTTAAGGGTTAAAAAGTTATATTGCCTCTTGGAGTAACTTTATGATGGAGCACAGTTGCAGCATATCTGTAAGTTGGTAGCAATAGTTTCAAGTGTTGATAAATTTTAAAAATATTAATCTCAGTTCTCATACCAAACCTGCAACAATGGGACTGGACCCCAGACACGTGTTAAACTATCTGAAGTGTATCATGTAAACAACCATGACAAAGTCCTTCCCTATTTTCTAGAATCTTAGTCAATGGCCGTGTGACAATGACAGCCCTGCTCCTTCGGTTTGGAAAGCCAGACATGTACGTTACTTCCTGTTCATAAGAGGAATCTCTGAAAAAAACCCAGCAGCTAAACATACAGTGGTGTCCAGACATGCCTAAGATAGCTCCGAGCAGTTCTCCATTATGAGCGCTCAAGTATGCACCTCCAGTACATCTACTTACTGACAAAGGAAAAGGAGAAGTGGGGAAGTGTGTAGTGCGTGTGCTACACTCATTCCAAAGGATGGGCCTGACCACAGCCATTCACAACTTGCCTTCATTAACCACAGACACCATCTCCACTTATATTAGACTACAATCAAAGAGGTGACTAGTGATCCCGTCTGTAGCTGTAGTGGCTGCTGCAGGGTTCAACGCGTCTGAGTAACAAAACTTGTATCAACAGAGTGTGCACAAAATGAGTGTTTACAGCTATTAAAAGCTGCCCGATTCAAGTTATGGCTCATAGAAAAACTCAGAAAATAGATAATGATAGTGTAGGGAACTTATGATGCCAGTTGTGCACATTTCCCCGGATATGTCAAACATGAATTATATGTTGTAAAAGGAGAGGATTAAGTGTGCAGCTTTGAGGGAAGAGCTTGGGTTTACAGCCTTGAGTTTTATGTATTGCAGAGATTCACCCCAGAGTTCCCTGCACTTCTCTTGGTTTACGTGTCTTGTTAGTGTCCATGTCTATATTAATATCTGAAGCTCTTTTTTTTTCCAAATGGCAGCATTCCTGGTGTCTAGACAAACAGAAATGACAAGATTGAGCCCACAGCTTGGAGAGCCTTAGATGTGATTTGTACCTGTCAACTTCTGGTTCATCATTTACATGTCATTCTTTTTATGAAGGGTTCTCAGAAACGGTTTCTGGCCATGCCAAGATATAGCCTGACTCCCGGGCCAAACCACTGGTTGTAAACATTATAGAAATTGGCATTAAGTACAGCACTCATACTGAAAACCCACTCTTGTCATTTATCATATCGTCAGTACTGTTGGCAAAGATTTCTTGGCCCTTGACAGCAGTGCATCATACTAAAGCAATACACCAATAGCAGAAAACAGGAGGACAACCATAACATTATGAGGGGGGGGGGGGGGGGGGGGGGGGGGGGGGGGGGGGGGTGTGTGTGTGTGTGTGTGTGTGTGTGTGTGTGTGTGTGTGTGTGTGTCACAAATAGCCGCGCTTTCTGAAGTGGAACATAAGGAAAAAGAGCAAAACAAAACACGACAGCAATATCTCAATCTGTGCAAATGTAAAAGCAGCATGTGTCTGTTTACAAGACGCGAGCAATGATCATTTGCTGTGCAACACGCGAGCGAGGAGCAAGCCGCTCATAAATCTGAGCACAAGACGTTGTAGTAATGCTCTCCGCAGACATGTTGTGGCTACTCAGTACGTGCAGTGTCACAGGGCCAGATGTAGTGCCGCAATAAATTACAATCGTACATTTCCAGAGAAGATGTGAAGTGAAAGCAAATTTTTTTCTGGGTGCTGCTTTCAACCTGTTTAGAGCTTTTATGTTTTTATTTGTACATTTTCTTTTTAAAAGAAAGATCAAACAGAAAAATCAAGTAAATAGAAACTAGAGATCATCTGGCACCACATCTCACACCAGCCCTGGTGCCAAAGCAGGCCAGTTTCTGCTAGGGATGTCACGATACCAGAAATTTAATAGTCAATACCAACACCATTGAAATCCAATTCCATACCTTGGAAAAAAAAACAAAAGTAAAATAATAAATCCCACATACTTCAACATACACACAATTGCCATTTGACAGCTGTTTTTTGTTAGAAAGCTGGTCATAATTCCCTCTCTACTATGAAAACATCTCCTTCAAACAGCTGGATTTATTCCATTTGAACACACCATGATAACTTTTGAGATTGAATTCACCTTGGCCTAATACCCAACTTTGGCATTGACTTGGTACTAAAGTATTGCGTCTCCTGACATCACTAGCCAGTGGTCCCTTCCTGACTTCCTACCCCCCTACGTCTGACACCCTCGCTTGGCTCACACCATGGATGTAAAAAAAGACCTGGATATAGTTCAGTCCTATGAGAGTTGCTCAGTGGTGCATGAAGCCAAAATGGCTCGACTGCAGAGAAATAAAGTACCTGGATCTTCTTCCACATCCATTGGGCCCATAGAGCAGGCACAGTAGCGTTTCCTTTAACTCCGCCTCCCAGCCCTCAGTCTGGCCTCAGTCTGGTTCTCATTCACATGAACGGAGGAGGAGAAATAAGTCTGGTTTCAGCTATTACTGTATTTAAAACTTTTAGGACTTGATGATTTAAATTAGGGCGATTCAAGTGTTTGTACTGGGAAGTTGATTTACCTAAAAAGAAAATATCTGCTGAGTTACAGACATCTCTTTCCCAATGTAAGTCTATGGGAAAAACTCTTCTGGACTCTTTAGGCCCAAAGGCACCATTGTAACACTGCTGTTTGGCCATTACGAACATTTGTATCTGCAGTGTTCCTGGAGGCTTGGATCACACCCATCTTCAAACTTGGCCTTCATTTTGATCTTAACACCTGTAAAGTTTCATCACTGTGTCTTGCTCCGGTGAGAGGCGATCGCTATGACATCTGTCCACAGAGAGACAGACAGAAATATAAACACCTGGCGAAGGACCCAAAACTGCCTCTATGTTCGCTCCCGCTACTGAATGTGCCTCCAGGACCACATTTTACCCAGATGACTCACACACAGACTCACAAGGTGAAAACAATACCACCATCTCTGTTGCAGCTGGTAGTAAAATATGTGCAGGTGAGGTAGAAACCCACTACGGGTTTATCTACAAACCTCACGTAAAAAGAAATATATACATAAAAAAACAATAATGCACAATAAAACAGCAATAAAAATGCATATATTTTGCCTATATTATATCTGATTAGCAAACAAAATCAAATTATTCATTTGTAGATATGGAAATGGATAATTACATGTGCTTATATTACAAGTTAGGCTGCTATAGATGACAAAAAATGTCAAAATCAAGACTATTCAATACAAAACTTTCTGACATAAAAGCACTTTTGAGTCTCATTTTGTATATAGACAACGACAGAGAATCAGTCAGTAACTACAAGTCTTCTGGTCCATATTCATCTGTATTCATGTCTTTGTCTGTATTCATGTATACTTCATTTTAAAAAATATTGGTACATGTTGCATGTTAAGATCTTAAATAGCCAATACATTACATTTCAAGAAAAGCAGAGCAATTTACATCACATCTGTGAGAAAGTTGTTCAGGCAAAATGTTTTAGCAGAAGACACCAGCAGTTTTATACGGTAGGGGTGCATTTATACAGTATAATGTATATAAAAGCTGCACTCTGTAATGTGGTGTGCCAAATGCCATTCAGATTTTTTTTTTTTTTTTTTTAAGTTTAACACTCATCACACAGTGTGCTTATGTTACTTTGCCCATCTGTGGTGACTTTGCAACCAGGAAAGAGGAAGGAAAATCAGCTCTTACTCACTGCCGTTAAATACACACTCTGGATTTGAACCCTGTTAGGTTACGGTTGGGGCCCTTCCTGTAAGTGCAGAGGTGTCCAACACACTGTAGGGTGTACTTTGGCAAATCAACGCTCACTATGGATGTTTTTTAGATAAAAATTTTACCTCATGTGTAGTTAAAGTGTAGAAAGGATTTGAATGTGAGCCTGAATCACACCGCTAAGATTTATGAACTGATCCCGCGGAAAAGTTAAAGCTATTTACATACATTGTGCATTGCACCAGCATCAGGTTTTCTCTTTAATGAAGTATAGACTGCTTAATGACCTGATGTCTGTCGCTGTAGAGATGGTCTGAAGTGCTCTGACTATTGTTGACAGACACTGCAGCTAATGGTGCTTTACTCAGTAGCACAGAATCCATCAAGATAAGCCTTCAGACTGCCATTGAACCATGCCACACCACAGGGTTTTAAAGTTGTTCAACAACTAGGGTGAGCCCATCCCACTGACACTGCCAATCAGTCGTGCTGCAGCTATACTTTTTTTTTTCCTATACCGCCGGTTTGTATCATAATTCATCTCCTAAACTATGTGATGCTGCTTTTTCATCTTTGAGCTCACACGTGCACATCGGCCAAGCCGCAGCTGACGCCAGAGAGCTACTGTAGGCAAAGAAAACACAGCGTACTATTACTACTTTCCCCCCGTGCAGTCTGCTCGCGCTTGCCCCACAGCCCGCCTGCCCCCAAAAGACAGTCTGCTTCTGATTATGTGCGATCATCCTCGAGCTCGCCAGCTAGATTCCAGACTCACGGGAGTCATTTTTCTCTTTAAATCTGGCCCCCGTTCAAAGGGAATTACACTGTAGCTTGTCTAAGCCATTGTTAATTGCACTCATGGCAGCTACCAGCACTCAGCAATACTCCAGCTCTACTTGTTATATGGAGTTTTTTTTTTTTTTTTTTTTTTTACTTGTCATTATCATTTCCATACTATCCAGTCCACATAATGGAGACTCTATTTTCACTGCCAAAAGATATGCATTCAACGGTACCACTCATCAGACTCTGTTAATTTTAAAAGCTCCATCAAGTATCATAATGACACATTATCATTACAAATGAAAACATAATTTATCAATGTAAGCTCACGCTGTCCATTATTCTGCCAACTGCTTCAGTGCTCCTATTAGGAAATCACCACAGTTGGCAGCCGAAGATGAGTCAGATTTAAAGGGGACATATCATGCTCATTTCCTTGTATTTTGGGTTTCTGCTTGTACAATTTAGTTTAAGTTTATGTTTTAAAGTTCAAAAAACACATTATTTATTTCGTACTGTCTGTCTGAATATACCTGCATTCCGTCTCTGTCTGAAACGCTCCATTTTGATGCCTGTCTCTTTAAGACTCCCTCCTGAAAAAGCCCAGTCTGCTCTGATTGGCTTGTTAGAAATATATGACGTACCTTTGCAAAAGTTGTGGGTGATATATTAGGCTTGTTCGAGATGAACTGCGCCTGCGCCTTTGAAAATATATGTAGAAATGTGTGTGCATATGGCATTTGAGTTTATTCTTGTACAGCACATTATAATGAGCACTCATTTTGATAAGTGCTTATAAATAACCTTCCTTACTGTTATTATCAACTGCTCAAAATACATATATAATAGCCTGGAATCTAGTGTTAAATATTTCAATTACAGAGAAAGTTAGGACTTTCTACAACACATGGTGTTTGTTGTCAAAACTGAGCCAATCAGCTCTTTGATCAGGTGACAGTCAGGCATTTCCCATCATGCACTGGATCTTGCAGTTGGTGGAGAGCAACTGGCTCTATAAACTGCAGCCGCCTCGATCTTATGAGGTTATTGTTGCCCACATATGCATGACGAACGGTCACAAATCTAACCGGCGCCAATCGCTGCTGATTGATTCTGTGCTGGCCGGGCTCATCTCGAATAAGCCTGTTGTAGTCTGCATGTGACATAGGAAGGGGAGCCCCATCTGAATGCACTGTTGAATCACGTTTTCTGATATAGACAACCCACAAAAAAGTAGGCACTCCAGATACCCAGATGTTCACAAGCACTGAAGAAGTGAGTTTTTCATGATATGTCACCTTTAATGCTTACCAATAAATGTATATATATCTGTGTGCATATTATTTAAATTCTATAATGTGTCAGGTGTATCTATAACAACACCTCCATGTGTTTTTTTTTTTTACCTTTCTGTATCAGTTTTATCAGTTTATGACCCCCAAACATAGTCATACAATGGGAACTATTACTTTGATAAATGGTAATAGGAGTGCAATTAAGGCAATAAGCTGAAAATTGAACCCCAGTATTTTCCCTTAACGCAGGCAAAGCATATAAGGCACCGTGCCCGCAGATTCACGGGGGACTGACTTGATACAAAGTGGTGGAAATCAGAGACGAGGAACACGGCGTGTTTGTGCTCTCAGTGGTTCAGGATGGTTATTTTGGGCAAATCTGTGAAACCGTATTTCCCTCAAACATGAGGAAAACGCATTTGGAAGTGAAATTTGATAGCGTTCGTGTTTTGATTTTCATCACAGGGATACGCTGAATGTTTGAATAAT
The DNA here is from genome assembly GCA_947000775.1 of Pterois miles. Taxonomy (NCBI): domain Eukaryota; kingdom Metazoa; phylum Chordata; class Actinopteri; order Perciformes; family Scorpaenidae; genus Pterois; species Pterois miles. Next base: position 17,159,432 of record CAMQGK010000327.1, read on the forward strand.
GTCGATGATGATATAATAACACTGTTGCCAGCATTAACGAGGAAGGACATTATAGTCCTATCAGTAGAAGTGCTGCAATGGGATACTTTGTTGTTGGTGTAGGAGACCTCCTCTTCCTCCCTTTCCTCTGTGGGGAAGTCACAGGTCACGGTCAGCTACAGAAAAACATGGGGGAAATGATATTCACTGCATGTATCCTAATAATACACAGTAGCTCCCACTGTGCAATGGTAAGTTTATAACTGGCAAACTAGCAAGAATGATAGAATTCCATCAGGTTTATTGATCATTCAAAGGAACTACCATGTAGTGACATTTAACCATGTATGGTCATTCAGAAAATATCAATTCAGTGTCAAAACTGAAGCAATCGTGGAAGAAAAACTGGCAATTTAACATCTAACTTTCCATGACAACTAGGCAAACTCCATCTGCTGAGGAAGAGTGAAGAGTAGTGGGCCAGACTGAAAGCTCCAGAACAGCAACAAAATGGACTGAGTGTTTTATTAAATATTTTCATTTATATTTTTTTTTTTTTTTTTTTATATATATATATACATATATATATATATATATATATATACACATATATGTACATATATATATATATATATATATATATATATGTACGTGTATATACGTATATGATAATAACATGTTAATGCAAAGTTGTTTTAACACCACAAATTTCTTTAACGCATTAACACAATTTGTGAATTTTAGGTTGTAGCAGGCTCCATTTTAATGCTACAGTGAAGCTACTGGCATCATATGAAACTAGAAAATGTAAGAAAGCCCTCGGTACAATCATGTCACCAGCCTGTCGTGAAGGAGGTTAAATGGCGCTCCAAATTTACACCACATTTTGGGGAGGAAAAACTGGCATGACCATTTTCAAAAGGGTCCCTTGACCTCTGACCTCAAGATATGTGAATGTAAATGGGTTCTGTGGGTACCCACGAGTCTCCCCTTTACAGACATGCCCACTTTATGATAATCACATGCAGTTTGGGGCAAGTCATAGTCAAGTCAGCACACTGACACACTGACATATTATAATTTGAGTATATTTTTTTATGCTAAACAATATTTTATGCTATTTTCTGCACAATACTTGTCATTGTTCTGTGTTTCTAATAGATTTCCAATAACAAATATATACATACACAGCATATTTGCCCACTCCCATGTCCATAAGAGTATTAAATACTTGACAAATCTCCCTTTAAGGTACATTTTGACAGGGAAAAAAGTGTGATTAATTTGCGATTAATCGTGATAAACATACAATTAATCACAATTAAGCATACACTTATATGTTTATATACACTTTTTATATAGGCAACTTAGGACCAATTAGCATCTATTGTGACTTGTATAAACAATTTTAGAATTTCTATGTGATTATAGGAATAAATAAAATATTAACACAGTTTTAATGACTATTAATGTTATCTTTAAAATGGAATATAACGTTGGATGGCTGATGTAAAATACTACACACAATTGCGACTGTAGAGTGAACTTTGGGGCAGTCTCTCTCTCTCTCTCTCTCTCTCTCTCTCTCTCTCTCTCTCTCTCTCTCTCTCTCTCTCTCTCATACACACACACACACACACACACACACACACACACACACACACACACCTCCCACCTCCACCTCAGGGATCCCGGGGTAGCAGACATCATCAGGCGGTCCAGGAGGTTGCAGGAGCCGGTCGCGTCATCCCTGGATGGGCGGCGCGCTGACGGGAGGACGGAGGGTGTTTTCCAGCTTTAAAAGCACCGGAGCCGGCCCCTCTGACAAACCGCGCTGCGTCATCGACCTGGGGAGACTCTTGAAAAACCTTCATTGAAGCCGAAGAGAGGCAAACTCACCTCAGCCGCGGTGCCCTCAGCAGCCCCACTACCTGCGCCGGTCTCCAGACCCAGTAGATCTCTCCCCGTTCGTCGCGCTGTGGTTCCCAGTTGTACACTCGCTTTGCTTTCACTTCTCTGCGAATTATGCTTTTATTTGATGGTGTGTGAAGTGATCTGAACGGTTTGCAGTCTCACAACCGGAGAAAGTTGCGCACCGCTTGTTGAATGCAGGATACCTTCTGCCTGAGCGTCAATTCCAAGTTGAGCTTTGGAGCAGCAGCCGGTGTGAAGGAGCGGGGACTCCAGCTTCTCACCTCTCTCACCGCCGATATGAAGTCTGCAGAAGAAGGTGAGACAGATTCATGTTTCAAGCAGCGCTCAGTCTGCTCTCGTAGCTGTACTGTATTGATATTAAAATGTCAGCGCTGCGGCTGTATAATGCATATTGATATTGATACCTTGTGCGCTACTGTTAAGTCAGGTCAAGCATTTGGTGAACTCATATTACAGAGCCAAGGGGCTGTAAGCTTTGGTGAGCTATTTAATCTTTATATTTTCTTTTCTTTTAAAATGAATAAATAAATAAATCCACCTGCATATATCGTGGTTCAAACTTGAGCACCTGACTGGCAAGTTTAAACTATTAATTTTGGAAAGATCCTCTGGTGTGACAGTTGTTTTCTTTTCTCTAAATATATCACCAAATAAATGGCGCCTTTTTGATCTTTGCTTTTCAAATTAGCAGTCACTAAAACATATTGTGGCCTGCACCCATTTAACGTCCACACCATTAGGTGTCTCCAGCTGTCTCTGCAGGTGCAAATAAAGACGCTGTCACCTGCAACTACTCTTGATAAAATACTTTTTTTATTGGTAATATTAATAGTCAGGGAGATTATCTATATGCCGATGTATAGCGAGGTCAGAGGTCAGCAGTGGAACTGCAACATCAGGGGTTGCTTAAGGTCCAGTGCCTTGTTTGGACATACTTTACTCTGGTTTGGGGGATGATTCAGCCTGGGTTTGCCATTCGAAGAGAAGTCTTGTTTTTTTTTTCAAGGCTCTTTGAATCTGCGTTTATGGTAGCAAAATTTGATTTGCTCCATCAGAGGCCATTGATAGTCTGTCTTGTCATAATTCACAGTCTCCCAGTGCTGATGCAACTGTCTTTTTTGTGGATTTTAGTAATTTCATTTTGTCTTTGAGGTTTCAGACTGACTGGTACAGGCTGTATTATTATTATTCATTTCAGTCCCTCAGTCCTAATTCGTATAATTGGTAACAGACGGTGTGTGTGTGTGTGTGTGTGTGTGTGTGTGTGTGTGAGACAGAGAGACAGAGAGAGAGAGCTGTGATGTGTGCATTCAGGGACCCCGGGTAGCTTGCTTGATAGTGAGACGTGTTTAACCACACACAGCTTCAGCAATATGCCGAGGGCTTCTTTATTATCACACATACACATAAAGTCAGACACACACATTTTACTGGTGTTTTGCCATAGCCCATACTCAGCCATGTGTGATAAGTGGCCCCTGGGTTCTTAGTTCCAGAGGCTGCAGATGACTTCTGTGGGCGACCACCTATCTCTCCCTGAGGTCCCGTCAGTCTGAGCCCAGCCTCGACCACAATCCCTGCGCATAAACCCATCCATTCTTTAGTCACGCTGGTTTGGTTGTGGGGAGAGTGTGTTTTGATCATGATAGCATAATTGAGAAAAATTGTGGAGGACAGAAAGAGCACGCTATAATCTGTGCGATAGTCAGTGTTTTCACATTAACTCAACGCATTTTTGAATGCACCCTGCAAACAATTGTAGAGGCTTTGCCCCGAGTGCGCAAGTGCAATCATTTTCTTATTGTTTCATTTATTTCACCCCACAAATTACTGTATGATCTGGTATATAATGTTGTTAGTTCAGCAGACGTGTGACCCAGAAAGAGCCCAAGTTTCAAGATCATGCAGCGCACAAGAGTGAAAGCCCCAGTTAGTGTGTGTGTGTGTGTGTGTGTGTGTGAGTGGGTGGTAGAAGAAGTCAAGTATGTTGCAGCGTTCAAAAGGAAAAAGAATAACAGCTGCAACTCGAAGCAAAGTCAGCCGGGCCTGAAGTAAGGAGGTGTGTCACACCGAGTGGAGTGGGCAGGGAATTATCCTCTATTCAGCACTAGAAGAGGGTGAACCAGAGGAGAAAAGCATCACAGACGGCGCTGAGGGCATGCACTACTGTAGTTTTTCTGTTGAAACTTAGTGTATAATCACTGGGACGGAGATGAGTTTCCAGCATGAAGAACAAGAGTTCGATTTCAGCTATGTGTTTGAGTACAGCCAAGGTGTCCAGATTGAACCTGAGAGAGGTGGGTACAGTGGAGGCTGTCTCTTCTTGATTGTATGTCCTGGATATTGCAGTGTGTGTAGCCTACTGGGATTAAATAGACTTCAGAAGTCAGTGCGTTTCTGTGTGAAAAGGTTGTAAAAGGGACTGAATTTACCATCTACAAAATAGTTTTATTAGAATTTCATAATGTTCGCTGTTTTGTGAGTTATATGTCAAAAGTGATAGCCACTCTTTTGTAAGGTGTCCTAGGCTTCACTCATCTTTTGGCATATTGAACTTGTTTGATGCACATCGCATAATCACCTCTGAAAATAGACTCTCATAAACTAATTTTAAACTGCCTGCCCACACATTATGTGGTGTGTGTGACAGATTCATCATTTCATGTGATGCACAGCATTGTGGTTGACAAATATAGCACACTGCATCAAGGGGAATGCCCCGCACTGGGGTTTCAGACTCAATGATGTTCAGTCTTTGACCACTTTTACCCTCATTGACATTCTGAATAAAAAAGGCTGACACGAGGTTAACAAGTTGTGACACAGCTGCAGCCAGCTGCTACAAGCCTAACTGCTAGGCTGCATGTGCTCCCACTGATTTGCATGTCATTGCACTTTTCTGCCTGTGATTTCCTTGTGCGCTTGCTTGTGCGTGCCCTTTGTTTGTGTGTGTACAGTGCCGCGGCGCATCTGTGTGTAACGCAGCAGCAAACTCCCTTTGACTTAATCACAAGCTCAGAGCGATGCGAGAGTGCTGTCAGTTTTCCACAGGGGAGGGCCTAATTCACTCAGTGAGTGATGCAATCAATCAAATAAAGCATCCATCAGCGCTGCTGGAGGAATTTGTGTAGAGTACATATGACAGCAGGGAGTGCCAAATAGAGCCTCAGATGAACTGATCAAACAAACAGAGAGGCTGTGCAACGTTGCGACTACACAGGAAACCACATACAGTAACTGCTTTGAGATGATTGCTAAGCTTCTCCAGATGTTTATAAAGGAGGGACCTGCGGGGCATATTGGTAAGATTTGTGTAGGGGTATTGTTCGAAAATGTAATCAGAGTTAATTGCTGCCATAATGTCATGGCATGTTGTCATATATTATGCTTTCATATACTTACAATATACTTCTTTTTTTCCAGATGCATACAGCTACACACCAAATGTCAGCTTGTCCCTTCCACTGGGCATGGGCAACCCCTGTCTGGCCACCCAGTACCACACCTTGCAGTCCAGCCCAGTCATCTCAGTTTCCTCTTGCCACCAGACAGGCTACAGCCTCCAAAATGATAACCACGCAGCATCAGGCTATTACCTGCCCCATGGCCTGAGACCCAATGGGGCCCCGGCTTTGGAGAGCCCTCGTATTGAGATCACTGCCTACAGCCAGTATCCCGAGGATGAAGTAGAAGAGAGCAGCAGCGAGGACCACATCATCAAACGGGGTGTCAACTCCATCGTGACGTTGACGCTGCCCAATGCCGACGGCTACCGTGATCCCACCTGCCTCAGCCCCGCGAGTAGCATTTCCTCGCGTAGCTGTAACTCCGAGGCGTCTTCTTATGAGTCCGGCTTCTACAACTACGACAACTCCCCGCAGAACTCCCCATGGCAGTCCCCCTGCGTTTCACCCAAAGGCTCATCTTCCCTCATGTCTTGCCCACATGCCAGCGGCCCTGTAGCTTCCCCTCACCACTCACCCTCCACCTCCCCTCAGATAGGAGCCGTGGCCGAGGAAGGCTGGCCGGCACAACCTCGTGGCTCCAGGCCCAATTCCCCCTCCTGTGGGGGGGCGGAGGCAGTGGAGGTGGTGGAGTCAACGGCGCCGGCGGTATGGGAAAGAGAAAGTACAGCTTCAACGGCACCACCTACCGTCAGGCGTCTTGCTCACCCAACCAGTCACCCACCCCGTCCCCACATGGCTCCCCCAGGGTCAGCATCACAGATGAGAACTGGCTCGCCAACACCAATCAGTACACTAACTCCGCCATTGTGGCCGCCATCAATGCTCTGACCACAGATGGAGTGGTGGACATGGGGGAGGGAATCCCAATCAAGACACGGAAGACCATGCTGGACCACTCGGCCTCCATGAGCCTGAAGGTGGAGCCTGGTGGCGACATGCTGGGTCTTGATGGGGAGCTCGGCCATGAGGACTACCCCTCCCGTCTGGCCCTCAAGAAGGAGAGCTACTGTGGAGGGTTCCTGGATGTGCCCCAGCATCCATACTCCTGGTCCAAACCCAAGCCTTACCTCAGGTAAGATAGGTCACAATATATTTGTGCATGTGTTTGTGTGCACCCTGTCCCCGCGACTGCAGTTTCCTTTGTGAGATCAGCTGTTCTAGTGGCAAAGCATCATAAAACACACTTCATTAAAACTTAACAGAAACTAAATACTCTTGGTTAGTCTTTCCAACAATCACCAGCTCTGTTTGGTTGAAATAAACTAAAGAGTTAGATCTGAAAATATGTCGGCTCTACATGATGTTTCCCACCATCTCTCTCTGCTTGCTGAGCAGCAGTAGAGCTGCTCTAGTTCTTCAGAGGCAGACCATTAAATTATCAAAATAAAATGGCAAGCCTGCAATGTACTCAGCCAATCGCTGATAGCCGATATATTTGTCCAAGACTAAAACCAGCCCAGTAGTCTTGTTTCTAAATTGCCTTGACAAGACGCACACACGTATCCAACTTATTGAGACAGATATATTCTGCTTAAGGAATAGTTTAATAATTTTCAGACAGTGCAAAGGAAAAATCCAGTAATGTCATTACTTCGCCCCATTTCCATTTAGTGTTCAAGCTTCAGTAGGCAGAATTTTTTTTGGCATCATTGGGCAAAACACCTTAATAACCTTTGAGTATATTGTAATTCAGGTGTTCTGAGAGATAACTAGGCTTCTGCCCCTCCGCATGGCTCTGTTTTCAGGCTTTAAAAAGTCAAGCACAAAGAGCGTTCCTATTGGCTGTGCTCCGGCTGGTGGGCGGTGCTTGATATTTCCTCAACAAATCCCAACATAGCTGCCAGGTCACAAACTTTCTCATGTTACTACAAGATACATACATGTTGCTACAAGATGTTTCTGATAACATTTGAGGCAGGAAATGGTCATTACAGTCACAGAATGTTGATTCATATTTGATCAGCGTTGGCTAGTTTGACCGTTTGTTTGGAGTTTGTGAGTGATTGGCTGCTGGCTCTCATTGACAACAGCTGGATGGCAGACTCCAGATCAGCTCTGACTAGTTATTTTCCTCTGGACTGTGAAATCGTGCAGATGCCATTAGGAGCACCGGAGGACACCAGACGACACAGATGCAATTTAATTATATTTGCTCCAATCTCTCCTGCTGCTAGTTTAACGTGTTATTGCTTAGTGTTAATTTATTGCAAGGACAATATTTCAGTTATAATTTTTGCCTTCAAAGGCCATATCAAAAGGAAGAAATCCAAAAGTTGCATACTCTTCACTTTCCAAAGGAGTTCTCTTTGAAGATCAAAACTATTTCATAAATCATATTTCACAGGGTGGAGTTGCCCAGCATGTGTGAGGCACTGTTGCTATAGCAACCCTCACACAAACATAGAACGCATATAGACACAATCACACACACGCACTCGACTATATCATTGATTTTGATTTTTGAGCAAAACAAACTTTTTTTTTTTCATTTTCAATTGTGTCCTTCGTGGCATTTTTTTCTCCCAAGCCAATAACACGCTCTCCTGTCGGAAATCAAGTGTTTGATTAAGATAGCGAGCAACAGGAAGTAATGGTGACAGGCCTGACTGAAGGGGAAGCAGTCTGTGGCTTAATCAGCCGGCTCGCGGCTGCGGTCTGTCGCGCCGTCGGCCCATCTCTTTCTGTGTAGCTAACCTGATGTCATGCACTGACTGGGTAGATAAAGCCCCGCGGGGGGAAATCAGTTCGTTTTGGGTCAACAAACAGCCCGCAAGTTCCACAGGGATGCCAGAGATTGTTTTCAGTTGAGCCACCCTCCGGGTCAGGGCTTTGCGTTTACCAGGCATCCGGCATAGCGAAATATTGTCTTGCACATGTTTGTTTTGGTTTAGATATCTCCACGGTGTTCACGTGGGAAGGTCTGACTGTCGAGAACAATGATGTTAAGGGAGGCCAGCTGTAGCTCTGAGAAAGAGATATCATGCTCCAAGGGAGGGTGTGCTGCTGACCTTATTCCATGGTATAACCCCATTGTCTTCATTACAAGTGGGGCTGTACTCTGCAATTATATTAATTTGGAATGGATAATAATTGTGTCAAAGGACAGGCTGATTGCCAGTCTGTGTGAGATGTGTTTTTGTGCCCTAGAAATGTCTTTCCTCCCACTGTCACTTTCTTAATTGTCTGTTTCCACCTGTCTGTCACACCATAATTCAAAACACACCTCTCTCTAACCAGGGCACATTCGTCTCTCATTTATTTTTCATAAAAGGGACACTAATTATTATGTTATTATACCCAGGCTTGAGGAATTATGCACGTCAACGAATGACTTCAATTGATTAGATTACAGACCATGATGGAATGGAGAAGGATCAAGCCAGTTGGATGACACTAAAGTGTCCTAATTTGAGGCTAATTTAAAGCAAGTTTAGAGCTTTTTGATTCCAGTGATGGAACCGTGGAAAGAAAAAAAAATGCAACCTCGCTGTTCCTACTTTGGCAAATCAAATGTGACTACAGTTTTTAAAAGGGCCTATTATCTTAATTTTCAGGTTCATGCTTGTTTCTACTAGAACATATTTGCATGTAAACGCTACGTTTGTGCTCCTGCCCCCCTCCCGAAGAGCCCAGTTTGCAGACCCACTCTGTTGTCCGAACCAAAGTCTTCGGACTCCACTCCAGCTCTGCTCTAACTAGCTTTGTTTGGGGGCATGCTAAAGTAGCGACTAGGCAGGCATTTTGCAAATGTGTTACTTGGTGGTGAGAAGGTGGGATTTAAAGCAAGGCATTTCAGGCACAAGAAACCATATAACACACTAGAGGAAAGGGAAAAGCACAAAAGCATTATAGGTCCTCTTTAAGAATATAATAGAATCAATTAAAACAGACAAAAAAAACATAAAAACAATCATTCTCCATGTTTCTTTCAAGCAACTTGGAAACAAAGAGTATAGAAGCAAGTGGGTTTTTTTTTTGTTGTTGTTTTTTTACAACAGCCACCACTGCCGCCCTTTTGGACTTAAAACGCTTATTATATTTGTCATATTTAATTGTTAAACATAGGCCATTTCAATAGAATAAGACAATAGAATAGTTTTACTTTTGTTCGGCACTTTTACGCAGCCGTTTTACAGACATCTTGTAGCTGCCGAATAACCAGACCCCAAGTGTTTTGCACAAAAAGTGTCAATCTTTCTTATAAAAGTTACTTTTATATCAATCAGCAGCAGAGTTAGAAACAGACATTTTGTGTATTCATTTTTTTTTTTATCCTAACAAGAATGCGTCATGTGATTGCAGCCCATCTCTGCCAGCTCTTGACTGGCAGCTCCCGTCCTGCTCCGGCCCGTATAACCTGCAGATCGAGGTGCAGCCAAAGTCCCACCATAGGGCCCACTACGAGACCGAAGGCAGCCGAGGGGCGGTGAAGGCGCTGTGTGGCAGCCACCCTGTAGTACAGGTATGTCACCATTACTGTCTGAGCCAGCAAATGACTTTTAGATTCACTGTGCATACTTGTGTTTATCAGCTTTGTGTGTTTGATAATTTGCTGTCATACAGCGTAGAGTGGTAACAAGCAGATAAGTGCATTCAGACTGATAAATGGAACTTTATTTCTGTCCAACAACAAGTTAGTGACATGGAAGTTTGGCTGTCGCGTATTTTATGACAGCATGTAGTCTCAGTGCAAAGCCGGAGCAGCTATGACCTTTCTTTCGTTAGTCTAGTTAAGACATTTTATTGGTATTTCCTTCTATCTTCAAATCAGATTTTAGTGGTCAGACTTTTAATCCAGAACTATGTGATTTCATTGTATTATTATATGTAGAAATCTTTACAACTCATTCTGCAGAAATAATGTGACTCATATTTTCCCAAAAAAAAACAGATTTGAGCAGCCTGTCTTCATCTATTAAAGTATTGTAAAAAGAATCTTAATGGCTTTAAACTTTCTGACTATTCAAGGTGTCATTACAAATATGTCAAACCACTTTAAGCAGATCCCCAAAGCCCTCAAGTCCTCTGTCACTTTTGACGGCAACGGTGCAGCGTATACGCATACCGTCTATATGTTTCTGTATGCTGTGTTATTAATGTTCCCTGAAGCCGGGAGTCAATCTGCTGCTGCAAAAGGTCGCCCTGACTAGCAGCAGTGCATGCTGACTCAATTAGTATAGAGCAGGACCATCGCCTCTCGCTATTGTGCTTGGCGAACACTTAAAGAGCACACGTCAGCCTCACCACGGCAGCACAGAGCTCCTTTCTCTGCTCCACTGTCATCACACTGCGCTGACATCTTGGTTTACTCAAGGTGGGGATCTAATAGTGTGTGTGTGCATGTCCTTCAGGTTGCCAATTCAAAATGAAACTGTGTGGAGTTTCACTGATGCTTTTGTTACAGACCGTATTTAAAGATTTCAGGTAGCAGAGGTTCTATTTTATCATGCGGCCTAATGCAAAACACTTTTTTGGACCAATACAGTTTCAGGTTTGTGGTCCATCCTTGTCACACAGACGTTGTTCGCGCCACAGCTGTTTTGTAAATAGATGTTGTCAGCACATCCTGGTCTGCTCAGTGTCATACACAGCTGTAGGCCACCGTGGTGTACATAAACAAGCCTGTCAAGCTTTAGGTTTTCTATATAAATACAGGTAATTATTCCCCTTCATTACAAACCTTTGTGAGGGTGAATCAACATTTTTCCCTCACACCTCCCCATGAGGCTGACCAGGCTCGGCCTGCCATGCACAGCTGTGGCAGGTGAGGCTGGTTTTGATTTAGCTCACACCACTTTCTGACTCACTCTGGGGGCTGGAGTAAAAAGTCATGAGTAAGCATCCTGTGTGTCTTTGCTTCTATCCAGATTTAGATCAATGTCTCGGGTTGTTTATTTCATACTACGCAGACGCCAATTCATCGCCAGTTTTGCGAGGATGTTTTCAAGTCTTACTGTGTATGTCGAGCACCTATTAGGTAGTAGTCATGGAGGAAATATGATGACAGCTGCTTTACCGTCACACCTCCCCCCTCCTCACATAGCTCACACTTTATTCTTACTTTTTAGCGAGGAGTGATTTATGCGTCTGATATTGCATGTGCAGTCAATTGGAATATCTTGAGGGTTTCATAACAGTGGAAACCACTGGAAGCGTAGCAGTTGGTAGAATCATTACGCAACCATGTGTACATGCTCGAGGGTAAACTGTAGAAGAAGAGTGTGTGCTGTATCTTCGGGGAGTTTTTTCACAGTTTGAAGTACAAATCATGAATCCGACTGCCTCACCCTCTTGTTGCTCTCTTAGTCTTTGTTGTAGTGTTGGGTGAAATTGTGTTTTCTTGGAGGATAGAGCATGATTGTGGTCCCCCGGTGCCCTGTGGTAATGAGTGGCAGGCACTGGATGGGTGAGGTGCAGTCAAGGAGAATGAGTCAATAATGACACAGGGACACGGGTATAGGAAGCAGAGAGAGAGAGAGAGAGCGGGAAGGGGCAGAGGGAGTCAACAGACAGCTGGGGCCTGGCTCGGCTGCCCCTGGAGAGCCTCTGCATCCTGCTGATTAGGGCCTGGGTGGCACTGAGTTTGGCTGAGCATAGCGGCGGTGGGGGTGGATAGCCAGGATCCCGGCACCCATCGGACGCCACCTCCCCTTTCCATGCACCGGTGCCTCCCTCCCTCCCTGGGGGGCCTGAGGATGTCACTCCTCATGAACCGTTCATCCTTCAACCATCTCCCAAACCCACACCAGCAGGTTGAAGCCCAGTCATCCACAGCTCTATTGTTTTTTTTTTTTTTTCAGCTTATGGATGATCAGACACATGCGCTACGAGTGATGGTGACATGTGTGTTGGAAAGCAGCGACCGATGAAAAAACAGCAAGATGAAAAACATGATGGGATACACTTGTTTCTACAGCTTACAGTTCCCCGGAGAGAGTGAAGGATAATCAAACCAAGAAGCCCAACTGCTCAGTTGCTGTTGTTGTCTTGTTATTCAATAACAAGCAAGAGGTGTTTTCTTGGTAAAAGCACAGGAAAGTTTAGCATCAGTAAAGTCTGACATCATCATAAGCTGCAGTGGATCAATTACACCGTATACAGTGTACCCACTGTGGTGGGTGGGTGGGGAGAATGGAGTGTCTGCACCCCAGTGGCCCACCGGTGAAAACCTCTAGATCACGGTTTACCTCGACTCATTACCCCTCTCGCTGCGTGCGCCAGCTCTCTTCGCTTCCTGTTCCAAATCTCAAGTCATTTATTCTGGACTTGCACTCCGTCCTTCCCCTCCTCCGCATCCGCAGCCTTTTAACCTCCTCTCTCCCGATTGGTCCACTCCGTGACCCCCGCGGCTGCTTTTCCACTTTATTTACTGCAGCAGACCACAGCGCCATTAAGGGGATCTCGGGTGCTCTACCGGCTCCTCTCACACTGTTCTAGACTCTCTCCTCTCTCACCGCAGCTATGCCAAACGTCTACAGGGTGATTTTCGAACCTGTGCTCAGGGAAAAAAAAAAAAACAACCTGGTCTACCTTTAGTCAGAATATCACCATGACATTGATTGATGGGTTTTTCCAGAGTGGGGGAAAACGGTTGAATTGTGCCTAATAATTTTCATTGAGAATATAGTGACTGAGGACGTGACCCGGCTCTGATCTGAAATGTGGGTTCAGTTGAAGATGTTGCAAAGGCTTTTCTGGTTCAACCTCAGTCAGGAAACACACAGACGTCCGCCAGACCTTAAGTAACAGCAGACAGCAACACCTGTGGAGTATTAAATCCTATCGCGTATGCAGTACAGTCCTGCATATGGCTAGTTCATATAGGATAATGACTGGCCTATAGGGCTTTCCCCCTCACGCATACATGCACACACATACACACACACACATATACACACACACACACACACACACACACACATCCACACACACACACACACTCATTAAGTCTAAAGCAGCAACAGACATGGTGTAATTTCAGCAGGATGTGGCCATCATCCCTATTAACATGTGCGTGACTTAATACCCATCTCCCTTCCTCTGCAACCGTATGTAATGCACATCAAATTTGCAGTATGTTTCCGCCACGACAACATGAAAGACCTTGGCGAACATGTGCTCGGTTCCTTCGCATGTGCGGTTTCACCTTGGGATCCGGTGCTCACTGGCTGAGTAATGTCTCAAAGAAAAAAACCCTGATCTACAGCATCCTATACTGTAGCTGCTAATTGCTCATTAAATCCGCCGCCGCCTCTTGTTTGATATTCAAAAGGCTCGATGTACCCTGTAGTGCTGTTAGAGCTTAGTCAGGGCTGTTATTCGTTGCCCAAAGGGGTATTTATGCAACTCTTAAATTGTGGTCTTCCATCTGCAGGGCTTCCCTTACGCTGGTATTGGGCTACCACTAATTACTAGTTAATAGCAAGTGGAAAAAATGGAGCAAAATGTGCATGGTGTTCTGCTGGTTTGAGGTGATAACCAGACAGCCCACAGATTTATGAGGTAAGACACTGGTGGGTAGTCGTGCTATTGGGGGGCACTGCAGTCATCCGTGCATCATCTTACTCTAATTCTCTGTAGGTTTGGATGCTGTTTCTCATGGCAGGCTGTGCTGGTAACGTAGCCGTTCATTTTATATGGAATTTGGACCCTCACTGGTCTAGACATAGGCTAGAGCTTGAAACTCTGCCCTCAGTGACATAACACCAAAGTGCTCAGCTCAACAAAAACTTTGAGGGATATAGCTGTTTGGTTGCTTATAAAAAAAAGGGGGGCAGCTTTTGGAGCTATGGATATGCAGCGCTTTTAAAGGATTGCATATGTTGCCTTATGCATTCAATATGAGGCACTGGAGACATTATCAGGGCAGGAGGGTGATGGAGTAAAGTCTGGAAGGAGAAACAACTTGGACGAGTGTACGTTTAATTGGATACAGCAAAGGCTGGCTGTGTGACTGTCAGCACTTGACAGAGAGAGGGGAGCGTGATAATAGGAAAAAGCCTGAATCTGCTGTTGTATTTCTCCTCCTCCCCTGCTTCAGTCTCCCCCCGCCTCCTTCTCCTCTGCTGCTTCCAGTCGTCTTCTGCTTCTCTTCTCCCCAGTTCTCTGCGCCACGTGGACCTCTACGAGTCATGACATTTCTCCAGGCGGTGATGAAATCACTGTGGAGGGATAGAAGGCAGCCCGCTGCAGGCCTGTAGAGTGTATTCACACTCAATTTCTAGTCAGGCCAGACACGTCTAATTTACCAGCAAGTCATTTATTAAACGTTGACTGTTCAAATCCTTTCTTTGAACTATTGAAGCCAGGTGCAAGCAGCATTGAGAATGTCACTATGGCTAAAGAAACTGAGGGATAAAATATACCATGAAAAAAAAAATAATCACCATATCGATAGATGGTACATTTTTTTAATCTCTCCAAAATGCACCTGAAAGGGAGATTTGTCAAGTATTTAATACTTTTATCAACATGGTAGAGGACAAATATGCTGCTTTATGCAAATGTATGAATACAGTTATCATTGGAAATCAATTAACAACACAAAGCAATGACAAATATTGTCCAGAAACCCTCACAGGTTCTGCATTTAGCATAAGAAATATGCTCAAATCATAACATGGCAAACTCAAAGCCCAACAGGCAACAACAGCTGTCAGTGTGCTGACTTGACTAGGACTTGCTTGTAAAGGGTAGACTCGTGGGTACCTATTGAACCCATTTTCATTTGCATATCTTGAGGTCAGAGGTCAAGGGAACCCTTTGAATGGCCCTTTTTCCCTCGCCAAGATTTTGCATAAGTTTGGAGCATAATTCAGCCTCCCTCCCGACCAGCGAGTATGACATGACATCACATAATACTAGAAAACCTAAGGAATCCATTGTACCTTAGGTTTTCTAGTTTCATATGATGCTACTAGCTGTTGAACTAAGCCCAATACAACCTTAAAAAATTAGTGGCATTAAACCAATTGCGTTAATGTGTTATCCCGTTAATAAACACACTAATATTAATCAGTTAAAAAAATACACCCTCTGCCATTATTTTGTCACAGCTGATTTCCAGTGAATGAAGCAAAGAAAATTAACGGGAAAAAAAGGGAAGAAAAAAAAAAAACTTTTATCCCAAGAGCTGAAACTTTCGATACAGATGATGGATCTGTAATTGCAGATGAATGGTGGAAAGTGCATGGGATGCACCCTCTTCTCATTTTTTAGCTCGACACCCCTCCACATCATCGCAACTGACCCAGACAATAACAGCTGCACACAATTACACAATTAATGCATCAGCTGCCATATCCACAATGTTTTACTTGAGCCGCAGCTATCAGGAGCGGCTCGTGCAGCGGCGGCCTGCGGTGGGGAGGTGTAAATGGATCTAGCTGACACGGTGGCAGAAGTTGGCACCCTGAAACAGCTGCAAATCAAGCCTCGATTCAAGCTCAGTTTAGATTATCTCAAAATAAATACACAGTGCGTGTGCCAGCACGTGTGCAGTTGCGGCTAGAAAAGCTCATCTGGTCAAAATTAGCCGCGCTCCGGGCCAACTTCACAGGCTGCATTAGACACAAATACAAAGCTGAGGTCACAGGTGTGTGTGAGGCTTCTGTCGTCAGCCCACGCTTCAAGTCAAGACACTATCTCAACGTTTTTCCCCTTTGAGAATAAAATGAAGAAGTAAGTTTTGCACTCTGCTTGTGGTGTGAGTGAGCATCACAGGAGTTTGGCAGAGGCAGAAGGGTTGGAGGGGGTCTTAGGGAGAAGGTCAGAGGAGCACATATGGTAAAGGGATCGAGGGAGGTCGCCCAGGGGGGACTAGACTGCCTTCCTTTGCTGCTGGGAAGACCAGCGTCACCAAGAGGGCTACCTGACCCCATTAATCACTTCCTCTCCTCCATGAGGTCACTACGGACGCCACCGCCATCGTGCGCTACCGCAAGATGAGTGAAGGGATAAAGACCCCCCTCGCCGCCATCCCTCTTGTGTCTCTTATGGGCCTCCTTAGAGCCACGTGGCGGCTGAGGTAATGGTTGGAGGTCACCGAGACATTCACAGAAGTCTGCAGAGGCAAAAGTGACAGACGACAAGGCTTTGTAGCGCGGCTGCCTGCGTTTTATTAAATCGTAAGGGAACGTCATGCAATTTAACGCTCCGGCGTCGCAGATTTGTACCTCATGCTCTGCCACAGCGCTCTCACGAGTCAATACACAAGTAACTGGTAGCATGTGTGGCTATGGATAATTACCACTGGTGACACCATAAGTAAAATATAACAAGCAGAGCGGGGTCTGCCGGTGAGATCACCGCATAGATGAAGTGGCCCCTTGGGATGCCAAGACTTCAAGAAGCTCCTGACCTCGGCCTAACTCACTGATGACTAGCATGTGTGACTAGCTCACAGGTCAAGACAGCTGCTAGAGACGCTGTGCGGAGCTGAAGAGAAAGATAGGAACGGTTGGAGTGGATAAAGACAGCCCTAGCTTCACTTCCTTGATATCTGAATCAAAGCAAACTGATGCTGAGAATGTGAGACATATACTAGTCATATCCTATTTTTAGTCAACATAAATAATACTGAATATTGTTCTACTGGGAGGAAAAAGACCACAGAACTTCTGCTTTATCCCAAATCCAAAAGATCTGTCATCAAGTACAGACCAAAGGCATTTCAATCTTCATGTTTATTATCAGGCCAGACGTTTAATATAGTATCCAGACCAATTTGTTCTCAGACCAAAGGCATTAGGTGTCCATGACACTGCAGCACTAATTTCCACAGGCTACTAATGACGTAGCTCTCCAGTCCTCCACCGGCAGCCTCACACCCCCGTCTCTGACCGCTCCTCACAAAGGTGATTATAAACCCATTAATCAGATTATGTCATGGGTTACATGTGGTCTGCATTTTGTTATATGACTCAGTTTCTTAGATAAACAACAGGGGTCTTTTATTCCATCTGACGGTACCACTGTTTTCACTCGGATGGAGCTCAGAGAAAATTGGTCTGAAGCGATGCGCTGGTGTGCGCCGGGGTAATTGACCAATTTGTGGGATTTTTCAGATGGCCATGGCTTGGTGAGCCCTGGTCTACAGTAAGTTATCCCTCGCTGTAAATGTCACTTGCGGTCAAGTAGCCACCTGGGTGGATCCACAGAGGTCCACCCGATGAAAAGCTCTCGGTTTTCTCTCCAGATGGATTCTGCAGTTTTGATTTGGAGAGATTTCTAAGTCCACACCAATATCCGCCCATATTACCATATGACCACACTTGACGTGACTTTGCACTGCACAGAGCAAGCATATCCTGGGAGGTCTGCAGTGTTAAGACTCAGTTCCACCAGAAAATCCACATTTGGTTGGCAAATTATTCTGGTCAGAAATCACTCACAAAGTATCAGATGTCCTTCACCACACAGGGAATTCGCAACCCTGCCTCACATTTTGGAGCCACTACACACTTGGTTAAATCATCAAATAACGTTACTTTAGACACTGTCAGAAAATGATCCAGGGATGCTGAATGCAAATTGGCAGTTACACTTTATGTTTGAAGTGGCATTGACCCCAAAAGTCAACAGTGTTTTTCAAACTATGCGTGGCTATGTAGAGCTTTTTCTTCTCTTTCTTTTTTTTTTTTTTTTTTTTAAAGATTTGATCTTTTTATTACTCGAGCAGTAGCAGCTAATGGAGGCCTTCAAGAGGAAGTGTAGTTGTTTGAAGTGGTGGTTCTGATATAGCAGTCTCTTTCATCACAGTGGGACACAGTCTCTGAGCTTTAATGGAAATCATAATGCATAACTGCCCAAAGGTAAAGGGGCTGGAATCTGTCTGCATGCCAAGCTCCACGATACTGTACCTAAATGGGCACATTTATTCCCCTCTAAATGTGTGTTGATATTTGTTTATAGGAAGACTGAGAAAAAAAAAAAAACAAAATCTGGACATTGTGTTCACTGGTAGTTTGTTGAGCACACATGCATGCCATAATAATAATTCATTTTTTTAAATATTTATACAGGGAAATTAGTATTAGCCCAGTCATTAGTTTCATTGTATTTAAACTGTGGGCATCTCACCTTGAAGTAGAGCTAAGATGATTGCCATGGTTTCTTATTTTGTGTCTGTAAGGTCACTTTCCACAGAGTCACTTTTGATCGCTTGCCTCTCTGCAATGTATCCTACAGCGGTTGGTATGATATCTTACAAAAAGTTAGTCCTTATTTTTTTGTGCATTTTTCTAACAAATGCCCAGCAACATGTGACATGTGTCAATTTTAGAATAAACCTCCATCTTTGCAGGAAACAACTTGGTTAGGTTTAAGCAACAAAACTGCTTAGATTTAGGAAACGATAGTGATTTGGGTTAAAATAACACCAGAAGTGGCAAATGGAGGTACAGAAATACAGAAGTTACATGACAAATAAACCAACATTGACTTTTGCTTTCA
Source organism: Pterois miles (assembly GCA_947000775.1). Lineage (NCBI taxonomy): Eukaryota > Metazoa > Chordata > Actinopteri > Perciformes > Scorpaenidae > Pterois > Pterois miles. Next base: position 17,178,265 of record CAMQGK010000327.1, read on the forward strand.
CGTGAACACTAGTTTCCCAGGTGAAATTTTTTGAGCCACCCATCCACCTCAACCACCTCCCTATGCAGTGTTTGTTGTTCTTTATACTTCCTGAGTTACAATTGCGTAGATTACGTACTAAATTATTTTGTGTGATATATATGAATTACAGTGCATTGCTTTTCATAGATATAGTTACGAACGGTATATAAGTACAGCCTGCTCTCTGTAGGCACTTTTGTTAGTAGCAGCAGTGAGATATTAACAAACAGTAAAGTGCTTAGCTTCCATGTCTCAGTACTGAGGAGATCTCTACCCCAGACAGACTCAGAGATATCCAAAAACTTTTTTTCACCCTCCCCTAAAGGAATGTAGAACGAGCTCAAAAAACGAACAACAACTGAAAAAGAGTCTCCAACCCAACCAAAAAACAAACAAAGAGAAGGGGGTTTATTTGCACAGCTCCTGTACCACGTCAGAGCTATCATTAAAGGCCCCTTTAACTATCAGTAGCCGATGTGCATTCAATCTCTATTTCCTAAATGAGGGGTTGCCTGAGATGGGGGTCTTAAAACGATGTTGCCTCTCACCTGGGTCCCTTTGTTCTCCCGCCAGCTTTATGGCTACATGGAGAGCGAGCCGCTCACCCTGCAGCTGTTCATAGGGACCGCAGACGACCGCCTCCTGCGACCACATGCCTTCTACCAGGTCCACCGCATCACTGGCAAAACCGTCTCCACCGCCAGCCATGAAGTCATGCAATCCAACACCAAAGTTCTGGAGATCCCTCTGCTGCCTGAGAACAACATGAGAGCCATGTGAGTGCTCTTAGACCTCCACAAGTCGCCTATCAATCTTTTCCTCTCCACATTCTTCACTGGTAACCCCTACTTTAAAATACACCCATAAAAACACACTCTCTCTTGTTTCTCTCAGCACCTTCTTCTTTGCTTTAGCTCTACAAACAGAATGTATGATGATAGGCGCTTTACAGCACACACTTCTGAATAGGCCTTCATACCTGAGATCTGCGCTTTCACCCCAAGAGATGCATGATTTCTAAGGAAGTGAAATAAGTACTTATTGTTCACACCATATGGGCCACACTCTGAATTCAGGGGTGACTTAGGACTCTAAAGTCTACAGGCTTGCAGTCGTAAAATAAATATCAGATTAGGAGCTGCTGCACCACTGCTGGAAGAAGTACTCTGATATTTTACTAGTAACAGTAATAATACTACAGTGTAGAAATACTCTGTTACAAGTATAAGTCCTGCATTCAAAACTTTACTTAAGTAAAAGTAAAAAAAATATTAGCATTAGAATATACCTAAAGTACAAAAAGTAAAAATTTTTGCAGAACGTCCCTTTTCAGAATGATATATAACTGGAATAAAATGGATGTGTTCATCACTAATGTTGCAGCTGGTAAAAGTGAATCTAATGTCCATTACTTTATATACTGCTGGGTGACTTAATGATTTATTAGATCATATATATTTTATAATATTAATCCAAATCTGTCAAGTAACTAATAACTAAAGCTGTAATATATATGCAGTGAAAGTAGCATAAAATGAAAATACTCAAGTAAAGTACGCATAGACTTTGCCAGCAAGTTGAATGTATTAGAACACCACTAGTTACCCCAGAACGTATGATCTTGGTTATGGAGTATGTCATTTAGCAATAACAAAACAATGTCAATTAAGGACCATTAAAGTCTATACAGGAATAGAAAGTGCACAAATGACTACTACTCAACCAGAATAATTAATGCACACATATGCTTATGGTGCCTTAAAACGTGAACTTGTGGCATGCGTTGCGTTGCATTCAAGTGGTTAAGTCATGAAGAACACCGCTGCTAAGCAACGGCAATATTAACGTTACTGTCCAAGTCTAGAAGCCACAGAGGCTAGCAAGTGGGAAATATATTGAAGGAAATGCAAAGACATGACAGAGGAGAAAGATGGGCTCTTTGGGAATATCAACATTTTACTCAGACTTATAAAATTACCAAGAAACACAATTTATGACAAATTGCAATATACTGTACAATATTAACTTATTATGCACCCATAAATTAACTTCCATGGGCTCCACCATTTCTCACAATGTCAACAAACACGTCACAAGTTGTGAAGTCTGACCTTTCAGAAACTTTCCACTTACGAGGTCGTGAACATGAGAGGGACGTTCATACGGGCCAGCTCGTAAAAACGGTAAACACCACCCCATTTGAAGGCAGCAGTAACACGCAAATAAATAGAAGCCATTTTCATAGCAGACATTTTGATTTGTCATAGTAGGAAAAACACAGGTGTTGCTAATAACAGTAACAATGGCGCGTTAAGGCTCCCAGTCAGCCATGACATGGTATCAATGTGTTTTTCCTACTGTGACATGTCAAACTGCCATCTGCAAAGAGGGTCTTTTTTAAATTATCAGCTGATAGAGAACAGTGGCGGTCTGTAACACCATGAACAACAACAGACTCGTAGGAAAAGACATGAGTGTATGAAAAGTTTGCAAACTTTTGAATTTATTTTATTGTAGGTACATCTACAAGAACGTGTTTCATTCATATCCACATTAGCTAACAAACAGTAGCATTGTTATCAAGCACTGAAGCACTTAAAGCTTGTGCTAACAAACAATTTGTCATAACGGTACCTGTTTGAATTTGCTATTATGAATGTTAGCTAATATTAGTGTTTACCGCAGGATGAGCTAACATTTGCTAACAAGCTAACTAAGTTGCTCTGCTTATTAGGATGGCCATGTCTGCACATTTTGAGCTCCGGTGGTCTCAGAGTTCATTCTCTCGTTACTCTCCTGTAACCTTAGTTTACCTTTAAAAACATTAGCATCAGTTTGCTAGGCTGAGGTAAATTAGCCTTGGCCTCATCCCTCCCCTGGACTCGCTCTGCGTTGTGTCCAGGCAGTAGCTCCTGTCCTGGGGCTCCATTCAGACTAGGCTGCAGTGAATTTTGTTGGACTGGGGCCCAGAACCCTGGGTTATGGATAAAACCGCCATATCCGAATATGTTACATAAGACCGTTACCTCTTACCACACCTCAAGTTTATCCTCCTCCCTGTTTTAAAGCACTAAGTAAAAATAATCAGTTATGATTTAACGCATTGCTATTTTACTCTCATATTTGTCTAAATGCTTAAATGCAAAGATATTTATAGGATAGTTTCCTGACTGGACCCTGGCCTTCGTTGGTCGAGCATGAATGATTTTAACATTTGTCCTGCCTTACAATATCATTTCCAACAATACCACAATATCCCCTATATTGTATCATATTTAGAGTCGCCCCTCACCCATTGGACTTAATGTGTCCCTCAGGATGAACACGATATTGAAAAAATATTCAAGAGGAAGTTTCTGTTCCCCTCTGTCGTCAGCACACACGCCAAAGGAAGAGGAGTGAAAGTTCTGTCTTTCTCCCCCGACTGTCTGAAAGGTTAACACAAAACCTTTAACTGTCTCTTTCCACTGAGCTGTTTAACAGTTGTCCTGATAACGCAGCATCCATCGCTCTGCTCTCGTGCCAGCAATCATTTGCTCGCTGTGTGGGATGCAGACAGTCTCGAGCTGCAGTCAAACTTTCAGACAGTTTCAATCTGTCTTTCATTTCTTATTCTGGGAAAATCCATTTCATACACATACGGTTGCTTAATTTAAAGTAATATACATGCCTGCAAATTCATAAGACTACTTCATTTAGACTAGTCTAAATGTTCCCTGGCTGGAGATTCATCCTGTTTGTTTTAAAACTACATGCACAACAAAACATTTATATCATGCGAGGCTGATAAGGAGCGGGTTGTCAGCATTGCATATTATTTATTCAGACTGTCCAAACCAAAGTCATGGGGAGATATGGTTTGGTATAAAACCTGACATTTACTCTGTTCCAGGAACAGTGCCAAAAAAGCTACCATGTAAAAGAATAAAAATGCCAAACCAAATCCCATTCGTATTCCCTCACTTTTTTACCAGCCACACTAGTTTTATTTAAATTCACGAAAGGCCACATATGAAAATGAATGCTTTTTTTCCACTAACAAAAGGGAAAGAAAATTCACCCCTTTACCTTCCAAATTGTGAAATAAAATAGAAAGACAGCTTAGAAACGAGTCTAATGCTACATGTGGAAATGATTAACAGAGGTTTTAAACATATGAAGTGTAAGGCTTCAATACTGTGAAGGGACTGAAGAGGCTTGGTGCACTCAGATAGCAATAAAGTGACTTTGTGTATACTCGGTGCAGGCTGATGGAACCTTGTTTGATGGTGGTAAGCCACGGTGTGCTCACTCACTCCAGATTCCTCCCGAGAGCCGCTAATTCTTGGACCACCGTGACCCTTTAAAACTGTGATGTGAAGTCATTAATGTCCAACTCTGTCTTAGATGACATGCTGGATTAATAATGACACGGTCACGCTCCGGTGGACTTCCAGTGAGTGATCTGTAACACCAGTGGGGACTTCATGTGCAGCTACTCAGCTCACTGTCTCAGTTTAAACAACCAGAGTCCTCAAATTTGCTCCCTTCAGCCTTTGTCCATACAGTACCTTCTGTAGAAAACAGTCTGTAGGAAGAATCCTGTGTCATTACACGTTAGGCCTCATGCAGCAACATTCTCTTAAATTAGTCCTATATTTTCTATTACTGTCTGTTAAGAGAAAGTCAACTCCAGATGCACCAAATGCTCTTAACCATCAAATCTGCTCTTAACCAGGTGTGCTGAATGATTACTCCCACTTGATCATAAATTAGAGGCATGTGGCTTTATTATTAGCATAGGTAACACCCCCTAAACACTATATAAAGCCCCCAGAGGCAAATCTGTGATTTGTGATTTTGGGCTATACAAATAAAACTGATTTGACTTGAATTGAAACACTATATAATTGCAGGTATTACCATAGGTAATGCCCCCTAAACACTGAAGGAAGGTATTAGCATAGGTAACACCCCCTAAATACTAAGGGAAGGTATTAGCATAGGTAACACCCCCTAAATACTAAGGGAAGGTATTAGCATAGGTAATGCCCCCTAAACACAAAGGAAAGGTATTAGCATAGGTAATGCACCTAAACTCTAAGGGAAGGTATTAATTTAGGTAATGTGCCCTAAACACTAAGGGAAGGTATTCGCATAGGTGACACCCCTTAAACATTGTAGGACAGGTGTTGTGCTGTGTGCAAATACCTGCGCATGCCCAAGAATTGGAGAGAAAAATTACTCTAAAACATATAATAATCTAAATTTGATTGCATGATATTTGTTTGTTTATTGTTTCCTGCATGAAGCCCACTTGTGTGATAGCAGAGAAAGAAGCAATTGATGCTTTCTTGAGACAGTAGCATACAGGTCTGACTTAAAACAAAAAAAAAAAAAACATAACTTTTCCATTATCCTGAATATATAATGTCATGTTTGAAATATGGTTTTAAAGTTTGCCTTCCCCGCCTCTGTCCTAGAATTGATTGTGCAGGGATCCTCAAGCTGCGCAATTCGGACATCGAGCTTCGCAAAGGAGAAACAGACATCGGACGTAAAAACACACGCGTGAGACTGGTGTTTCGGGTGCACATCAACCAGCCCAACGGCAGGACGGTGTCCCTGCAGGCTGCTTCGAACCCCATTGAATGCTGTAAGTCACACAGAAATAAACTGGCTTTTCTCTTGGCTCTCCACTTAAGCCAAAGGTGGCATCTATTGTTGTAATCCAATAAACCGAGCTACTATTTTATTACCTGCTGGAGAGAATTCAGCGCCTCTGCAGCCAATAAGCTTTTATATAATCAAAGCAATTTGCCAAGGCAATAGATGCATTGTGAGTGATGCCAGACACACGTGTTATCTATCTCAGCTCACATTTTATGACTGAATGCACAAGTTATTGTGACTACCTGATTAGCGTAGGTTGCACAAAGGTCATTTGCCAGCCCCAGTTTTGGCACGGTTGAATGAGCGCTTTGAAAGAAACCTCTGTTTCTTTGTCATTTGTTTGTTTTTTTCAGGTGTGATGTTATTTGCACCCAAGGACGCCAGTTAAAGTTGGATGCTGGCTTTATAGTTTATGGTCTAAAGTGGATGTTAATCTGAATTGGTTCATCATTACAGAGAAGGTTTGTTCAGTGAATTTTAGATTTTTTAGTGCTTTAGTGATTCTAAAATTATACAATGGGATAATAGATGAAATGCACAGTAATGTGATAATAAATAGATCTGACTCTGGCTGTGAATCTGATCAGCTAATCCCAGAGACTAAAGGTGACTAGCTAGCCACAGTTACAGAAAGCACAGACAGGTGGTTGGCAGTAGGCTTCTTCATGGAAAATAATGACTAAGAATCAGATCATGACAATGTTCAGTGTTCAGCCTTTTTCATTGTCATTGAAAGAGCAGCTGTTGGCTCAAAACCTCTTAGCTTGGGGTCATGAAATCTCCATAATAAAGTTGATAAGTCTGTTTCTCTAACCAAGAACTGCTGTTTTATTGGCTTTGTGCAGGGCTTGTGCTTCTTGGAGTGGATGGAGATCAGGCACTGAGTTTATGTATGGTCACACACTGTATTGAAATTGTGTGTGTGTGTGTGTGTGTGTGTGTGTTCCCCTCTCCAACAGCCCAGCGCTCAGCTCAGGAGCTTCCCTTGGTGGAGAAGCAGAGCGTGGATAGTTACCCCGCCACCGGAGGCAAAATGATGCTCCTGAGTGGCCTTAACTTCCTCCCCGACTCCAAGGTGGTGTTCGTGGAGAAGGCCCAGGGTAAGCTGCCATCGCCAGGCAATGTTTACTGCCTCTCAATTTCCCCTCTTAATATCTCTTTCAAAAGTCTCTCTCCCTCTCTGCCTCCTTCGCATTTCCTCGGCCTCTCCTCCCGTCAAAATAGAGCAGGCCCTGCCAGAGAGCCACATGTGGTGTGCATTAAGCCACTATATTTTTAACCAAAGCGTATTTACATTTGCTGAAGTTTCCATTGCCTGTTCGTTGGTGCTCGCCACAAGTTAAGGAATGAATCACAACCAGGGCATGTGCAACGTCTCTTTCTCTCACTTTCCCTCTCTCTCCCTCGCCGTCTCTCCCTCCCTGACTCCCTTGCTCTTGACATTTAACCCTCTCGCTCACTTTCTCTACTGTAGTTCCCTCTTCCACCCTTTCTACCGGATACTCTTTCTTTCTTGTTCAGATTTCTCAGCCATTCGTTTCCTCCCTGTGTGGGAGGGAACAATGGTAAAAACACTGCTGATGAAGTTTGAAAGCACATGATCATTTCCTTGATTGCACCCTCTAAATCAAAGCAAAGGTCAAGCACAGTGATACCTCTGATGTGTGTTGAAACAGAAGGATGAGCAACAACTAAGGAACGATGAGGGAGGCGTATCTGATAATATCCACCAATTGATTAATCATCCATTTAATAATTTGTGCTGGTAATTTTGGTTAAAAATCCCCTAGTTGTACTCAGAAATACTTACCACTCTTTCATGTAGTCTTTTACTTTTTAACATTTCCTAGATCAAGAGGTTTTTAATCAGAAATAAAAAAAAAAAAGACAAAACATACCCCTAATATTAGAAGATAATTTTCTTTAAATACTTCAATGAATGAAGAAATCAAGTTTTTATTATTGTGTCATGCATGCAACTATGTCCAACTTGCATGGGCTTTTCAATCTAGAAATGCACTTGGAGAGTGGAGATCTCCGCCAAGGCTATGCTTTATAGTGCAATGTTAATGAAAATGAAAAATAATTTGTGCATCCGCCCAGTGATTCGGATACACTCAAAAACTTAACAAGTTTGCTCTTCCTCTGAACATGCAACACCCTATCACCAAGTTTCTGAAAATCAGGCCTGTAGTTTTTCCAGACAAACAAATCAAACTGAAAACATAACCTCCTCAGCGAAGGCAACGATACTACAAATTAAAGCTGGAGAAATCAGAGTAAATACTTCACATACATATTTCAGTGTTGTATGGAACCCTTTCATGGAAAATCAACATTTTTAACCTCCCTAGAGTACAGTACATAAGAAAATGGCTTTTCCCAAATCACATTTCAATTGTTTACTCGTCAACTCTTCCTGTCTGCATGTCGAAGTGTCGTTGACTGAGACATTGAACCACAAGTTGCTTCCTGGGCACTTTTCAGCAGAACCTAAAAGCTTACGATGGGTTAAATGCAGAGGTCAAATTTGTGATGGTTATAGCTCAGTGGGTAGAGTGGGTTTGCGTCTGGATCGTTGGCTCCTATTGTCGCTTAATTCTTGCTTAATTTACCCTAAATTCATAAAAATGCTCTTCAGTGGCTTTAAAAAAAGAAGACAAGATTCAAAAAAAACTTCTCTACCTTACCTCACCCTGTGAGAGAACTCGAAAGCACCTCAGGGGTTAAGGGACAGGTGGAGATGGGCTGAGGGGAGGTGGATGAACTTGGTAATATGGGGTCTCCCTCCTCCTGGCTTTACTTAGTCATGGAGGGGGATCCCCTGGAGAGGAAAGCCCATACATACACAACACCTCCGCCTCTCTACTCCCCGCTATTTGAGACTCGTGACCCTTTCTAGGTTGGGTTACCTCTTTTTCACCTCCTCTCTCTCTTTTCCTCACTGTCGACCTTGGGTCCTCTGTTTCCTCTTATTCTCTCATTTCACTCCCTCATCCTCCACTCCTCTTACCTCTATACTCGATACCCGTTAAAGACATTAGCCAGTGTGGAGCTCTGCGCTAGCGGGATCCCCACACTCGCGCCTGCCATCAACATTTCAGTGGTTTGTTTTCCGCCTCTGTGGTGTCGAGAGGGAGAGAGAGAGATCGAAAGAGAGGTTGTCTGTCTACTACTTAGTCTGCTTTTATGTAAACTTTAATGACCCACCACTTCCAGGGTCTCCTAAGTCAAAAAGCCCATTACAGACAGACCAACACACATGCAAACACAGGAACACACACACACATCACTTACTAATGGCAACTATCTATAAGCAAGTATGAGTGTGGAAAAGTACTTATGTCCCAAATATACTGCAAAATATTGTCTTTTGGCATTTTAATCAGAGAATCCTGCTGTTTCATGAAGGTTCTCAGACTTAAAATTTCTGTGATTGTTGATTTAAAAGGACCAAACTGGAATGAAGAAAAAAAGAAACCAATAAAATTATAATTATATTACAGATTTATTCTATAACTTTGGTTTTATTTTCCTCTGGAAAAGTTCATGACTAAACGCACCCATGAAATACAGAGCTTTGCACCGCAATAATTACTACTCGCAGACATGTGCTTATACACACAGTAGGACACACACGTGCGCACGCACAGCCGAGCGCTTTGTACAGCACAACACCAATCACTGCTTTTGCCACAGTGGTGACAGCCATTACTGTTGCTGCCATCGAAGGTCAGGACGGCTGCTCATTTTCCAAAATTGACTCCAATAAACACCTTCCAGAAAATTCCACAAATCCTAAGGAGCACCAGACGGTTTTCGAGTGTCCCAATCCAACTTGTGTGAATGATTAGACCATCCAAGTTAAGTCAGAGGGAGATCACACACAGCACAAAAAGCCTATTAGCCCAAATGAGACGGCCATGAATCATAAATACATGTATTTCTTTAACCGTTTCCATTTGCTTTCACACACACTCAAGGAGCTGCTTTTAGCACAAACATACCCAGATGCCTGTTTTGGAATCGCCTGCCTTGAAAACAACAAGAGCAGATGTCAATTCATTACTGGCCACTTAAATAATGGATGACATCAACATTTTAGAGATTGTCCCATTAATAGTTTCTGGTTAAGTGATGAGAACACAGACACCGAAAACATCCAGTCCTTGGCTTTGTGTTATCACTTTAGTTTACATGTCTTTTAGGGACCTGGGCCTCACTGGCATTATCTTAAACTTCAGTAAATGCTTATAAAATTTTATAAATCTAAAGAAGCCATAATTGTAGATTCATGAAAAAAGGTGAATATAGGTGATTCAGATTTTTTTAAAGCCAGAAATGAAATGAGAAGCAAATAATAACCATGATGTAAAGTAAGGTCCACTTTCTAGATCTGCCTCATAGTAGTATTTCTAATGTGAACATAGGCGCGTGTGCTTTAATAGTTACATGTTGCACCAGTGCAAATGATCTTGGAAGGGCAGATTGGGTGTTCTCTCTTAATGGAAAAGTAGATAAATGAGAGACCTTTACAAAAATAAAAACCTACTCGTGTGTTCTTTTAACCTGCTGCACTGTAGTTTCCTTTTGTTGGTGTTTGGCTTCCACTTTAATCCACCTTGCCTTCTCTTTATGTTGTTGTTGATTGTCTGTCTGCCCCCCCTTGAGATGTCCTCAGTATCAAATGAGCAGAGCTCATTGCTGATGCCACTGCGGGAGACCTTAATGCGCCTTGAAAAATAATTACTTCTACTTTTCAAATGCCACGTCCGTCCCCACTGCTCCGCTTCGTCACCCACAGGATAACTGATGCAAACTGTGTGCATCCACTGCATGTGCATGTGTGTGTGTTTGTTGTTGTGTACGCGCGCGTGCCACCGCCGGTCGCCTGCGGGCCTGTTTGCGCTGTTCAGTAGGAAGTGTTGTCAGTGAGTCATCCGCGAGGGATTCCCTGCGGAGGGGTGAAACGGAAAAGGCAAGACCCTCAGAGGGTAGGTAGAGGGGAGGAAGAGGGGAGGCAAAAAAGATGGGGCTTCCTTAGAAATCCTGCTTGTGACCTTGTGTACTGAGGCATCGGAGGATAGAAGGTATCATATGCTGCCCTGATGCTGTTGAGTAAATGAAAGCCATGAGTAAGGCCATGTGTCTTTTGTACAGTAAATGAACTTTATTTATTCCTTCAATGGATGGTTAAGTTAACTGCTTTTCCTATTTCTTAGTTCATAACAGACCACACATAGGGAGAGCAAATAGCTAGATAATGATAGACTCAACCTCAAGTCCACATTTTTGTTTCTGCCGTAATGTAAACATTCTTCTCAATGGTAATTATTGTTGACATGTATTTTTAATAGGCCTTATCGTTTTTTTCTCTGCCGTGGAGCGTTGTACCCTCCACGTAGCCGCAATGTGGGCATTTATGAAACTTTCCATCTGCTTGTGCATAGCTGTGCTCGGTTTTTATTATATGTATGTGCTGAGGTTGTGTCAGTGTTTTCGGTTTGCCCAAACCGCTCTTTTGGCACAAGAGTAGGAGGACATACCTGGCGCACCTATTGCAGTGTGCGTTCTGGCTTGTCCTGCTTTCCATGGATGGAATGAGTGCTAGAGGCAGGGAAAATAGAGACAGACAGACAGACAGACAGACAAACAGAGAGAGAGAGAGCTGGGGAAAGCCTACACTCTGACTCAGAGGGGAGGTAAGGGAATTCCCTGGTGAGCCGGATAGTTTTTACATCTGGTCGGATTGGAGCGTTGCCTGGAGCTCGGCAGCACCACACACGCCTGGGCTGCAGCAGGGAGAAGTCTGGTCTCCTCCACCTCTGCTTCAGGCTGGTCGAGCTCACGGCCAAGACTAAGAAGTCTGAGCAACAGTGTAATCTGTAACATTAGGACAGTCCACAACAATACCCCTAGGCTATTTCTCCTGTCATGTGGAAACTCCTCAACAACAGGCTGAAATATTTGGATTCTCATACCTTCAAAATTGGAGGAACACAGGCCTTGTACTGTTTCACTTCATTCATAGACTGTTTATACTCGGTTGAACCCTTCTACCTTGGGCAAGTCTAAACATCAGACAAATCGGTCGATGTATTGCACTTCTAGCGGTGTGTCTAGACTGCCCTTTGGCTTCAGGCTATGACAACCTGCATAATCTTGGCTCATATTTTGCCAGTATGGCAGTCTAAGGTCAGCCACCCTCCACCCCTGCTTCAGGCTAGCAACTAGAGTATCCTAATTATCCCCATCCTAACAAGGATGGTATACCGCACCAAAATCAATTATTATGTATAATAATTGTAGAGGAGCCCTCTAACAGACCTGGAGGGGCTTAACCTCTCATGCTTCTTTGCCATCCCCCATAAAGCATGCATTAACTCCTGCAGGTGTGAGGCTGTACATTAGGGAAATAGATGGGTCAATACCCCAAAAGAGCATACCATGATATACAGTACTGGAAGGGGAGATATCACTGACCTCTTTAATGAGGGGGTACTATACAAATTTTCAGAGCAAGAATGCAAAGTTAAACCTATAGTGTTATTGGGTGAAGCTCTGACTGAGCCTAATGTTTGCCTCTCTCACCCTCAAAGCCTCTGGCTCATTAAAATGTCTTTCTTTCATGATGTAAAGTTTCATCAGCAACGGCCAGTGCACCATTTTGGAATGCCTCTGCTTTCGGCACGTCTATACATCAAAGGGATCGGCTGAATCATCCTGGTATCATAACAGAAAGATGTCTAGATTGTCCTGTGGCCTCCACCCTTTTTCCGGACTTGTCTGAACAAGTTATATAGCCAAAGAAGTGGTTCAAATCAGAGAGACAATTGTTTCCATTTCCCTTTCTGGGGGTAAATGCTCTTTCCATGGAATAAAAATAGTGATATATTTTGCTGAAGCATTGCTCATGGCTTTGATTTTGGGGTTCAATATGTCTGCAAACAGTTAAAAGACTCTGTGCAAAGACTAAAACAGCATCTACCTGCAGTCCTCTTCACCATACAGTAAAGGACCTGCAGTGACCCTTTGCAGCACACCATGGAGAGCAACCAATCTTAATGTCTTCCATGTGAACACAAATATTATACAAATGTAAAAGTCCGGATGGTCTTCCAGCCATCCCTGACAGTCTTTAGATCATTTCAGACCAAATGCCACACAGCTGGAGTCTTGATAAAAGGATAAAATCCTTCTCTACTGGCCGCTATCCTCCTCGCTCTGCACTCATGGGTCAAGTCAGCTCACACGTTCCCTGTTTTACACCAAGAATAACTCAATTCCCGACTATAAACCCATCACAAATCTACTGTCAGGTCATAATTTATACAGAAGCCTCTCAATCTGAAGCAGACCCACATTTCTCCAATTTCACCATTCAGATTGGCAGAGGTCAGGTGCTTCAGAGGGGAAAGCAGCTGCACCTCTGGGATCAGCCATAGGGGAACCCCCTTTTGGCCTTTTGGCTTTACTCCTCATTGGACAACAAGGTAATTGCTGTGAAAGTATGTGTAAAATTACTGAAGCATTTTCATTCCAGGTAGCAGCAGCAGCAGCAGCAACATGGTACTAAAATGGAAAATACACTTAACGTATGTAAACAGGAAAGAGAAAAATTCTCCTGAAAATCTTCTCTGGAAAAGAGACACTGTATCTGCAAAATCCATCTGGGTTGTTTCACAAGACAACCTCCGCAATTAAGCATGTGAATCATATTTTCCATTCTCAAAAATCTTCTCTTCGGTCAATGGAAGTTGTTGTGCACTACACATAACACTTTTTAAGAGGAAAAAAGTCACTTATGGAAAACCAAAACCTGCAAGGTCATTATGTGGACAGAGATGCCATTAATCAGCTATCTGTGGCTTTGTGAAACCCAGAATGAATATAATTCGCTTAACAGCATCGTTGGTGTCTGGGGCGCTTGTTTGCTCTTTGATAACACCAGATGGAGGGCACACATCTTTATCATTATAACCAAACTTCAGTCCGTGAAAATATGACAAATGAGAGGATTTGTTTGTGTGAAATTTACTACAACAGCAACACTGTTGCCGCGCTATCACCATTTACACAACATAATGTGTTGTCAAGAATTAGAGAAGACCTGACTCCAAGAAGCCTCGCCCTACATGTGGTCTAATTGTCTCATGAATGAGTGTGTTATCGTGGTTGTCTGTGTTGGTGTTAGTCTTTGTGGATATGATTTGCACAAGTGAGTCATGCAGAGCAATAGGCAGATGGTTGGTTTGCATTTGAGAATAATGTCTTTGTGCTTCCTTTCATTTCTCTGTTTAAATGTGACTGGATTATAGCAAGATGTCTCCAGACACAGCTCCAATACCCCGTCTTATCATTCAAGTTGAAAGTCAGAACAAAGGTAGAGGATACTGTGGCTGCGGTGTATGCGTGCTCCTGCATCTGTGCGTGTGTGTGCATTACGCGTGGGTGGAGGCTTCGTGAAGGAGGAGGTGTTGTCGGGAACAGAAGCATTTTGCAGATGTTGCAGGGAAGGAGTGAATGGAAAGTTCTGTGTTTATCAGTCGTGCAGCACTCTCTGACTTGCAAAGGTATGCCACATGTGGCCCCGTCCCAAGTCAGTCTCCCAATTTGGAAGAGCAAAGTGACAGAGAGGTGTAAAAGGTAAGAGAAAAAAAGATGGAGAGGAAGGTGAAGATAAAGAGGAAGAAAAGTTTGAAAAACATGTTTACTAGTGGAGGTTGGGGTTGACGTCGTAGTCTAAGGTTTCCCTCTTGGAGTGTCTCCCAGAGCGGAGGCGGGTGAGATTCCCTCGTGGTTCCCCGAGACGTAACATGAGGAACGCTCATCTCTGTTTGTCTCCCTTTCTCTGACCTTCTCCCGGGCTGCTCTCACTCTAATTGCCCTTCCATCCTCTGAGCCACTTCACAGTATTACATGCGCCTCTCATTCTTTTGAGCATCTTGATCACCTGTCACATGCATGCACATGGCAGCCCTATAGGACCCTGCTTCACTATTCCCCCGGTCATCCACATCATCTCCATTACAGCGAGGCTCATTTCTCCATATGCAACTCTGATTTCCCCCAGTTCAAATAGAAAACCCTTATCTGATCTGCTCACCGTCTGTTTTTCTCTTTTCCCTGACTTTTAATATGGCCATTTTGGAAAGAGATATCTACTGATGTTCACCCTCTGAATAATAAAGCTGACCACCAGCCCCAACTGCCACAGCTCACCAATAATAGGCCAACCGTGACTGGGATCCTTTATTCTTTCACTTGCTGCATGATGTGAAAAACATAATGCTTTGGGAAAAAAATATAAGGGTTTTACATCTTCCAGAGCTGCTGGACTTCTGCTATCAGTTATTTGGAAACTGGCTCTGATCATCTTATCTGATGGCTTCCTGTCCCAGAAGCAAAGCGCAGCGTTACAGCAGCATAAAGGCACAGCTGCTGCTCACTTCCCCGGCTAACATACAGTACGGTAGCAGTGCCACGGTGCCCATGCTATTGCCTCACATGGTGTGCCACTGACACAAAGACTGTTCTGTGTCACTTCTATTTCTGACAGCCCTAATGAGTCATCGGTTTTGGCACTGCGGTCACTCCTGATTGCCCTAGCAGAGCCCAGAGAGTCTGTTCGCTAAGGTGTGGCATGAAATCACAGAGAAAACCCAAAGAATGTGAGCTGAGCTTCTGCAGGCTTCCCAACAGCTGCAGTAGCTCACAGGCCTTTTATTGCATGGCGGCGGGGGGAAACCTCCTCACCACAACAAGATGGAGATGAGAAGAAAGAGAGAACAAACAAAAGCTGCTCTTTGCTTTTGTTATTTCACAGAGCAGAGTTAAGAATAGAAATAAGGGAGGAGATGGGAGAAAATACTTAATCAAGGATTTAATAAAGGGACAACAGTAGTGACTAATTTAACAGAGATAGACATGGAATAAGAGAGCGGGCACTCCCAGCTGAAAATCTGATGTACGACTACAATTAATGCTTAACTTCATGATATTTTTGTATACAATAATGAAAAATACCCATCACAATTTTCCAAAACCTAAAATTACATTTTTTTTGTTTTGTTATGCATCTTTTAATCCAAATGTTTTCAGTTTTCAAATTTTATTTTTTTTTTTGGTGCGATTAATTCACACATCAATATATTTTCTCCACCTGTTGTTTTTGTCATAAATACTTTCGCAACAGAATTTTTTTCCAGGAAGAGAAAACTTTCTGAACTTTCGCACCGTGAATAACTTTATGAAACAGCAGCACAGAGGCTCCATAGTGCGAACCAAGAGGACAAATTTTGTTACTTCTTAATACCTCGAAAAAGGCAGCATTTACCAGATCCACTCCTTCTGTTCTTACCTTTCACAATAAAGGCCCTTTATATAATATTCACAGGCGAGTATTTTGCATTTTCTTTCCATTTATTCATCACACCTCCTGTGTGTAAAAGCCTGTAGAGAAGCAGTAAATGCATTTAAGAAGTTGAAACCATCAAATGCTTGGCATGTTTGCTTGATAAATGGCCTTCAATCAGTTATTAAATTACCAGCAACTTGTTAAATAAACTTATTGTTTCATCACTACGTTCAACAAAATACTAAAACTCCCAATACCCTAACCCACCACCAGAACACACATCTCTTCCTCTTCACCGATACGAGTATCATCTGCAGAATGTAGCTGGCCTCTATTTAAGGTCCATCTTGTTTGTATAATGATACTAAACATTGGGTTTTATTCTTTTGCCGATAGATGGGCATCATCTGTGGGAGACGGAAGCCAAAGTTGACAAGGACTCCGTCAAAAACGTAAGTGCACCTCACCGACGTGACTCATTGGAAATGCTCCCGCCGTCTTCAGTCCTACCCTCCCTTGACACTTTCTCCTTTCCTCTCTGTCTCGTCCTCATCTGTCCCCTGTAATGATGTAACCTTTGCTAAGGCATTACAAGTTGCGACATAGACAGTGATGATCAGCCCATGCAATCCTGTATGGAATTTTCACGAAATCTCTGCACCCTAACGGAGTAAACACAGGCTGTCATATTGTTTTTGCTTCTGACACACACAGAGATCCTCCCAGCATAGCCAGACGTTTAGTTCACAGCAAAGTGTTGTGCTGTGGTGAACTGGACTTAAAACACCTTGTCCGTGCCGAGATCCTGCAGCCAAGAGTGGATTACACCCACTGCTTTTACCTGCTGCTTTTCATGAGAGTTGTAACAAGAAAATAAACCAGTGCTCTCATTTTTTACTGACGCTTTGCCACACATTTTGATTGTGTTAATATAAGAGTGAAAGGGAATCGTCAAGAGAGGGAATGAAGCGAATGTTGTTCTACGTGTCACAGAAAGCTGGTTGTGCTCTGGAGTTAATTAAGACTTCACTGAGGTTCATTAGGTCTGCTCTCAGTACAGGATCTGTGAAAACCTGTTTGCCTGTGTGTGATGACAGTATGTTTTGCATTGCTGATGCCTTTCATCAGCAGTGTCTTATCCTCCCCCTATTTCCCCCTCCTTTTTTTGTGTAAACTAACCAAGGCAATTTACACTCGCACGGGGTCTAAAATAAACCACGCACATCTAAATGCTGCAACTTGAGGGTGTTTTTCTTTCTCCTTGTTGTTGCTGCTATTTCAACCAGGTAAATGACTCGGTTGCATCAGGAAAGTAAATATGGACTCTGATGTCTAATTGGCCTGTAGGGCTGGCTGATGTGCCGTGGCTGGAGTCCCATTTGCTGGAAAATTAGCAGGCGTGCAAGGTTTGGGCGTACAAGACTCAACCGGGGGTGACGGTGTAGGGAGGCAAGGTCGATGAAAGACAAATACTACTGTGTTTATTTGCAGATCTAACAAACAAGTGGGGAGAGACCGCAAGAAGGCCTGGCCTTCCTCTTATGTCATTTGCCACCAGACTACCCTAAAGTGCTCCAGACTGCCGGCCCAACTGTTTTTATTGCCATCCAGAGCATGCTAACTTTCACTGGTTGGGATGGAGAGGGAAAAGCCATATTCACACACACACACACACACACACACACACACACAGTTTTACTTTTAACACACAATCAGCCACCTGCATATTTTCTTTGTCGTCATCTGGAGGACAGACCGGGGCAGAGGACGCAGGCCCCTCACCTCCGAAACCACCCACCTCATGGCTCCCTCCAGCCTCCAGTGATGACCAACAAAAACCTGCTTCCTGTCATTCTGGCCCGTTTAGACCCCCACGAGAGTGACAGCCATCAATGTTCCCTTGTCAGAGAGAAAGCGGTCGAAAGTTCACATCCGTCCAGACTTGCCGAGGTCTGGCCCGGGGGGGTTAGGGGGACAGGCGATCCACTTCACAGGGAGGCATGGCTGTGCAAACAAATAAGCCGGCTACCTCTCTCTCCTCTCGTGCTGTACAAAGCTAAAGCCCTGGGGTTTTTCCTCAGAGACAAATACAGGCACTGGACCAATCTCATGGGCTCTACTGCTGCGTCTACACAGTCCAGACGAGCTCATTTAGACCAGTTCCCAGTCCAGCCTCTTGGAAACACTACCCTAAATGCAAGCCAGCTGTAAAATAAACATAGCTGTTGATTAATATGCTGCAGGAAATCGTACTACAAACTTTCATTTTGAGAGTGCCATGAAATCGGATGAGAAAATACAAGTACTACATTAGGAGTGGGGGCAAAAATCGATTCACTTATGTATTGAGAGATTTTTTTTTTTTTTTCACGATTTTGAAGTTGATGTTTTTAATACCAGAATCGATATATTTGCTCCATTTGAGTCTCTGCGGAGGGAGAAGGAACATACTGCTTTTATTGTTGTAGTCTGAGTAACGTGACGTCATTTCTGTTCCAAACACTACACATACAGTAAAGTATAGAAACACTTTGGATTTCACACATTGCAGGAAAAGCAGAGATAGACATCATGACTAAACCTACATGCTAACTCTGTCATGGACGGGAAATATTATAGTATTGCGGTAACGTGCTGTCAAGCCAGCGTCACTCACATCTACGTGGTCAAAAGACATTTTAACTGTACAGCACCCATATACTGACATTTATTAAGGCATTCCAGCTGACGATCGACATGTAAAGAGATGAATAAAGAGCAGTCAGAACTAGCAACAGACTTAGCAAAGTTAGCAAAAGTGTATGTGTGTGACTATGTTTGGTTTTCAAAATAAGGTGTTAACAAAGGGAATTGTATATGAAAAATACATATATGGAAATAAGATTGATTATATTCACCAGTAGTTTAAAACATTACATGTCACTTATAAATTAAAAAGAAAATACCACTACCTATTTGTGAGGGAAATGTATTAATTTAGATATTTTCCAAAATAAAGGTCCCTAGAAGTGTGTGATTCAACTTTTTCCCATAGTCTAGTGTTGAAAAAGTTAACAAACATTCGCAATATTGAATAACAGTCCTTAAAATCATAATACATATTTGAATTAGCACCAAAATATCGTGATAATATTGAATCTGGGATTATTTAGTATTGAATCTGGGATTATTTTTGATGCCATCTGCACCTGTTTTATCTCATCCATCATCCATCTTCAACCACTTATCCCGTTAAGGGTCGCGGGGGGGGGCTGGAGCTGATCCCAGCTGGCAGTAATATCTCATTGCATCTTATTTGTGTTTTAGAACACTCTTGTTGTGGAGATCCCACCGTACAGGAACCAGAGAATATCCAGCCCCGTGCCGGTTAACTTCTACGTCTGCAACGGAAAAAGGAAGAGGAGCCAGTACCAGCGCTTCACCTACCTGCCTCCAAACGGTAATCATCAAAAATATTTCCCACCTTTTTTTCACACCAGGGACACTGAAAGACATGTATGCTTTTCGCATGCTGCAGGCACTCACATTCATCACATTGAGTATTTCTCCAGGTCTTGACATCCATCCACTGTACTTAACCGCAGCCGTCAACATGCCACGTGAAACTTTGCGTGCCATTATTCGAACGGCGTCTTTGACATTATGCCTGGCACCGCTTGGCTGTGGCTCGTGAGTGAGAGCAGAAGATGTGAGGTGTGTTTATTCTGTAGTGAGACCGCGTTCCCCAGCGATGAGGTGTACCTGCTGAGTGACAGAGCCTCCGAGCGCTGTTGATGAAGAGAAGTCAATCCCCCGGCGACCTGACTTTCACACCCCACCTCACACACAATGCCCCCGTGGTTCACCAGCGCACAAGTACACATCCATACACACACATCTACCAGGCGGTGCATTGCCCTGTCATTCATGTAGCAACGTGAAAACCCAGGAATACCTCTCTCTGTGTTTATCATGTGTCCCTGGCCTCAGTGTTTATAGATGGCTTTCACACTGGAATTTGAAGAATGTTTCGCTGAGAGTTTAGAGAAGAGTTCAGCCTCAAACTTACATTGCGAGCTATTGGCTGTTTTACAATGGGCACAGGTGAAATATCAGCTTTGGTATCACTTTCAACCATGCAGCTGGAATCCTGTTATTTTATCTTTATGTATTCAGAGAGTGTTGACTAAGCGTGCTTGCTCTTCTTTCAGCGAAACAGTGCCTCCCAGTTATAGTGCCAAAACCCTTCGCTGTTTGCTGTTGAGCAGCTTCACTGAAGCGGCAGGGAGTTCGGTGACTTAACAACTTTTCTGGCACCTGATTAATAGTTGCTGAAGGTGTGTTTCCTACATAGTCCCAGCTGGTTTAGGGATTCCAACCAGCAACCTTCCATTTGAAATACCTACATCCCTCTCGTGATAACTAGAGAAAATCCATTAGACAAAACAATGGTATCTTGTATTCATTGATCAGTGTCTAATGGGTCTAATGCTGCTGGGAGAGTGTGCATTGCATTTTAAGTTAATAAGATGTGACATTTAGATTATCAGCAGATGTATTTACGGCCACAGGAGATAAGTGATTGGGATTTTGGATGAGGCTCTGAGAGAAAGTAGAGCAAGACCTTATTTGGAGATGCCTGATCATATGATGAACAAGTTCATCGTAGGTAACTAGACCAGTGAAGTGCTGACAAACTGTGTCCATATATAGCAGATCCATTTCATATACTGTTGCTACAGAGGGAGAGAAGGGGAGACATGGAGGCTTATCAGCCTCTACTATGCATCTCTAAGTCATTTCCCTGAGCATAAACACAGCTCTAATTAAAAGATGACTTGTTGTGTTCCCTCTTTTGTTGCCAAGTAAACCGCAAATACAGCGTGGACCACACAAGCAGGCCCAATGCATAATTAACTCACAAGTGTTACAGCCAAAGAGACGGCGAATCGTAAGCTGCTGAGTTCTATTTTGAGATTTACCACGCTTTTGAAGACGCGCATTAAAATATACGACATTTTTAAAAACAAATAATCTGTATTTTAAATCAAAGAGGTAGTCTAGAGCACAGCATTACGACTGTGCTGGATAACAGCTGAGGTAGAACTGCTCTATGTGCAGAAGTAATTGTGTTTCAATGAGGAAACGTCTGTGGGCGACACAGAAAAAACATACTTTCTCTGTAGAAGTAGCAGAGAGAGAGTCGCAAGCAGATTTGCAACTTGCACGACTACTGACAGTTTGTCAATGAGATTTAAAGGCTGCATTAAAGTCTCATGTATCATTACAGAGTTTGAGTACCGAAGTTGTAATTATAAATGTATGTGAAGTGAAATGCATTTCTTATTCATGATGACTAATCCATGCTCACTGATTGAAAAGCATTCACAAAGAATACAGTAAAAAGGTTATAATCAGTGTAAACAGACCCTCTGTGGCAATGATGACTGTATTACATTCATGGTTTCAATTCAGCAACAAAGAATGAGGAAATCCTACTGAAGCTGTTTGCTTTTGAGGGTTTCAATGTGTGTGTATGAGTGTGTGTGCTTGTGTGTCAACACTGAGAGAAACAACTGACACTGTGGCCAGGTACTCGGGGTGGGCTGCGGAGGAGGACACACACACACACCGTTGTCAACACATGTATGAAAAGACTCTTCCGGCCCGCTGTCCCACTTCAAGCACAGTTGCGGTCACTGACGTTGTTTAGAGAGCACATTTCTTTCACACTCTGCTGTCTGCTCATCTATAAAAAGGCAAACCCGACCCTTTAAATAGCTTGACTTGTTTGAAACAGCGGAAGGATGAAGCAAACACTCTGGGACACAGATGCTAGTGAAAACCACCTTTATTTTCCATTCAGGTCATGTGACCATCCTGTTATGCTTCAATGCAAATGTGGTCGGTACCTAACTGTGTATGAAGACCGATGCCTATGGTTTCACTATGCTGCATGTTCCCCCCCAGCTCAAATGAGATTATTATTTCAATAGAGACGGTATTGTTTCAGACATGTAAACAGATTATTATCTTCCCTCGACCTCGCCCTGTGAAATTATAACATATTATCAGATGCAGTCTGTGGTGGAGTCACAGCTGCTCTCACTCTCACTAGCTGACAGACAAAGATAAGCCTCAGTGATATGAGTAGAGGGGTGCTGTAGACCTGTTGAAACATGGCCATTGTGATGTTAAAACAGGATCTGAGCCACTCAGAAACATCCTCTTTGAAATGTGTCATTAACACTGTACAGTAGGTCAGAGCACACAGGTCAAGTGCCTTTATGAGCAATTTATTAAACTTAGATATACTGTATATAAAAACTAGGCCTGTTAGGTCTAGTTAAGGTGTTAAAGCACATTTCTTTCAACCGTGCTAATTTCTTTAACACATTAGTAAAACTGACCTTTCGGGTTGCAGCAGGCTCAGTTTAAAGCTTGAGTGAAGATACAGGCGTCATTTGAAACTAGAAAAGCTAAGGCTTGTCATGAAGGAGGCTAAATAACGCCCAAAACTTACCCTATTTTGGTGAGTAAAAACTGTCATGGCCATTTTCAAAAGGGGTCCCTTGACCTCTGACCTCAAGATATATGAATGAAAATGGGTTCTGTGGGTACCCACGAGTGTCCTCTTTACAGATATGCCCACTTTATGATAATCACATACAGTTTGATGCAAGTCATAGTCAAGTCAGCACACTGACACACTGACAGTGTGTCATGACTTGAGCATTTTTTTTATGCTAAATGCAGTACCTAGCTTTTTGGACAATATTTGTCATTGTTTTGTGTTGTTAATTGATTTCCAATAATACATTTGCATAAAGTAGCATATTTGCCCACTCCCATGTTGTGTTAAATACTTGATAAATCTCATTTTAAGGTACATTTTGAACAGATAAAAATGTGTGATTAATCTGTGATTAATCAGTATTAAATATGGACAATCGTAAAATTAATCACGATTAAATGTTTGAATCGATTGACATCTATTAAAAGCAGTTAAGCTAATTGTCAGTTTTTTGCTGCTCAAGACTTCTTGAATATGAGCTTAAGCTGTCTTCAGCCAATGGACAGACAAGACATTTGCTGCTGATTAATACCACCAGCCGTATTTGGGGTTTGCTCGTCTGTGATGTTGAGACGCACATACAATACAAGTGTCCTTGTCTGGCTCCCGGAATGAGCCCCGCTTTTTCCAAGCTCCCTTCCAATCATTCTTGCGTGAGTAGAGACGTGACGTGTCGCCCTTCAAATAAGAAACAGTTCTCACCAACCACATTAAACAACAAACGGCAAAAAAAAAGCCTGGCATTGACCAAAAGCTCGGGCGAAGAACTTCTCGGAACCCCTTTATTTTTACAGGCCGTTTGGAGATTCCTCTGTAATATCGAGTTCTATTCTTAACGCAAACGGGTGCCGACTCCCTCCGCTGCGTTGGTTTGTGGTTGGAGCTGGAAAAGGGGAAAGAAAGTCAGAAACATGTTCTGTGACACACACAGGAAAAATTTAATGAACCACACATTGTTCTCTTTTTTTTTTTGTAAATATTTGCACAGTCATGTTTTCTTTTTCCCGAAAATCGGACAAAGACTGAACTGTTTCTGTCTTATGTCTAGAGCTCAGGGCTTTGTCAGACTCACCTACAGCACACTAAGGCCAACAGTATACTGGGTGACCAGATTGGCTACACAGTGGGACATGGTGCACCAGGTACCTTTAAGTTAATGAACTACCACCTGCTCCATGTTAAATGTCACAGCATAGTCACGGCGTTAGAATAAGATGAGTTCAGCATTGCTGCAATAAGACAGTCCCTGATTTTTTGCAGTGGCATGACAATGTCATATCCCAGCCAACAAGCGTCGGAAATGAGAATCAGAACCTTTTGCATCCCATAATCCCCCTTGCCGATGGCTACAGGTCTCCTTTAGAGGGAGATTTCCAAATCTACATAAGCCCTGTTTGCTTACCCTTCCTAATCAAATACACCGATACACACATCTACGTCCCGATTTCCACTCCCTTCAGAGGAAACGACCGCCCAATAAAATACCCAGATCAGGCCTGATCAGTTTAATACAAGCAGACAGAGGGGAAACTGCCAGAGATGGAGAGAAAACCATGTGCAGAACATCAACTGTCTGTGGGCCATAACCCACAGGTTGGGAGGAAATAGAAGCCAGCTGAAGTTGGGACTCGCCTGGTGAATCTGTTTTCTCAGCTCTCACACAAAGAGGAAAGGAGACACACAGATGGAGGGATGGAGCTGGAGGGAGACCTTTGTTTATATCTGTAGCAGAGGAGGGAGAATCTCAGGAGAAAAAAAAAATTTAAAGAAATTTAAAAAGAAAAGACATTAGTCCAACGTGATTTGATTTCCTGTTTCGCCAGTCTTGTTCATAGTCAGAGGGCATACAGGAAAATAATGTTGACAAATTACCTCACTGAGAATGAAAACTTGAAGCTGCAATAAAGCAAATTGCTCTTTAAAAATACACTCTAACTGGATTACAAAGTGGGACTGCAAAGGTCAACAGCATCCCATCCCTTCTGAGATACTGCTGATTCGCCTAAATTAAATTCACATGTTGGTTTTGGTCAAAGGCAGGCAGGAAATCTTGTGACATGGTACATCAGATTTGTTTAATGGGCATCCAGAGTAAGCAGCAGTCACCAACATCAGGCAGACTGCCTCTCATCCCTTTTTTATTTGGTGTAAATCATCATTAAGCAGAGGGACTGGTAAATATGAGTGTGCTTCTTACATCCTTTGGAATAATTCAAGTATAACCTCAAATCCATGACATTCTTAAAAATAGGATCTTTTGTAACTGTAAGAAACATACACTTACAATATATCCGTTTTCAGGATCCATCAAGCTTGATGATAATTCAATGTTCTGAGTTTATTTAAAGGGAACCTATTATACATTTGTGCTTTTTCCCTTTCCATTAGTGTCTTATATATATCCATCCATCCATCGTCAACCGCTTTTCCCGTTAGGGGTCGCAGGGGGGCTGGAGCCCATCCCAGCTGGCATTGGGCGAAGGCAGGGTTCACCCTGGGCAGGTCGCCAGTCCATCACAGGGCACATAGAGACAGACAACATATAGACAGACAACCATTCGCACCTACGGGCAATTTAGAGTCATCAATTAACCTAAACAGCATGTCTTTGGACGGTGGGAGGAAGCCGGAGTACCCGGAGAAAACCCACGCTAACACGGGGAGAACATGCAAACTCCACACAGAAGAGTCCCAAGCCGGAATCAAAGATGCGAAGTGCTAACCACTGCACCACCGTGCAGCTATATATATATATATATATATATATATATATATATATATATATATATATATATATATATATATATATATATATATATATATATATATATATATATATATATATATATATATATATATATATATATATATATATATATACACCCTTGAAGTCCCGCCCTTTCTTCTGTAACGTGGTGATGTCACCAAGTAACACATTTGCATAACAACTGGCACGCCCACAGACAAAGTTAATTAGAGCGAGTCCAAATAGTTTAGTTTGGTTGGCAGGGGAGGCGGGGCAGTGGCTCAAACAGCATTTCAGACAGAAGGTGGAGAGGTGTTTAGGCAGTACAGCCGGTTTCAGAAAAATAAAGTTATTTGAACATTAAAGCATGTAAACATGTTCTAGCTGAAACCCAAAATACAAGTATGCACCTGAGAATGAGCATAATATGTACTCTTTAACAGGACTTAAAAAAAAAAAAAAAAAAAAAAAAAACTTGAAGCAAAAGGTCAAAGTGTGAGATGACAATGTAGAAATTGAAGCTAAAATGTCAAAATTAGCAAGTTTGATTATGACACTGACATGACAACTTCAGCATTGCACACCTTGGCTCCAGGGCACTGTGCCATCCATTCACACTAAAGAGAAGGCAGGGAATCAGGGAATCACTGAGGAGAAGTGGCAGTGGATGTAGTGTGAGCCACGTGACTCGCTTGTTACTCCCCAGGCTGAGGCTCGGAGGCCCGTGCACCATGGGACTCGCCTTACGATGCTCCCACAGACACCTGGCCCGGTCCCTGGGCTCTGACAGCAGACAGGGCTGACGTAAATGTGCTCCCTGCTGCGTTATCACCGCACCGCAGCTCAGCACCCCAGAGCCTACAGACGCGATTAATGTCCTTTCAATCCAACTCTGACAAAAAATAATAAAAAAACATCCTGTTTTTCACAAGACACACTAATGCTTCGGACTGTACATTATATGTGCACCCTTTGCTTTTACTGTCGCTCAAAGCTTCTATCGAACACAAACACACGGTTCAGACAGACGTCTTATTCATATTGTCATGTGTACGCCTTTGAGTAAATGTCACTTTGAACCAGAAACCCTTAATGGTTTGGCATCAAACGCTCACCACACCCATTAACACATTTTAACAATGTGTAGAAATAGAAACAGTGCATCCATTGTGACTCAGAAGCCTTTGCTATGCATCTGGGTGTCTTAATACTGCCCTGTTAGTTTTGCACTGGCGCAGTCTGTGCATGTGTACTTATACAGTAACTCACCAGTGAGCCTGTTAATGTCCATCCCTCTCCATCTCTCGACCCAGGCCGTATAGTTCTGTCCTGAAAATTTTCAATTAATAGAAAGTTGTTTTCAGTAACTGCTCCTGACAGCGAACAGGAAGCATGTGATACCTGTCCGTCAGACCTAATCAGGAAACGGTGCAGACGGTCTGCACTGGATTAGAAATCAGAAGAGAGGAGGCAGGATGATCAAGTGGGGTCATTGCACTCTCCTGCATTAGCTGAGGCCTGAAGCTCCTGAAACCACAGGCGCAGCTCTACAGCCTCTTAAGGGGCTGAGGCTGCCTAATCAAAATCAAATCATCGCCTTTTTTTCACCCTCTCTCTCTATCTTTTGGTCCTGAGAGAAACAATTACTTCTAGAGTGTGGAGGAAACCTTGGGGTCCTGGGCTCCTTGAGCAGCAACAGCAGCAGCAGCAGCAGCCCAGTGCTTTAAAGTAGTCTTTTATTGGATATCAGAGCTGGAGGAGAGTCCAAAGAAAATAGGTCTTATTCATTATTAGAGCCAGCTGTGGCTTTCCACACTGATGACTCATCCATTTTTCTTTCCCCCCTATTCTTTTGCTTTTTTTTCATGATGTGGTAAAGAGGGGTGGCGGTTGGAGGCGTGAGGGTTTCTCTGTTAGAG
The DNA here is from genome assembly GCA_947000775.1 of Pterois miles. Lineage (NCBI taxonomy): Eukaryota > Metazoa > Chordata > Actinopteri > Perciformes > Scorpaenidae > Pterois > Pterois miles. The sequence continues at coordinate 17,205,513 of CAMQGK010000327.1, forward strand.
AGCTCAGCCAAGTTGACACGGAGCCCATATCCACTGGTGGTTGTTTGTTTGGATTATGGAGGGTATTGCGGCCACAATTGTGCCTGCTCACTGCTTTGCCTCACTCACTGCGCCACGTGGATTCCCTGCACGTTTTTTTAATATCTCCACCTTTCTTTCTACTTTTTTTCCCCCCAGTGCCGATAATAAAGACAGAACCCAATGATGAATATGATTCTCTGGGGACTGCGAGACTGCCCATGCATTCAAAGCCCTATTACAGCCGGCCCAGGCTCACTCCCATCATGCCTGTAGCCGATCCTGACGCCTGCCTGGTTGGTGGCTACCCTCCCTGCCCGCCACGCCATCCTGCCATGCCGTCGTCGTCCCCCAGCTCCAGTCCCACCCTGCATGACCTGTCCCCTGTGGCATACAGCAAGTGCCTCCCCAACAGCCCCACCCATGGGGCTCCACCAGGCCCTGTGGCGCCCCCCATCCAGGAGACCCCTGGCCGCCCCAACCTCGCCCACCCAGCATCGCCAGACCACAGTTCTCCCTTGGGGATGCTTCATTCCCAGGGCAGCCCCATCCACCTGAACAGCCCAGGGCCCCATGGTTACCTCCCTATCTATGCCAACAGCAGTCCCTCATCCTCCCCGGTGTCCCACCCTTCCACTCCTGGTGGGACTGCAGAGAGCCCGTTCGTTCAGGCCTACAGCCCCAGTCAGGCTCAGGCAGCAGCCAGCTCAGCCCAGGCCGGAGGCAGCTCACCCAGCGTGTTACCTGAGGACTCCAGCCCCCCGTCGATGGCCGTCACCGTCAAACAGGAGCCCCAGGAACTGGACCAGATGTACCTAGATGATGGTGAGTTACGAGAAACATGTTGCTAGTTTCCATTTGATAACAATTAGAATAACAGCAAGAATTTTATTTTTCAACATGAAAGCTTCTCTTTTTGAGCTCTCTGTCCGTGCCAAAGATGGCTGTTTGGATAGCACATTAATTTATTTAACACCTTGCTTATCTGCAAGCCCCCACACATAACCGCACCCTGCTGCACCTCTCAGTATTTCCTGATGAAATTCTGGTTGCAGATTTACGTCACATTTGTTTAATTTTAGACCCTGGCAGATTTATTTGCTTTTGGTGCAACGTGCGGTCCGGCTTATGTTGTCTAAGTGGCTGCTTTACTTTAAAACAGTAAATTGCCTTGATGGGATTTTGAAACAATCTGTCAAAACATCAGAGCGCCGAGGTCAGCCGGGCTACAGCAGAACAAAAACAGTGGCACACGCGTAGCGAACCAAACTGTTGACACAACGACTAATGAAGGAAGCAAAACAATGGGTAGGGGTTTCCTGAACCGAGCCACTTTTTTTTCCCCCCCATCTTTCTGGGAGGGATGGCGGAAGCCACAGGCTTTGTTTTCCCGTCTTCTCCCCACGGAGTCGACACCATGCGGCTGTCGTCATCAGGGGAGGCTGTGGGGTCACTGGTCTCCCTCTGGCAATGAAACCAGTCACACCCAAGAGACCATATGGTCGAGTTTATCACCTCCTGTGTCCATGCCACATCATCTCTCAGGTCACCAACCTGTTATCTGTGTTAGCAGAGGCTCCACTTCTTGTTATGATATATATTCATAGAGCACGTCAATGTCATTGTTTGAAATGTTAAAACCCCTGCATCCTAATGGAGGTGGTGGCGGGGGGCAACTCTCTACTGAACTCAGGAATATCACCCTTCCTGTGCACCTTTTTAAGGTAGTGTGTGTGTGTGTGTGTGTGTGTGTGTGTGTGTGTGTGTGTGTGTGTGTGTGTGTGTGTGCACACGCACTTCAATCAGCAGCCCTGGGAGTAGTGGGGTGATAGGCATGAGGAGACCAGGGGAGTTTTGCTGTGGAACTGTAATTGAGTTGAAATGCAGTTGTCAGCATATCTGTCAGTCCTGATGAGTCCCATTAGTCCTCACCTCATAAACAGACAATACAGAGACGGGGGGATGTCTGTCTGTTATCAGCTCTATAAACTGATTCCCAACTTTTTCTTTCCTGTTTCTTTCCTCTTTCTTTTCTTTTCTGTTGCCTCATTTTCTTGAGTTCATGTGCTCTGGAAATCTAATTTGAAACAAATCTGCTCATTTGAAATTCTCTCTGACTGTTTTCAATAGTTATGGCAGGCAGAAGCTTTCATTTCAGCATTAATTGGATGAAGTGAAACTGTAGCTTTATTTAGCATTTTGTAATACGGTAAAGCTGGCAGAGGGTCCTTTTACACCCAAGATATGAAGATATACCAAATGTACACAGCAGTGCTAGGGTGAAATCCTGTAATCTAGTTTCTCTTCCCCACTACTCCATCCACTGTCACTTTAGCAGGCTCCATCTCTCTCCGACCCGGTGGCCAAATGTATTCAGCCAGTGATTACAGTTGCATTAGGGACGTGCAGGAATGTGTATTGATTGACCGAGGACAGTGAGGCAGCCCCTTGAAAAACCTCAGTGTGCTGCCGTTTTGCATCACCTAACGTCTGCGCAAGCATCTGTGGTGAGCTCGCGGAGTCCCTGTAAGTGTGTGGTGGTAACAGCATACTCCAACAGCATCTGCTGCTCCCAGGTCCGGCCCTATCCCAAACCCCTCAAATGAGCCCTAAGCTAAAATAAATAAGATCGGAAGGCAACTTGCAGGGCGTCCCGCTCCCCGTCCGCACGCATTACCAGCGTATGTTAGCGAGCCGAGCGTTCCATTAGAGAGGGAAGACAAGCGGATGACCTCACCACGGCAGCGGTGATTTAACGCCAGCCATGTAGAGTAGCGTTCCTCCCCAGCAATTGGGGGGCCGGTGATTTGGAGTCTGCGGGAGCATACTTGATCTTCCCCAAGAGTGGAGCGCCTCCCACGCTCGAACGCTGAGGCCTCCGGCTCTCATCAGCCAGAGGAAATGTGTCTCTCTGGCCGGGCCCAGGTTTTACGCAGCCCCTGAGAAATCACTCAACTTATCAACGGTGAGCTACTGTACCGCAAGGAGCTCGGTTAGTATGGAGGGAATCTGGGATGCAAACCCCCCGACTGCCGTACACAGTCTACATTGTAATTTGCTAAACTCTTCCCTCTGCTGTGATAAAAGCTTACTAACTATAGTGCAAGACATGAGGCGAGGATTCTGGTGTCTGGTATGAGGTTTTATGGGAAGAATCCAGTTGGCAGTCAGCTCTACGTGGGAGCAGCCATTTTCACTGAGCGGCATGTTGGCTCTCACCTGCTGCAGCCTCGCTTCACGTAGCTGGAATAAAGCAGCAGATCAGCAGAGGGTGAAACACCCAACGCTGCTGGAAGACTCTGCTGGGTCGTACTGTTGACTCACCGTCGTAAACAACGCATGGTGGGCCTCACATAAAACGTAAAAAGTTTTCAGACATTTCGTGCTTACTCACAGCCCACTATCTGTGCTTTACGAGACACATAACTGTGAGCAAAACGCCAGTCAAATGACATCAGTGTATATAACAATAGAATTTATGAAAAACACGGTCTACAGCGTTAAAGGCTCACTAATTAGGCCAAAAAAAGAAATACTAAAATGACGGCACGCTTTGTGACACGACTAATTCTGGTGACATCATACCCCCTGTTGTCTCAAACAACCACTGACACACACGTCCACCTACACACAAACACGCACTTTAAATCTTGGCTTTTTTAACACAAACGTTTTTGGAAAGTCCCACACCACTTGTTGCAAATCCTCCACTCGGACCCCAATTCCTGGTGTTTATAGGTATTTTGCTGCAGATGTGTGTGTGTGTGTGTGTGTGTGTGTGTGTGTGTGTGTGTGTGTGTGTGTGTGTGTGTGTGTGTGTGTGTGTGTGTGTGTGTGTGTGTGTGTGTGTGTGTGTGTGTGTGTGTGCTGGCCGTGCTGTGAGTTCAGTCCTGTGAGGCTGCTGCCGTGTGTCCTGTCTCATTAGCTGCTGCTGTGATGGGTGATATCATGAAGTGCAGCTGAATGCAGCACACAGCAAAATGAACTAGTGCTAATCAGAGGGCCAGATTTCTACCAGCTGCCTCTCTGGGAAACAGAGGGCCCTTATTCCCCAAAATAAGAAAAACACAGAGTGCAACGCAGCCTCTGCCGCTTTCTGACATTTGACATATGTGCTCTGATTGCCTCGTGTTACTGGGTAGTTTTCCTTGTGATTGTTTCCTCCCTAATTCAAGGTTAGAAACTCTACGAGGATTGTTTTCTCAAAATGAAAACAGAGTTGTTGTCTCCCTCCTTCCTTCCCTCCGGCAGCAAAAAAAAAAAAAAAAAAAGGGCATTCTAACCTTCCTGAGGATCTCTGTCCACCGCCGATGCTTCTGAAGGCAACTCAAGGCTTTCCTCATGGAAACTTTTACACATCCTGGCAAGGTGCCCAGACCCCAGGACTCCGCAAAACCCCTAATGATGATTGAGAGCGCGTCCGCACCGCGCTGAAAACATGCTGAGTCGCTAACACTGGAGTGTGCCGCAAGGCTGGCTCTGGGATTGGAGGGGGGATAGAAGAGAGAGAGGATTTAGGCGGGAGGGGTGGCGTGTTCATTAAAGTGGAGGTTGAGATGTCTAATGGGACTCACTAAAGCAAAGCTCCTGTATGTTTAGTAGGCTACATATTTTTTTGTGTGTGTGTGTGTGTGTGTGTGTGTGTGTGTGTGTGTGTGTGTGTGTGTGTCTCTTTTAGTTAGCAGAGATGCGGAAGTGCTGTAAGAGCCAGTGACAGCTTGTGCTTTCACAACACCACCTCTGACCCTCTGGCCTTTTAGGAGCAGGTCAAGCTCATGCTAATAGTGCACATAGAGAGAGGCTGTCTTTTGGTTAAGTGCAATGCCAAGAACATAGTCTCCTTCTAGACGTAGTGATATTGATGGGTACAAGAAGAAGGGTGATGGCTCTTTTATTATTTATGACTACAAAGAGGATGGGTTTTTGTTTTTTTTTTTTACTCTTGTTGTCATTGTTTGCGTTGGGATCCTGTTTTCCTGGCAGCTCTTGACACGGCAAGGTATACATAAAAGTTTGGGCTTCGCTGGAGAAGTTTTATAGTCATAGGAAAAATGAATAGGCGGCTGCACTCTAGCATTGGCCTTTAAGAGTCATTGACCGCCTATGCTGTGGATCAACAACTGCACTTTGGGGATCAGCAATAGATTTGATTCAATTTCTCCTCATTAGGATCAAAACCATTACTTTTTACTGTGCGAATAGAGCAGCTATAGCTCTTATTACCCGTTATCAAATATTACAGACCTCTCCAAGTACATGAAGGGCTGTGCACAGTAGAGGTTGTGTACGCTATTGATTGATGAATTAGCCTATGACATGTCAACATGATAATAACGCGTTAAGGCAAATTTCTTTTATGCATGAATGCAGCTTTTACGGTTGGCTCAGTTTTACAGCTCATATGATAATATCACATGAAACTAGGAAAACCAAGGAATCCTTTGGCACCAACCATGTCAACACAGCTTGTTGCAAAGGAGGCTAAATAACGCTCCAAACTCATGCTACATTTTGACAAGGAAAAACTGCCATAGGTCCCTTGACCTCTGACCTCAAGATATGTCAATGAAAATGGGTTCTATGGGTACCCAGAGTCTCTTCTTTGCAAACATGCCCACTTTTTGATAATCACATGCAGTTTGGGGCAAGTCATAGTCAAGTCAGCACACTGACACACTGACAGCTGTTGTTACCTGTTGGACTGCAGTTTGCCATGTAAGGATTTGAGCATATTTTTTTATGCTAAATGCAGTACCTGTGAGGGTTTCTGCACAATATCTGTCATTGTTTTGTGATATTAATAAATAATATCTGCATACATTTGCATAAAGCAAGTGTATTTACCCACTCCCATGTTGATAAGAGTATTAATACTTGAGAAATCTCCCTTTTAAGGGACATTTTGTACTGATAAGAATGTGTGGATAATTTACAATTACTCGTGACTGTGGACAATCATGCGATTAATCAAGCTCGACTGATCGACAGCCCTACTGATATGATTATTCCTTGATCTTACAAATGCGTTAATTGTTGTTGTATATTATTGGAAAAGAGGAGCCCAAATTGGTGACCTTTACACCCTTGAGCTGCACAAAGTCAGAAACTTGAAGTAACTTTTAAAGCAGATAGCGAGCTGCTTAAAACTACAAAGTGATACAAAGTGTGGACGTTATAGTGGAAGTACAGTAATGGAACCCATCACGTCTTCGCAACAGAAGAGGAGTACCTTCACAGTTGAGTGGAAGTCCTCTGGATTACCTTAGCACCCTCTGTTTCCTCTTACATCTCTTTTATCTCTGTCCCTTTGGCTGAACATAAGAGCCTTCAGACTCCTGGTTGTGATCATTTTTTTTTTTTTTTTTTTTTTTTTGCGACCCGTATTATGAAACCCACTCAATTATAGTCACTATTGTCCCAAGATTGCTTGCAGTTTCACAAATAATTGGATCTAAGTGGTTACATATGACAGTGGCAATGGGGTTGCAGTATTAGGGCTTTGATTTCTAGCTCTCTGTAAAAACCAATGGGAATATTATTAGTTTTGATAAGCGCAGCGAGATGAATCTGTGAGAATTCAGTCCATTCATTACGGCTGGCTTTCATGTGTGTGTGCGAGCCAGAGGATCTGGTCTGGTTTCAGTCGCTCCGTCATAATATCCACAGTCACTGAGAAAGAATGTGTCTGCTGAAAAACTGCTGCTAAATTATCTAAACAAATTGGGTTTCTTTTGTGTCTGGGATCTGATACACGCACACGGAGACTTTTGATTTTGAGTGGGTTTAGTGTTTATTTTACCCAAATGTCAGAAATGTGTGACGCAGAATTGCTACTGTAAAGATATGTGTCTTATTTCCTTTCATTATTCCAAGCCATGTAAAAAGTGGGCTCACTATGTTGATTTTATATGAAAATCAGTTACCTGGCATCAATGGCAAAATGGACTTCACTGACAATTAAATGTAGTGGAGTAAAAGCCACAGGGCTTCCTTCTCCAAACAAGTTAGAGTCTATTCATTAAAGTACTATTACTTCAGTTCATCATACGTCATGTATTTCTTATAGTTTCTCCCGACACAGCAGTTTAGAGGCTCGGTTTATGTGGCTCACATTCTGAGGTTTAGGAAACACGCGTTGAAAAGCCGCCGAGCCACACGGATCACAGCAGGTCAGGACTCAGACAGTGCCTGTGGCTTGGCTTCAGATCTTCCTGTGTACATCTGTGATCGTGGAGCTACCACCTCACGCCAGACACGCTCATTACTGAATCACGATATGACAAATGTCAGTGTGGTTGACAGGGTGATGGCTCAGAGAGTCTCCTTCCTCCTCAGGGCTGGGAGGTCGCTATGTGCCTTGGTGGAGGATGTTTTATATTTAAGCACGATCGTAGCCCTTATCTGCTTAATCAGTTTATTTTGGCATCGGGTGCTCATGACGTAAAAGTCACTTTGTTTTGTGCAGAACTCACTTTAGTCATTTCAGATTTATGATTGGATGATATGTTGGTTTGTGACTAAAAGAACATTTTGTAATCTCTGCAAATATTACACCACTACTACATTTACCATAAAACACTGTTCCTCTGTGGAGATAACTGATATTACTGCCAACACCACAAACACTACGCAGTCACAGAAACCATAAATTTGCCTTGAATCTTGGATATTTCCTGCTGGCATTAAAAATAATATGAGCACATGGAAAACTCATACAGTCTAGGGAGCATAAACACCAAACAAGCTGAATTTATTTGCAGAAATACACTTTTTTATTTGTTGATTCTCCACAGGGAGGTCAGGGGTCAGGATTATATTCTGGACATCTCTGGAGCTCGTGGGGCATCTTGCTCAAAAACACTTTAAGCAGTCATGGACAGCTGACTGTTGCTCAAAAACGAGATTCTCCATTTGAACGTAATACTCTCCCCCTAGCAGCTCCAGTGTTTTTGGTCATATTAAGGGGATGTAAATACCTGCGGCATCAGTAAACAGGAGCAGGTCTCCGTCCCAGACCACTTAATAACAGCTCCCCATCTGAAATCTGTTAGCTCAGTGAAATAGTATCCTGTAGCGACGGATGTCAACAGAGAAGTCTGATCCAGTCGGTGGGGATGGGGAAAGCCGTTGGGTTTTGCAACTCTTGGCAGAGTTCGCAGTCTCCTGCATGTGCAGATACCTCAGAAAGAAGCGGGTGGGAGAGCCAGTCATGAAGGGAGAGTGAAAGTGGAAAGTGAATAATACAGATGCAGATATAAAACTTTGAAAGAGTCAGAGTCCCGGTAGAATCTGTCACAAGACTATAAACCAAATGTTTTAGTGTTACAGTCCACTGACGTATCACTCTAAACCCAGGCAGGTAAACATAAAAAGCAACTATCACAATAATGATTTTGTCGATTATGGGTGCTACAGGAATGAGTTCTAAAACCCAGAAATGAGTTCGCATTTTAGCACTTCGGGTTCCTTCGTCTGGAATTGAATGCTTATTTTAAATGGCTTGTTGTTTAGATGCCTGAAATAAGGTCTGTGGTTTTGTTCTGTGTCATAAAATATGTCAATAAATACCCCACTTGTGAATTTTGAAGCCTTTACCTTGCTGTTGTTATGTTGTTGTAAAAAGGCGGTTGCTAAAAAGTGGCTAAATGAGACTACTAAACATCATCGCGCCGACTCGTCCTCCTTTACAGCCTTGTTGTGTATACTCACATTCATGCGACCATGGTGTAGTTCATCTACAGCCTTTAGCTTTTTACTTATTATCCCGTTGAACTAAACGTGTATCATAAACGTTTGTTTGCCACAAAATATCTCAGAAAATCCAGTGGAAAAAAACCCATTGGCCTTTGTTAGGGGAACCAGGGTGATGCTAATTTCCTGGTTGGCCTACAAATATACACAATCCCTGAAGCAGGCTATAATCATGCCATCCTCAATCCATCTCCTTCCCAAAACACTTGAAGAGAGAATGTATGTGTTCTTGTATCGTGTGATATCTGTTCTGTCATGGCTTATGAGCTTGAAATGGAGAGACAGCCGTGAGTCATGAGACGTATGTTAGTGTTTCAAGATTTTGGGGTCAGGAGATTCTCATCGTGTCCTCACATCCAGGAATATTCAGCGAGCATGAGAGGAATCAGGTCAGCCTTAGGAATAAAGGAGACACAGACGGACTAAGAGAAAGAGGGGAAAATGTGAGGTGGAAGAAAGTAGCATGCGATCTCAGTGATTTTCCCTGGCAGCTTCTCCCGCTGCCCCTGTTCTTCACACACACACACACACACACACACACACACACACACACACACACACACAGTTCAGTTCGTGCTCCTTTCACAGCTAAAACTGTTAAAACCAAAACACTAAAAGTCAAAGAAAGATAAACACTGCCAAAGTTAAAGATCACATTTTCTTCCTCTCCCACCAGCGGCCGCTCGCAGCGCAGAGACTAACCGAGCAGTGGGTGAAGGGGTTTACTTCAGGGGAGGGAATGATCATAACCACTGAACTGTAAGTGTCCTACTGTTGACATATGACCCATGGTAGTTATAAACCTCAACGGGTCCCCTGACTCTCCTGATTGTACTCAGCTGAGCTCAGTTCCTTTCAAAACAACGTGCTAACAAACAGGGAAATCCTTTCACGCTCAGTAAGCCTTTTTTTATAGTGTGAAGCATTGAGAGATTAACTGATGAAAGGCCACAGCGGCGCTGCGCAAACCTCACCATTAAGGTCTTTAGTTCGAGGAAGGCCAAGGGGCTTTTAACTAACTGCTGTGCTGGGTTTAGCACTGAAATATACAGTAGCACTTTATCTTAACCAACCCCTTAAACCCACATCCCTCATTTAGCATTTCCAAGCAGTATATAAAAACATAATACATTATTTACACTTTAATATACTTGTATAAGCATATTTAAGGACAGTTTAAGAGTTTAAGTATTTGTCAACAACACTAATTCCTCTAAAGAGATCGATAAGAGTCACAATATAATAAGATAAAGATAGATAATATAATGACACAGCAGTAATCTTCAGTCTTCACATTTTATCTGAATATGAAATATAAAAGTATTTTCATATTCTAATACTTGTATTATTATGTTTATTAATTAAGTACGACGGTATATTATTATATTTAGTATTTTTTTATTGTTTAGTTATACATACTTTTTATTCATCCTTGTGACAAATGAGAAAACTTCATCCCTCAATTATTAATAACTCATTAACTGTCACCCACCAAAGGCTCCATAGTTATAATTGTTGTAAGTACATAAAGTACATAAGTTATAAGATATTAATAGCAGCAGGTTTCACTGTTTGGTATTTATTTAGTGATCAAAAAAGCCTTTGTAAGTTATTTAATAGTGACTCCTTAAATTCATTGGACCCTCTAGTACTAGAAGACACTTCAGTTTGTTCGTGTTGTAAATCAGTCACGTCAAATCTGCAGGGAGCTTGAGTTGGAAAGCTCGGCCCTTAAACACTGTGTGAATGAAAATGTCATGTACATTTTAATTAAATCACTTAGATTTACTGAGTCAAATAACAGGCTCTTGTTTCTGTGAAGGCATTTAAGTGGCAGGTTCACTCCCTAAGCCCCAGCAACTGCTAAATCTGTAAATGATTCGAAACAGCACGAACAGAAGCAGGTGAAAATGTGGTTCTATGATTTACAGGTGACAGCAAACGTGTCTGTCTCACCTACTATCCCTGGAAGAGCAGCCCGGTCTTCATCTCTGACTCTGACGCAGCCTGAGTTGCTTGAAAACTGTACAGCTTCCAGATGGATGAGAGTTTGTGTGTCTATGAAAATCAAAGCGAGGTCGATGGAAAGGAGATAAATTGCCAAGATCGTCTCTGTCCTGCCTCCAGACTGGTCTACTCGAATAAGTCCAGGATGTGCCCCGAGGTGACCTCCTCCTCTGTGTCTCTGAATCCCTGCAGGCCCTGAGGATTTAAAGTTGTAGGGCAGCTCTCGGGGTCAGCAGACAGAGTGTTAATCAGATCACACTCTGCTTCAGTACAGAGCGCTGGAGCACAGCGGGGATGTTGAAAAGAGAGAGGCCGTGTCCTTGTGTGCAGCGGGAGTTTTTTAAGATTTAGTTACCTTTAGTATACTATGTAATGCCCTTTCTGTGACTTTAGGGTGACGCCTGCAAAAGCCCTCTGTCCAGCTCATCTAATGCTGGACCAGTGGAAATGTTACTTTCATCAGCACATGCTTTCCAGAGCGGCACTGGAAACTGCACTGAAGTGTCCAGTGTGCTGGATTTCTTCTACTTAGAGGAGAAAAAAAGAAGAAAGGAAGAGTCTAAAATTTAGTTTGAAACAACTGACTGTCCTTACAAAGCAAAACTCTTGCTAGCAGATGGCAGCAAGCAGAAGTAATGCTTGGATGGCAAAACAGACAGGTTAACCAAAGGCCATAGTGTGCAGATACACACCAGCAAGCAGACACGCACATTTAAAAACAGGAAGGAGCCTCTCTGAGCCATCTATCTGTGATGGATAGTGAACAATAAAGTTCGCACTGAGGTAAACCTTTTTGGACACGGAGAACACAGTTCCTCCACATATAAATAAAAGAAAACAACTCTGAAATCCCACGTAAGGACTGACAGGCAACAGGTGATTTAAAGAAGCCCAATACATATGCAGTTATAAATCGTGTTGTATGAAAGCGTGCAGCCAAATTTGCACTCAGAGGGCTGCGACCCACAGAAGTTATGATTGTTTCAATATGCTCTTATTTCTTCACGGTGTGCCATTTTCAAAACCAGTGAAATGTGGAGCCGCCCACGTCAGCCTCCGTGGGAGCATACGTTTCTAATTCTGAATCAATCACGGCGAGTTTATCAGATGGCTGAGTTATTTTACCATAAACCCATTGGTAATGAGCCATACAAAGAGTTTTAATCTGTCTCCTTTCATATCTCAGTCACAACGATGTGTATATTTCACTCAGTTCGGTGTATTTTCAGACTTTGGTGTTTGCTTTATGCGGTTATGCTTCGGTGGTTGGGTGAAACTAAGCTTTTGATTTCTCACAGTCTTGAGTCATCCATACACACTTTATGTCAGAAGCTCTTTAGCTTCTTACTTTTATGTTTGCTTTTGATAAACACTTTGATTGCTGGGTTCTGTTGTGCTGCGCTATTCCACCACTGCAGCTAAATAAATCCAACTCAACACAATCAGACTGAACCGTATAATCAAAATCACTGGAAGCGCCGTTTTGCTGCTGATGTAGCGTATGAGCATCTGCACTGTCAATATAAGCACGTGGACAAAACTGTGGCATCTAGGGCTGCCCCCTCTTAGTCCATTAGTTGACTCTCAGTTGTTTTGGTCCTATTTCTTTTGTCAATTAGTGTTTTTTTTTTTTAGGTATTTTTCATGCTGAATGATTTCCAAGAAACTTATGAGCACATCTCTGGTAAACACAAGAGTGGTATTTCTGTCTGATTCTTTGTGGAGACACTCTGTCGATTAAATCAACTAATCAGTTAGTCAACAAAGTCATCTAAGAATTTCTTTGGACGAGGACAGCCCTCGTGGTATCCTATTTTTCTTCTGCTGAAAAAGTACACGCTATATGTTGTCCTGCAGCAGGAATAAGTCCTAAAACCCGGAAATGAGGTAGCATTTTAGCACTTCCAGTTCCCTCATCGCAAAGTCAGTGGGTTTTTGCCTCACATAAGGTCTATGTTTAACAGCAAGCTTAAGAAACTTTTTTAAAACATTTTGTTCAATTGTACGATGTAAAATATGTAAGTAAATATCCCACTTGTGATTTTTTTTTCAGCCTTTATGTGTCTTAAAAAAAGGTGCTGACAAGTGGCTAAATGAGACTACTAAACATCATCACGCCGACTCTACACATCCACCTTTATAACCTTTATAAGCTAGAAACAGGCTTGTTTCTAGCCTAGTATTAGCTTTTAACTTCTGGCAATTGCATTCACACTTAAAAACTCATAAAAGCGATGTCCATTTGTGAAGATTATCTTGCTGAACAAAAGGTTTAAGTGTCATAAACAATAATCCAGAACGCAGCGGGAAAATCCCATTGACTTTTTATCAAGGGAACCTGGAGGTCTGGACCCCAAAAGGCTCCCAATATATATCGTGGGCGTACAAGGATAAGAATCGGTCTCAACAACATGTGTTGCCGAACTGTTACAATATACTGTATAAAGATATATTTTTTTATTTTGTTATTGTTTGCAATGCAGTCTGAAGCGACTGCACAATGATTACAGTGAAGTCGGTGATGAGGGCACTGGAGAGCAGCTCCAACCATGTAAACACCTCCCCCTCATCCCCCCCCGGAGACCGGCCTCGACTGAGCACACCCGCGGCCTCCTGGGCCCTGGGAGGAAATGAGAGGAGGAGGAGGAGGAGAGGGAAGTGGCAGCCTCACAAAGAGAGACAAAGTGAGGGGAGATAGGGAGAGGCGCAGCACACCAGGCAAGATCAAAGACAACGCTTGGCCAAAATAAGCACATCAGTGGTGGGGCTTTCAGTAAAAGTTGTTCATTTTAGATTTCTAATTTGGGACACTGCTGTTTTATTGTTCTCAAGCCCGGATCACAGCATTTCTAGTTAATGTGGCTGTTTTCGAGTGATTTTAATCTGGGCTAGGCAGACACCTAAATCCTCCTGGGTCAGGCCATGCTTTGGCAACATGTCAGATTCTGCTGACGACTATAATATTAGAGGCGTGCAGGTGGAAGTTAGAGCCCAGCTCCACTTTGACTCTCCACATGAGGCACAGAGTGTGTCATTGTTATTTCTGAAGGCTGCTCCAGCTCTCTCATCCAACTGAGCCAGGAGCCCTTGTCTAAAAACAGCAGCAGACATATTGATTGGAAATCTCTTCAATGACATCAGAGCACTTACTGTTTACACTCCGTACGTCTTCTCCTTCTGCTTCTTCTTTTCTCTTCAGCTCTCCAAAAGAGGGATTGTATCACTCCTCTTTTGGCATCCCTGCTCTAGCCCCCTATGCGCTGTTGAAGCAAGTTCAAATACAAAGACATAATTCAACACAGTATTTCCTGTTTGTTTTTTTTTGTGTAATATACACAAAATAAATTTGGATGTAATTCACATAATGGTGAACAGGACTTTAGCCCAGGAAGCCGCTGTTCATACTCTAGGAAACCAGAATTCAACACTGATTTACATGTCACGTAATTTTTGTACTTAAGTTACACCACATCTGGTGTTATTTTAACCCAAACTGCAAACTTCCCCTAAACCTAAATAAGTAGTTTTGTTGCCTAAACCTAACTACATTGTGGCTTATTTTGAAAAGACTGTATGTATGTAACAAGCAGAAATCAACACGTGGTGTCACGTGTTGCTGGACATCTGAAGGAAAACGCACAAAAAATGAAGAATAACTTTTTGTAAAATATCATACGAACTGTTTTATGAGGATACGTTGCCCCAAACAACCTCCAGCAATCAGGTATCTCCAGTTCTGGTTAAACTCGTTGCTTTGAGGTAAATATAGAAGCCAAATCTTCTCTCATCTGGACTGTTGCAGCTGGACAATAAGAACATTATCCAGAGAGACTTAAGTAAGACAATCAACCTGAAACTATAAAAGTGTGGGGGAACAAAAGTAGGATTTCCCCAGTGGAAATTACACCCTTGACTCTGCGTCTAAATCATAACATTTCATGCCGTCATTGTTCACCTCAGCAGTGTGAGGGGATGACCGGCTTCAGTGGTGTTTTCACAGTACCTCGCAGCTGCTGCGGGGCAGTTGTAAAACCTCAGCTCTCAGGGTGAACTCGGCTTTGTTTTAAAACAGACTACAGCCCTATCTCTTTCACTCTTTTTTTTTCTTCTTCACCCCATCTCCTCTGTCAGCTGTGGAGACTGAGTGGTTCCACATGGGAAAGCCCAGGGCTTCACACATCAGCCTAGCTGTGGGGATGAAATATGCTGTCTGTACATATCATCACATCATTAGGCCCAAAGGGATCCCCGCGATGGATTAGAAGCTGTCTACCTGCGAGGCTCAGATGAATTTATGAAGCACTTTATCATGATGAAGCATTAGTGGAACACTTTGTCTCTTTCCATTTGTGTTTATCTGTGGGAATAATGATTGTGTCTCCCTCCATTTCGCTCATTCTCTTCTCAGTCTCTCCATCTTTATTCCTCTCTCCGTCTGTGTCATTTATGTGTGTGTTCTGACCTTTGACCCCCTCCCTATTTTTGACGCTGCCGGTTATCAGCACAAGATAAGTGACGTTGTCTGAGCCTCTCTCCATCCAGCCGTTTGAGCCGTGCGTGGGAGGCAGCAAATTGTCCATTAAGTGTTTCTGCTGAGGCCGAGAGCAGATTTGATATAGTGGGGAAACAAAAGTAATATGTACCAGGAAATTCAATTGTCTCTCTCCAGCAAGTTTGAGCTTTAGTTTGGCTTCCCCACCAAATCACACGAAAGCAGTTCAGAATCAAATGACTTTTAACTTAGTCCCCATTTAACTTAGTCCCGGGGGCGGCAGTAGCTCAGTCTGTAGGGAGTTGGCTTGGGAACCGGAGGGTCACCGGTTCAAGTCCCGACATGGACCAAAAACTGAGTGTGAACTGGTAGCTGGAGAGGTGCCAGTTTACCTCTTAGGCACTGCCGAGGTGCCCCTGAGCAAGGCACCAAACCCCCAACTGCTCGGGGCGCTTGTCAGGAGCAGCCCCCTCACTCTGACGTCTCTCCATTACTGCATGTATGTGTGTTTCAGGTCTGCATGTACCATGTACGAGTTTAACAGAGTGTAAATTGAATTTCCCCATTGTGGGACTAATAAAGGTAGATCTTCTTCTTCTTCATTTTCTCACCTGCACAGATTTGGTGCCAGTGTTTATTCGTGTTTATATATAAGAGCTTCTATGAGTCAGACTTACTTCCTCAAAGTGTGCCACAATAGAAGGAAGCTGCCTCCTCTTTCTCACAAACCTGATGTTCAACTACAGGAGGTAGGAGTAAGCATAGGAAATGTCCCCCTTTGCTACAGTGTGAAGGTCCTTGACCCCAACACAGCTGCCATTTATTCATGCAGTGAAAGTGAGAGACGTTCAGGAAAGTGCCCTCCGCTACTTCAGTATCAAGAGACTCCAAGTGAGAACAGAAGATCCCTGGCAGGAAGCCTCCGTTACAACCTGGAGTTCAGAGGTTGTGTTTTGTATAGTCAGCTGAGGGAAGCCAGGGGAAGGTGAAGTCACTCTCAGCCAGGTCGTTACCAGTCAGACCCGATTTGACCGAAGGAGATCGTGTTACGGCAGCAGGAACCTCCGAGTGGCTCTCAGGCCTCAAGGCTCTGCTTCTCGCCAGACCATAGGGCATCCTCTGTTCTCTGAGGAAGCCCGACTGTTATTGAACCCCAGTGCACAGCGCTCTCCTCTAACAATGCTAACTAAATCCCCAGTGCAGGTCAGGTTCACACTGAACTCTCAGAGTAGCCAAATGAAGTCACAACGCCCACGCTTGGATTACTGGATGAATAGGAGGCCATTTTTGCTACATTGTAACATCTTGATTCATATATCAGTCATAAAACTACATTTTACTACATCATGTACATCACAGCGTGTCCGGATTGGTGTCAGAAACACTGCCCATATTTGCCATTTTTGTAATGATTTATATTGGTGTGGTTTTGTGCTCATTGACGGATTTTTTTGCTGTTGGAAAAACTTGTGGGATCTGACATCTTCCTTTGCCAGAGCCAGAAAACAACTGTGACAGAAAAAACAACCACAAAATGGGGCAAGCTTGATTGCATTTATAAAGGATTTCAGGGTTTTAAAGCCTCAGAATAAATATATTTCTCGCATGTGTTGTTGCATACCGGCGTGTTAAAATGCAAACATTTTCTACTGTGTCACTTTAATCTGCCTTCTTCCTTGTTTTTCTTCCATAAGTTCCTTTCTATTTAATACAGATTGGCCTTATCCATTTCAATCAGACCACTGTGTTGGCACAGTCTCGGCACAGAGACTTTTGCTGCAACTATTGTTCAGATGTTTTCATTGTGATCGACAAAATGGTAAATTTCAGAGTTGTAAAACCCTGGTTTATAAACTGCTCTGCAGTGTTCTGGCGTCTTTGTAATCATGGATATATTACTCCATCTGTACTTCCTTGCTTAGTTTGTATCTTGTCACCAGTACCTGTAGCAACATGCCCACACCTACGCAGCCCCTCATGCTATTTTAAAGCTGTGCTATTTTTGGCCTGAGAGGCCGCTTAGTCTGGGCCTCCTGCTATGGTCGGTCTTAGACGACCTGTCACACATTAAGTCACCTCTGGGTGTTATTTGATAACTGAAATGATGCAGTTTATAAAAGTTGACCTACTGTGTTGTTGATGTTTGCACTACACAGGCGTGGAGGGACTGCACCACCACCCCTTTTAGAAAATCATCACAGTTGAAACTGATTATTTTAGTGTTGTCAACATTCATTCAGCCAGCACTCGACTATGGGGGGGGGGGCTGGCTGCAAGCCACTGCCAAGAAACAGTGGTGGACCTTCACAAAGGAGCTGAATTGTCCATTGAACTGTTCAACACGGCTGGAGTAAAGCACAGTCATATTTCTGTGTCACTCTCACACCTGCCTGAAATAGATCTCCCAGGCGCCCAGCCCTAACTATAAGTCCTGACAGGTCCGGGCTGCGGTTCACTGATTGCGCTGGCACGACTGCTAATAAAGGATGTCACTCTGTTTAACCAAGACTAGCAGTCTTTTACAGCAGGGGAATATTTGGAGTTCAATTTTCCGCTGTTTTTGTTTATTCATGAGGGTGTCCTCCCAGTTACAGCTTTCCATTATTAACCTGGGCAACTGAAAAAAGAAAAAACAAAATAAGTTTCCAGTGCTGTTGAGAGGGATGCCAGGCCACAGAGAGTTCATTTATGCACATATCTGACAACAAACATATTACCGTTGAGCATATTATTTTTTACAATAGCATATAGAAACCAGGAAAGTGGAAAATAATCATCTCATGTTTTTTAATGCTGCAACCAGCTTTACAAGGCCTAGTTTACACAGGAGATGCCTGTCCATATTATGCAAGGGGTTGAATTTAGGAGCCAGATTCCACTCTGGACAAAATGTTCCTCAGCATGTCTTACTGCCTTCCCTAATGCTGCATATTTGTGGTTATCTAGTCACTTCAGGGAAGGTGAGATAGACTCAAAAAAGACGAGCCTTCATGCAGGAGAGTTTGACTTAAAAGGAAAAACAGTAAGAAAGAGCTGTGGTCTTGTAAAAACATAATCAAAGCATTTGAACTAAATAAAATTGACTGAATAAACAAAATAGTTTTACTAAATTTAACTAAATGCATCTGAAGAGCTGTTGCCAAAAACAATCAGACTGGTTTGAAATATAGCTTATGCGCATCTTTACTCACAGTCATTACCTGTCAGTCATTCAGGTGTCATCAACCACGCTTTCATATTTCTTCATTTCCCAGAAGTTGTCACTTCTAAATAGAGCCACGAGCTACCCCATTAAGCAGCTATAAATAGCAGCTCGGTGTTGCCTTGTGGTGTAACTGTTGGCCACATCCCGTTTCTGAAATTCTCACATTGCTGACGAAGTACATAAATGAAAACCCAGTGGCCAGAGTTGTACCTTTGTTCTCTCTTTATCACTCGTTTCTTCAGAATGGAACATCAGCGGGCATGCCAATGGAAAATATTAGTTGACTACACGCAGCCAAATAACACAGCAGTTGACATGTGGGCGGAGGAGACGTCACTATTTTTTTTTAAAGTGACTGAAAAGAAGAGAGTAAGCCACTGCTTTCCCTCTGAGAAAAAAAGGTACATTTATGGCTTTTTGCCACCGAGCTATTGGGTTTTCCCTTCCCCTTCTTCAAAATTACCTGGTGCTGTTGCCTCACCTCAGTAGACAAAGAAGAGCAGTGACATTAAAGTTTGATCTGTCATCTGATTGCTACATGTGCTTGCACTGCATGTGCTGCGATGGCAGAGCTAAAAATAAACCTCAGCGTGTAAATGCTTGTTTAGCCTGGAGTGGAATACACTTGAAAACAGGCTTGCAGTGTTGGCACAGGTGGGGTTTTTCCAATGGGAGTTCCTCCTGTTTAGGGAGGGGAGTCCCAACCAATCTGTTGTGTGTGTGTTTGACTGCATATAGGAAGCAGGAGATGCTATTATAGGTGTGTGGCCAACTTTCAAAAAAAAAAAAAAAAAAAAAGTGCAATCTGTGACCCATTATTTTTTATTTACGTTTATATTTCTATCTCTATCTTTCATATCATTGTTGTGCAGTATATGTAAAAATATATTATTTTTTTAACAATTCATAGCAGTGAAATGGTTGAGTATTAAAGTGGCAGTGGGCAGTGTGTTTTTGGCATTACTGGGCAAAAAAATCATAATAACCTTTTCAGCATATTGTAACGTGTTCTGAGAGAAAACTAGACTTCTGCATGTCTCTTAAAAAATGTAGCTTGTGACAGGAGACTGATCAATCACAGGTCATCTCAGAGAGAGCACGTTCCTATTGGCTGCGCTCCAGCTGGTGGACAGTACTTGGTATTTCCTCATCTGAACTTAACATGGCTGCCGGGTCACAAATTTTCTCATTTTACAGCTACACAATATGTTTCTGATTATGTTCTGTTTATGAGATAGTTATCACAGTAACAAAATATTGATTCATATTTGATCAGCGCTGCTTAGTTTGACCGTTTGATCCAAGTTTGCGAGTGATTGACAGCTGACTCATAGACGGCAGCTGAACGGCAGACTCCAGATCAGCTCTGATTACTTGTTTTCCTCCGGTCTGTGAAATCTTGCAAATGCTATTAGGAGCACTGAGGACACAGAGGCAGATGATTTTTTTTTAAGATTAGAAAAGAATAGACTGTCCTTTATTGTCATTATACAAAATGTACAACGAAATTAGAGAGCTTGTCCTCGTTCAGTGCAATAAATAATAAATACAAGGTGCATACAAATACTATATTCAGATAAAAACTGGTTTCAGTGCAATGCACTTTATGTGCAAATGAACATAAAAGAAAACAGATAGAAAATGTATGATGTAAAATATATTGCACAGTGTAAGAAATAGGAAACATTGCACAGAGCATAAAGGGATAGAGGATAAAAGGATTACCTGTCATGAACTACTGTCAGAACATAGTGACTGTTTTATAGAAATAACTTTTTTTGAATCATATTTGCTGCATTTCTACCCACTGCAGCTTTAAAAAGACTGTCTTGTTCTCCCTCCGTGATGTTTTCATCTTGATCAGTGCAGATGCTTCACCATTCACCAACCAGTATCTAGTGATAACAAACTGCAGGCCCACTCTGGGCCTCAGAGTGGGTGGACTTCCTGTCTCGGCTCCTTGCCGCGGATGCTGGTTTCACCAGACTTCTCTCTCTCTCTCTCTCTCTCTCTCTCTCTCTCTCTCTCTCTCTCTCTCTCTCTCTCTCTCTCTCTCTCTCTCTCTCTCTGTCTACATCAGCCCACTTTATCACGAGCAAGCTTTACGACTGAGGAGCTTCTTGTTTGTGTCGAGCCACATGGCTCGGGGTCCTCGCCATCTTCGCAGTCACTTCCCTCTGTTTTGCCAAAGAACACAGAGCAGATAAGGGCAGGGGACTGATGTGTGTCTGCCAGACTGTGGGAAAGGCGCGGGCACAGGAACTAGTGCAGGAAAGACAAGACGATGACTTCAAAACACAGATGTGTGCATGGGGCCGATAGAGCTTTTAAAGGCTGGTAACGACAGTGATATGTTTGGATTGCAGCTACTGATATCCAGTATTTGTCAGCTTAACCACATCTATGCCAAGTATTCAGTGCAGCAATGCCTCATATGACAAGCACAAAAGAGTTTTAAGTATTTTCTGTTAAGAAAAATAAATGTCATATTTAGATTGAGGCAAAACACTTCAAATAAAACATGACTCCTATGACAAACAGAGGCATTAGATACACACTTATGAAGTAATCGCTCTTCTTTTCCCAGCGCTGACAGGGTTCATGGCAGGATTTTACTGCTATGGGGGCCATGTTAACCCACCAACAGCTCCCAATCCCATCATGCAATGTGTACACTGTTTGAACACTGTAATACAACCTTACTAAATAGACTAAAAAACAGTTTCTATAGACTAAAAAACAGTTTCTATCACAGAGCCACTACCACCCTGATCTCACACTACGACCCCAGCCATCAATATAGTGGACATTGTGCAATACATCTACCACTGTCACTACCGCTGCTATACTGCCCAACACATAGTACAATACATTTTATATTTTCAATTTTATCTTTGTATCCCTTTATGCTCTGTGCAATGCATTTCATACAATGTGCAATATATTTTACATCATATTTTCTATCCATATTCTTTTATGTTCATCTGTACGTAGAGTGAATTGCACTGAGACCAGTTTTTATCTGTATATAATATTTTTATGCACCTTGTATTTCCTATTTAATATTTGTTGCACTGAACAAGGAGAAGCTCTCCGGTTTCCTTGTACATTTTGTATAATGACAATAAAGGACAGATTTCCATTTAGGAATATGCTACACACACACACAAAACAATAAAGGGTCCGCCAGGATGCCATTATCATGTCATTTATTGTACTTTTGTGGTGCATATTCCAAAAAAAAAAAAAAAAAAGAATTGAAGGTACCCCAGTGATTTGTGGTACTTCAATAAAGATAGAGTGAGATTCATTAAAAATGGTCATAATTAAGCATTGGAGGCCAATATTTCTTGATCTTTATACACACCCCAAAAACCCTTTCCTTTACCATTCATTTAGGAATATGCAACACACATGCACAAAAGAAAGAAAGAAAGAAATTCCTTTATTAGTCCCACAGTGGGGAAATTCAGTTTTACACTCTGTTGTTCACACAGTACAGTTCACACAGTACATATACATGTCAATGGAGAGATGTCAGAGTGATGGGCTGCTCCTGACAAGCGCCCAGAGCAGTTGGGGGTTTGGTGCCTTGCTCAGGGGCACCTTGGCAGTGCCCAAGAGGTAAACTGGCACCTCTCCAGCAACCAGTTGGTCTTGGTCCATGGGGGATTTGAACCCGGGTCCTCCACATCCTAACCCAAGTCCTTACGGACTGAGCTACTGCCGCCCAAAAAATAAAGGGTCTATCAGGATGCCCTTATCCTACCAAGGATCCTACACTTCCCATAATGCAACGTGATGGTGTTTCTTTAGACCCTCCGTTTCTGGCAAATGCCCACAAGCCAACGCAGGCTTTCATTTATGAAGGTTTAAAGCTACTGTTGGTCGTGCTGTTCAAAAAACACTATTTGTTATATTAGTTGAAATTCTAATTACATCATAACATAAAAAAGAAAAAAATCTGGTTTCTGTGGCTGTCCTAGGACTGTAATAAACCCATCCAGTCATTTCATTTCATCACCAGTCTTCCACAAGCTGCTGCCTAGACAGCTGTGAGTACTAACAATAGCCATGTTTGTTGTTTGCGTTGGTTATGATAATTTAGGGAGAGCAGCTTTGGAGGGAGGCACGAAGGGACCGACTGTCAGTGATGCCGACTTGGTGGCTTTCTCACTAGATTTATGGACTTTTGGAGCTAGTGCTGCCAGCTACTTTCATTGGAAAAGACTTGGCAACACTGGGCTGCATATCTTGGTTGGATATTTTTTCAAATCTAGCGTGCTCTTGCTAGTTTCTCAACATTACTAACCATAGCTTTTAGCCAAAACTGACTAACTTTTCAGAATTAGGCTAGAAAGCTACATCCCAGTCACGTACACAAGTGTGTTAACACCAGGACCTCTCTGGTGCCCTGGAGTTCTGGGGCCAACTCTCCTACCACAAGCATTGCCTCTGAACGTTCTAGGCTACCTCTACTCATTAAATGTAATAGTGGTTTAATGATCTGATGAATTGCCATTCAGTGTGACTAGTTAATAATGATCCGCAACTTGTCTTTCCTTTCCACAGTTAACGAGATCATCAGGAACGACCTCTCCAGCATTTCCGTGCACACTCATGCATAGACGTCCAGAAATCTTCTGCAGCAGCACACGCACACAAGCAGCATCAACAAAACCGTGGACAAAAACACCGTAGAGATCCAGACGATGAAGAATAAAGTTATGACCAGGATCTCCCACCTGACCATCATCTCCGTCTGACTCAAAGACTCGCTGCAGATTCACATGGACCGTCACAACCCATTTGAATAAACAGATGAATGTTATATTTACAAAAAGGGAGGTGATATCAGGGGCAAAGTATACGACTACACTTGCCTTAATTCACTGCAGATGTTCTTTAGTGGACCAAACAGCTCAATGAGACTGAATTATCTATCGCTGACATAATGACAATCTTCATTTTCAAGTGTGATCTGTATGTTAATGCATGGACAAGCTAATGGGACAATAAGTGTCATGCTTCATCACTTTGGTTCATTTGTTTGTGCAGTCAGTCCGCAACAACCGAATTGGTGCCTTACAGCAGTGATATTGACAGCAAACAGCAGCAGCAGCGACACACATGCAAATGGTTCATTGTAACCCATAGTGGAAGTTTTTATATGACCGTTTTGTATCATTTCAATGATTTGTTTACAGGGAAACAGAATAAAAGGCTGGAAAATATGTAGGGACTATGTGAATAGATTAGAATTGTATTTTTTTCTTGCGTCCTCATTATTATCTCATTGTTCATTTATACTGAATGTTATTGTATGATATTCTTTTTGTATAAACATGTATTTGAAAATGTACTTATGTATGCCTTATGCTTATATCATGCAGTTAGCATTCCCTTTGGTTCAATGTGTCTTCCCCTGATATGATTTGTACCATTTTTACTACCCCACGTTGTGCTTTTCACCTTAGTGCCTATGTTTTTTATCATCCTGCCCCAGTCTTCCAGCCCTCCCACCCAAACCATGACATAATGATGCACAGACAATCAGAGAAATATATAGTACATATCCTATGACAACAGTTCCTGGTTGCAGGGACTTATAAAGGCAGGTTTTAGAGGTTTCTTCTCCCCCAGCTATAAGATAGTTGAACAACGGTATATGCTTACCTGCTGAATTTAGATGAGAATACTCCTGGATGTATATTTGTCTGCTACTTCTTGCACTGCAGGTTTGCATGTAAATAGGCACAGGAAATATCTAAGTAAGCGGCAGGCTCAGTTTTACTCGTCATTTGGGTGATTCCACTGAGGAGTTGGCAGGACTGTTAACTTACAGCTGGCAATAATTGATGTGAGTAAACCAAAGGATTTTATCTTTGGTGAAATTATTGTCCAAGTTTCCTTTTTCTGTCGGAGACTTTAGCGTAGAGCGGTTCCCTTACAAAAAAAATAAATAAATAAAAATTATGCACTTTACCGTAGAAACAGAGCCGGTTTCCTTGCTTCCAGACCAAATATTGTAGTTTGATTTCCACTGTCGTGTCATAAACAGCTGCAGTCTTTTCCATGTTACCTGTCTTTTGGAGCATGCACATCGTACTAACGTCGGGGATCATTTAGCTGACAGTAGCTTAACAATATAGCTTCTTAATACATTTTTGGACATATAGCATAATAGCATGACTAAACTGTATGAATAAGGTTTCTATTTTGTGCCTTACTCTCTTTCTTGGCTACAAGATCATTGCAACTCTATAATGCTTTTCTGTGTAGGCACAAGGTGAAACATATTTCTCTTTAATATGAAATATTTATGAAAAATGAAATGTGTTTTAAGTGCATTTAATGTGTTCTCAACAATTAATTAATAAATGGCATAATGGTGACCATACATTAATTAAGTTCTCAATTATTGTGGTACATTACTGAATTTGTGAGCCTTTTTTTTTTTTTTTAAGTAAAATTTTATAAGATATTTAAAAAAATATGTTTTACTGTTTGGAGTCAAATCATTTGCAGGAATTTAACTAGTTCTCAGATAATATCTCAATTAAAACAAATAGTGAATCAGTTGGTAATGGATTCAGTATTTTTCCTCTAACAGCCCATATGGCTATACTTTAGTTTTAAGGCCTTCACTTTAACTTGGCTGTGTGATTTTCTTTTGTTTATATATGTACTTGACCTTAGTAAACCTCTGGCTATGCCAACCTGTACCTGTATCTCTAATAAAACCTGAATTTTTTTTTTTTTTTTTTTTTTTTTTGGTGCACAAAAATATGGTGTCAGTGTATTTTTGTGCACCAAAAACATTATTTGTGTTACATTATTCCCATTCAAATCATTACAAAATAGTTGGTACTGTGTGTTTTACATCTTACAGTTTTTCCTTTGTCATTGCCAGCAAAGAGGGCACTTAAATCAATCAACAGATGGTATTTGGGCTTCCACATTCGTTTCAAAGGGAAATCCAAACAAACCTACCGCTGTACTTTAGCAGGATAAAATGCAACAAGCTGCTGATATGCCAAGTACAAGCAGAGACCTGTGTGTTTTCCGGTGAGTATTGTTAGTGGTGGGTAGTTATGAGTGAAACAGCTCCTCGCCATGGGAGCTGTGCCATGCTCCTGTGTACCACCTGCCAGTCCTCCAGACTTTTTCCATCCAGCAAAGTTATGAAGCACCCAATCCCCATAGTGACAGAAGGCAGGCCTAGGCGGTGCTCCCCTGTACGACCGTGGTAAGACCAAAATAGCCCCACTATTTACAGATGCAGTCACGCCCCTTTTTCCTGGCACCCTGTCCTCCTTACCTTAGTCTTCCTCTGACGGTGCCGTACCCTTTGACACAGTGGAGAGATGACTCCGAGCCATACTTTCCACCAAATCAGCAGTCAAGCAGGGAGACTAGCTAAAGCAGAGGAATATCCATGATAGTGTATGAAAACAAATTGAGATTCCAAATCTATTTACATCTTTCGAAAGACCTGCATCTATTTTCTGATGATAAACAGTACAGAACCTGCATGCAGCAATGCAATTATGCCAATGTTTTGTTTTAAAATTAAAGCATTTTGCATTAATGTATTACATCTTCTTCAAAATCTTTCAGTTGTCAGTGTGAAAAAAATAAATTATGCATACTTATGATTGCTCAATAGATTCATCTGCTTGAGTTTTATAGGCCAGCATTTGCACATTTTAATTGTTTTGTAAAGTGCTGAGCTGCCTTTCTTCTATGCTTATTTGCAATCTTGCCAAGAGTTAGATGAGAGGATTGATACCACATTAAAAATGATGCTGTGACCAGGTAAGGACTGGAGAGAAATGAAACATGTAGTCTGGTTCTCCAAGGTAACAGAATCTACCTACCAGTACCTCTAAAGCTCACTGACTAACTTATGGTATCTGGTTTACTGGAGCCATACAAAAACTGATGTGTGAAAACAAATTGTTTTTTACAGCTGGTTATGTGCTGGACTATTAAAGTTCAACTAAAATTAACTTTTTTTTTTTTTGCTCTAAATTACTTGTCCTGTGTTCTCCAAACATTCTGGCTGATTAGCTGCTCAGCTGCAGCACATTAAACAGCACATAAATATACCCGCAAATATCAGTAGAGTCTGATTGGATGCTGCTGTGATCTTTACTCCTCAGTACCAGAAACAACATGCAGTTGATTTGGTATCAGTCTTCTCATCTAACTTTGGTGAGAAAGTGAATAGGCATATTTTCCAACATGTCAATCTGTTCCCTTTAAGGTACTTTAGCCTATAGACAAGAACTTGAATGATTGTGTTGCAATAAGAGTTTGTTTTCATTTTAAGACTGATAATCACAGTTTAGCTCTAAGGCGGCATTTTGTTTTTCAGTGTGCAAAGAAAACTATTTTATTGCACTTCTTCACTAGGTTTAGCTTTGGCCTCTTTGGCTTTAGCTGCTGATGTGGTGTACAAATGATTTCTTTACCTACTCATGCACACGGGAGCTGTAACTGAACTAAGATGAAGATCCAACTGATTGCCAGACCAAATGATGAAATGACATGACTGACTGGCAGACTCAGACTCTGCCATTTGATGGCCACAGCATCTCCCCACAATGGAGACAACAGCACAGACATGCAAAAAGCATTCCCTGATCATAATGATTGCAGCGCGTGCCATTTTCTCCCCAGGGTCCACATGCTCGCAGCACCTGGCAGAGGGCTCGACTTAGAAGTTTCATTGTACGGATTTATAGCATCTTTACGGCTCCGCTTCCTCCTCCATTGTATTCCCACAGAGCCCTTGATTTGAGCTTTTATAAAGTGAGTGCATAGGCACAGCGCTGCAGCTCCTGCCCTCGTCTCTCATCAGCCATCTGCAAGCAGTAAATCCTCAATATACCTCTGTTATGAAGGGCATGTTGAGAGAACCATGGGGGTGGCTTTAAGAGATGCTTTAACAGATAATTACTTGACCATACTGAGGGACCTTTGATAGTTTTGTCCCATAAGCCAGTCCTACGTTTGATCTTTTTTGGTCCCTTGAGTCTTTTTTTTTTTTCTTCCGAGCGATGTGTCAGATGACTATAAACAGACCGTCTTATCAATTACCTTTAGGATGATAAAGAAAGAAGATGAGGACCATATGTGTGTGTATATTCAAGAATGTGTTTACATGTGTTTTTTCAATCTGTTTAGGGTGGAGTTTTGGGGGGCTCCACAGGTGTACATGGACCCCTTTCATGGGACCGTTTCACATGTGACAGGATCAGCAGATGACCCACTGACATGGTCACACCGTTGCGGGCCCACAGACAAATCACCTTTTTAAAAGACACTTTAAGAGACGCTCCGAAAGGCAACCAGATGGGGACTGGAAAAATCTTGTGGCGTCTTTTATTTTCCATCTGCAATCATTCAGCTTGATTCGCTCTCTCTTTTGTGATGCGTGAAATGTTGTGCAAGGATTTATACAAATTTAGTGGCAGGACAGATGTTTGAGCTTAAGAAATGAGAAAACTGAAAATTATCTTTAAGGGGGCAATGTGTAAGATCTGGCCATAATTTTATTTTAAAGGACCAGTGTGTAACATTTAGGGGATCTATTGATAGAAATGGAATATATTAATAAGATAAGATAAGATAAGATGAACCTTTATTAATCCCCGGAGGGAAATTCGGGTGTTGTAGCAGCATCAACAACAGTACAGATAAATACAGTATAGTAAAAAGTAAAAGAGAAGGTGCAATGAAGAAAATTGACAATAAAATAAATAAGTAACAGTATTAAGTAAAGTGCAGCAGGTGGTGGGTATTGTATATGGATAGCATATATATGTAATTATATAATTATATGTAATTATATACATTTGGTCCAGGAATAAATACGGATGATCAGAGTCACATGGGGGTCAGACCTTGGTTATGGAGCCTGATGGCCACCAAAAGAAAGGACTGACCCAGACGGTTTGTAGTGTGCAGAGGGGGATCAGTGTCTGGCTGAATGTACTCCTCATCTGGACCAGACCCAGCCCTCCTCACCAGTTTGTTAAGTTAATAAGTATCTTTTCTTCAGTGTATAATCACCTGAAAATAATAATCTTTCTGTTTTTGTTGCCTTAAAATGAGCTGTTTATATCTACATACTTCCCGGCCAATGCAGCACACTCTTGGGGGCGGCAGTAGCTCAGTCTGTAGGGAGTTGGCTTGGGAACCGGAGGGTCACCGGTTCAAGTCCCGACATGGAACAAGAACTGAGGAACTGGTAGCTGGAGAGGTGCCAGTTTACCTCTTGGGCACTGCCGAGGTGCCCCTGAGCAAGGCACCAAACCCCCAACTGCTCGGGGCACTTGTCAGGAGCAGCCCCCTCACTCTGACATCTCTCCAATTGTTGCATGTATATGGACCTGTTTGTGCATGTGTGTGTATAAGTTAACAGAGTGAAAAAATTGAATTTCCCCTAGCGGGACTAATAAAAGAATATCTTCTTCTTCTTCTTCTTCTTCTTCTAGCAGGTCCACTTTAAAGAGCCGGCCGCCATGTCTGGCTCTGGCTCGAGTTTTCATATTTTTGCATGGTTTCAGTTGGTTGCAATCTGCAACCTCAGCGCTAAGCAGAATGTGAAGAGGTAACAGTGTTGATGTTATGCCGATGATGTTTATGTATTGTGTTGCAGAGATATCTGCTGAAATGGGTCTGATCCCAATGGACCCAGTAGAAGAGGTGAAATGCTGCCCCCCATTTCTCCGAAGCATGTGGGTAGAAATTACACATTGCACCTTTAAGAGTCTGGTTTATATGATCACAACACATGACTTCTCTATTCCCCACATCAAAGCCTATGTATTCAATATCCCTTTCACTCTGAGAGCTGTATTCCTTCATCGAGAAAAAAAACCTCCAAGACATCCCAAGCAATCATTCTTCCATTGTTTGCTGTAAATGTTTCGGTACATATGCAGAATGTTTATGTTGAAGTACATTGTAGCGCACATTAGGGATGCTCTTAATGGGCTACTGTAAAAGCCCTTGCTAGTCAAGAGTTCAGGCAGGTGCAGACTCTTACAGTAGATAAAGGAGCCTGGCACTGGAGATGAGTTCACGACAATCACTGTGAGGCTTTTAGACGCCTTCTCCAAGCTCAATCTTCATTTCCCCTGACACTGATTTTGCAATAAGGATCCGGAGAAAAGGGGAATGTCCATCTATTCATTTTAATGATCCCTCATTATTGACTGCTGGCAGGGAGGGGGCGGGCAAAGGTAATGATTCTTTGTCTTTGCTGGCCAATCACTCCTCTTAAAGGAATAAGACTCTAAATAAGGCCACTAATGGATGCCCAGTATGACCTGAAGCTGACCCCACATGCAACCTATGCGAATTGACTTCCCGACATGAACGAGTGAGAGTTTGCTGCTTTAGTTATTTCTCTCTTTTTTTAGTGGATTGGTTATAATTTGTCCAAAAAGGAGGAAGAATTGTCATAAATAAAATGTCTAACCACAAACTCCATTTGGTCTTTAAATATTGATCTAGCACAGAATTATACTGACGATTAAGACTTGATTTTGGGTATGCTTTTGACCACAAATTATTAAACTTGCTAAATTTGATATCCAAAGCATTAATATACCGTAGCAGCAAACAACTATTTGCTATGTAGTTCCTCCGTGCTTTGTTTGCCAGGCTGGCCAGGCTTGTTTGTGCATAAGAGCTTCCCCCATTGGTTCACTCTCAGCAGTAGCTCCACACTGCTTTCATATAGCGGTTATAGCTGATAATGCTGTTCTGACCAGCGGCGCCGTAACATAAGTTAAGCACCCACCTTCTGGTTCCCGCCCAAGATAACGCTGTTAACTCTGTCAGCACTTTCGCAGTTGTTTGCACTGTTAGGGCTGTTAGCTGTGAGTCGCCAGCTCACTGGCGCCATGTTGAGAGCCATCGAGAGGCAAGAGAAATGCACCCAATCCTGTATTTAACATATTTAAAGCAATATTTTGACTGCTGCTTATTTGCTTTCTTGCTGAGCGTTAGATAAGAAGATCAACAGTCTCATTTCTGTAAGGTAAATATGAGCCACCAGCTAGCAGCTAATTAGCTTAGTTCAACTTAGTTTAGCTTAGTTTAGCTTAGAACAAGGGAAAACAGCTAGCTTGGCTCTGCCCAAAGGTAAAAGTTCACCAACACCTCTAAAACTCACAAATGAACACATGGTTTAATTTGTACAAAATGTTATGGTTTTATGGGGTGGTTGTGCGCCAAATTATTTCTTGGGTAGGCATGTAACGTCCTTGAGTCTCCATCCTACCAACACCAACAGGTACACAGTTACACATTACAGTATGTTTTATTATATCTCATAATAAAAGTTGGAGGAAGTCACTGCGCCTAACCATGAAATAGTCAAGCACATAACCAGACATAAATCTACAGCTTCTTGTTTTTATGGTTTGGTTGGTTATGGATCAAACAAACAACAGTTAACTATGTACTGGTAGGTGACCTTTTTAACCTTTGGACAGTTACACCAGCTGCTTCCCCTGTTTACATCTTTTACGCTAAGCTGGAGTTGGAGCGTCATATTTACTGTGCAGACAGAGAGTGGTATCATTCTTCTCATCTTTTTTTCTCATCAACCTTTTCCCACTAAACTTTTTCAAATACAGATATGTTATCTGCACCTCCAGCATGTTTTATCACGTATTGATTTGGATGCCTTCAGCAAATGACTTTCAAAGGACTTTCAAAAAGAAAAACATCTTGGAGAAAGCATTGATGTATTTCCTCTTTTAACTGCTGTTCCTCTGTTTTACACAGCAGATCTTACCGTGTGTGCATAGTACAAGGAGCACTGATTGCAAATGATCTAGCCTTTACTTTAGTATGCATGTATATGTGTGTGCATCTCAGCCAGTCTTAGCTGTCATCAGTCTGTCAAGGTAATGAACCCTACTTTACTGCAGCCTCCAACAGCTCTTTAAGGCCTACTTCACACCGCTGAAGAAATACACTCAGGTATTAGTTGTTCTGCCTGGATGCTCCGCTGGATGATGGGTGGGCGGGGATGTTATTAGGAGCATTCATCTACAAGGCTCCCCAAGCCATACTATACTGAAACTGACCACAAGACAACCCTATCATCCTCAAAGATTACCTGTCTCCTGCACTGTATATGAATGTTTTATCATAAAAGCTTTTCTTTTTTGCTAAGTGCCTCCTTGAGTGTTTGCTTTTAACTTTTGATTACTTTATGTCTTGTTGCGAAGAAGAAAAAAAAAAGAAAAAGGCCCGACCCATTTGAATATAATGGACTTAACGGGAAAGGTAGTCTCTCTTGCTTCATTGAATTGATATATCGCGGTGGTGTAATCCAACACAGTGGGTGTGAAAAAGTTTGCACAAAGTGGTAATTTCACTGTCTTGGAGTAAGCAGAGCTTTTTAATCTCGACATCGTCAAAGTGGGCCATGCAGGTGGAGTGAGTCAAGGGAGAAAACAGACATGACACAATCATATCAATAAAACAGTATGACAGGCTTCGTATAGGATCCATATGTTTCTGTCTGTGAGGAAATATAGGCTGTCATGCATTACAGTGTAAAAAGACTCATTTACAACCATTAAAAGCAGCCCGATTCAACATATCTGTTTTTGATGTGGCCGATCACATCTCAACTGGCTCTTTTTATACATGATAGCTGAGTTTCTCTTTTATATTGTCTTGAGTCATTTAGAAGAAAAAAATATTTTTCTGTCGTTTGGTCTAGACGTTGAGGTTTCTGGCCCTTAGCACTCCTCCTCCTCCCCCTCTAGGTTTTACCAGACGTCGCGTTGTGAGAAGGGAATGGTCGATTGCATAACGGAAGGCGAGACGTGATCGTTCCTGGCCTTCTCACAAAATTCAATCATTCTCTGCATACTCCAATCCCATGACGGCCCATTAAAGAGCCGCGCGGGCTAGGATTTCCCCTCATGTGTTTTAAATTGAAATTACGGTCACAAAGTCTGCCATATGCATGAATCGAGGAAGACAAGGAGCCTGGGGAAAAGGAGATATCAAAATAGTCGGACTGAAGGAGAGCAAGAGTGAGGCAGGCAGAAAGATAAGGAAGACCACTTTCTCTCATTGTGTTACTTGTGTCATCCTGCCACCCACAGTCATACTGGACAGACTCTCCACCTGTCTCAGTCTCAGTGCATTTGTATCATTTCATAATCTTGACTGAATCCCAAAACTGTTAAAACCGTCCAAACGGGCAGCTTTTAAACCCGGCACACCATAAGTCATATAAAGAACAGGAGGAGATAAGGAGAGGAGGTGTGAGACACCAGGAGATGATGACCCCAGATGTTCTCTGAGGAACCACTGGGATCTGAATCAGACTCTGACTGGCCATGAGTTCCTCATTTTCATTTGTCCCCGAGGAGTGGAGGAAGGATAAACACACACACACACACACACACACACACACACACACACACACACACACACACACACACATTAATACACCTACACGGCTAAGACACTCTCTCTCCTCGATATAGCGTGAGGAGGATATGATGCAGACATGACTCTGGTGACCTGGGCAAACTCCCCAGACACATGCATCACTTCTCCACCTAAAATGAAGTTGAGCAATCAGCCAGTGTGAAGGCAAAGAGGAGTTTATTATTAATGCTCAGTTTTTCAACCATATTAAGTTCAGTATAATTCAAAGGACATCCAATATCCATTTTCATTTAGCCACAATCTTTCCTCATTGATTCAATATCAAATGTGACTTGATCCAACAAATTTATTATTATCTATTTATTTACTTCATATATTTTATAGTTTAGTTCTGCAGATCAAAACTGTAGCGCTACTTAAAACGTGACTGTAGCTAAGATGAAAATATTTTAATCATACAGTGACATCTAGTGTTGCTTCCAAAGACGTGCAGGTTGCAGATGCTAATTCAGTTGTTCAATGGCATTGTTATATTATATACTGTATAAGGACTGTGTGGATATATTTGAACCAATAGGCTAATTGCTACTTTTATTATGGTGTAAACAGTGTACACATGTTGTCAATTACCACAATATGTTGGTTTATTTCATGATAAATTGTTATAATTTGGAAAATAAAGCCATCCAATTCTCTCAGTGGCAAACCAGAATCATATATTTACCTTCATATATTATAAAGAGGTTTTCTAACTTACATACAATTTACCTGTCTCATTTTTTAATTCTTATTTACAGTTGCCCACTGATATTATGATAGATATTGTGTCTTTATGCACTGTTGATTCATTATAGTATGATCTGACTTATTCACTGGAAAATAACATAGAAGGCTAAATATTTCTTTGACATACAATCACCGACTATGTCAGTTTAAAATTAATTGAATTATGTTTTCTTTTCTGTAGTTCATTTCTTATGCCTTGCCTGGATTTCTTCCATCTCATTTTATTATATTCCTCTCTTATTCTGCATTTCTATGTATATTCTGTACCCTGTGAAAATACCAGTTGTGTGCGCAGGTATAGGTGGGTGAAATGGTGCTTTTGTCTTTGATTCAAAAGTGGCAGCATTGAAACACATGTTTTATTTGGTATTGTTGATTAGTTTCTCCACACAAGTAAGACATACAAAGCAAGTCATACAGAATGTACAACTGTGTACATCAAAAACAAGCACACGTCCTCAGACTCTTAAATCAAGGCACATTTTAAATCCAAAAGTACCGTAAGCTCTTATAAAAGCAACCTCAATCATCAAATATACTTTCACACCATATTAACAGTTCAAGTAACCTGGCTCTGACCTCTGAACTGAGGAGGAGTTGTAATATGCTCAGCAACGAAATGGTCTTGTGTGATCTGATACACTGAGGACATTAAGGTGTCATTTCAGCCTTGGGCTGAATTGACTCCATAAGTCAATAAATATCAATATCTGTATAAAACATAAATCTACCATCTGTCTCTGATGAGAGTAAATCTGTTAAACATACGGAGTGATACTGTTGTAGGTAAACAGCTCTGAGATCTGTTGAAGCAAACAGGAATATGTAAAGCTCACAACTGTAATGAGTTCAGTGCATCTAAAGCGTTAATTATCTTTCAGTTTTGTACAACAGAGTTCATCTTAAGCATATTTATGCACTACATTGGACACTTGGTGTTGCAAGCATCACCTGACCTGAAAAGTCCGTACACACTGACCAATGGGAACATAGATACAGCACCGACCATGGAGCCCAACTGCACTACTGCTCCACACCACACGAGGGCACTGTGGCCCTCATCCCTCAGAATAACCCCAATGATGACCTTCACGTAGGACAGGGTCAGGACAAACAGGACCCAGGTCAGCACCTGCAACACAGAGGAGGTGAATATTATACATTGCATTGATCTGACGCCCAGTCCTTGTCATACAGATACCAATCAAATATCCTAACTTGACCTCAACATGTTAGTCAGCTCAGTGGCTTTCACAATCAAAAATTGGGACACAAGGTTTTTCACTCCAGTTAAAAACAGTTCACCAGTTAGTTTCCTCCTCCCTGGAGGAAATGCTACCAGTTCATGAAGTAAGGTGCTGGCTGCAATTATCGGGTCATGATTACTGGTACACCAAGTAATTGTTTTGTGCTTAAAACATTTGATTGCAACTACATTTTAACAGTTTGGTACTACTCATTCTCACATTTTCTGGTAGTCTCATTATTTCAGCATTTTTTTTAATTATTGTTTACTCTGTTTTACTGTTTAGCAATTTGTAACTGTACTAATAACTGTAACTAGCAAAGCTACATAAATGAATTTATTATTTATTGTGATACAAATAGGACAAAATTGCACAAATACATTCATAAAGGGAAAAAATTGCTTAAATCTTGCAGTTGACAACACCTCTTGCTTCGCAGTACAACTCCCACTTTCTTCCTCTTTTTCACTGTTAACAGCATGATTTGCTTGTGCATAACATTAATTCTAACTTTGGGATGCAGTGGTGAAGTGATTCATTAAAAAAAAAGAATAAGAAGAATAATTAGCCTTAGAAAGCTTTCCTAAAATACATGCTATCATACTGTATACTTCACTCATTTACTATATGGACTGTTTTCTTAAGGTATTTTAAAGCTTCTCTTTCTGCACTACAAGCATTTCTTTTGAACAGGTGTGTGAGTCTGTTGCTTTTTATAGCAGTTACTGTATATATGAGCATAACGTTTCTTCAAGTTTCATTATGCTGACAAAATTCATTGCGAGCAGATAGAGGGGTGACAGTATAATACAAGAACACCAGCAAATACATGAATCTGTAATGGTGAAAGCTTTCCTCTGAAGCTGAACACACATCTAGCATTTTACAAATCAGATCATGATATTCAAAATTAACTGCTATTGAGTCTTACTATGACTGCAGTTCCAGAGGCACTGTGGACCAGCAGGGGGCAGGGACTAAGAGCAGCCATTGCCATGATGTAGGCTCCAAATCCAGTCCCAATCATGGTCAAGAAACCCATGAAGATGAGAGACCTGGAAACAGAAATCAATGCTTATGGTCAGAGTGAACATTTTGTGTTACACCACACTGCTCCATAAAACACACTGATAGGAGTTTAAATGATTTCAGTACTTTCAGGCTATGACCTCTACAAACTCTAGTGACCTGTAAGAGCTGCATTTATTTGAATTTTATGTTACTGGTGGGGACCTAAAATCATTATAATGTAAAGAGATGTTCCATACTGACCTAACTGGCACAAACATGGCGATGAAGCAGGCCACTGGGTTAGCTACAGCTGCCATGGTGGCAGCTAGATGGTAGGCCTTGTTCCCGTAGGGCAGACAGGAGTAGGACTGGACTGAGGGCAGCACTGCATTGGTCAGAGCATTGACCCAAGCCAGAACAACAAAGATGAACACCACCTCCAGATTGCTATATGTCCCCATCCCAAAAGAGCTCCTGGGTTCCCTGACGGCCTCCATGGGGCTGATCATAGGCTTCTGCTCTGGTGTTTGGACGTGCAGAGATAGACCTTGCTCTCTCTTCCCGGGGGCCAGATCACCACTGAAGTACAGGTCGTTCTTTCTCTCTCGAGCCACTGCTGGGTGATGGTTGAGTAGGATGAAGGCTATCAGACACACCACCATCATGGCACTGAGAAACACGAAGAACACCTGGGCAGAAAATTTAGCCGGCTGGTAGATGGCTTGTAGCTCTCCGCTACCAAGTGTAGTGGTATTATCAGCTGTTATGTTGGCTGCGCCAGGCAAAGTGACATTCTGACAGTGGACTACACCAACACCTTGAATCAGAGCCACCAGTGCAGGCACCAGACCACTGAGCCCTTCACCTGCGAAGTACGTGGTGAGGTACTGTGGACGCAGCCGCATCATGAAAGGCAGAAAGGTAACAGAGGAGGTGCAATCCACCACAGAGAGCAGGAAGCTCAACACCAGCAGGGGCACGCTGTGCAAAGAACCCCCTATCGCCACCGTGTGCCTCCAGAAGAAAGCCAGCAGGAATGTAGCAACGATCCCCAACCCCACAATGCAGTAGACGACCGGCCGCTCATCCAACACCCCTGGGCGGAAGCGGTGCATCAGCGTGATGAAGAGAGGACCTATGTTGGCCATCTGGATGAGGACTGTGAGGTATGAAGGCAGATACCAGCCCTCTGGGATCTCCGGTACGACCAGGGGCAGCTCCACCCACATCCCGTTGATGGCCACCCAGGAGCCCATACCGAACAGGCACGCCAGCACGTGAGTTAGCAGCGACATGATGGAGGCAGGAATTTGGTCAATCAGGAAATGTAGATATACACAATCTGAAATACACACACAACATTGCACACTTTATCAACTTCACCAAAATCCTTAAAAACATGTTAGTAATTACAGTTTTTTTATATATATATATTTGAGCTGATATTTTATTACTGGAATATGAGCATTTCAGTTTCACCCAACTCCATGATACAGATACAGATAGCTTTATTTTTCCCCAAAGGGCAATTCAGTTTCTACAGTCCACCAAGACATTCATACTGCACAGTCATCAATGACAGAGGGAACACAGTAGACGACATATGGGGAGGTGCGAGATAAAAATATGAAAGTAAACATGTGTAAAAAAAAAACAATAAATACAAGAATAAAAACAAGACAACAGCCAAGAGTATTGCACATAATGAAATACATTCCAGCGAATGTACCAAATTGTAAACATTGATAATCATCATATGGTTTGTGCAAAATAACTTTACATTCAAAATAAACTTTTGATTCAATCAAGATATCCATTCTGCGTTCAGCAGCTTAATGGCGGAGGGAATGATCGGCTTGGTAGCAGTAGCAGTGGCAAAAGGACGTAAACCTGAGTTTGAGACAAAGGTATTAGATATAATACCATTAACTAAAACCTGTTGTGTTCTGTCTGTTAAGAAGTTTAAAAACAATGTTAAACGCTGCTCAGGTAGGTTAAAATAAGACACAGTCCTCTCAGTCATAATGTGAGGTTGCATCTTGTTAACAGCTGAAGAAAAAGCAGCGAATAAAAGTCTGACATGTGCTTTGGTATTTCCAGGTGTTTATATACTTTGTCCAGGATAAAGAGTTTAGGGTCTTCCACTCGTTTTCTAGTTTCATATGCAAACTGGAGTGGATCCAGTTTACCCTCAACAAGGAAAAGAACCTCATCCTTTTCTCAAGGTTCTTCACTACAAGAGAAGTGAGTGCTACAGGTCTGAATTGATTTAGTTCCCTGGAGGTTTTCACTTTAGGAATGATGGTGGAGGACTTCTAAATTGTGGGCAGCTGTCAACACACATCTGAAAGAGTTTGGTGAATCTTACTAAGCTGATCAGCACAGTGGTGCAAAGTCTGACCACAGATGGCGTTAGGGCCAGAAGCTTTCCTTGTCCTCATTTTCCTAAATAAACTTTTGATGGACATGTTGCAAAATGTATATTGTTTAGTGATAAACTAGTTTGTCTGGTCTGAACTGGGTGTAATAAGACATTACCAATATTTCAGTGGAAGGTTTTAGTGTTTAACAGTGTAAATTGTGTCTTGGGGCTGTTATCTCCTGGAGAAAGGGAATACTGCGAATGTATACTTGTTTCCTAAGTACTTTGGATTAAGTGGTCCCATTTGAAGAAAATGCCAAATTGCAAAACACTGACTAAAGCAGCTTCTACCCAAAAATGCATTTGCTTTTGGAGTAACTGCTTACTACATTTTGGAGTTGTTTAAGCTTTTACATCAGCATAGTAACATTCTCACAATGACAGAGTTTAAATGGTGGTGTTTATCTGTTATAGTAATATTTACCATTGCAAAATTCAACAAAACTCTGACATAATGACATTAAATAACATGCACATCCAGTAGTTGTTGAGACATTTCACAAGTGTCTTGTGGATGGTGTTCACTAACTACATTATAGCAAACATTGTTAAATAAAAGATAGTTTTATTAAATAAGAACAGCGTAGCTGAATGTCACATCTTTGTTATTTAGTACCGTGAGAACAAAAGCGTGTCCCCATGTGGCTGGGACTGACCTTCCCAGCCTCCCTCTTACTCCATCCCTCTCATGTGCTACTTGGCAAGGGGATGCTTGACCTTTCACACACTGACACACTGCTCCCACAAAGAGCCCCATGTGGTTGTGACATAAACAGATACCTTAAAGGGACATTATTCATTTATACTATACCGACATGTTAGCATGTTGTTAATTTGTTATTGTAATCTCTAAAACTGCACAATCCTTCATCCCTTTAAGGGAAGCATACGGACAAAGAGTTAAGGCATGTGGTTCTAGGATAACCAGGAAATGCTATAACGCTTACTCCCTTCATTCATACATCTCCCACAAATCTACAAGGTGTCAGAATATCTCATCTTACCTTGATCAGAACAGGAAGCTCTCCTCTTCCCTCTTTCTGTTCAAAAACCGTCATTTCATTGTGATCACAGTTTTTTTTTTTCTGTTACATCAGCCGTGAGAGTGTGTGTTTATGCATTCCCTCCCCCTTTTCTCCTTCACACACACCGGCTTACATTCTGCTTCCGTGTCTCTGCTGCACTTGACTTGAGGGGAGGAGCCGCACAGGCGCACATGGCGCGCACCACCATGACACTTCAGTCCT
Organism: Pterois miles; assembly: GCA_947000775.1. Classification (NCBI taxonomy): domain Eukaryota; kingdom Metazoa; phylum Chordata; class Actinopteri; order Perciformes; family Scorpaenidae; genus Pterois; species Pterois miles. The sequence goes on from CAMQGK010000327.1 coordinate 17,245,141, forward strand.
CCTATTAGAGGCCGGTTTCAAAATCATGCAGCCATGTGCTCTGTTTGCGCCCTGGAGCTCAGCAATAGGAGGAAACAGAGTGGAGAGGCAGGACGCAGTGAGAATAGCTCCTCCTGTTCCCTTTCCCTCCCCCAACCAGCATACAACCTTGTGGCCTGCCCTCCTTTAAACACACAGGAGTGCAGTGTGAGTGAGAAGAGTGAACTGGCTTTTGGTTTCACACTCAATAATGTTATGTATGAGATATTGGAAATACCACACAGACTTCCTTCTATTCCTCTGTCCCTGCCTCAGCTGCCTTGTTTCATTTGGTCTGCTTAGCCTTTATTGGCTTCTCGTTGTGCCAGCAGTTCTGTTGTATAGGCCAGCATGTTGCATCTCTAGTTTCACAATTGTCTTTAGTGAGAAAGCAATTACTCAACTGAACTGACCAGTCAGTCAAGTCAAAACATTCCCAACAAACAGGAGGATGTTTGTTTTAACCAACTGAATAAACCATCATTTTTCAGTCATATACATTTTAGACATAGTTCCTATCAGGTAAAGTGGTTGTAAGTTTATCGTAACTTACAGATATCCTAAAACCACCAGAGTTGCTTAGAAGTATACTTGGAGCCCGACAGAGCACAGGGGAGAAGCATCAGGCCCTGAAGTCCTCAACCCAAATGGAGGTGGTTTCAAAGGTCCTGCAGGGATTCTGGCTGCTTCCTCCAAGTGCCTCCTCCTCGCAGCAGCTCAGTGAAATGACTGTTTGGACCACCAAGCCTGGTTCTCCTCTGTCAACCTGCTATCCTAACTGCCGCTGATGAGCCTCCAGCCATGACAACAAGCCAGGATACTTTTATTACCATGATAGCTATGATTAAGTAAGTGAGGAAGACAGCGTAGAGGATACTCAAAAACTATTGGATGGTTGCCGTCATGGTTTACAGAGGATGAATCCGGTAGATTGACTATTCCTCTTCAGACTTTTTGGATGAATTGTCTTGAAATTTGGCACGCACATTCATTTCCCCCCTCTGTTTGTAGTGTAAGGACTCTGGTGATCATTATTGTAGCACCATCATCAGGTCAAAATCATGGTCTGAGTCATAAAGATGGCGTTCAGCTTCCAAAAGTGAAGCCAAAACATCTACATAACAGTTGTAGTATAGTTGTAGTATAGTTCATAAAGCCCGCCTCCTCCATGTTAGTGAATGGGACATGGGCCAAACTAAAAGATCAAAAGCACACGTCAAAAATGTTTTTCTTTAAGATGGTTTCTGTCATTTTAGGTAGTTCTTATCACGCTGATGTATATTGAAGTGTTCATTTTTGCATAGGTTTGGTTTTAATTAGTTATCTGATGCTATAAAAAGGCAGTGAGACGTCATGATCGACAGCTTGGAGTCTTTCTCACGGACAAGCTGCGGCTGTGCTCGGCTTGTGATTGGTTCAGCCAGTGACCTCGATATTGCAATGGATACCTCGATCTCTACCACCCGAACACTACTGCAATAGACTCTGACTCCAAATGATGTCAAAATCTAAAGATGGCAGCTCCAGGATATTATCCGGGTTATTCTGGCTTCACTTTTGTACAGTAGGAGGAAGTGGAGACACACTGTCCATCTTTGTATACAGTCTATGGTCAAAATTTTAATTTTTTTTAACAATTCTTGATTTTATTAAATGGTGCTGACGGCTTAAGGATGCAAATCCAAAACACTCTCAGTAAAACAGACCAGAATGGCTATCTGTAAGCTCACAGGAATCTGATAATATTGTCCAGAGACAGTCAAGGCAGTACATTTTGTAAAGGTTGTCGGGTACAGACAGGAGGATCGAGAGCTGCCTGGACACGGCTGAGAATGCAGGAGGATCCATGTTATATAGCAGACTGCTAAAGAGCACTGCACACTCACTGAGATTATGTTGCCTATTTTATATTGCAATTACACACTTAAATCAGTAAAAAATCAAATGATCTATATATTAAAGTGAAAGTGTCAGATTTTTTTTTGTATTATAGAATTTTTAAGTAGCATCAAAAGTACATATTGCACTGTGTATTTTTTCCAAAGGGGAATGTTGAAACACTGTTAATCTCATATAATTGCGTTAGATTAATACAGTTGATAAAGACAAGCTAAACGTGTAAAAGTGTAGTGGCAAACCTGCCAGGTCTTAGTTTGGATGTTAAAAAGTCTTTTTGTGTTTCCAAAACTCTAAACTGGACGGTTTTCCATATGACAAAAATTCCTCATTATAAGATTACACAACCTAACGTAAAATACAATAAATGGTCTGAACTCCTTTCAACGTTTTAAATCACCTCTAGTCATCATTCTAAATTAGACAAGATACCACCTACCTGCTGGTGGGAAAGGATGTGTAAAGTCACTTCTGGTGAGAGGTTTGGCAAGTGCAGTGGAAAGTGAGCCGAGGGTTACTCTGTTCAGAGGTGTAACAGCTCAGTGGCCTTCAGATGTGTGCAGAGTATGCATGCACATTGAGTTGAGTGCTTTGCACTTTACTACTCTGGATCTCTGAATCTGTGTCATGTGACTGCCGAGGGCTGAGCCAGGGGTCCAGTTTGGTAACCAGAGTCCTCAGCAGCAGCAGGGGTGGGTGAAGGAAACGAATGAGGACAGAGGGAGGACAGAACCGATAGAGGATGGGTGGATGGAAGAAAGGGAGGTTAGAAAATATTGACAAGACGGTAGGGAAAAAGGAACTGAGTCTACTACATGAACATGAAGGTTCTCTCCATTTTTGTCGAGGGCGACCGTGGACAGTTTAGCCAACCAGAAGATGACTTTGGACGGCTTACTGTGACTGCGCTCTCTGAGTGGGTGTTTGGTCGGGGTCAGTCTGGCTTTTGTTCAGCACAAATTCCATCCCAAATGAATGACCCCTGTTGGGCGCTAACTTCATGGTATTTCATTTGAGTGCCCTTGCACCAGCCTCTGCACTGACTGGTACTACATGTTCCTTCCTGAATAACATTTCTGTTGAGGCCACTGACAGAAACCTGAATTACTTTTGAAACGGTAAATAAAAATGATTTGAGCTTTCCTGGATGTTGGATTAAGTGGACTCTTTGTTGCTGCCAAAATGCCAAAACGTATTTATGTTCAAGTTACTGCTTTATACAAAAAAATAATTATTGCTCTCATTCTGTTTCTGTTTGCCGTCTTGCTGTAGCACACTGCAGCCCAGTCAGAGAAGCATGAGTAAAATACAATACTTCCCAGGGTGAGAAGATCCAAATCACCACAGACATGTCTGCTGTTCAGTTCATATTATATCCACTGATTGCATGACCTTTCAAAAATCTTGCTTCATTTTACTGATGTCCAGTCACAGCACAGTGTTGTTTTGATAAAACCTCATGACTGTACAGGCACTCCTGTGGCCTTGACTCATTGTGAATATTTGTGTAGAAGTACAATACCCTGCTTTTCTTCTCAAAACTGCTGGCCTCAGTGTTTAAACAAATATGTCTGTGTTTTTGGTACTGCATGTACAGCACAAGTGAGTCTAAAAGATTCACTTGTTAAACATCAACAGGAGGGCAACTTGAGCTGGGGATCCACAGATTGAATTTGTGCCATTGAGAATTTATCAATAAATTAGATACTAAACATACAAGAGTGTAATTTACTTTTTTAGAAAGCATTATTGACCCTCAGCTTATTACAGTCCGAAAACTAACGTTATATTTAAAAAAAAAAAAAAAATTCAACAGGAAAAACTGCATGATAGATATGGGAGTATATGATAAAGTGTTTTGTGCAACTGTAGTGTGGCTTGCTAGACCTGTTGGGGAATTAAAAACACAATAATAAAACTGAAAAAGATCCACAAACTGATGCTACAGGGTCTGCAGCCTCGTGTGCCTAGTTACCAAAAGGGATTTAACAAGCGAACATCTGAATGTGTATACTGTTGAACTGTTTGCTATGCTTAGAGTGGAGTGAACAAGTTAGTTGCAGCAATTTTTTAATATATGGGTGATTCTGTGTTGGCCATCAGAATCTGCTTTATGAAATCCTGTTTATTAACCCAAAAAGAGTTAGGCAAGGGAATAACATCATGTTTGTGTGGGCCCCAGGGCATTCAGCTGTCAAAAAAGGAATTTGAAATCAATATTAAATTATCAAAGTCATAGGGGAAAGACATAGGAAAAGGTACATCAACAGTGGCAATAATGCAATAAAAGGGAAACATTTACATTTATCCAAAACAAAGAAAGGATGTTAAGAAGTAAGGGGACAAAATAGAAAGAGCAAGTAATAATAAGCAGGATGAGAATCAGACAAAGCAACCTGAACAGTTTTGATTAGAGGAAAACTTCCACCAGGTCGCACGAGGCTGTGACAGTATATACTTACAACATGCAGGACATTAACGCAGGAAAGTCAAGAAACGATCACACAATTAGGCCGCCTGAGGGTGGCAGTAACGCAACATTGTGGGTGCCAACTGCCTTAAAACCTCAAAGAAGAAGAAGAAGAGGACGCACTGGCGCGCGCGCACACACACACACACACACACACACACACACACACACACACACACAAAAATAAGACGAAGAAGAAGAAACTGCGCACGCAACATCCGGAAACAGCTCCGGCTCGTGCTCAAGCCTAATCAGTCCACCTGTGCTACCTCTCCCTCCAGCTCCGCCTTCACTTCAATTTTGTTTTCTTTTCGCATCATGCAAACCGAATCAAACAGCCCAGCGGAGACGGAGGAAAGAAGACGTTTCCCTCACAAAAGAAAAAACGTGAGTGATCTCATCAGACACAATCTATATTTGCTACGGCAACGTAAGTTAACTAACGTAACGTTACGGATGTCATAGTGAGATCATGATAGATTGTCGATATCACCTTGTTAGCGTCGACATTATGAGATGTTATATAAAACGAGCACAGTTCCTCTACGCTCAACAAAGTAATGTTAGTCTAATGAACGTTTCTTGATTTTTTGAAATCATTTATGTCTGGAAAACAACAGACAGAACTTGATGTTTCTTGTGAATTAGCTCAGTCTGAGGCTGGACAGCATAGGGTGGCTACCTGGCTAGCTAGCTTGCAGCTAACTTATGCTAACGGTTTAACCGTTTTGGGCGAATAAATTAACGACCCAGTTGGTTGAATTAACCCAAATTATGCGAGATGAGAAATTAAAGATTATTGTGAAGGAACGTGGTGTTTTTTTATCGCTTTTGTTAGGTATGATGTTAGAAGGGAGCCGGCAAACTGGGTAAACTCTCGCGAGATTAAGGTTAGGCCTAGTACTCGGAGGTTAGCATAGCCCGTCGGGCAATGAGTCTCGCGAGAGGTTTTGCATGTTTTTGCGGGTTCCCCTCTAGACACAACCATTTGTTAGGCCTACTTTTCGTGGTGTTATTGTCAGGAAATCAGTGCCACCTGTGGATGGGCTCTGAGCAAAAGCCACAAGCTTACAGGCGCATGAACAGCAGCAGCAGCAGCAGGAAAGAAAAAGTTAATGGTGGATGGGCAGGACGGGCATCATCTGATAATAAACACAGTAATCACAATTAGGCTAAGTTTAACAAACAACTTTATTTATATAAGGAAGCAATAGCTTGCTGATCGACATTGCTTGTTTCCTTTGCTGTTGGATAATGTAAGTTACTGTACAGACTTCTTACATGATTCTGTTGATATACTTTGGCTTAAGTATGGTTTAAGGTAATTAATCTGTGTGTAACATATTCAGCATCAGTTTTAATTTACAGCGTATGATTTCCTATTTTTGTCATTGCCAACTGTGTAAATACTGTATCATTGCTCTTGTAAGCAAAATTATCTAATCTATCAATCTCTCTCTCTCTCTTTAGATAGATAGATAGATAGATTCTACCATCACCATTTGGTCTGTAACCCAGTTAATATTACTGTGATTCCACGAATAATAACACACCATGTGGGTAGACGCGAACAATAAGTGAATGTACTGACGCTGTGCTTAAATTACGCATAGAAGAAGAAGAAGAAGAAGAAGAAGAAGATCTTTATTAGTCCCACAATGGGGAAATTCAATTTACGCTCTGTTAAACTCATACATGGTACATGCAGACCTGAAACACACATACATGCATTAATGGAGAGATGTCAGAGTGAGGGGTCCTGACAAGCACCCCGAGCAGTTGGGGGTTTGGTGCCTTGCTCAGGGGCACCTCGGCAGTGCCCAAGAGGTAAACTGGCACCTCTCCAGCTACCAGTTCACACTCAGTTTTTGGTCCATGTCGGGACTTGAACCGGTGACCCTCCGGTTCCCAAGCCAACTCCCTACAGACTGAGCTACTGCCGCCCCCATATTGAATATATATATATTCAATATGGATATATTGAAGATATTATTGAAGAGGACTGAATGTGTGCCAATGCCAAAGGTTAAAAAACACTAGTCATCCACTTCTCTCAAATTAGATCTTCTGCTACTCAAGGGAAAACATAGTGACTGATTGTCATTTGGCCACAAAGTCTGACTGTGTGCTTATAACTGTAGACAGATGACAGATCCCAGTGTCACAGAAATAGGTCATTTAGTGCTTCTTAAACAGACTTTCATACAAGCTCAATTTGTGTTAAATTATTAATTAATTAACAGTAAAATAAATGGAAATGAAAGAAAATCAGTGCTTGAAAATCTTATGTCATACATCAAAGTTGGTCTGAATGTGTGATACATAGTTCAGCTTGAAATGTATGCAACTGAAAATTTTGATGACTTTATTTACCTTGTTTCCCATAGATGGTTGCAGGAGGACTGGTGTTTACACAATTTGTGGGAACGATGGAAGAGTCTTCAGGTTTGTCCAGATCTTCTTCTTGCGTCTTTTGGCAGAGTGCAACGACAACCTTTAGGTACATACTGCCCCCTACCATACCGGAAATACAAAACTCTAGTTTACATTAGTCTGTAATGCACTTTACAGTGTCAATGCCAACTATAAATTCTATAAAAATCTATGACTGTTGTATGATTTGTACTTCAACTGTCAGTTGTGTTGTATGGTGAGACTTTTTTGTCACACAGATATGTGGCCTCACTGAAGGACATCTGAGGAGATGAGGAATGTTATTGACCAACTGGGACAAAACATCTTTGTGCTAAAGCTCTGAGGTAGGATATTTTTTTTCTCATTACCAGCTGCATTGTTTGTTTTTTATAAAATTTAAAAAAATATTTATTTGGTATTTTAGCCATTTTCATAGTAAATGGTGTAGAATGGAACCAGGAGAATTACATAGTATGTGTCAAAACCAATTGACTGCCCAGTCATGCGTGCATTTATTTTTTGTTTTAGTATTTCATTGTATAATTTTTTTGCCTCTGTTACCAAATTAATGGACTGACAGTGAAGGTCTCCATTTAATTACTGTGAGACATTTTCTAACTTAAAGTGCCTTAAAGGGAAATTATGCAAGTTTTTACAACATTACATACAACATTTTTAATTGTTTTTTACTGCCAATTTGTGAACAGATCATGATCTAACCTAAAAAGTGAGACCTTCCATGTCTGTCTGGGTTACCTCTATCAGCATGTAAACTGCTTTTAATGCGAAGAACCCAGGCCATTTTTTCAGGGAAAAGTCAATGGATGTGACGTCATGCGCGCAACCATAGCTAACATTCGTTCAGAAATGACCAGCCCCCACCACAAATCAGACTCTAACGTCGAGTCGAGACTTTATATGTTTTGTAAATGTTAGTGTAAACATCTGTTTTGGGGGCGGCAGTAGCTCAGTCCGTAAGGACTTGAGTTAGGACGCGGAGGATGCCGGTTCAAGTCCCCCATGGACCAAGACCAACTGGTTGCTGGTGAGGTGCCAGTTTACCTCTTGGGCACTGCTGAGGTGTCCCTGAGCAAGGCACCGAACCCCCAACTGCTCTGGGCGCTTGTCAGGAGCAGCCCCCTCACTCTGACATCTCTCCATTAATGCATGTATATGTACTGTGTGAACAACAGAGTGTAAAACTGAATTTCCCCACTGTGGGACTAATAAAGGAATATCTTCTTCTTTTCTGTCCAGACTGCTGGATGAACAAAAGCAACTTTAAGAGCCTGGAGGACAAAACAACTGGAGCGCATGGAACAGACATTTGGTAACTATCAAATCAACCAATAGTAGTAGTTGTTGTTGTTGTGGTATTAGCTGAGGGTGTTGCAGTGGCTGTCATAGTTGTAGTAGTATTAGGAGTAACTGTTGTTGTAGCAACAGTAGTAGTTGTTGTATTAGCTGAAGTAGTAACTGTAGTTGTTGTAGTTAGTCAAAACAAATCATACCATAGTATGTAATAGAAAATGTCATCAAAATTGGATAATATAATATACCATAAGAAGGGCATTAAAATTGTCATAGTATTACGTCCCATAAAAATGTCTTTAAAAATGTATATAATGTGCCATTAAAAAAATTGAATATAGTATGTCATCACAATATGTTATGCAATGAAAGCATATTCCGGAAGTATGGTATGTCATATAAAAGCTGGAGTATAGAATGCCGTAAAAAATACCACAAGAAATGTCATAGGCTAGTATGTATAGAAAAAATTCATAGTATAGTATCAAAAAAACATACTACAGTATGTTGAAAGAAGTCAAAATAAAAGACAGTATAATATGTATAAATGTATTTAAAAAAGTATAAATGTCATGAAAAAATGTTGTATGTCCAAAACAATTTATACTATAATTTGTCAAAAAAGTTATAGTATAGTATGTCGAAATAAAAAAAATGCCGTAGTATGGTATGTCAAAACGTCATGAAAAAGTAACATAGTATAGTATGTAAAACAAGATGATCATAGTATAGTATATAGAATTAAAAAAAAAAAAAAAAAACAACTCATACTAGAGTATGTCAATAAAAGTAAAAAAAAAAAAGACATTGTATAGTATGTCAGAAAAGTCATCAAAATGTCACAGTATAGTATGTCTAAGTCTTAAATGTGTCATAGTATAGTATGTCTATACTATACTATGTAAAGTATAGTTTAAAAAAAGTCATAGTATAGAATATCGACAAAAAGTCAAATAGCATGTCAAAAATTCTTAATGTAGCATGTCGAAAAAAATCATAGCATAATATGTTGAAAAAGGTCAGTATTGTATGTAAAAAAATTCTTGGTGTAGCTTGTTGAAAAAACGTCCTAAAAAGTCATACTATACCATGTCAAAAAAATGTCAAACTATAGCATGTTGGAAAAAAAGTCGTACTATCGTGTGTCCAAAAAAATCATAAAAATATGATAGTATGTCGGAAAAAAGTTATAGTATAGTATGTCAAAAACTCATAGTATGTTGAAACAAGTCAGTATATTATGTCAATAAAAGTCATAGTTTAGCATGTCGAAAAATATTAAAAGTCCTAGTATAGTATGTTGAAAAATATTCAAATGCCATGTCAAAAAAATGTCATAGTATGGTATGTCGAAAAATGTCAAAATCCGTCATAGCATGTTGAAAAATTGTAAAAAAAAAAAAAAAGTCATAGTATATTATGTCGGAAAATAAAGTCAAATAGCATGTCAACAAAACTCATAGTATAGTATGTCGAAAAAAAATCATAATAGAGTATATTTAAAAAAAGTCAGTATTGTAGGTTGTAAAAAAATTCTTAGTATAGCATGTTGAAAAAAGTCATAGTATAGCATGTCGGAAAACAAAAAAAAAGTCAGTGTAGTACGTCGAAAACAAGTCATAGTACAGCTTGTCGAAAAAACGTCACAGTATGGCATGTCGGAAAATGTCATAGTAAAGTATGTTGGAAAAAAAGTCAGTATAGTATGTCGAAAAAAATTAACAGTATAGTATGTTGAAAAAAAATAGTCCTAGTATTGTATGTCGAAAAAAAGTCTTAGCATAGCATGTCGGAAAATGTCATAGCATAGGATGTTGAAAAAAAGTCAAAGAATAGCATGTTAAAAAAAGTCGAAATTTAGCATGTCGGGAAAATGTCATAGTGTAGTATGTTGAAAAAAAGTCAGTATTGTGTGTCATAAAAAAAATCTTTGTATAGCATGTTAGAAAAAATGTCATTGTATAGCATGTCGAAAAATTTTAAAGTCATAGTATAGTGTCGAAAAATCAAATCAAATAGAATGTCAAAAAAAAGTCATAGTATAGTATGTTGAAAAGGTCATAGTATAGCATGTTTGAAAAAAAGTCCCACTATAGTATGTCGGGAAAAATCATAAAATTGATAGTATGTCGAAAGCAAGTCATAGTACAGCATGTCGAAAAAACGTCACAGTATAACGTGTCGGAAAACATCATAAAAATGTCATAGTATAGCATGTTGAAAAAATTGTATTGTATGTCATAAAAAATTCTTAGTATAGCATGTTGGGGAAAAAAGTCATAGTAGAGCATGTCGAAAAATAAAAAAAAAAGTCATAGTATAGTATGTCGAAAAATAAAGTCAAATAGTATGTCGAAAAGGTCATTGTATAGCATGTTTAAAAAAAAAAAAAAAAATCATAGTATAGCATGTTGAATAAAAGTCCTACTATAGTATGTCGGAAAACATCCTAAATATGATAGTATGTCAGAAAAAAGTTATAGAAAGTCAAAAAGTCATACTATTATTGTATGTCGGAAAATATAGAAATGTCACAGTATAGTATGTTGGAAAAAAAAGTCATGTATAGCATGTTTAAAAAAAAAAAAGTCATTGTATAGTATGTCGAGAAATAAAGTCAAATAGCATGTCAACAAAACTCATAGTATAGTATGTCGAAAAAAATCATAATAGAGTATGTTTCAAAAAAGTCAGTATTGTAGGTCGTAAAAAATTCTTAGTATAGCATGTTACAAAAAAAATTTCGTTGTATAGCATGTCGAAAAATTTTAAAGTCTTAGTATAGTGTGTCGGAAAAAAGTCGTACTATATTATGCCGAGAAAAATAATACAAATGTTCCTAGTATGCCAAATACTTACAAAAATGTTGAACTATTTCATAGAATACATATTGTACATCATAAACACATCACAGCATATAGTATGTTAAAAGCCACAGTGTCAGTCATAAAACATTTGAAAGTATAGTATGCCATGAAAAAAGCCATCATATAGTACATCAGAAACATAGTATGCCATTAATAAATGATTATAGTAAGGGACAAATAGTTTTATAAGGCTTTTATATAAAATAAAGTATGGCACAGGATTAAAAGTTGTTCTGCAAAGGAACTGCTGTTAATATCGCTGCTGCAATCAAATTGTGACTGAAAAATGCAATCAGCTGGATCCCGGAAATATTTCATATTTCAATGTCTAGAAATATCTCCTATTAGAGGGATTTTAATGTTGTATAACAAAACTGTAAGCAACATTAAAATTCATCTAAGGGGAGGTAGTTGGTGTGTGGTTACTTGGGCATAGTTTGAGTTGAACCAAGTGCCAGTAATTGCCAGCTGGCAAATTTTCAACTGCAGGCCTTTAGTGGGATGTTTTGAAACTTAAAGTTAAATTTACAGAGGAAATTCAACAAAAGAAGAAGGAACACAAGCCATGCAGGGCAACAAGTACAATAATATTAGATATTTACAGAGCATAGTCATGATCTGGTGCATCACACAGCATTGCCATCCCGTGCCTGTCCTCAGCTCCACAGATGGTGTCTGGATGTGCTGGTTCTGAGTGGTCCTCATTTAAATCCTCTGGCTCCACCAGGTCCCCCATTGCTGAGACGGATGTTGGGTAGGACAGTGCAGTAGGCGATGACCTTTGGGGACACAGAGGATGTCCACTCCACCTGGTCCTGATGATGCCGAAAGCTCTCTCCACAACACATCTCGCTTCAGACGAGTGGACCTGGAGATTGGGGAAAATGCTGCCTGTATGTTATCATGAGGATGATGGGTTGTCTGAGGCAGGGGTAGCCACCATCGCCAATGATGCAATAGTCTGATGGAGCGTATTTCTGTTGGAAACGAAGAGGACTGTGCTTCAGCACACTAGTGTTATGCGTCAACCCAGGGAAACCACTGAAAACATCAATTGACTTGGCTGTGGTCACAGACTAAACTGAAAAATACTACTATTAAAGCCAATCCTGAATACTAAAAACATTTGGGTTTACGTTTAGTTACAGGTATTTACATCTAGATCTGTTAAAAATGATGCCATCTTCAAATTTTTAGGTGAGCAAAAGTTTAGGAACAGACAGACTTAAAATACAGTAGTTTCCTATTCAGTAACAGGCATCAAAGCTTCCACCCACCCTGTGAAAGACTGCTGACCTGGCCTAACATGCAAAACCAGCACCTAGTGAAGAAAGTCCTTCTCCAATGGACGGCCCATAACCTGAGGGACAGGGCTGCTGGTAGCCGTGGTGACGCGTCATGCCGAGGATGGCCATCAGACCACTGAAGGAGGCCCTGGAAAGACGGAAGTCAACCCACAAGGATATTGCTTGTACTGGCATGGTAGCACTGCCTGGTGTTTGGAGGCTGGAGAAAGGAAAAACATTGGACATATTTCTGAATTATATTACTATACTAAGATAAGATATTCCTTTATCAGTCTTGCAGTGGAGAAATTCACATGTTACAGCAGCAAAGTGGATAGTGCAATAAACAAGAAGAATAGATTTAAAAAAAGTAAAAAAAAAGTATTAAAACAAATAAAATAATATATACTGCAGTAATCTCTAAGTATCATACAGTAGTGCATATGAATAGAAGTCACAAATAGTATCAATTTTTGTCTGTTCTGTAGCCTCTGATTTCACTCTTAGCCATTGCAAGACAATTAAGGTTTATTAAATCGGTATGGGTTATTCTGTATAACAATAGAATGGGGGTTACATATGTTTTGCATTTCCACACAGCAGCTTTCTATTAGTAGTATGAAAATGATTATATTCTAATTAGTGCTGTCAGGCGATTAAAAAAATTAATCTAATTAATTACAGGATTTGTAATTAATTAATCGCATTTTAATCTCATACCTGCTAAAGGCCCCCAAATAAAGAATTTGAATTCTAGGACATTACAAAATTGTAGTGCATGACTAATCAATAGAATACACCAAGAAGAGAAGATTTGAAATCCACATTTTTATTGGTTAAGTGTGCTTTATAAATGAAATTCAAAAGAAAAAAGGTCAAGCACATCAGCAAACCAATTAGGCCAGGTGCATTTCTCAAAAATGCAATACAAATACAGTTAAATAAAATAAATAAAATTCAGAAATAAAATAAGGCTGAGTCTCAAATAGGCACATAAGCAGACTCTCAATCAAAATGAATACTAAAGCTGACTCAATACAGTAATTCAAAATGAATAGTATAACATGCCTCTAAATAAGGCAACTTCAATAGCAAGATGCCAACAGCATTTCCTTTAAAAGGGTCAGCTAACGTTACAGGAACTGACAACAGACAACTCTATGTGTCCTTGAGCCAGTTGCTCAGACAAACAAGCTTGTTTACATTGTCTGAGGCTGCCCTCTTCTTTTCAATGATGTTACCTGCAGTGAAAAGAGTCTCTCACATGGCCCAGACGTGGCAGCGGTAGCCAGGTAGGAGGAGAGGACAGCTGTTCATCAGCTCCTGCGTGAGCTGCCACCACTCCAGTGGACACTCATGCATTCCAATGCACGGCTCAGCTTTGTAGCGGGCTAGAGGCCCCTGCTGCTCCTAGTCAGAGTCCGAGTGAAAGGTCCGAGTGGGCTCGCCTCGCTCTCCTGTGTCGCGTCCATCTCTGTTGTCAGTCACCCTGCTTTTGACTAGTGGCAGAGGTACGAAGTGACGCCACTGCAGCCTACGGGTCACTCATTGGGCCAAATTTAAAATGCTTGCGCATTGACTTGCCACTCATGATTAATTGCGTTAATTTTTATAGCGCGTTAATTTGCAGCGTAATTAATTGACAAAAACTGACAGCCCTAATTCTAATACATAAACAAATATGCTTTTAGGAGCAATCTAGACAGAGCAGACATTTACACCTTTAGATGACGTTTATGAGCTAAGTTGTAATGTTAAGTGTTAATGCTGCAGAATGTCTGTAGTCGAAAGGCCACAGTGTAAATTACTAAAGCACTACCCTGTTCAAATGCACGCACTCCAGAAGTAGTTATTACATTTTTTTATATTTTTTTACATGACTTTTTAACATGATAGTGACTTTTGACATACAATACTATACTGACACTTTGACATTTTTTCGCCATGCTATACATTGACGCTTTTTAGACACGCTATACTACGACTTTTTTCGACATGCTATACTGACTTTTTTCGACATGCTATACTATGACGTTATTTCGACATGCTATACTTTGACGTTATATCGACATGCTATACTTTGACGTTATATCGACATGCTATACTTCGAAGTTTTTTAGACATGCTATACTACGACTTTTTTCAACTCGCTACACTATGACTTTTTTCGACACGCTATAGTGCCACGCTATACTATGACGTTTTTTCGTCACGCTATACTTTGACTTTTTTCGACACGCTGTACTACGACTTTTTCGACATGCTATACTACGACCTTTTTTCGACACGCTATACTTGCACATTTTTTTCGACACGCTATACTATGACCTTTTTTCGACACGCTATACTGCCACGCTATACTATGACTTTTCGACACGCTACACTATGACGTTTTTTTTTTCGACACACTATACTATGACGGTATTTCGGCACGCTGTACTATGACTTTTTTTCGACACGCTGTACTTCGACGTTTTTTCGACACGCTACACTATGACTTTTTTCGACACGCTATACTACGACTTTTTTCCGACACGCTATACCACATGTGTCAAACTCAAGGCCCGCGGGCCAAATCCGGCCTGCCACCTCACTTTATGTGGCCCGCGAGGGCTTGCAAAGAATATAGAATGCATATCATTCAATTCTATGCCGCTTCACAGACGTACTGTGTCTTTAAACTGCATATCCCACAATGCATCTCGATTTTGTGACATGCGCACTGTAGCGTCTCAGTATCAGCGGTTTCCAGCAACAGCACTGTGACGCCTACTTAGCGACTTAGGCGCTATATTTAGCCAGTTTTCAGACCCCTCTAGCGAGTCTTTCAAAAAAGAAGTTAGGGCCAAATCTAACGAATTTTTCTGGTGTGATGGAGAAAGCAGGTATCGTTCTTCCTCTTCTCAATGAGCATCGCGTGCTGCCGTGGACCCTCCCCGGTCCCAAAGCTCTCATAGGGGGCCCGATCCTCGTCAGCAGTCCCTCCTAGCTGCAGTCAGAGCTGTTCACCCCTCCGCATCCAGACTGAATGAATCCCGCCTGCACAAAGTCGCAGCTGACTGATGTGAATGTACAATTCTGGGAATCAAGCCCTGAATTTAAAAAAAAAAAAAGTTACTTTTTCTCTTCAGAGCTAGTTATTAAATATGTTATTACTAAAACTAATACTAATCAAATTCAGAGGCAATTTTATAATATGATCTATAGTAGATATATTTATATAGTCTTATAGTTACAACCGGCCCTTTGAGGGGAACCATGATGCTGATGTGGCCTGGGATGAAAATGAGTTTGACACCCCTGTTATAGTATGTCGAATTTTTTCGATGAAAACGTCAAATTTTTTTGATGTTGAAAAAAATCATGAAAACGGTCGTATTATAGCATGTAAAGTGATGCTATGATGGAAAATAGTATTTTCGTGAAATGTTGGAAAATTTTGCAAAAAAAAAAACGTCAGTATAGTATGTCGAAAATTTTACGAAAAACACCTCAAATTTTTTTGATGTTGAAAAAAATCATGAAAACGGTCGTATTATAGCATGTAAAATGATTCTATGGTGGAAAAAATCATTTTGTGAAATGTTGGAAAATTTTACAAAAAAACCCTCATAGTATATAGCATGTGGAAATTTTTCGGTGAAAACGTCAAATTTTTTTTATGTTGAAAAAAATCATGAACACGGTCGTATTTTAGCATGTAAAGTGATGCTATGATGGAAAAAAGTCATTTCATGAAATGTTGGAAAATATTCCGAAAAAAACATCATAGTATAATATTTGGAAATTTTTCGATGAAAACGTCAAATTTTTTTGATGTTGAAAACAATCATGAAAATGGTCGTATTATAGCATGTAAAATTATTCTATGGTGGAAAAAGTCATTTTGTGAAATGTTGGAAAATTTTACAAAAAAAAAAACGTCAATGTCGAAATTTTTCGGTGAAAACGTCAAATTTTTTAGATGTTGAAAAAAATCATGAAAATGGTCGTATTATAGCATGTAAAATTATTCTATGGTGGAAAAAGTCATTTTGTGAAATGTTGGAAAATTTTACAAAAAAAACCCGCCATAGTATAGTATGTCGAAAATTTTACGAAAAACACCTCAAATTTTTTGATGTTGAAATACATCATGAAAACGGTCGAATTATAGCATGTAAAAGGATTCTATGGTGGAAAAAGTCATTTTGACAAATGTTGGAAAACTTTACAAAAAAAAAAAACGTCATAGTATAATATGTCGAATTTTTTCGATGAAAACGTCAAATATTTTTGATGTTAAAAAAAATCATGAAAACGGTCGTATTATAGCATGTAAAGTGATGCTATGATGGAAAATAGTATTTTCGTGAAATGTTGGAAAATTTTACAAAAAAAACGTCATAGTATAGTATGTCGAAAATTTTACGAAAAACACCTCAAATTTTTTTATGTTGAAAACAATCATGAAAACGATCGTATTATAGCATGTAAAATGATTCTATGGTGGAAAAAAGTAATTTCGTGAAATATTGGAAAATTTTACAAAAAAAAAAAAGTCACAGTATAATATGTCGAAATTTTTCGGTGAAAACGTCAAATTTTTTGGATGTTGAAAAAAATCATGAAAATGGTCGTATTATAGCATGTAAAATGATTCTATGGTGGAAAAAGTCATTTTGTGAAATGTTGGAAAATTTTACAAAAAAAAAAACGCCATGGTATAGTATGTCGAAAATTTTACGAAAAACACCTCAAATTTTTTTGATGTTGAAAAAAATCATGAAAACGATCGTATTATAGCATGTAAAATGATTCTATGGTGGAAAAAAGTAATTTTCGTGAAATGTTGGAAAATTTTACAAAAAAAAAAAAAAACGTCAGTATAATGTGTTGAAATTTTTCGGTGAAAACGTCAAATATTTTTGATGTTAAAAAAAATCATGAAAACGGTCGTATTATAGCATGTAAAGTGATGCTATGATGGAAAAAAGTCATTTCATGAAATGTTGGAAAATATTACGAAAAAAACATCCTAGTATAATATTTGGAAATTTTTCGGTGAAAATGTCAAATTTTTTTGATGTTGAAAAAAATCATGAAAACGGTCGCATTATAGCATGTAAAATGATTCTATGGTGGAAAAAGTCATTTCGTGAAATGTTGGAAAATTTTACAAAAAAAAAACGCCATAGTATAGTATGTCGAAAATTTTACAAAAAACACCTCAAATTTTTGTATGTTGAAAAAAATCATAAAAACGGTCGTATTATAGCATGTAAAATGATTCTATGGTGGAAAATAGTAATTTCATGAAATGTTGGAAAACTTTACATAAAAAAAACGTCAGTATAATATGTCAATTTTTTTTTCGATGAAAACGTCAAATATTTTTGATGTTAAAAAAAATCATGAAAACGGTCGTATTATAGCATGTAAAGTGATGCTATGATGGAAAATAGTATTTTCGTGAAATGTTGGAAAATTTTACAAAAAAAACGTCATAGTATAGTATGTCGAAAATTTTACGAAAAACACCTCAAATTTTTTTATGTTGAAAACAATCATGAAAACGATCGTATTATAGCATGTAAAATGATTCTATGGTGGAAAAAAGTAATTTCGTGAAATATTGGAAAATTTTACAAAAAAAAAAAAGTCACAGTATAATATGTCGAAATTTTTCGGTGAAAACGTCAAATTTTTTGGATGTTGAAAAAAATCATGAAAATGGTCGTATTATAGCATGTAAAATGATTCTATGGTGGAAAAAGTCATTTTGTGAAATGTTGGAAAATTTTACAAAAAAAAAAACGCCATGGTATAGTATGTCGAAAATTTTACGAAAAACACCTCAAATTTTTTTGATGTTGAAAAAAATCATGAAAACGATCGTATTATAGCATGTAAAATGATTCTATGGTGGAAAAAAGTAATTTTCGTGAAATGTTGGAAAATTTTACAAAAAAAAAAAAAAACGTCAGTATAATGTGTTGAAATTTTTCGGTGAAAACGTCAAATATTTTTGATGTTAAAAAAAATCATGAAAACGGTCGTATTATAGCATGTAAAGTGATGCTATGATGGAAAAAAGTCATTTCATGAAATGTTGGAAAATATTACGAAAAAAACATCCTAGTATAATATTTGGAAATTTTTCGGTGAAAATGTCAAATTTTTTTGATGTTGAAAAAAATCATGAAAACGGTCGCATTATAGCATGTAAAATGATTCTATGGTGGAAAAAGTCATTTCGTGAAATGTTGGAAAATTTTACAAAAAAAAAACGCCATAGTATAGTATGTCGAAAATTTTACAAAAAACACCTCAAATTTTTGTATGTTGAAAAAAATCATAAAAACGGTCGTATTATAGCATGTAAAATGATTCTATGGTGGAAAATAGTAATTTCATGAAATGTTGGAAAACTTTACATAAAAAAAACGTCAGTATAATATGTCAATTTTTTTTTCGATGAAAACGTCAAATATTTTTGATGTTAAAAAAAATCATGAAAACGGTCGTATTATAGCATGTAAAGTGATGCTATGATGGAAAAAAGTCATTTCATGAAATGTTGGAAAATATTCCGAAAAAAAAACATCCTAGTATAATATTTGGAAATTTTTCGATGAAAACATCAAATTTTTTTGATGTTGAAAAAAATCATGAAAACAGTCGTATTATAGCAAGTAAAATGATGCTATGGTGGAAAAAAGTAATTTCGTGAAATGTTGGAAAATTTGACCAAAAAAACGTCATAGTATAGTATGTCGAAATTTTTCGGTGAAAACGTCAAATTTTTTGGATGTTGAAAAAAATCATGAAAACAGTCGTATTATAGCATGTAAAATGATTCTATGGTGGAAAAAAGTAATTTCATGAAATATTGGAAAATTTTACAAAAAAAACAAACGTCATATGGTATGTCGTATGTCGAAATTTTTCGGTGAAAACGTCAAATTTTTTAGATGTTGAAAAAAATCATGAAAATGGTCGTATTATAGCATGTAACATGATTCTATGGTGGAAAAAGTCATTTTGTGAAATGTTAGAAAATTTTACAAAAAAAACGTCGTAGGTCGAAAATTTTACGAAAAACACCTCAAATTTTTGTATGTTGAAAAAAATCATAAAAATCGTCGTATTATAGCATGTAAAATTATTCTATGGTGGAAAATAGTATTTTCGTGAAATGTTGGAAAATTTTACAAAAAAAAACCCGTCATAGTATAGTATGTCGAAAATTTTACGAAAAACACCTCAAATTTTTTTATGTTGAAAACAATCATGAAAACGGTCGTATTATAGCAAGTAAAATGATGCTATGGTGGAAAAAAGTCATTTCGTGAAATGTTGGAAAATTTGACCAAAAAAACGTCATAGTATAGTATGTCGAAATTTTTCGGTGAAAACGTCAAATTTTTTGGATGTTGAAAAAAATCATGAAAACAGTCGTATTATAGCATGTAAAATGATTCTATGGTGGAAAAAAGTAATTTCGTGAAATATTGGAAAATTTTACAAAAAAAAACACGTCATATGGTATGTCGTATGTCGAAATTTTTCGGTGAAAACGTCAAATTTTTTGATGTTGAAATACATCATGAAAACGGTCGAATTATAGCATGGAAAAGGATCTACGGTGGAAAAAGTCATTTCGACAAATGTTGGAAAACTTTACAAAAAAAACCAAAACGTCATAGTATAATATGTCGAATTTTTTTCGATGAAAACGTCAAATATTTTTGATGTTAAAAAAAATCATGAAAACGGTCGTATTATAGCATGTAAAGTGATGCAATGATGGAAAATAGTATTTTCGTGAAATGTTGGAAAATTTTGCAAAAAAAAAACGTCAGTATAGTATGTCGAAAATTTTACGAAAAACACCTCAAATTTTTGTATGCTGAAAAAAAGTATGAAAACAGTCGTATTATAGCATGTAAAATGATTCTATGGTGGAAAAAAGTCATTTCGTGAAATGTTGGAAAATTTTACCAAAAAACCGTTATAGTATAGTATGTCGAAATTTTTCGGTGAAAACGTCATTTTTTTTCTGTTGAAAAAAATCATGAAAACGGTCGTATTATAGCATGTAAAATGATTCTATGGTGGAAAATAGTATTTTCGTGACATGTTGGAAAATTTTACAAAAAAAAAAAAAACGTCATAGTGTAGTATGTCGAAATTTTTCGGTGAAAACGTCAAATTTTTTTGATGTTGAAAAAAATCATGAAAACGGTCGTATTATAGCATGTAAAATGATTCTATGGTGGAAAAAAGTAATTTTCGTGAAATGTTGGAAAATTTTACTAAAAAAAAAAAAAACGTCATAGTGTAGTATGTCGAAAATTTTACGAAAAAACGTCAAATTTTTGTGTGTTGAAAAAAATCATGAAAACAGTCGTATTATAGCAAGTAAAATGATGCTATGGTGGAAAAAAGTCATTTCGTGAAATGTTGGAAAATTTTGCAAAAAAAAACGTCGTAGTATAGTATGTCGAAAATTTTACGAAAAACACCTCAAATTTTTTTATGTTGAAAACAATCATGAAAACGATCGTATCATAGCATGGAAAATGATTCTATGGTGGAAAAAAGTAATTTTCGTGAAATGTTGGAAAATTTTACTAAAAAAACCGCCATAGTGTAGTATGTCGAAATTTTACGAAAAACACCTCAAATTTTTTCGATGTTGAAAAAAATCATGAAAACAGTCGTATTATAGCATGTAAAATGATTCTATGGTGGAAAAAAGTCATTTCGTGAAATGTTGGAAAATTTGACCAAAAAAACGTTATAGTATAGTATGTCGAAATTTTTCGGTGAAAACGTCAAATTTTTTTGATGTTGGAAAAAAATCATGAAAACGATCGTATTATAGAATGTAAAATGATTCTATGGTGGAAAATAGTATTTTTGTGAAATGTTGGAAAATTTTGAAAAAAAAAACGTCATAGTATAGTATGTCGAAAATTTTACGAAAAACACCTCAAATTTTTGTATGTTGAAAAAAATCATGAAAACAGTCGTATTATAGCATGTAAAATGATTCTATGGTGGAAAAAAGTCATTTCGTGAAATGTTGGAAAATTTTACAAAAAAAAAACGTCATAGTATAGTATGTCGAAATTTTTCGGTGAAGACGTCAAATTTTTTTTATGTTGAAAAAAATCATGAAAACGGTCGTATTATAGCATGTAAAAGGATTCTATGGTGGAAAAAGTCATTTCGTGAAATGTTGGAAAATTTTACAAAAAAAAAAACGCCATAGTATAGTATGTCGAAATTTTTCGATGAAAACGTCAAATTTTTTTGATGTTGAAAAAAATCATGAAACCGGTTGTATTATAGCATGTAAAATGATTCTATGGTGGAAAATAGTATTTTCGTGAAATGTTGGAAAATTTTACAAAAAAAAAAAACGGCATAGTATAGTATGTCGAAATTTTTCGGTGAAAACATCAAATTTTTTTTATGTTGAAAAAAAATCATGAAACCGGTCGTATTATAGCATGTAAAATGATTCCATGGTGGAAAAAAGTAATTTCGTGAAATATTGGAAAACTTTACAAAAAAAAAAACGTCATATGGTATGTTGTATGTCGAAATTTTTCGGTGAAAACGTCAAATTTTTTGATGTTGAAATACATCATGAAAACGGTCGAATTATAGCATGGAAAAGGATCTATGGTGGAAAAAAGTCATTTCGACAAATGTTGGAAAACTTTACAAAAAAACCCAAAACGTCATAGTATAATATGTCGAATTTTTTCGATGAAAACGTCAAATATTTTTGATGTTAAAAAAAATCATGAAAACGGTCGTATTATAGCATGTAAAGTGATGCTATGATGGAAAATAGTATTTTCGTGAAATGTTGGAAAATTTTACAAAAAAAAAAAAAAACGTCATAGTATAGTATGTCGAAATTTTTCGGTGAAAACGTCAAATTTTTTGGATGTTGAAAAAAATTATGAAAACAGTCGTATTATAGCATGTAAAATGATTCTATGGTGGAAAAAAGTCATTTCGTGAAATGTTGGAAAATTTTACCAAAAAACCGTTATAGTATAGTATGTCGAAATTTTTCGGTGAAAACGTCATTTTTTTTAGATGTTGAAAAAAATCATGAAAATGGTCGTATCATAGCATGTAACATGATACTATGGTGGAAAAAGTCATTTCGTGAAATGTTGGAAAATTTTACAACAAAAAAAACCGCCATAGTATAGTATGTCGAAATTTTTCGGTGAAAACGTCAAATTTTTTGATGTTGAAATACATCATGAAAATGGTCGAATTATAGCATGTAACATGATACTATGGTGGAAAAAGTCATTTCGTGAAATGTTGGAAAATTTTACAAAAAAAACCGTCATAGTATAATATGTCGAATTTTTTTCAATGAAAACGTCAAATATTTTTGATGTTAAAAAAAATCATGAAAACGGTCGTATTATAGCATGTAAAGTGATGCTATGATGGAAAATAGTATTTTCGTGAAATGTTGGAAAATTTTGCAAAAAAAAACATCTTAGTATAGTATGTCGAAAATTTTACGAAAAACACCTCAAATTTTTGTATGTTGAAAAAAATAATGAAAACAGTCGTATTATAGCATGTAAAATGATTCTATGGTGGAAAAAAGTCATTTCGTGAAATGTTGGAAAGTTGTAACAAAAAAAACGTCATAGTATAGTATGTCGAAAATTTTACGAAAAACCCCTCAAATTTTTGTGTGTTGAAAAAAATCATGAAAACAGTCGTATTATAGCAAGTAAAATGATGCTATGGTGGAAAAAAGTAATTTCGTGAAATGTTGGAAAATTCTAACAAAAAAACGTCATCGTATAGTATGTCGAAATTTTTTGTGAAAAACACCTCAAATTTTTTTGATGTTGGAAAAAAATCATGAAAACGATCGTATTATAGAATGTAAAATGATTCTATGGTGGAAAATAGTATTTTCGTGAAATGTTGGAAAATTTTGCAAAAAAAAAAACAAACGTCATAGTATAGTATGTTGAAATTTTTCGGTGAAAACGTCAAATTTTTTGGATGTTGAAAAAAATCATAAAAACGGTTGTATTTTAGCATGTAAAATGATTCTATGGTGGAAAAACGTCATTTCGTGAAATGTTGAAAAATTTTACAAAAAAAAGTCATAGTATAATATGTTGAAATTTTTCGGTGAAAACGTCAATTTTTTAATGTTGAAAAAAATCATGAAAATGGTCGTATTATAGCATGTAAAATGATTCTATGGTGGAAAATAGTATTTTCGTGACATGTTGGAAAATTTTACAAAAAAAAAAACGTCATAGTATAGTATGTCGAAAATTTTACGAAAAACACCTCAAATTTTTTGTATGTTGAAAAAAATCATGAAAACGATCGTATTATAGCATGTAAAATGATTCTATGGTGGAAAAAAGTCATTTCGTGAAATGTTGGAAAATTTGACCAAAAAAACGTTATAGTATAGTATGTCGAAATTTTTCGGTGAAAACGTCAAATTTTTTAGATGTTGAAAAAAATCATGAAAATGGTCGTATTATAGCATGTAGAATGATTCTATGGTGGAAAAAGTCATTTTGTGAAATGTTGGAAAATTCTAACAAAAAAACGTCATAGTATAGTATGTCGAAATTTTTGTGAAAAACACCTCAAATTTTTTTGATGTTGAAAAAAAATCATGAAAACGATCGTATTATAGAATGTAAAATGATTCTATGGTGGAAAATAGTATTTTCGTGAAATGTTGGAAAATTTTACAAAATTTTTTTATTTTGAAAAAAATCATGAAAACGATCGTATTATAGCATGTAAAATGATTCTATGGTAGAAAAAAAGTAATTTCGTGAAATATTGGAAAATTTTAAAAAAAAAAAAACGTCATAGTATAGTCTGTTGAAATTTTTCGGTGAAAACGTCAAATTTTTTGGATGTTGAAAAAAATTATGAAAACAGTCGTATTATAGCATGTAAAATGATTCTATGGTGGAAAAAAGTCATTTCGTGAAATGTTGGAAAATTTGACCAAAAAAACGTTATAGTATAGTATGTCGAAATTTTTCGGTGAAAACGTCATTTTTTTTCTGTTGAAAAAAATCATGAAAACGGTCGTATTATAGCATGTAAAATGATTCTATGGTGGAAAATAGTATTTTCGTGAAATGTTGGAAAATTTTACAAAAAAAACCCGTCATAGTATAGTATGTCGAAATTTTTCGGTGAAAACGTCAAATTTTTTAGATGTTGAAAAAAAATCATTAAAACAGTCGTATTATAGCATGTAAAATGATTCTATGGTGGAAAAAAGTCATTTCGTGAAATGTTGGAAAATTTTACCAAAAAACCGTTATAGTATAGTATGTTGAAATTTTTCGGTGAAAACGTCATTTTTTTTCTGTTGAAAAAAATCATGAAAACAGTTGTATTATAGCATGTAAAATGATTCTATGGTGGAAAAAAGTCATTTCGTGAAATGTTGGAAAATTTTACAAAAAAAACCCGTCATAGTATAGTATGTCGAAAATTTTACGAAAAACACCTCAAATTTTTTTATGTTGAAAACAATCATGAAAACGATCGTATCATAGCATGGAAAATGATTCTATGGTGGAAAAAAGTAATTTTCGTGAAATGTTGGAAAATTTTACTGAAAAAACCGCCATAGTATAGTATGTCGAAATTTTTCGGTGAAAACGTCAAATTTTTTGATGTTGAAATACATCATGAAAATGGTCGAATTATAGCATGTAAAAGGATCTATGGTGGAAAAAGGCATTTCGACAAATGTTGGAAAACTTTACAAAAAAAAAAAACGTCATAGTATAATATGTCGAATTTTTTCATTGATAATGTCAAATATTTTTGATGTTAAAAAAAACCATGAAAACGGTCGTATTATAGCATGTAAAGTGATGCTATGATGGAAAATAGTATTTTCGTGAAATGTTGGAAAATTTTACAAAAAAAAACGCCATAGTATAGTATGTCGAAATTTTTCGATGAAAACGTCAAATTTTTTTGATGTTGAAAAAAATCATGAAACCGGTTGTATTATAGCATGTAAAATGATTCTATGGTGGAAAATAGTATTTTCGTGAAAGGTTGGAAAATTTTACAAAAAAAAAAAACGGCATAGTATAGTATGTCGAAATTTTTCGGTGAAAACGTCAAATTTTTTTTATTTTGAAAAAAATCATGAAAACGATCGTATTATAGCATGTAAAATGATTCTATGGTGGAAAAAAAGTAATTTTGTGAAATATTGGAAAATTTTACAAAAAAAAAAAAAAAACGTCATAGTATAGTCTGTTGAAATTTTTTGGTGAAAACGTCAAATTTTTTGGATGTTGAAAAAAATTATGAAAACAGTCGTATTATAGCATGTAAAATGATTCTATGGTGGAAAAAAGTCATTTCGTGAAATGTTGGAAAATTTTACAAAAAAAAAAAAAAAACGTCATAGTATAGTCTGTTGAAATTTTTTGGTGAAAACGTCAAATTTTTTGGATGTTGAAAAAAATTATGAAAACGGTCGAATTATAGCATGGAAAAGGATCTATGGTGGAAAAAGTCATTTCGACAAATGTTGGAAAACTTTACAAAAAAAACCAAAACGTCATAGTATAATATGTCGAATTTTTTTCGATGAAAACGTCAAATATTTTTGATGTTAAAAAAAATCATGAAAACGGTCGTATTATAGCATGTAAAGTGATGCTATGATGGAAAATAGTATTTTCGTGAAATGTTGGAAAATTTTACAAAAAAAAAAAAAACGTCATAGTATAGTATGTCGAAATTTTTCGGTGAAAACGTCATTTTTTTCTGTTGAAAAAAATCATGAAAACGGTCGTATTATAGCATGTAAAATGATTCTATGGTGGAAAATAGTATTTTCGTGAAATGTTGGAAAATTTTACAAAAAAAACCCGTCATAGTATAGTATGTCGAAATTTTTCGGTGAAAACGTCATTTTTTTTCTGTTGAAAAAAATCATGAAAACAGTTGTATTATAGCATGTAAAATGATTCTATGGTGGAAAAAAGTCATTTCGTGAAATGTTGGAAAATTTT
Source organism: Pterois miles (assembly GCA_947000775.1). Classification (NCBI taxonomy): domain Eukaryota; kingdom Metazoa; phylum Chordata; class Actinopteri; order Perciformes; family Scorpaenidae; genus Pterois; species Pterois miles. The sequence goes on from CAMQGK010000327.1 coordinate 17,271,479, forward strand.
ACAAAAAAAACCCGTCATAGTATAGTATGTCGAAAATTTTACGAAAAACACCTCAAATTTTTTTATGTTGAAAACAATCATGAAAACGATCGTATTATAGCATGGAAAATGATTCTATGGTGGAAAAAAGTAATTTCGTGAGATATTGGAAAATTTTACAAAAAAAAAAACGTCATAGTATAGTATGTTGAAATTTTTCGGTGAAAACGTCAAATTTTTTGTATGTTGAAAAAAATCATAAAAACGGTTGTATTTTAGCATGTAAAATGATTCTATGGTGGAAAAACGTCATTTCATGAAATGTTGAAAAATTTTACAAAAAAAGTCATAGTATAATATGTCGAAATTTTTCAGTGAAAACGTCAATTTTTTTATGTTGAAAAAAATCATGAAAATGGTGGTATTATAGCATGTAAAATGATTCAATGGTGGAAAATAGTATTTTCGTGACATGTTGGGAAATTTTACAAAAAAAAAAAAAACGTCATAGTATAGTATGTCGAAATTTTTCGGTGAAAATGTCAAATTTTTTTGATGTTGAAAAAAATCATGAAAACGGTCGTATTATAGCATGTAAAATGATTCTGTGGTGGAAAAAAGTAATTTTCGTGATATGTTGGAAAATTTTACTAAAAAAAAAAAACGTCATAGTATAGTATGTTGAAATTTTTCGGTGAAAACGTCAAATTTTTTGTATGTTGAAAAAAATCATAAAAACGGTTGTATTTTAGCATGTAAAATGATTCTATGGTGGAAAAACGTCATTTCGTGAAATGTTGAAAAATTTTACAAAAAAAAGTCATAGTATAATATGTCGAAATTTTTCGGTGAAAACGTCAATTTTTTTAGATGTTGAAAAAAATCATGAAAATGGTCGTATTATAGCATGTAACATGATACTATGGTGGAAAAAGTCATTTCGTGAAATGTTGGAAAATTTTACAAAAAAAACCGCCATAGTATAGTATGTCGAAATTTTTCGGTGAAAACGTCAAATTTTTTGATGTTGAAATACATCATGAAAACGGTCGAATTATAGAATGTAAAATGATTCTATGGTGGAAAATAGTATTTTCGTGAAATGTTGGAAAATTTTACAAAAAAAAAAAAACAAACGTCATAGTATAGTATGTCGAAATTTTTCGGTGAAAACGTCAAATTTTTTTTATATTGAAAAAAATCATGAAAACAGTCGTATTATAGCATGTAAAATGATTCTATGGTGGAAAAAAGTCATTTCGTGAAATGTTGGAAAATTTTACAAAAAAAACCCGTCATAGTATAGTATGTCGAAAATTTTACGAAAAACACCTCAAATTTTTTTATGTTGAAAACAATCATGAAAACGATCGTATCATAGCATGGAAAATGATTCTATGGTGGAAAAAAGTAATTTTCGTGAAATGTTGGAAAATTTTACTAAAAAAAAAAACGCCATAGTATAGTATGTCGAAATTTTTCTGTGAAAACGTCAAATTTTTTGATGTTGAAATACATCATGAAAATGGTCGAATTATAGCATGTAAAAGGATCTATGGTGGAAAAAGGCATTTCGACAAATGTTGGAAAACTTTACAAAAAAAAAAACGTCATAGTATAATATGTCGAATTTTTTTCAATGAAAATGTCAAATATTTTTGATGTTAAAAAAACCATGAAAACGGTCGTATTATAGCATTTTCGTGAAAGGTTGGAAAATTTTGCAAAAAAAAATGTCATAGTATAGTATGTCGAAAATTTTACGAAAAACACCTCAAATTTTTGTATGTTGAAAAAAGTCAAAAAAACCGTCGTATTATAGCATGTAAAATGATTCTATGGTGGAAAATAGTATTTTCGTGAAATGTTGGAAAATTTTACAAAAAAAAAAACAAACGTCATAGTATAGTATGTCGAAATTTCGGTGAAAACGTCAAATTTTTGTATGTTGAAAAAAATCATGAAAACAGTCGTATTATAGCATGTAAAATGATTCTATGGTGGAAAAAAGTAATTTTGTGAAATGTTGGAAAATTCTAACAAAAAAAACGTCATAGTATAGTATGTCGAAAATTTTACGAAAAACACCTAAAATTTTTTTGACGTTGAAAAAAATCATGAAAACGATCGTATTATAGCATGTAAAATGATTCTATGGTGGAAAAAAGTCATTTCGTGAAATGTTGGAAAATTTGACCAAAAAAACGTTATAGTATAGTATGTCGAAATTTTTCGGTGAAAACGTCAAATTTTTTGGATGTTGAAAAAAATCATCAAAACAGTCATATTATAGCATGTAAAATGATTCTATGGTGGAAAAAAGTCATTTCGTGAAATGTTGGAAAATTTGACCAAAAAAACGTTATAGTATAGTATGTCGAAATTTTTCGGTGAAAACGTCAAATTTTTTGATGTTGAAATACATCATGAAAATGGTCGAATTATAGCATGTAACATGATACTATGGTGGAAAAAGTCATTTCGTGAAATGTTGGAAAATTTGACCAAAAAAACGTTATAGTATAGTATGTCGAAATTTTTCGGTGAAAACGTCAAATTTTTTGGATGTTGAAAAAAATCATCAAAACAGTCATATTATAGCATGTAAAATGATTCTATGGTGGAAAAAAGTCATTTCGTGAAATGTTGGAAAATTTGACCAAAAAAACGTTATAGTATAGTATGTCGAAATTTTTCGGTGAAAACGTCAAATTTTTTGGATGTTGAAAAAAATCATGAAAACGGTCGTATTATAGCATGTAGAATGATTCTATGGTGGAAAAAGTCATTTTGTGAAATGTTGGAAAATTTTACAAAAAAGAAACGCCATAGTATAGTATGTCGAAAAATTTACGAAAAACACCTCAAATTTTTGTGTGTTGAAAAAAATCATGAAAACAGTCGTATTTTAGCATGTAAAATGATTCTATGGTGGAAAAACGTCATTTCGTGAAATGTTGGAAAATTCTAACAAAAAAACGTCATAGTATAGTATGTCGAAATTTTTGTGAAAAACACCTCAAATTTTTTCGATGTTGAAAAAAATCATGAAAACGATCGTATTATAGCATGTAAAATGATTCTATGGTGGAAAAAAGTCATTTCGTGAAATGTTGGAAAATTTGACCAAAAAAAAACGTTATAGTATAGTATGTCGAAATTTTTCGGTGAAAACGTCAAATTTTTTTTATATTGAAAAAAATCATGAAAACGATCGTATTATAGCATGTAAAATGATTCTATGGTGGAAAAAAGTCATTTCGTGAAACGTTGGAAAATTTGACCAAAAAACCGTTATAGTATAGTATGTCGAAATTTTTCGGTGAAAACGTCATTTTTTTTCTGTTGAAAAAAATCATGAAAACGATCGTATTATAGAATGTAAAATGATTCTATGGTGGAAAATAGTATTTTCGTGAAATGTTGGAAAATTTTGCAAAAAAAAAACGTCAGTATAGTATGTCGAAAATTTTACGAAAAACACCTCAAATTTTTGTATGTTGAAAAAAATCATGAAAACAGTCGTATTATAGCATGTAAAATGATTCTATGGTGGAAAAACGTCATTTCGTGAAATGTTGAAAAATTTTACAAAAAAAAGTCATAGTATAATATGTCGAAATTTTTCGGTGAAAACGTCAATTTTTTTAGATGTTGAAAAAAATCATGAAAATGGTCGTATTATAGCATGTAACATGATACTATGGTGGAAAAAGTCATTTCGTGAAATGTTGGAAAATTTTACAAAAAAAAACGCCATAGTATAGTATGTCGAAATTTTTCGGTGAAAACGTCAAATTTTTTGATGTTGAAATACATCATGAAAATGGTCGAATTATAGCATGTAACATGATACTATGGTGGAAAAAGTCATTTCGTGAAATGTTGGAAAATTTTACAAAAAAAACCGTCATAGTATAATATGTCGAATTTTTTCAATGAAAACGTCAAATATTTTTGATGTTAAAAAAAATCATGAAAACGGTCGTATTATAGCATGTAAAGTGATGCTATGATGGAAAATAGTATTTTCGTGAAATGTTGGAAAATTTTGCAAAAAAAAACATCTTAGTATAGTATGTCGAAAATTTTACGAAAAAAACCTCAAATTTTTGTATGTTGAAAAAAATAATGAAAACAGTCGTATTATAGCATGTAAAATGATTCTATGGTGGAAAAAAGTAATTTCGTGAAATGTTAGAAAGTTCTAACAAAAAAAACGTCATAGTATAGTATGTCGAAAATTTTACGAAAAACACCTCAAATTTTTGTGTGTTGAAAAAAATCATGAAAACAGTCGTATTATAGCAAGTAAAATGATGCTATGGTGGAAAAAAGTAATTTCGTGAAATGTTGGAAAATTCTAACAAAAAAACGTCATAGTATAGTATGTCGAAATTTTTGTGAAAAACACCTCAAATTTTTTTGATGTTGGAAAAAAATCATGAAAACGATCGTATTATAGAATGTAAAATGATTCTATGGTGGAAAATAGTATTTTCGTGAAATGTTGGAAAATTTTGCAAAAAAAAATGTCATAGTATAGTATGTCGAAAATTTTACGAAGAACACCTCAAATTTTTGTATGTTGAAAAAAATCATAAAAACAGTCGTATTATAGCATGTAAAATGATTCTATGGTGGAAAATAGTATTTTCGTGAAATGTTGGAAAATTTTACAAAAAAAAAAACAAACGTCATAGTATAGTATGTCGAAAATTTTACGAAAAACACCTCAAATTTTTTTATGTTGAAAACAATCATGAAAACGATCGTATCATAGCATGGAAAATGATTCTATGGTGGAAAAAAGTAATTTTCGTGAAATGTTGGAAAATTTTACTAAAAAAACCGCCATAGTATAGTATGTCGAAATTTTTCTGTGAAAACGTCAAATTTTTTGATGTTGAAATACATCATGAAAATGGTCGAATTATAGCATGTAAAAGGATCTATGGTGGAAAAAGGCATTTCGACAAATGTTGGAAAACTTTACAAAAAAAAAAACGTCATAGTATAATATGTCGAATTTTTTCAATGAAAATGTCAAATATTTTTGATGTTAAAAAAAACCATGAAAACGGTCGTATTATAGCATTTTCGTGAAAGGTTGGAAAATTTTGCAAAAAAAAATGTCATAGTATAGTATGTCGAAAATTTTACGAAAAACACCTCAAATTTTTGTATGTTGAAAAAAATCATAAAAACAGTCGTATTATAGCATGTAAAATGATTCTATGGTGGAAAATATTATTTTCGTGAAATGTTGGAAAATTTTACAAAAAAAAAACAAACGTCATAGTATAGTATGTCGAAATTTCGGTGAAAACGTCAAATTTTTTAGATGTTGAAAAAAAATCATTAAAACAGTCGTATTATAGCATGTAAAATGATTCTATGGTGGAAAAAAGTCATTTCGTGAAATGTTGGAAAATTTTACCAAAAAACCGTTATAGTATAGTATGTCGAAATTTTTCGGTGAAAACGTCATTTTTTTTCTGTTGAAAAAAATCATGAAAACAGTTGTATTATAGCATGTAAAATGATTCTATGGTGGAAAAAAGTCATTTCGTGAAATGTTGGAAAATTTTACAAAAAAAACCCGTCATAGTATAGTATGTCGAAAATTTTACGAAAAACACCTAAAATTTTTTTATGTTGAAAACAATCATGAAAACGATCGTATCATAGCATGGAAAATGATTCTATGGTGGAAAAAAGTAATTTCGTGAAATATTGGAAAATTTTACAAAAAAAAAAACGTCATAGTATAGTATGTCGAAAATTTTACGAAAAAAACCTCAAATTTTTGTGTGTTGAAAAAAATCAAGAAAACAGTCATATTATAGCATGTAACATGATACTATGGTGGAAAAAGTCATTTCGTGAAATGTTGGAAAATTTTACAAAAAAAAACGCCATAGTATAGTACGTCGAAATTTTTCGGTGAAAACGTCAAATTTTTTGATGTTGAAATACATCATGAAAATGGTCGAATTATAGCATGTAAAAGGATCTATGGTGGAAAAAGGCATTTCGACAAATGTTGGAAAACTTTACAAAAAAAACCAAAACGTCATAGTATAATATGTCGAATTTTTTCAATGAAAATGTCAAATATTTTTGATGTTAAAAAAAATCATGAAAACGGTCGTATTATAGCATGTAAAATGATTCTATGGTGGAAAAAAGTAATTTTCGTGAAATGTTGGAAAATTTTACTAAAAAAAAAAATGTCATAGTATAGTATGTCGAAATTTTTCGGTGAAAACGTCAAATTTTTTAGATGTTGAAAAAAATCATGAAAATGGTCGTATTATAGCATGTCACATGATACTATGGTGGAAAAAAGTAATTTTGTGAAATGTTGGAAAATTCTAACAAAAAAAACGTCATAGTATAGTATGTCGAAAATTTTACGAAAAACACCTAAAATTTTTTTGATGTTGAAAAAAATCATGAAAACGATCGTATTATAGCATGTAAAATGATTCTATGGTGGAAAAAAGTCATTTCGTGAAATGTTGGAAAATTTGACCAAAAAAAAAACGTTATAGTATAGTATGTCGAAAACTTTACGAAAAACACCTCAAATTTTTTTGATGTTGAAAAAAATCATGAAAATGGTCGTATTATAGCATGTAAAATGATTCTATGGTGGAAAATAGTATTTTCGTGAAATGTTGGAAAATTTTACAAAAAAAAAAACGTTATAGTATAGTATGTCGAAATTTTTCGGTGAAAACGTCAAATTTTTTAGATGTTGAAAAAAATCATGAAAATGGTAGTATTATAGCATGTAACATGATACTATGGTGGAAAAAGTCATTTCGTGAAATGTTGGAAAACTTTACAAAAAAAAAAAGCCATAGTATAGTATGTCGAAAACTTTACGAAAAACACCTCAAATTTTTGTATGTTGAAAAAAATCATAAAAACGGTCGTATTTTAGCATGTAAAATGATTCTATGGTGGAAAAAAGTAATTTCGTGAAATATTGGAAAATTTTACAAAAAAAAAAAACGTCATAGTATAGTATGTTGAAATTTTTCGGTGAAAACGTCAAATTTTTTGTATGTTGAAAAAAATCATAAAAACGGTTGTATTTTAGCATGTAAAATGATTCTATGGTGGAAAAACGTCATTTCATGAAATGTTGAAAAATTTTACAAAAAAAGTCATAGTATAATATGTCGAAATTTTTCAGTGAAAACGTCAATTTTTTTATGTTGAAAAAAATCATGAAAATGGTCGTATTATAGCATGTAAAATGATTCAATGGTGGAAAATAGTATTTTCGTGACATGTTGGAAAATTTTACAAAAAAAAAAAACGTCATAGTATAGTATGTCGAAATTTTTCGGTGAAAATGTCAAATTTTTTTGATGTTGAAAAAAATCATGAAAACAGTCGTATTATAGCATGTAAAATGATTCTATGGTGGAAAAAAGTAATTTTGTGAAATGTTGGAAAATTCTAACAAAAAAAACGTCATAGTATAGTATGTCGAAAATTTTACGAAAAACACCTAAAATTTTTTTGACGTTGAAAAAAATCATGAAAACGATCGTATTATAGCATGTAAAATGATTCTATGGTGGAAAAAAGTCATTTCGTGAAATGTTGGAAAATTTGACCAAAAAAACGTTATAGTATAGTATGTCGAAATTTTTCGGTGAAAACGTCAAATTTTTTGGATGTTGAAAAAAATCATGAAAACAGTCGTATTATAGCATGTAGAATGATTCTATGGTGGAAAAAGTCATTTTGTGAAATGTTGGAAAATTTTACAAAAAAGAAACGCCATAGTATAGTATGTCGAAAATTTTACGAAAAAAACCTCAAATTTTTGTGTGTTGAAAAAAATCATGAAAACAGTCGTATTTTAGCATGTAAAATGATTCTATGGTGGAAAAACGTCATTTCGTGAAATGTTGGAAAATTCTAGCAAAAAAACGTCATAGTATAGTATGTCGAAATTTTTGTGAAAAACACCTCAAATTTTTTTGATGTTGAAAAAAATCATGAAAACGATCGTATTATAGCATGTAAAATGATTCTATGGTGGAAAAAAGTAATTTCGTGAAATATTGGAAAATTTTACAAAAAAAAAAACGTCATAGTATAGTCTGTTGAAATTTTTCGGTGAAAACGTCAAATTTTTTGGATGTTGAAAAAAATTATGAAAACAGTCGTATTATAGCATGTAAAATGATTCTATGGTGGAAAAAAGTCATTTCGTGAAATGTTGGAAAATTTGACCAAAAAACCGTTATAGTATAGTATGTCGAAATTTTTCGGTGAAAACGTCATTTTTTTTCTGTTGAAAAAAATCATGAAAACGGTCGTATTATAGCATGTAAAATGATTCTATGGTGGAAAATAGTATTTTCGTGAAATGTTGGAAAATTTTACAAAAAAAAAAAACGTCATAGTATAGTATGTCGAAATTTTTCGGTAAAAACGTCAATTTTTTTATGTTGAAAAAAATCATGAAAACGGTCGTATTATAGCATGTAAAATGATTCTATGGTGGAAAATAGTATTTTCGTGACATGTTGGAAAATTTTACAAAGAAAAAGTCATAGTATAGTATGTCGAAAATTTTACGAAAAACACCTCAAATTTTTGTATTGAAAAAAATCATGAAAACGGTCGTTTTTACAAAAAAACGTCACAGTATGTCGTAATTTTTTGATGAAAACGTGAAATTTTTTTTCAAGCTGAAAAAAATCTTGAAAACGGTCGTATTATAGCATGTAAAATGATTCTATGGTGGAAAAAAGTCATTTCGTGAAATGTTGGAAAATTTGACCAAAAAACCGTTATAGTATAGTATGTCGAAATTTTTCGGTGAAAACGTCATTTTTTTTCTGTTGAAAAAAATCATGAAAACGATCGTATTATAGAATGTAAAATGATTCTATGGTGGAAAATAGTATTTTCGTGAAATGTTGGAAAATTTTGCAAAAAAAAAACATCAGTATAGTATGTCGAAAATTTTACGAAAAACACCTCAAATTTTTGTATGTTGAAAAAAATCATGAAAACAGTCGTATTATAGCATGTAAAATGATTCTATGGTGGAAAAAAGTCATTTCATGAAATGTTGGAAAATTTTACAAAAAAAAAAACGTCATAGTATAGTATGTTGAAATTTTTCGGTGAAAACGTCAAATTTTTTGTATGTTGAAAAAAATCATAAAAACGGTTGTATTTTAGCATGTAAAATGATTCTATGGTGGAAAAACGTCATTTCGTGAAATGTTGAAAAATTTTACAAAAAAAAGTCATAGTATAATATGTCGAAATTTTTCGGTGAAAACGTCAATTTTTTTTGATGTTGAAATACATCATGAAAATGGTCGAATTATAGCATGTAACATGATACTATGGTGGAAAAAGTCATTTCGTGAAATGTTGGAAAATTTGACCAAAAAAACGTTATAGTATAGTATGTCGAAATTTTTCGGTGAAAACGTCAAATTTTTTGGATGTTGAAAAAAATCATCAAAACAGTCGTATTATAGCATGTAAAATGATTCTATGGTGGAAAAAAGTCATTTCGTGAAATGTTGGAAAATTTGACCAAAAAAACGTTATAGTATAGTATGTCGAAATTTTTCGGTGAAAACGTCAAATTTTTTAGATGTTGAAAAAAATCATGAAAATGGTCGTATTATAGCATGTAGAATGATTCTATGGTGGAAAAAGTCATTTTGTGAAATGTTGGAAAATTTTACAAAAAAGAAACGCCATAGTATAGTATGTCGAAAAATTTACGAAAAACACCTCAAATTTTTGTGTGTTGAAAAAAATCATGAAAACAGTCGTATTTTAGCATGTAAAATGATTCTATGGTGGAAAAACGTCATTTCGTGAAATGTTGGAAAATTCTAACAAAAAAACGTCATAGTATAGTATGTCGAAATTTTTGTGAAAAACACCTCAAATTTTTTCGATGTTGAAAAAAATCATGAAAACGATCGTATTATAGCATGTAAAATGATTCTATGGTGGAAAAAAGTCATTTCGTGAAATGTTGGAAAATTTGACCAAAAAAAAACGTTATAGTATAGTATGTCGAAATTTTTCGGTGAAAACGTCAAATTTTTTTTATATTGAAAAAAATCATGAAAACGATCGTATTATAGCATGTAAAATGATTCTATGGTGGAAAAAAGTCATTTCGTGAAACGTTGGAAAATTTGACCAAAAAACCGTTATAGTATAGTATGTCGAAATTTTTCGGTGAAAACGTCATTTTTTTTCTGTTGAAAAAAATCATGAAAACGATCGTATTATAGAATGTAAAATGATTCTATGGTGGAAAATAGTATTTTCGTGAAATGTTGGAAAATTTTGCAAAAAAAAAAACGTCAGTATAGTATGTCGAAAATTTTACGAAAAACACCTCAAATTTTTGTATGTTGAAAAAAATCATGAAAACAGTCGTATTATAGCACGTAAAATGATTCTATGGTGGAAAAACGTCATTTCGTGAAATGTTGAAAAATTTTACAAAAAAAAGTCATAGTATAATATGTCGAAATTTTTCGGTGAAAACGTCAATTTTTTTAGATGTTGAAAAAAATCATGAAAATGGTCGTATTATAGCATGTAACATGATACTATGGTGGAAAAAGTCATTTCGTGAAATGTTGGAAAATTTTACAAAAAAAACCGCCATAGTATAGTATGTCGAAATTTTTCGGTGAAAACGTCAAATTTTTTGATGTTGAAATACATCATGAAAATGGTCGAATTATAGCATGTAACATGATACTATGGTGGAAAAAGTCATTTCGTGAAATGTTGGAAAATTTTACAAAAAAAACCGTCATAGTATAATATGTCGAATTTTTTCAATGAAAACGTCAAATATTTTTGATGTTAAAAAAAATCATGAAAACGGTCGTATTATAGCATGTAAAGTGATGCTATGATGGAAAATAGTATTTTCGTGAAATGTTGGAAAATTTTGCAAAAAAAAACATCTTAGTATAGTATGTCGAAAATTTTACGAAAAACACCTCAAATTTTTGTATGTTGAAAAAAATAATGAAAACAGTCGTATTATAGCATGTAAAATGATTCTATGGTGGAAAAAAGTAATTTCGTGAAATGTTGGAAAGTTCTAACAAAAAAAACGTCATAGTATAGTATGTCGAAAATTTTACGAAAAACACCTCAAATTTTTGTGTGTTGAAAAAAATCATGAAAACAGTCGTATTATAGCAAGTAAAATGATGCTATGGTGGAAAAAAGTAATTTCGTGAAATGTTGGAAAATTCTAACAAAAAAACGTCATAGTATAGTATGTCGAAATTTTTGTGAAAAACACCTCAAATTTTTTGGATGTTGGAAAAAAATCATGAAAACGATCGTATTATAGAATGTAAAATGATTCTATGGTGGAAAATAGTATTTTCGTGAAATGTTGGAAAATTTTGCAAAAAAAAATGTCATAGTATAGTATGTCGAAAATTTTACGAAGAACACCTCAAATTTTTGTATGTTGAAAAAAATCATAAAAACAGTCGTATTATAGCATGTAAAATGATTCTATGGTGGAAAATAGTATTTTCGTGAAATGTTGGAAAATTTTACAAAAAAAAAAACAAACGTCATAGTATAGTATGTCGAAATTTTTCGGTGAAAACGTCAAATTTTTTTTATATTGAAAAAAATCATGAAAACGATCGTATTATAGCATTAAAATGATTCTATGGTGGAAAAAAGTAATTTCGTGAAATATTGGAAAATTTTACAAAAAAAAAAACGTCATAGTATAGTCTGTTGAAATTTTTCGGTGAAAACGTCAAATTTTTTGGATGTTGAAAAAAATTATGAAAACAGTCGTATTATAGCATGTAAAATGATTCTATGGTGGAAAATAGTATTTTCGTGAAATGTTGGAAAATTTTACAAAAAAAAACCCGTCATAGTATAGTATGTCGAAAATTTTACGAAAAACACCTCAAATTTTTTTATGTTGAAAACAATCATGAAAACGATCGTATCATAGCATGGAAAATGATTCTATGGTGGAAAAAAGTAATTTTCGTGAAATGTTGGAAAATTTTACTAAAAAAACCGCCATAGTATAGTATGTCGAAATTTTTCTGTGAAAACGTCAAATTTTTTGATGTTGAAATACATCATGAAAATGGTCGAATTATAGCATGTAAAAGGATCTATGGTGGAAAAAGGCATTTCGACAAATGTTGGAAAACTTTACAAAAAAAAAAAACGTCATAGTATAATATGTCGAATTTTTTCAATGAAAATGTCAAATATTTTTGATGTTAAAAAAAACCATGAAAACGGTCGTATTATAGCATTTTCGTGAAAGGTTGGAAAATTTTGCAAAAAAAAATGTCAGTATAGTATGTCGAAAATTTTACGAAAAACACCTCAAATTTTTGTATGTTGAAAAAAATCATAAAAACAGTCGTATTATAGCATGTAAAATGATTCTATGGTGGAAAATAGTATTTTCGTGAAGTGTTGGAAAATTTTACAAAAAAAAAAACAAACGTCATAGTATAGTATGTCGAAATTTCGGTGAAAACGTCAAATTTTTTAGATGTTGAAAAAAAATCATTAAAACAGTCGTATTATAGCATGTAAAATGATTCTATGGTGGAAAAAAGTCATTTCGTGAAATGTTGGAAAATTTTACCAAAAAACCGTTATAGTACAGTATGTCGAAATTTTTCGGTGAAAACGTCAAATTTTTTAGATGTTGAAAAAAATCATGAAAATGGTCGTATTATAGCATGTCACATGATACTATGGTGGAAAAAAGTAATTTTGTGAAATGTTGGAAAATTCTAACAAAAAAAACGTCATAGTATAGTATGTCGAAAATTTTACGAAAAACACCTAAAATTTTTTTGATGTTGAAAAAAATCATGAAAACGATCGTATTATAGCATGTAAAATGATTCTATGGTGGAAAAAAGTCATTTCGTGAAATGTTGGAAAATTTGACCAAAAAAAAAAACGTTATAGTATAGTATGTCGAAAACTTTACGAAAAACACCTCAAATTTTTTTGATGTTGAAAAAAATCATGAAAATGGTCGTATTATAGCATGTAAAATGATTCTATGGTGGAAAATAGTATTTTCGTGAAATGTTGGAAAATTTTACAAAAAAAAAAAACGTTATAGTATAGTATGTCGAAATTTTTCGGTGAAAACGTCAAATTTTTTAGATGTTGAAAAAAATCATGAAAATGGTAGTATTATAGCATGTAACATGATACTATGGTGGAAAAAGTCATTTCGTGAAATGTTGGAAAACTTTACAAAAAAAAAAAAAGCCATAGTATAGTATGTCGAAAACTTTACGAAAAACACCTCAAATTTTTTTGATGTTGAAAAAAATCATGAAAACAATCGTATTATAGCATGTAAAATGATTCTATGGTGGAAAAAAGTCATTTCGTGAAATGTTGGAAAATTTTACAAAAAAAAAAAACATCATAGTATAGTATGTCGAAATTTTTCGGTGAAAACGTCAAATTTTTTAGATGTTGAAAAAAATCATGAAAATGGTCGTATTATAGCGTGTAAAATGATTCTATGGTGGAAAAAGTCATTTTGTGAAATGTTAGAAAATTTTACAAAAAAAAACGTCGTAGGTCGAAAATTTTACTAAAAACACCTCAAATTTTTGTATGTTGAAAAAAATCATAAAAACGGTCGTATTTTAGCATGTAAAATGATTCTATGGTGGAAAAAAGTAATTTCGTGAAATATTGGAAAATTTTACAAAAAAAAAAAACGTCATAGTATAGTATGTTGAAATTTTTCGGTGAAAACGTCAAATTTTTTGTATGTTGAAAAAAATCATAAAAACGGTTGTATTTTAGCATGTAAAATGATTCTATGGTGGAAAAACGTCATTTCATGAAATGTTGAAAAATTTTACAAAAAAAAGTCATAGTATAATATGTCGAAATTTTTCAGTGAAAACGTCAATTTTTTTTATGTTGAAAAAAATCATGAAAATGGTCGTATTATAGCATGTAAAATGATTCAATGGTGGAAAATAGTATTTTCGTGACATGTTGGAAAATTTTACAAAAAAAAAAAAAACGTCATAGTATAGTATGTCGAAATTTTTCGGTGAAAATGTCAAATTTTTTTGATGTTGAAAAAAATCATGAAAACGGTCGTATTATAGCATGTAAAATGATTCTGTGGTGGAAAAAAGTAATTTTCGTGAAATGTTGGAAAATTTTACTAAAAAAAAAAAACGTCATAGTATAGTATGTCGAAATTTTTCGGTGAAAACGTCAAATTTTTTGATGTTGAAATACATCATGAAAACGGTCGAATTATAGCATGTAAAAGGATCTATGGTGGAAAAAGGCATTTTGACAAATGTTGGAAAACTTTACAAAAAAAACCAAAACGTCATAGTATAATATGTCGAATTTTTTCGATGAAAACGTCAAATATTTTTGATGTTAAAAAAAATCATGAAAACGGTCGTATTATAGCATGTAAAGTGATGCTATGATGGAAAATAGTATTTTCGTGAAATGTTGGAAAATTTTGCAAAAAAAAAACGTCATAGTATAGTATGTCGAAAATTTTACGAAAAACACCTCAAATTTTTGTATGTTGAAAAAAATCATGAAAACAGTCGTATTATAGCATGTAAAATGATTCTATGGTGGAAAAAAGTAATTTTGTGAAATGTTGGAAAATTCTAACAAAAAAAACGTCATAGTATAGTATGTCGAAAATTTTACGAAAAACACCTAAAATTTTTTTGATGTTGAAAAAAATCATGAAAACGATCGTATTATAGCATGTAAAATGATTCTATGGTGGAAAAAAGTCATTTCGTGAAATGTTGGAAAATTTGACCAAAAAAACGTTATAGTATAGTATGTCGAAATTTTTCGGTGAAAACGTCAAATTTTTTGGATGTTGAAAAAAATCATCAAAACAGTCATATTATAGCATGTAAAATGATTCTATGGTGGAAAAAAGTCATTTCGTGAAATGTTGGAAAATTTGACCAAAAAAACGTTATAGTATAGTATGTCGAAATTTTTCGGTGAAAACGTCAAATTTTTTGGATGTTGAAAAAAATCATGTAAACAGTCGTATTATAGCATGTAGAATGATTCTATGGTGGAAAAAGTCATTTTGTGAAATGTTGGAAAATTTTACAAAAAAGAAACGCCATAGTATAGTATGTCGAAAATTTTACGAAAAACACCTCAAATTTTTGTGTGTTGAAAAAAATCATGAAAACAGTCGTATTTTAGCATGTAAAATGATTCTATGGTGGAAAAACGTCATTTCGTGAAATGTTGGAAAATTCTAACAAAAAAACGTCATAGTATAGTATGTCGAAATTTTTGTGAAAAACACCTCAAATTTTTTTGATGTTGAAAAAAATCATGAAAACGATCGTATTATAGCATGTAAAATGATTCTATGGTGGAAAAAAGTCATTTCGTGAAATGTTGGAAAATTTGACAAAAAAAAAACGTTATAGTATAGTATGTCGAAATTTTTCGGTGAAAACGTCAAATTTTTTTTATATTGAAAAAAATCATGAAAACGATCGTATTATAGCATGTAAAATGATTCTATGGTGGAAAAAAGTAATTTCGTGAAATATTGGAAAATTTTACAAAAAAAAAAACGTCATAGTATAGTCTGTTGAAATTTTTCGGTGAAAACGTCAAATTTTTTGGATGTTGAAAAAAATTATGAAAACAGTCGTATTATAGCATGTAAAATGATTCTATGGTGGAAAAAAGTCATTTCGTGAAATGTTGGAAAATTTGACCAAAAAACCGTTATAGTATAGTATGTCGAAATTTTTCGGTGAAAACGTCATTTTTTTTTCTGTTGAAAAAAATCATGAAAACGGTCGTATTATAGCATGTAAAATGATTCTATGGTGGAAAATAGTATTTTCGTGAAATGTTGGAAAATTTTACAAAAAAAAAAACGTCATAGTATAGTATGTCGAAATTTTTCGGTGAAAACGTCAAATTTTTTAGATGTTGAAAAAAATCATGAAAACGATCGTATTATAGCATGTAAAATGATTCTATGGTGGAAAAAAGTAATTTTTGTGAAATGTTGAAAAATTTTACAATAAAAGTCATAGTATAATATGTCGAAATTTTTCGGTAAAAACGTCAATTTTTTTATGTTGAAAAAAATCATGAAAACGGTCGTATTATAGCATGTAAAATGATTCTATGGTGGAAAATAGTATTTTCGTGACATGTTGGAAAATTTTACAAAGAAAAAGTCATAGTATAGTATGTCGAAAATTTTACGAAAAACACCTCAAATTTTTGTGTTGAAAAAAATCATGAAAACGGTCGTTTTTACAAAAAAACGTCACAGTATGTCGTAATTTTTTGATGAAAACGTGAAATTTTTTTTCAAGCTGAAAAAAATCTTGAAAACGGTCGTATTATAGCATGTAAAATGATTCTATGGTGGAAAAAAGTCATTTCGTGAAATGTTGGAAAAATTTACAAAAAAAAAAACGCCATAGTATAGTATGTCGAATTTTTTCAATGAAAACGTCAAATTTTTTGATGTTGAAATAAATCATGAAAACGGTTGTATTATAGCATGTAAACTGATTCTATGGTGGAAAAGGTCATTTCGTGACATGTTGGAAAATTTTACAAAAAATTATAGCATGTAAAATGATTCTATGGTGGAAAACAGTATTTTCGTGAAATGTTGGAAATTAAAAAAAAAAACCGTCATAGTATAGTATGTCGAAAATTTTACGAAAAACACCTCAAATTTTTGTATGTTGAAAAACATCATAAAAACGGTTGTATTTTAGCATGTAAAATGATTCTATGGTGGAAAAACATCATTTCGTGAAATGTTGAAAAATTTTACAAAAAAAACGTCATAGTATAATATGTCGAAATTTTTCAGTGAAAATGTCAAATTTTTTTGATGTTGAAAAAAATCATGAAAACGGTCGTATTATAGCATGTAAAATGATTCTATGGTGGAAAAAGTCATTTCGTGAAATGTTGGAAAATTTTACCAAAAAAAAACGCTATAGCATAGTATTTCGAATTTTTTCGATGAAAACGTTAAATTTTTTAATGTTGAAATAAATCATGAAAACGGTCGAATTAAAACCCCGCCATAGTATAGTATGTCGAAATTTTTCGGTGAAAACGTCAAATTTTTTTGATGTTGAAAAAAATCATGAAAACGGTCGTATTATAGCATGTCAAATGATTCTATGGTGGAAAATAGTATTTTCGTGAAATGTTAGAAAATTTTACAAAAAAAACGTCGTAGGTCGAAAATTTTACGAAAAACACCTCAAATTTTTGTATGCTGAAAAAAATCATTAAAACGGTCGTATTATATCTTCTTCTTATAGCATGTAAAATGATTCTATGGTGGAAAAAAGTCATTTCGTGAAATGTTGGAAAATTTTACAAAAAAAAGTCATAGTATAGTATTTCGAAAATTTTACCAAAAACACCTCAAATTTATGTATGTTGAAAAAAAATCATGAAAACGTCGTATTATAGCATGTAAATTGATTCTATGGTGGAAAAAAGTCATTTCGTGAAATGTTGGTAAATATTCAAAAAAAAACCGTCATAGTATAGTTCACGTGTCAAACTCAGAGCAACTCAAATCCTGCCCGCCACCTCACTTTATGTGGCCCGCGAGGGCTTGCAAAGAATATAGAATGCATATCATTCAATTCTATGCCGCTTCATAGAAGTACTGTGTCTTTAAACTGCATGTCCCACAATGCATCGCGATTTTGTGACATGCGCACTGTAGCGTCTCAGTATCAGCGGTTTCCAGCAACAGCACTGTGATGCCTACTTCGCAACTTAGTCGCTATATTCAGCCAGTTTTCAGACCCCTCCAGCGAGTCTTTCAAAAAAGAAATTAGGGCCAAATCTAACGAATTTTTCTGGTGTTATGGAGAAAGCAGATATCGTTTTTCCTCTTCTCAATGAGCATCGCGTGCTGCCGTGGACCCTCCCCGGTCTCAAAGCTCTCATTGGGGGCCCGGTCCTCGTCAGCAGTCCCTCCTAGCTGCAGTCAGAGCTGTTCACCCCTCCGCATCCAGACTGAATGAATCCCGCCTGCACAAAGTCGCAGCTGACTGATGTAAATGTACAATTCTGGGAATCAAGCCCTGAATTTAAAAAAAAAAAGTTACTTTTTCTCTTCAGAGCTAGTTATTAAAGATGTTATTACTAAAACTAATACTAATCAAATTCAGAAGCAATTTTATAATATGATCTATAGTAGATATATTTATATAGTCTTACAGTTACAACCGGCCCTTTGAGGGGAACCATGATGCTGATGTGGCCTGGGATGAAAATGAGTTTGACACCCCTGTGCCATACTATGACTTTTTTCGACATGCTATACTATGACTTTTTTCAACATGCTATACTATGACGATTTTTAGACATGCTATACTAAGACTTTTTGTGCTACACTTTTTTTCGACATTCTACACTATCACATTACTTTGACATTATTTCGACATGCTACCCTATGACTTTTTTTTCGCCATGCTATACTATGACATTTTTTCGCCATGCTATACAATGACGTTTTTTCACCATGCTATACTATGACTTTTTTTCACTATGCTATACTATGACTTTTTTTTTTTCCGACATGCTATACTATGATGTTATTACCTCCGCCAAGGAGGTTATGTTTTTGGCGGCGTTTATCTGTCTGTTTGTCTGTGCTCAAGATAACTCAAAAACTTATGGACGGATTTTAATGAAATTTTCAGGGTGTGTCGAAAAGGTGAAAAGGAAGAACTGATTTTTGGGTGATCCGGCAGAAATCCTGGATTCTGGATCACTTTGAAATTTTCGTCAACATTGGAGTAAATGGGACCCAAAAAATCTTTTCAGTTCAGTTTTTCAGTTTCTCTGGTAATTGTTGCCCAAAGCTCATGAAATTTGACTCAGGGATTTACAGTGTGTACTTCTATCAAATCCCAAAGGCTGATCCAGATCTGATCCAGATGGCGGATTTTATAGCAATTTATATAAAAAAATGGGGGTACTCTTACATTTTGGCCTGATGTCTTGTGAGTTTTCTCACTCTGACATCTCTCCATTACTGCATGTGTGTGTGTGTTTGTGTGCATGTACCATGTATAAGTTAAACAGAGTGTAAATTGAATTTCCCCACTGTGGGACTAATAAAGGTTGATCTTCTTCTTCTTCTTCTTCTTCTTTTATGTTGTGTCTTATATATACGTTCTATGTTTGCTACTGATATAAAATTCTTTTTAAAAAATGTAGGATTTTTATTTTGGGGTGAATTACAATATGGGGTGAAACTATGGTGCTTGGAGGAGGTCTGCGCTCTCCGAGTGCTTTTCTAGTTTTGACATGCTATACTTGTTTTTTAGACATGCTATACTATGACTTTTTTTAGACATACTATAGTATGACATTTTTTCGTGGTGCTATATTATGACGTTTTTTTGCCGTGCTATACTATGACTTCTTTTCGACGTGCTATGCGATGACGTTATTTTACCATGCAATACTATGACTTTTTGCAACATGCTATACTATGACTTTTTTCGCCATGCTATACTATGACTTTTTGCAACATGCTATACTATGACTTTTTTCGCCATGCAATACTATGACTTTTTGCAACATGCTATACTATGACTTTTTTCGCCATGCTATACTATGACTTTTTTCACCATGCTATACTATGAATTTTTTCCACATGCTATACTGACTTTTTTCCCCATGCTATACTATGACTTTTTTCCCTATGCTATACCATGACATTTTTTCCCCATGCTATACCATGACATTTTTTCGACATGCTATACCATGACTTTTTTTTGACATGCTATACTATGACATTTTTTCGCCGTGCTATACTATGACATTTTTTCGCCGTGCTATACTATGACGTTTTTTCGACGTGCTATACTTTGACGTTTTTTCGACGTGCTATACTATGACTTTTTTCGACGTGCTATACTGACTTTTTTTTCGCCGTGCTATACTATGAGTTTTTTTTTGACATGCTATATTATGACTTTTTTTCAACATGCTATACTATGACTTTTTTCGACATGCTATACTATGACTTTTTTCGCCATGCTATACTATGACTTTTTTTCGCCATGCTATACTATGACTTTTTTTCGCCATGCTATACTATGACTTTTTTCAACATGCTATACTATGACTTTTTTCAACATGCTATACTATGACTTTTTTCGACATGCTATACTATGACTTTTTTCGACATGCTATACTATGACTTTTTTCAACATACTAGACTTTTAATTACATTTTTACATCACTTTTATCTTTTTCCAGCATACTATACTTTTATGTTTTTTGACTGACTATACCATGACTTAGTTTTTATTCGACTTGTAAGCCACAGAAGACAATCCACAAATGTGTACCATGATTTCTAAATATTTTACTTTTCACAAACACATTTTTATATCCACAAAAATAAAGGGTGTTTTGCAAAAACTCACTCTGTAAACATGTATATTAAGGTTTACATGTAAAATGATACAAAGTTGCAAGAAAAAGTATGTGAACCCTTTGGGATTACTTGGATTGCACTTTTTCATGTTTTTATTGAACACAACATCTAAATATTGACAGTGCAGGGTGGAAAAGGTATCTGAACCCCTAGGCTAATGACTTGACACCAGTTTTGAGTTAGCTGTTCTCTAGAAGCATTGCCTGATGTGAACCATGCCTCGCACAAAAGAGCTCTCAGAAGACCTACGATCAAGAATTGTTGACTTATATGAAGCTGGGAAGGGTTATAAGTCTCTCTAAAAGCCTTGATGTTCATGTGTCCACGGTAAGACAGACTATCTACAAATGAAGAAAGTTCAGCACTGTTGCTACTCTCCCTAGACGTGGTCATCCTGTAAAGATGACCGCAAGAGCAGAATGCTCAATGAGGTGAGGAAGGATCCTTGAGTGTCAGCTAGACTTGCAGAAATCTCTGGCACATGCTCTCATTTTTTTGTCCAATTTTGTACACTTTATACTGCAGCAAATCTGTAGATAATAGATGTAATCCAAAGAAGAAAATTCAAAATAGGTATCATGAGCTACAAATATTTCACTATCTGCAAATGTATTTTTGTATTTGTGTTGCGTAAAGTCACATCCACTAATCCATTAATCTAATTAATCACATTTTAATCTCATACCTGCTAAAGGCCCCCAAATAAAGAATTTGAATTCTAGGACATTACAAAATTGCAAGTGCATGACTAATCAATAGAATACACCAAGAAGAGAAGATTTGAAATCCACATTTTTATTGGTTAAGTGTGCTTTATAAATGAAATTCAAAAGAAAAAAGGACAAGCACATCAGCAAACCAATTAGGCCAGGTGCATTTCTCAAAAATGCAATACAAATACAGTTAAATAAAATAAATAAAATTCAGAAATAAAATAAGGCTGAGTCTCAAATAGGCACATAAGCAGACTCTCAATCAAAATGAATACTAAAGCTGACTCAATACAGCAATTCAAAATGAATAGTATAACATGCCTCTAAATAAGGCAACTTCAATAGCAAGATGCCAACAGCATTTCCTTTAAAAGGGTCAGCTAACGTTACAGGAACTGACAACAGACAACTCTATGTGTCCTTGAGCCAGTTGCTCAGTCAAACAAGCTTGTTTACATTGTCTGAGTGTGAGGCTGCTCTCTTCTTTTCAATGATGTTACCTGCAGTGAAAAGAGTCTCTCACATGGCCCAGACGTGGCAGCGGTAGCCAGGTAGGAGGAGAGGACAGCTGTTCATCAGCTCCTGCGTGAGCTGCCCACCACTCCAGTGGACACTCATGCATTCCAATGCACGGCTCAGCTTTGTAGCGGGCTCGAGGCCCCTGCTGCTCCTAGTCAGAGTCCGAGTGAAAGGTCCGAGTGGGCTTGCCTCGCTCTCCTGTGTCGCGTCCTCTGTTGTCAGTCACCCTGCTTTTGACTAGTGGCAGAGGTACGAAGTGACGTCACTGCAGCCTACGGGTCACTCAATGGGCCAAATTTAAAATGTTTGCGCATTGACTTGCCACTCACGATTAATTGCGTTAATTTTTATAGCGTGTTAATTTGCAGCGTAATTAATTAATCTAATTAACGCATTAAACTGACAGCCCTAATTATTATTAAGTATGAGGTGTATTTACTAGCTCCACCAGAAGGTGGCGACATGCCCCCACATGAGCTGACGGAACTAAAGCCTACAGCTGCAGGCAGAAAGCTAGAACA
Organism: Pterois miles; assembly: GCA_947000775.1. Taxonomy (NCBI): domain Eukaryota; kingdom Metazoa; phylum Chordata; class Actinopteri; order Perciformes; family Scorpaenidae; genus Pterois; species Pterois miles. The sequence goes on from CAMQGK010000327.1 coordinate 17,293,777, forward strand.
AGAGTCAGAGCAACCACCAGGAGACAACCACCAGCCTGGCCTCTGGAGGTGAGAGACGACATTTATTTAACCCAGTGGTCATGATTCAGGATCGGGTTAAATATCCGATTAATCATGAGTGTGCAGTGCTGTGCTCACTTAGCCTTTACTGCCGTTAGCTAGCTTACCACTGGGTCGCAACGCCAGCTAACTTTAACACAGCTAAGTTAAGTTACCACCACTAGCAGAAATAAATCTGTGAGCGGGGTCAATGCAAACACAAGAGCAAGCGCTGGTACGTGAGTGTATTGATCTGGCTGATTATTATTATATTATAGGCTCTTGAATAAAATCTTGAGACCAGTGGAAAAATTCCAAGAATTCGCATTTCGCACTGGTGGATCGTAACCAGGTTTTAAATAGAGCTTCAAAATGCAAAAAGAAGAAACAGGAGCAAGAGGCAAAATGTCACGTAGCCCATAAATGCACAGGAAACAATGTGCAAATGCACAAACGTTCCACATGTACAAATTCACGGCCAAATGCGTATATATCACTTTACGTATAAACCTATAACATTTTTATGTGGAATTAAAATACACATTTACAGAGTAAGTTATGCGTATTTACAGTTCGCCCTGTATTTTTGAGGATGTGACTTTACGCAACACAAATACAAAAATACATGCAGATAGTGAAATATTTGTAGTCTTGTAGTCTAGTCTGTGGATTACATCTCTCATCTACAGATTTGCTGCGGTATAAAGTGGACAAAATGTGGCAAACAAACAAGAGGAACGTTACAAATGTCATATGGCCCATAAATGAACAGGATGTGATCTGCAAACAGGCAGATATCATTTCATGTGTAAAAACTGATGCACAAATGCATATATATCATTTGCAGAGTATGTTATGTGTATTTGAAAATCACCCTTTATTTTTGTGGATATAAAAATGTGTGTTTATGAATAGTGAAATATTTAGAAATCATGGTACACATTTGTGGACTGTCTTCTGTGGCTTACAACTAATAAAGTCCAATAAAAACTTCCATATTTTTTGACATACTACACCATGACTTTTTATGTCATTTTTTGATATACTGTACTATGACATTTTTCAACATCCTGAACAATGACTTTTTTCATAACATTTTTCACCTAACTATACAGACTTTTTATGACATTATACTTTGACTTATTTTATGACATTTTTCAACATACTATACGATGACCATGGCCGGTTTTTAAACATACTTGACTACGATTTTTTATGACATAATACAATATGCCTTTTTTTCTATTACTACTACTTTTACTATGACTATTTCACGTGACATTTTTCGACATACTAGTACTTTTTTATGATATTTTTCAACATTATATTATGACTTTTTATTTTTATGACACTGTATTATTTAGTATAGCACACTACACAGTGACTCCAGTTTTATGCATCTCTCTAAACATAGTTACACAGAAAAAAAAAAAAAACATTTGAAAAAAATATCCAACCTTAGAGCTTCAGCACAGAAAAGATGTTCTCTCAGTTGGTCCAACGTTCCTCTTCTTCCCAGATGTCATCCACTGAGGCCGCGTGTCTACAAATAAATGACAAAGGATTATAAAAACATGGTTGTCTTACCATACAAGTAAAAAAACATACAACACTAATACACTTTTATATAATTTATAGTTATATAGTTATCAATAACACTGGAAAACAGAGAATTGGATGGTGTTCATGAATACAATGACAATGATACGCAGGATTAGACAAACCTGAAGACTCTTCCACAGTTCCCATGAGCCATGTAAACACCAGTCTACCTTCAGCCGTCTATATGATGAAACACAAAATAAATAAAATCAGAATTTTGAGTTGCATTAAGTCAAGTTGAACCATGTTGCACACATTCAAATTCACATTCAAACCAACCTTTCACTTCATTTCCATCATTTTTCTCATCAATGAATAATGAGTATGAGAAAATTTTTTATTACAATTCAGCTTGCATTAAAGTGTGAAACACTAAGTTGTTTTCTAGTAACTCAGTAAATAAATAATCTATATGAAATAACTACATGGTGAAGCCTATTTTTGGATACTCCTGTGTAGATTAAATACTTAGAAATAAAAAGTCTAATTTTAAGAACTTTAAGAAGTTTTAAGTGAAATTATAGAGAAAAAGGAAATACATGTAAAGGCCTAGCCTTGATAGTTTTTGTTTGTTTTTTTAATCTTTGGCATTATCACACAGTCAAACCTCTCCAATATGTGTAATTTGCCTACAGCTGGCACAGTGTGGCTACCTCCACTTATTTATGCCCAACAACATGACGTGTGTGTAATATGTTACACATGCTAATCACAACACCATAATGTAATCTGCAACCTCACAGCTAGATACTGCCAGATCCTACACAATGTTCTTTTGAAATAAATCAACAGAATCATGTATGAAGTCTGTACAGTACATTATCACACAGCAAGGGAGTCCACAATACGCTAAAGTTTTGCAAAGAATGGAGACAAATGGGTGCCGACTATTAATTTTGCACATGTGACCGTGCCTTTCCATTGTATGGGCAGATATCTTTATTCAGGTATTGGAATCGGATTGTAACAGAAAAAAAAAAAAATGGATAGTGCATTCGAATACCGATTCGGAGGTGAAGTACCTTGGCAACAGTCGGGTCAGCCCTACTAAAAAACACAAAACTCAACCAATGAGGAAATAAATTAATGTACCTTTGATTACTTATTTGTTTTGATTAAAAAAAATCTTGCCATTAATAGTTTTAATTATATATTATAATCTGCTTACAGCAGTTAAACAGGCCATAATTCTCTATTATCTATTTCATACTGCTGGAAAACATCTTCAAATTACTGTATTTATTAAAGTTCAAAAACTACATTTTTTTAAAGTTTGAATGCCTCCTGATGCACGTCCACGGTAGCCTGTTAGCCTTAGCTGTTAGCTCCACTCATGCAATGAGCCCTTCACAAGATTCAATGAGCCCAATACACCTGAAGGATCCAAAGAGCACCTGTAAGCGATTACCACAAACACCCAGCAGCGCTTCTGCTCCATTCTCTTCATAAAACCAGCTTAAGTTGTTGACGTGTAAAAACTCACCTTAAACTGCCTCCATTTCTTCTTTCCAACAAGAGCTCCGGTGTGATTGTGTCCCTCTGAGAAGCTTTGTAATCCAACATGGTGTTTGTTAGAGACTTTATAAAACGATTAAATCCAAGAATGAATGATTTCTGTGATTACTAATCTATTTATCCGTGTTGAAAGTAGTTAGCTGTGTGCTAAAGTTTAGCTACTGCGGCCTCAGCCTCACGGCATATGGTTGCTTTAGATTAAGACGAGGGCAAAATATATCCCATGATGCATTGCGTTTCCTTGTTCTTCATTAGTGTTCACCGGCTAGTTTACAGGCGCGTTACCGCCACCTACTGGACTGAGTGTGGACTAGTAGATTGGCAGGAAATTAAATAGGTAATTAAATAAAACTTAAAATAAATTAAACTCTAAAGAAGTGAGCAAGCCATGAACATAAATAAATAAATAAATAAACAAATAAAGCTGAAAATGCCTGAGGTTAAATTTGCATTTTAATTTTTGTATTAGTGGTGATATAATTATTTACTGTATACAATAATGTCATATCACTGTAGTGTAAATGTTTTGATAGTTTGTCCTGAAAAAAACAGATGTAAAATAATATAATTGCGCGTTTCAGTGTTGAGGTTCTACATGTATCATTACAAAAAGAGACCAGCCGGACCAAAATAGGAAAAATGGCCTCAGAGGGTTTTAAAACCTACATGAAGTGTTTTAGTGTGGACAATAGTGTTTGTATCTCATTCAATTTGTTAATTTCTATGTAGGAAAGAAATATAAACTACGAAGAATTTCATAAATATGTACAAAATCTCTAAAAGTGGTAACAGTCTGTATTATAGTGGAGCTTGGAGTGTCTAAGAGGAGATATTGTGAAATCTTGAGCTTTATTGGGTTAAATGGAGTTCAAATGTTATTTTTATTTATCTCCAGAAGTATAAAAACTCTAAAAAGTTTATTTGTTCATACTTTCTTACATATTAACATGAGGGGGTAAAAAGCATTTAACTCCTCACTTTACACATATTGCGTTACTGCACAACCTTTATTGTTTTATATATGTATATAGGTATATATATATATATATACCTTATGTAAATGTAACTTGTGTATATATTACCTTATGTAAATGTAGCTTTCTTTTAAAAGGTGTGTGGGAAATTCCCACCTATGACAACTTTGTATTTAAAAGCCTCTAATTTTATAATAAATACATATTTCATATTCATATTACTTTGAGATGTAGAGCAGATATCAGGGTACTAATGATGCAAATTCGAACTAAATCCAAGCAATAGGTGATACACACCCCAAAATTCATAACAGCAGCATATTAGTTAGACAAACGGTACAAGTGAACATACTGTCTTTTAAATAAATGTGTTTTTCAGCTGCAAGAAGTCTATTAATGAGATCAATTGTCACCTGTCTTTGATTTATTGCATAATAGCAAACAAATGCAGCACTTAATGAGGGGAATGACCATGGCAAATATTTTTTTTTTTTTTTTTACAAAAGGATTTTTTTATACAAGTGGACGTAAAATTATTAGTGACTTTCATCTACAGTTTCCCTAAAGTAGACATTAGAAGGAGTGCTGGGTATAGAAACATTTACAGTACAGAAAGATCAGGGTGCATAGCAATAGAAGTGAAATCTGGCTATTGTGTTTATACAGTACAGTCAAATTTCAGCACATTGAGGCCAAGAAGAAAAGGTACTTTATCATGTAGAAACAGTTCTGACTTTTAAAAAAAAATCATTTCGACAACTGCATAGACCGAATGCAATTAGGTACATAAGCTACCGTCTTCAACCTCAGGTTGATCTCGTACAAAGGTACACGTACAAATAAAGTAACTTTACACTGCTGATAACATATTAACTGCTCTATAATAGAGCCAGAGTGAAAGCCAGGCACAGTGCAACACCGAACAGTCTCTGCTGTGGACTGATGGTGGAGCTGCAGTTGCTTCTCTCTCAGGGAAAATGTTTTTCAGTATTTTTGCTGTAATGATACATATTGGTACCTTCAAGATCATGAATAAACATAGAATGTAAACCTTTGAAAGTAAAGATATAAAATCAAGACAGTTGTGAACATTTCTGAATGGATTGAAGGTCACAGAAGAAAAAACATTAAGACAGAAATATAGATAATTTTAAACATACTGCTTTTGGTAAGAGAGGCTGGAGAGGAGAAGATGAGGAAACCAAAACGTAGATTTCACAGTAAGAACTACACACTCATCAACCTCCAGTGCATTCACATGAATAATTAATTCTCTTACTCATGACAACTGCCAGGTTTCCCACTTAGCAAAACAACCTATCTACACTGGTAGGACACAGAAAAAAAAGTGCATTTTTTTATGAAAAGAACGTGCTACACAAACCTTTCCCAGGAAATACAGTGTTATAAAGAAATCAACACATCTACATGTTCACAGTAATGTTCCATAGAAATACAAACCAATCCTGAGAAAATAATCTCTACAAATCAACAATGACCTGTCGTACTTCAGTGCATTGTTCATTACACAATCTCCAGTGTTTAAAACATCCTCACAATAAACAACAACAAAAAATACACAAAAAAGGTAAAAGTGAAAAACAGTGTGGCCCTGCCAACAATGTCATCTTCATGGAATGAAATAAAAACAAAAAATTAATGTCACAAAGTTGAAGGACAGTATACTGTACCCTTCACATACTTATGGTTTTGGTATATGTGGTTTTTGGATGCTAGTAGAGGCGGGCAGTCAGTACAACACCTTTACATACCGTGTACAACTGTATTCTTGCTGTATGTCACTTTTAAATCACGGATATCTGCCCACAGCAGAGCATTATTATTGTCTGGTTCAGTTAGCGTCTGACGTCGCTCATCTTTACAACCAAAAAAGAATAACAAGCGGGGGAAAATAATTTGATTTGATTTAAGCAAGGCTCTGGCTGTCATGCAATAAGCATCCATGCAGAAATTTTCAATTCCTACTCTCTACGCAATCAGATACTACTGAATGTAATGCAACTGGGGTCTTGCATCTGGACTGACCTCCTCGTTGTCCACACATGATCGTCACACATATTCTCCAAAAGTTAAAGATCATTTACCGTCACCTCTGGTGACCTTCGCCACACTCCTCTGTCAAGTGTCTGCTTTTCAGATGTGACTGATGCATTGTTTTATGGTCCCTCTATCACACTACTTCTTCTTATCACTCTGTTTCGGGGCCACAAGGCTGTGTTTGGGTTCAGCACTGCAGCATACACATGGTTCTCAGAGGCAGAGGTAATCATGTGGGTAACCTCACAGCTTCATCTAGACGGTGCACAAGAATGAAAACAGAAAGAGCAAAGGATAAGTTACAGGTTCCTGTCATGTTTGTGTATCTAGTGAGAATTGTACTTCAGCAGGATGCATGACCAAAGCAAACTTAAAATAATTGAGGCGATTGACTGACCTGATGGTGAGGGAGAATTGTCCTCTCCTGTTGTGGCAAACTGTAACTCAGATCCCAGAGCAGCGATTGAGCTCCTGGGTCGGATGCAGCGGTCACCTGAGAAACTTCTGCGAAGTAATGCCTAAAGCAAGACATGTTAGACGTCATAATGGTAAAAAGTGCTCAGGCAAAGTTTACAGATGATCTGAGATGCAAGTGAGAAAAAAAGTCTCCTGTGGTCATGACATAACAACAATCTTTAAACTCCTGATTTTTTTTTTTTTCATCTTTCAACAAGTGGGGGAAAAAGTTTTGCCAGGACCATTTTTCTACGATACGAGTTATTTTTTTTTCCATCTGTGAAAACAGGTGAAACCTTTTTTGTGTCAGGATCAGTTTTTTCAAGTGTTTCTTGTTGGAATACTCCTTCCAGAGGCTGACGTGCACCATTACCTCACGTCCTAAATGGGACTTAAAGCGTTAATGTCTCTTTCCACGTGAGTTATAGTTACAGTAGGTAGTAAAAAAAATTCTACCTGCCAAAATGTTTTTTCACTGGTTTTCACAGATGAACAAAAAGTAATTTACAAAAATGATCCTGGGAAAACCTAATTTCCACCTGTTCTTAAGTCATGAACACAGAGGAGAAAACTCATTTAGATCACCACAGATCACCAGATTTTTTTTTTCTCACTTGCCTCTCAGAGCTTCCATAGAGGTTGCTACATGCAGTATTTTATCTTCCTCAAAAACACATTCAACAAATCTCAGCTTACAGGATGCTAAAACTGTCCTGATGCTGATGTAAAATTGAATAAGATTCTGAATTTTGCCCAAGCTAAGCTAACAAGAAGTGAAACTCTGCAGTTAAATGATTGGAACTGCATGAACTGGAAGATTAGACTTACTTGTAAATCAAAGGATGTTTATATGTAAAATACAATTATCTAACTAAAAAGGACAAAACGCCAGCAAAGGCTGCAAATCTTATAAAAAGTTTGAAAAGTGTGTTTATGGCAAAAACAATAATGTCTCAAAACTAGCGTGTGGTCATGATGTACTGATACTAAAAGACCACATCTGACACTTAAGCCCTGTTCAGGCCTGGTATTAACATGCGACCTCAGCGACTGGATAATAAGTGGACGCATTAAGATTGGTCCTTCCACATTCAGAGGAGGTCTGAGCCAAATATGGCCACAGCAGTGTGTACACAAATGTGTCCTGAACCACACTGACGGTCCACCTACTCAACTGCTGCCCTGCTTGGATCCGCGGGGTCTCATTACGCTCCTCGTGTGAACAGACAGAGATAGACCTTTTATTCTGATGTTCATAAATGTAGCCAAATTCACAAATATGTAGGATATTAATACTAACTTTCAGGTACTATTACGTCAAAACGTCTGCTGTATTAGCCATATTTTTACCACGTGTTTATATGCATTTAGAGTGAGGAAGTGAGATCAGATCACAAGTGGTCACTCAAGATGCATGTGGAGAAGCATCCTAATGCCAGGTGTGAACAGACATACTTAGAGCTGTCCACTTGTGATCCAGTCACTCTGGACGCATGTTAATGCCAGGTGTGAACGGGGCCCTAGATAAATTAGAGGATAACAGGATGCAGCTTGCGCCTTGCCTTGCGTGTCATGGGGCTGGTGGGGGCCGAAGCGCTGCTGTAGAGGCTGAGGCTGGAGTTGGACCTGCTGACAGTCAAACCCTTAGAAGTGCTTCCTGCAGGAGACAAGTACTTCTCCTTGATCTTCAGGTTGGTCCTGCCTTTCACTGTTGGCGACACAGCAGGGAGATTTAACAGAATACTGTAAACACATGTTTAAAATTTAAAGCAGCCACTCCTCTACCAGTCAGCAGACACTGTATACATAAATAACTGAAGCAAGATAGCCAATACACTGTAAGTCAGAATAAAAAGTATGTATTCACATGGCAGACAATACTCACAGAGTTATTAAAATATCAAAACAGAGACAGATATTTAGTGGAACACCCTGACATGTTTGACTAGTTTTTATAGATGCATGCTTATTCATTAAAAAATGCTAAACTTACACAAACAATATCTGACATTAGTTACAGCTATACTGTAGGACAGCTTGTCATCAAAGTCAAACATTTATCTGAAACTCAGAAAAAAAAGGTTCACCCGACACCAATAATATGTTCAGGCTATCATCTGTTGAATGTATGGATCTAAGCAGCATGAATCACTTTTAGTCATGCCAGGTGCTGAAGACATGTCATATTACAATGAATAATATTAGGGCTACCCACTATTAGTTGATTTGTCGACTAATCCATAGTTTTTGTTTTAGTAGAATAAGATTTCTCTAGTCGACTTGTCGTTTTTACAGATTTTTTACAGTTTTACAGATCTGTCGATTAGACAACAAAAGTGTTAGTTGACTAAGAATTTCTTTGGCTGAAGAGCCCTAAATAATAATCAAAAGGTGTCTTGTTAAAAAAAAGTAATGATGAGTAGTGTACTGACCTCTGCAGGGGTCATTCTTCACCAGGAACTCATCTAAAGCAGTCCAGCCTCCTCCCACCCTAACCATCAACGTGCTACGCAGGATACGAACCATCCGCAACTGTTGGGAATCTCCAAACTACAGACAAAAACATGTCGCAAGTTAGAGTTTTTGAAGCACTCGCTGCTGTAGCATTTTCACACTGCATTTCGCGAGATATCGCTGATGTTTCCATGGGCCAAGCTCTATCACTTTGCACTTGAGCCATTGCAAGTCAGATGGCCAAATGTAATGGCTGCTTTAATGTTTAATCATTGTCTATAAAATGACTCACCCTGTATCTGTTGGCACTTATTTGCTCCACTTGGAACCTCTTGGGACAATTACATTGTGATACCTGTCGACTCACCTACAGAGGCAAAAAGTATTACAAGCACAATAAGTCATAATAAATAAACCACCAATGAATCAAACAATATCTGTGTGTTTTCTTGTTCGTACCTCTTCATTGATTTGATCAGCATCCAGTGTTTTCCTGTAGGGATCTCTGCTGGGGTGAAGCGCACTCACAAACTCATAGTAGTCGATGAAGCCGTCACTGTTCATGTCGAAGATGTTCGCCACCGCGTTCATCTCCAGAGAGTTGGTGGGAAATTCTACAGCAGAGAGGTGTAAGGCCAAGGGGATTTAAAGCTGTGCTAAATTAATCACACAGATATGATTGGAAATGAATTGAATCCATTATTCACCATGCTAAGCTGTAATTTCTGATGCTGCCTTTTGAATTTTATCGTAACTTAAACTGAGCGATACATAGGTGGAAACACTGGATTGATTCATGACAAAGGGGTCTTACTGGAGGCGAGGACATAATCAACAAACTCCTTCTGGCTGATGCGTCCATCCTGGTCCCGGTCGATGCTGCGGAACACGTCTAATATCCGTGACTTCAAATGACTGATCCACAGCATGTAGCGCTTTCTCCAGATATTGAAGTCAAAGTTTGCGAATTCTTCCATCTGTTCAGAAATGCAAAATATCACATTATATATGTTGGAGAAAATTAATTCACAGGACTTTTCCTCATCTCTAAAGGCACCATAATCTGTTAAAATGTGTAAATCTTGAAAAGAACAGTAACCTCTTTGAGTGTTTGCTGTTGTTGCTCCAGGCGGGTTTGTCTCGCCACAGCCAGGAGCCAAAGCTTCTGCCACTGACTGACCAGCTGACTGAGCTCTGGGGTCTGAGGGTCGAGGTGCTCCAGGGGAATAGGCACAGCAGGCTGCAGCTTCAGAGTGCTCCTCCTCTCTGGATGGAGACACAGCGACATTCATTAGCAGTGAGATCGTCACCAGAATGTAAACTATACTGTCTTCATGGTGGCTTACTTGTGAGTGGCCGTTTGCTCGGGGAAACCTGCTGTTTGGAAATGCTCTTGTGTTTGCAGGACTTTGTGGCATGTTCAACCTCTGGGAACTTTTTATTCAACTCCTCCATGAATACCTGCAGAGAGGAATGATCAGTGATAACACAGTACAGCATAGATGCTTCTTAATGATCTGTAACCATTAGAACCCATTGGTACCAACTAGGTCATACTAGCTTGTCAAGAAGGAGGTTAAATAACACTCCAAAACCTAGGCTACATTTTGGTGGGGAAAATTGGCATGGCCATTTCCAAAGGGGTCCCTTGGCCTCTGATCTCAAGATATGTGAATGAAAAGGGGTTCAGTGTGTACCCATGAGTCTCCCCTTTACAGACATGCCCACTTTATGATAATCACATTCAGTTTGGGGCAAGTTATAGTCACACTGACACCTGTTGTTGCCTGTTGGGCTTCATTTAGCATATTTTTATGCTAAATGCAGTACCTGTGAGGGTTTCTGGACATTATTTGTCATTGTTTTGTGTTGTTAATTGACTTCTAATAATAAATATATACATTTGCATAAAGCAAACATATTTGCCCACTCATATGTTCTTAAGAGTATAAAATACATGACAAATCTCTCTTTAAGGTACATTCTGAACATAAATTGTGAGGTTAATTGTGATTAAATATTTTAATCAACTGACAGCCCTATTATTAACATCAGTAAGCTGTCATAGTGGGTAGCTCCTAGAACAGAGAAAAATCGTACGGTGTGCTGCTCGATCAGGTCCTGGTTCTGCTCTGTGGTCTCAGGTAGAGGCTCTTGGTCTCTGAGATTGAGGGCCTCCTCTGCCGAGGAGATCCAGTCCAATAGCCTTTGGACTTCTTCTCTTTCTGCCTCCAGTGCTGCCAAGCTGGCCTGGATCTTCTGGCCCTGCTGCTGAGCCCAGGTCTGGACCTGACTCACAAAACAGAATTAGATTAGCTCCACTCAGATGCTCTCAAACGTTCTAGTTTGGAAACTACTAAGGTATTGAAACAGTGGCCATCTGTCACCAAACATTTTACCTAACTGATAGTAACTACTGGTTTCCTGAATAGTTGTGGTTTATCACGTATTTAATCCCAAGGTAAAAACTGCTCAGCATTCAGGCCAGAAAGCACTTACCTCCTCATAGCGGGTCTTGGTGACACTGATCCAAGACTTTAGGGTGATTATGGAGTCTGGGTGACAGGAGGCCAGGATCTCCTCACCCAGACACTGGATGTTCTGTAACTCCACCACTTGAGACTGCAAAGCACCCATTGATTCCTATAGGGGGAGAGAAAAAAGGATTTATTCAGCGTTTTATCCAGTAAAACACATTCTCATGTAGGATGAGCCATTAGCATACAAATTCATACATTTCAAACATGTTGACTTCTTGTTTAGTTGGTGAAAAAGCATTTGTAGCAGTCTTTCAACTGGCAGAATGGGTTCAAGCATGAGAGTCTGCTGATATCCACCTTGCTTAACAACCCTTGATAATGAACCCTTATCAGCACCAGTGTTGTTCTGTAGCAGACCCTGACCTTTGACCTCCCTTGAGGTAAAATATAATCACATACTGACCTCATGTTGTTTGTGGAAAGCAAGCAAGCCTTCTTCCTCCTCTGGTATAGCCCCATATTTCAGTATCCTCTCTGCCTCAGTGAGGCGCTCCATGAACGAGTGGACGAGGCCATCAAACTTTTCAGCCTAACAACAAAACGACAGAAATCAAGATACAAGTAGGATTAATTAATTAATTACATTAATAAACGGTCAGATATCAGCTAATCAACCCATCTGTTCCTGATATAGCATATTTTTGCTCATGATCACAGCTACCTGCAACCTGAATTTTATGTATGGATGCCTCACACAGAGACTTGTGGTTTTCCATGATTTGTTAGTTAGACTTTTCCAGCCTAAGCAAAAAATCTGACTGAAACACAACTCTAGCTTCAGTCAGAAGAAATAAAAACTCATTTACTGTCCATCTTTATTATTTGTGAGAACTACCTGCTGAAGTGCAGCCTCCAGTCTGTCTTGCTTGCTAACGGACAGTTTGCACACGGCCTCCCAGCGGCCCTCCAGCTCATCCATCTGCTCCTGTAGCCAGTGAGCATCAGCTGTGCTGCTCCTGGTCAGATCCCTCACAGAGCGCTTCAGGGTCCTGATGCATCCGGCTCGCTTCCCTAACTCCTTTTGGAAGGCCTGAGAGAAAGGACATTTTGCTCAGAAACTACAGACAGCACTGACAAGACAGCACTGTGGAGAAATTGGCAAAATATATGCCATGCAAAGGCAGACATATAGCAACTTTATATCAAGAAATCATAACCAAATTAATAGAATAATCCCTGTAAAAAAATTAAACCCTCATTCCAGTTTATTTGTTTATAGCAGTTACAACAGGCATTAAAACAGACTTTCTACAAAAGTTAGCATGAATCCAGTGTTTCTATTGTAGATACTCGAGCAGTGTCCGTTCAGAGCAGGCTGATTGCTTGGCCCCCAGAAGTGCTGTTTGCAGCGTGATCGAAAACTGCAGTATGGCTGCTTTTACCCGCCAAGAGCGACTTTGATTGGATGAAAGGACATACATACAAACACAGAAGATCCCTTCATTTATAGTTAGATGATAAGATAAGATAAGACAAGATAAGATATTCCTTTATTGTCCCACAGTGGAGAAATTTACAATGATGCTGCAACAGTGCCATCTTTTGGTTAAATGCCACCAAATTTGTCACGGTCATTCAGACTACATGTCCTCTACCAGTGGTTGTAATAGCAGTTCAGGAGATACAGTATGACTTTTTTTTCTTGCAATATAAGCCCTGCCCACAGCAGTTGAGCTAACTGTGAAGGCCAACTATAGCAAAACTGTATGGAACATCAAAAATCCCTTTTTATGGCTTGGTTAAAATTTTGTGATAATTGCACAAAATGTGCAGGAGGAGTAACAAAAATGAAAATTTGATGCTCTTAAAAATGGAGAAAAATTAGTCTAGATAAAAATGGGTGTGGCTTCTATTGACAGATTCATATAGACCCACAAAATCCAGGAAAAAAATAATTGTATTTCTCTGACTTATGGTTAAAAGGTTACAGGGTAAAACATAAAGTTAAATGTGATAGCAGCACCATCTTAAATTGCACCACATTCAAAACTGCACTCTTGTATCCTGAGCAATACACCTGCCAAGTGTGAAGCTGACTGAATGAGCAGTTCTCATACAGAAAGACAGACAGAGATTCCTTGCTTTACAGTTAGATTACCTATATGCAGTAGCTGTACACTGTACTGTATTTATCTGTGTTCATTGTTGAGGCCACACATAAAAATGCATGCTATGTGTTGTACCTTGTGTTTGTCGATCAGATTGTTGACCATGTCTTTGTCTCCACCGACAGGAACATCCTCAGCCAGTTGGGGCTCGGCTCTATACAGCCAATCATTCAGTGCCTGGAGAGCGTCTGTGAATCTACCTGAGAACAGCAGCGCCTCCTCCAACTTGTGCTGTCTTAGAAAAGCAAACCATAATATTGGGTACATTTTCAACATCAGTGTTTTTTAAATACTTGGTAGGAATATGAATGTCTCTCAGAGCCATACCTCTCCATAGACTTGCCACTGATGGTGTCCCATGTGTCTTTGAGTTCAGCCAGTAGGTTTTCCAGATGTTGTCTATCGTGGCCGGTCTGAGCTCTCTCGTGAAGGCTGCGTCCATTCTTCAGCGTAGCTTCATACATGGGCCTCTTTGACCTCAGCAGTTTCTGGAACTCCTGATTATAAAAAAATAAGAGATCAGTTAAGGCCTTAATAAACACACAGCATATAACCAAGCTGTATTCACTGTGACGCCTACTGCACCTTCTGTTCAGTCAGTTGTTGTTTAATCTCCTCGTGGGACACAGCAATCTCTTTATGTGTGTCTAATGTCTGTTCTACCTCCGTCATCCAGTCCACCAGCAGGCGCCATGATTCATTAAACTGAAATATGAAAAGTAAAGACAGATATTATACAAAAGCTCCTCTGATTGGCACAAGACACACCTTAAGTGCATGTATAGTTGTTTGAGAAAGACGGTCATTCGTTTATATCAGAGCTGAAGTAGCTATATACCTGTTTGGCATTCTTTTTGACCTCCTCCATCATCCTGCCTCTTTCTGAAGTGCGCTGCTGTAGCTTTTTGTGGCGATCCTGCACGGTCATGATTAGGTTATGAATGACGTCACAGTCTTCCTTCCTGCTCAGCTCTATTAGTCGGCGGGCCATGCTCTCCATTGTGGTCTTCTTCTCACCGTAACCATTCACTTCATTCACCAGTGTCTGTGCAAATAAAAGTATTTCATGAAGCAAAAAGAAACAGATCTAAATGTGTGTGTAACTCTGGATCTGGAGCACACATATAGGAGAAAAAAAAGCAGAACCTACTCTGTGATCCTGCAGTTGAGTACAAACTCTGTCCAGAACAAAGCTGGGAGCAGGAAGAGTCCCAATACACTCTTCACACTTGCTCATCTTAGTGAGAAGTTCCTGGACACTACTGTGGAACTCCTTGGCCAGACTCAATCCCTCCGTAAGCCTTGCCTGTGGGAACAGCATGGCAATCAGATATAACTGTGCACCAAATTTATGATAAATCCACAGGATGACACATGAAGAGTTAAATAACCTTTCGCTCCTGGACTTTACTGTAAACCGATGCCCATTTCTGTTCAAGAATAGATAAGCTGTGCTCGGTGCTCGATCCCCGCACAATGCTGCTGCTCTCCAGCATCCTGTGGATGGCGTTCTTCACATCTGTGTAGGCGTGGAGCTTTGACTCCATCTCAGTGCACAACTCCTTTTAAGGATGAGAAAAAAAAAGAGCTTTTAGAGAAGAAGCATTTGTCTTTTTTTACTGGGTTATATTTTTTTAACTTCTTGCCTAACTCTATTTGTTCAGAAAAAAGTCTGGTCCATTTTACCAAGTGTGCATTGAGCCGCTCACTGGCCGAGTCTGGCATGCCCCACATGGTTTTAGAGGAGGAAAGTCTCAGGTCTGTGTTCTCCAGCCACTGCAGGAGATCCTGAATCTCCATTGTAACATCTTGTACCTACAGAAAAAAAAAACAGAGTGAATGCCTGAAGTCTCCTGTGGTAATATGTCAGTTCACTACAACTTTAGCTATGGCACAAAGTTTCATCATGTAACATTAATTGCCAGGGCAGGCTTAAGTCATAGGCTATATAGGCGGTCGCCTAGGGTGCCAGCTTCTGGGAGGTGCTGGTCACCCTCTAAAAATAATAAATAATAAATAAATAATAAACAATAGATAATTTTTAAAAAAGGTGGGCACCCTTCTTCATTTCTGCACTGATTCATCATTCATCGCCTAGCGCACCAAAATGGCTAGAGCGCGCCCTGTCAATTACCATCAACCTTAGTATTATATCTTATTTAAGCATTAGTGGAACAGTGACTGTCAACTGATACAATATTAATGGTTATTACATCACCCTTATTACTTGTAGATGTAGTTTAACTTATCGTTTCATTTTAAACTTTGCCTTCCTTTGTGACATTAAAAAAACGTCAATTTAAATTTGAACATGACTCTACACATTTTTGACCTCTACATTCACCACAAGAGGCCGCTACGGTAACCTGATAATGAAATATATAATGCAGTATAGCTGAGAAAACATTACATCCTAATATATGAAGTGTGTAATATCTATAAATGCAGTTAATCCTTCTATACTAGTTTGTGAATTTTGTTGCAACATAACGGATGTTTATCTCTCTTCACCTGACTCAGTCTGTTCTCTAACTCCAGCTGCCGGCGCTCAGTCTCACAGCGGACAAACTCCCAGCTGTCATTGAGCTGCTCCAGCCGAGACTGCAGACCATGCGGACTGTCCCCAGACCCAACCTCCAGCAGTCCCCTGCCTGCCTGGTTCAGGGACTCCATCGTGCGAACGTGGGACATGACATCATTCCGTAAGACCTTGTAGGAGGAAGAAGCACAAGAGGAAGAGTGTGATTCAATTGTACTGCTAGGAGGTGTTAGGACTAAAAGTGTTTTCTGGTCCCAGTTGTGTCTGGCAGTTCAGACAAAGACATGCAGTGTTTATTGTTGGTGAAGTAGAAATTACAAGAAATGATACGCCACCATGGTGAGGTGAACACTTTCAGGAGATACAAGTCTGTTATTCATTCAAGGCTAAGTGTTCATTGTTATCTAGCAGATAAACCCACAGCTCTACAAGAAAGATTTACATTTTTCACTTCTTTCTGAGACCTTCAAAGTCAGAGGGAGCGCTGTTATACTTATTACATGTACACAATATTGTATTTAGGCTACCACCAACCTTGTGTTTGGCCAGCTCTATTTCACAAGCCTGCAGGTCGATGCTGATCGGTCGGCTGCCCTGCAGTTGTTCAGCTGTCCGGGAAAGCCATGTGTGCATCTCATCCAGTGTGTTTTGGAACTGACCCAGACCCAGCAGAGCACACTCCAGCTGATGCTGATGTCACCACAGGAAAAAAGTAAAATCATTTACTTTTTTTTACAGTTTTCCAGCTAAATGTTTCTACTGGGGAGGCTGGCTGTTGCTGAAGTAACATCACATTTTAATGAATAGCATGGTGACATGGTGCATATAATGGATTATACTTGCATGTTAATATTAACATTACTTAATGATATCGGTTTGCATATTCTCACCTGTCTATTGACGGTCTCTGACTCCAAGCTGTCCCAGCGCAATCTGAAGTCACACAGCGGGGAGACGGAGCCTGGACGCTCCGAGCCTGGAGACAGGCGGCACACAAAGCGATGGTTCTGACTTTCTATCTCGATTTTCTTCTGGTATAGTTCCCGCTTAAATTCCTATGGAAAGAATAAAGACAGAATATATGTTTGAAATTTGCCATGACTGGTTTTAAATACAACACACAAAGCCAAAAGCACTGTCTCTGTATAACATGAGACATGCTGAGAAAAGCTTTAATCATTACTGGTTACAGGTGTACGTCAGCATATGAACTCACCTTGAGATCCCGTAGCTGCTCTTTGACAGATTCCAGGTCAGTTCCTACCATGAACTCTTCAGTAGACCTCAGCTCAGCTGATTTCAACCACTCAAAAAGACCCTATTAGCAGAGCAATAACAGAGTGGGTATTTAAGCACAACAAATGATATACTATACAATCACTCAGCCCTGGACTCTTGCCATGTTGTTTTGTTCTAAACAGCAAAACATGTAACCTGGTTGATATACAGCAGGATACATTTTATGGTTTTCTTTTTACTCTTTCATACAGTTTGCACCATTAAACTCATTTTCCTTTGGTAGAGGACCAAACAATCTGTCATTCAAAAGTATAGCTACAGGGAGTGAGAGACTGAACCTTTCTCTTGCAACAGAATAAAAGACTATAAGACTCTTTTGACTCTGATGAAGACACACTTGAAATGAAAACACTAATCTTCTGATAAAGTCAATTGTATTAAATCTGTGTGCTCCAGTGTGCTTTGGACCTGGTTTCTGAAGTTTCTCCTGTTAGTATAAAATACAGTGTTGTCTTTGGAAGGATGCCACAACACTGCTTGAGTCAGTCATTGGTGGTCAAAGAGTCCTCTCTGATATCAGAATAAGAATCAGGTTTATTTGCCAAGTATATACATAAAAGGAATTTGACGTTTTATGCAGCTCTCTCAATGTATTTACACAGAATAGAAATGACAGCCAGGAACAAGGGCAAGGAAGCTGGACAGAACTGGTATGTACACAAGACATGAAAAAAATAGGTGTATATATAAATATTCTATAAAAAACACACACCTGCATAGTGTCTTGATAATGTAGTGCCATCTGCAAGGACTCCTCCAGCTTTTTGTGACATTCGTTCCACAGTTTGCTCAAGTTGTTCCATGTGCAATAAAGCTTTAAGACACCAAACAGTCAAGGTTTAAAATTAGTCAACAGAACATTTTGACTTAAAAAATTATTTTATTTAAGTGTATTTCTTACCTCATCTAGGCTCTTTGTGACATCTGGTTTGTCTGTATCGCCACATGCTGACATCAGATCCATTCCCAAAACACCAAGGGTGTCCAGATCTCCCTGTAAACAGTCCACATCCTCCCTGAGGGTCTAGAATTTGAAAAGATGAAAAGGGTTATACAGTGTTTTTTTTTTTTTTTTTGTAAAACAATTTCTTTTTTTTTTTAAGTGATTACGAACAAACCTGCATGGTTTCGAGGCTCTGGCGGATTGTTTCGGAGTCTGTCCGACTAGCATTGAGATCTAACACTGCTTGCTGAGCATCACTGAGGGCAGCTGTGATATCACTGACATCACTCCAGAACTTCAAGGCAAGATCCAAGAGTTTGAGCAACCAGCTTTCCCTCTCCTGGGCCTGAGTGTGCGTCTCGTCCCACAGCTGGGACAGGCTGGACACTCGCTCCTGGATTGCTAAGATCACAAGGGATATACCAAGGATATTGCTTAGAATCGTCCCTTTTCCCTCAGCAATGTGCACTAGGACAGTTTCATATCTGTATACAAACAATATAATCTCTCAGAAGAGTCATACCTGTGCCTACAGATCCATCACCAGCTGCCTGCGTGTTAGCCAGCAGTTCATCTGCCTGTGTCTTGACACTGCCGAGGCCCAGCTCCAGCTTGGACAGCTCAGTCAGGGTATGCTTGTTGTCCTGAAGCTGCTCCTGGATCCTTGGGGTGAGGCCTTGAAGAGAGGTGGGAGTCTGTATGCGACTGCGCAGGCGGTCAAGACTCTCTCTGATAAGGGTCATCCGCTCATTCAGCTATAGATACAAGAATGAAGTGGTGTGCCTGAATGTATTTCAAAGTGTAGAGCTATTTCTAACATTGTCTGCATTATCCAAGCATTCTTACCTGTGTGAATCGAGGCAGTGACTCCTCTAGCAAGTTAGCAGTTTCTCTGACCCGGTCTCTGATGGTTCTGTGCTGCTCCTCAGCCTCTGTAGCTTTTTGACAGAACTCCTCCCCCTGAATGGGGTTTAGTTCTGACAAGCGTTTTGCCAGAGAGCATAAGCGTGCAATCAGGGGTCTGTGTTCTGCTATAGACTCCCTTAGACCCTTAGCAAAAGAGATAAAAATAAATGTTTAATAACAATGTGGAAAGCAGCCTTTTTCTCATAAAGAACAGGATTTGAGTTTAATCCCTAAAACGGATAGAGGAAGTTTGAAATAAAATCGCTTTTTCTCCCTTTTTACGTGGCATACATGACCAAACTGTAATGCCTTTATAGTGCACAGGTGGAGAAGAAACCCTGTCAGGATGTAGATTACATTAATGACCTGTACTTGAACAGAATGGCTCATTCACCTGCAGGAAAATGGTGGTAGACTGAAGTATAAAAGGACTTCTTTGTTGTACGGGCCATAAAAAAAGAGAGAAGCTGGCACCCTAATGTAGAGAGGCAGGTTTCTTCTACCTGTAAGAGGTCCTGTTGTTCCCGAAATGCCTCATAGCTAATTGTGCTCAGGGAGAGCTGGCCAATTAGGGTTTGAGTTTCTTCAAGCCACGGCGAAACCTCAGCGAAGCCCTCTGAGAACTGGAGGAGAAGCGACTGAGCATGCTCAAGCTGCAGGACCACGTGGGAATTTGTGGCTGAGGTGGTGTTGCATTGTTCCTGTAAGGCCTCTAGTGGGGTCTGCATGGAGAGGTGACAGCAAAACAAATATATTTAAAATGTAAACACCTTAAAAGTACTTTTGTTTACATTATCAGTTAAATGTGTGGAAAATACCTGCAAATCGCCTGTTTCTCCTTCATCACTGTACGTCAGCAAGATTTCAGCAATCTTCACCATCTTCTCGATGTTGAACCTGTGTTGCAGAATCTCCACCGCCAAAATCTGTTCAGGAGATAACACATCAAATTAAATTCACTTACCAAACATCATTTAAATGAATTTCTAGAACTTAGAAATTACAGATAACACAAACATGTAAAGTTTTTTACCCTAAGCAGGAAAATATTTATTAAGTTAATTTGTTAGTCAGCCATATTAGCATATAATATCTTTACCTTCTGCTCATAGAGTTGTTCTGCTATGAGCTCTGGATCCAGATGGATGGTTTTCAGCTTTTCAAGACTCAGCGCTGTGTCTCTGAACCAAGCCATCTCCTTCACCACTGCCTGTTCCAGCTGATAAGAATATACAATGTTTTAGCACAGCATTAATAACATCTAATATACAGTATATCATAATATCATCCTGCATACTGTTTAGCAGACACCTGGAACGTCTGGAATGGTACAGCCAATCAGAGGGACGGGTCTTCGCAACAAGCTATATGTTCTGTAATACTGTTTATTCACCAATCAAGCAACTTCAAAAAATATTATAGCTAATGATAAAGCTAGTTTGAGTCAGTTAAGTTTAGCGTGAGGTCATCCACCAACTTTTCAAACAGGCCTCTACTACTTTTCATTGAAAATAGTTAGCAACATTATTAAAGCCTCATTGCCAAAGTTCATTGTAGGATTATGTGGGAACATTACCCTTTGTCTCTCAGCTGCACATAGTACTGCATCTCCAGCATGTGTTTGCACTCCTGCTGCCCCCAGGAGCTCCCTCTCGATGCGGCCCAGCCACAGGTGGAGGTCCTCCTGGCTGGAGGTACAGCGGCTGGAGGCCTCCAGGGCCTGCTCCAGCCTCTGCAGCACATCCAGACTGCTTAAATTTAGCACAGAGCAACGGATACGCAGAGCATCCATCTTCTCCTGCACCTGCTGGGCTTCCTCCTCTGAAACAAGGGACACATCACAAACTGGGCATATCAGCAAGGTCACAACGTAAGTCCTATATAATTCTACAGATACTGACAACATTAAAAATCAGTCTAAGACAGTGTTTTAAAGATTAAAAGGATGTGGTTTTATTTGCTGACATATACTGTATATTGTAGTACTGGTCAATAGAATTTAGGGCTGTATAATTAATCAAAATATTATCAAAATCACTGCATTGTACCTACTGCAATTTTCAAATTGCTGTAGCACAATATTTGTTAAAGGCAGGATATTACATTTTAAATTAAATATTGTGGTACTGCAAAGATATTCTGCCTACACATCATAATACACATTACTTACATTACATTACTTAAGAGACTATCTTTGTTTGGTAAAGATCCCTGCAAAAGAAAATCTCACCATAATCATTTCAATATGTTTTTCCATGAAAATGACAATAATGATGTAAAAATTATCATTCCCCCAAATATCGCAAATCATATCACAATTGCAATATCAGTCAAAATAATGGCTCACTACTATACCCGACATCTGTTGGAAATTGATCTGGATTGGTTATACTGTTTTGACATTTTAATTGGATTCCACACAGAACCAAATGCAGGAACATGCATGTGCAGTATGTATTAATATTGTGATAAATAGATTTTAATATTTTGCGCTGAAATGGTTTTAGAACAAAATATTAGTCTTAGTATTTAAAGCTAATATTTATCCAGCCTAAATGCCCGATAGGTTTTACCTTCGTAAACATTACCTGAAATCGCTTCCATCAGATCATGTCCTGACTTTTGTATTTTCCCCAGCTCAACAGTTTTGACTTGAATCTCTTCAACAACAGCCTAAAAGAGAGCGAGAACATGCCAAAGTTATAATTCTCTACTCAAACAGCACAACGCACATTTGCTATACTGTACATGCAGTTGAACCATACATGGTAGATTTCCAACCTTGGCCCTCTCTGTGGCCTCTGAAAGATGCAGCATCACTCTCTCTGCGTTGCGTAGTTCAGCGAGGGTCTGTTCCACAGATATGAGCCACTGCTGCATGCTGTCTACTCCTTCCTGGAAGAGCTGGGCCCTGGGCAGAATGAGCTCCAGACTCGCTCTCCTACCAACAACAACATGTTCGCCGGTTGTTAATATCGGTGAGTACGAACTGTATCATGCAGTAAGCCTTGCCAAAATGTAAATGTGGCATTGCCAGTAAAGGTAGCTGACCTTTGCTCTGCCCCCAGCTGTAAGGCTTCCCACTTCTGTTTAAGAGTGGAAAGCTTGACTTTTTCCTGCTCCCCCTCATCTCCTGGGTGGGCCTCTACCAGTCGAGGGCCCTCCAACATTATGGAGTCCATACTGCGCCTTCGGTCTGTTAGGAGGCGCTGCAGGAGCTGGAAAAAACATTATAGATGAAGGATATTTACCCCAATTTGTATAAAGACAGAAGATTCAAGAATATGGACAAGTCAAAGCCCAAAGACTTCTGTCAGTTCTCATCAATAGGCTACTACAGGGAATGTTTACCTTCACATGACACAGCTTCCAGTTAGAATTAACATTTATCAAAGCCCCATTCTTGTTTTAGGTCAGTATGGAGGAAGCCCTGTCTCATGTGTCAAGCTCACATTGTCAAGAGCCAGGCAGGTTTCACCTCACCCAAAGAGCTCACAATGGGTGTGATTACAGCTGAAAGGTGAGAGACTCCCCTGCTTTTTTCATACCCTCAGGAAATGCTCACAAAGACTTACTGGAGCTCATTGTGGCTGTGAACGCCACCCATTCACCACTGAAAAGAACCGAATTCATATTGTAAAGGAGGCAGTAGTAGCATTTTCCATGATTTCAGCACATAAAAGGTAAACCTTTCAGGTGTATGACCCAGTGCTTCGAAAAAGATGTTTTTTTGGAACAAGAAATGAGGTAATGTGATGTTTGTGATAACAGACCTTTTGTTCTTGGAGCTGTGCTTTCACCACTTTGACCTCTGAGGATGGGGGTTTCTGGTTGGCTGTGAGCTCCTCTATCTCACAGACCCATGTGAGCAAAGCTTCCAGGTTTTGGAGAAATGTCTGAGAATCTGTTGATACATCTCTCAGTACCAGGGCAGATCTTGTTCCCTTGAGAAAGACCACAACAAAGCATGAAACAAGATACTGTCAGCAAATGATTGCAACATACAAACATGATCGTGAAACTAGGGCTGTCAAATTTAACGGGATAATAACGCATTAACACACATTTTTTAACACCACTAATTTCTTTAATGCATTAACACAACTTGTTATTTCATTTTAGGTGGCTCAGTTTTAAAGCTAGAGTGAAGATACTGGCATCATATAAACCTAGAAAACCTAAAGAATCCATTGGTACCAACCATGTATGTCAAACCAGCTTGTTACAAAGGAGGCTGAAACATGGTTCAGACTTATACTAAACTTTAGAGAGGAAAAACTGGCATGGCCAGAGTTTGCCATGTTATGATCTGAGCATACTTTAAGCTAAATGCAGTACCTGTGAGGGTTTCTGGACAATATTTGTCATTCTTTTGTTTTAAGAGAGCGATAAGATGAACCTTTATTAATCCCCGTAAGGAAATTCAGTTTTACACTCTGTTGTTAATTTCACACAGTACGTATACATGCGTCAATGGAGAGATGTCAGAGTGAGAGGGCTGCTCCTGACAAGCGCCCAGAGCAGTTGGGGGTTTGGTGCTTTGCTCAGGGGCACCTCGGCAGTGCCCAAGAGGTAAACTGGCACCTCTCCAGCAACCAGTTGGTCCATGGGGGACTTGAACCGGTGACCTCCGCCTCCTAACCCAAGTCCTTACGGACTGAGCTACTGCCGCCCCTTTTGTTAACTGATTTCCAATAATAAATATCTACATACATTTGCATAAAGCAGCATGAGAAGCAAAAGCAAATGAGTATTAAATACTTGACAAATCTCCTTTTAAAGTACATTTTGAAAAAATTAAAATTTGTGATTAATTTGTGATTAAGTATGGACAATCATGCAATTAATCGCTATTAAATATCTTAGATTGATAGCCCTACATGAAACATGATTAGTTATAGAGAAAAGAGTTAGCATACCCTCCATCTATCCAGGCTGGAGTCCTGGTCTGAGCTTGAGTGTCCATCACTTTGGAGCTGCAAAATAAAGACAGTCCACATGTTGTTTCAATTCATGAAGTCACTGTTTTAAAAAGATCCAGCACAATGTTATAGAGGCAAGACATTGCTTTTAAAGAAAGAGTCGAGGTGGGAAAAAATATGATGAAAAGAGGAAAGGATGAAATGGAAGACAGACGAGAGTTGTTTGAAAGTTGGTGTTTTTATCAACCTCAGCAAGTTCCTCGGCGACACCATTCAGGACTCTAACAGTTCTGGTGACTATGGGGTCCCCTCCCTTATCTCCAGACGGATACTCTGTCACCTCCACAATTTCAGTCACAACTGTCTCCGTCACCTCCGTAACCTCTGTGACCTCACGTGATGCCAGAGTCTTCCAGGACCAGGGGCTTCCTTCTCTGGAGTCTCTCCTCTGGAAACTGGCTCTCCTCTCTGCAGCGCTCTTGTCCAGGTGAGCCAAAGGGGACCTGGCAAACTCTGGAGGTACTGTCCTCCTCGTTAGTGTCCCATTTCGGGATGTTTTTATCGGAGAAGGGCTGCTGTGCCAGGCATTATCCAGAGTACTGGTGCTCCTGATTGTAGATGCGGGAGAGCTGCGAAGGAGTTTGTCCGAAATGGGAGTATGAGCCCCTTCCTCCCTCTTATGATCAATTTCCTGTGTATCCTTGTCTCTCTCCACCTCTCCTTCCTTGTTTGCATCCTCCTTTGCTTTGTCTTTGACCGCCACGTCTGGTTTGGCCTCTCCATGCTGCTCCGGGGGCTGCCACCCTCTTCGTCGTTGGTAGCACTCCTTCAGAAAGTCCTCGTCTGACCTCACATGCTTGGATTTCTGGCCCAGACAGCTGGGCCGGCTGATGAGGTTACCCATAATCCTTCAGCCCAGAGGCTAGTGAGGTAATAGGTGAGGTAAGGCCCCTCGGCCATGCATGCGGAAGATCCTTCAGCTACCTAAAATAAGACAAGGGGGCTCTGGGTCATCATGTAGTGAACAAGTGTTCATTGTGTTAATCAACTAAAAGATACCGCTGATCTTTCTTTAAAGGGCCAGTTCAGGTGTTTTTAAGTGTGGCTGTATCAGGTACTTAAACATAGTCAGTGCATTACCTATTTTATTATTGTTGCCACCTAAAAGAAAGGCCCACCAAAATAAAAATCAATATCACTTAAAGTGTACATTATATTTAGAATAATTTCGCCAGATTGAGACAGCTGTATGTTTCCAACAGGAAACTGAAGCCGTTATCTATGCTCTTGCCAAAGCAACCACTGAAAAAAACAATAATTTTACCTTGCAGAACATGGGAGTTGCTAGACTATCGCTGCCTCGGTTAGTTTGTTCATATTATTGTGTGACTTTGGTAAGTTCAGTTTCACCAAAGTCACACAATAGCATAAACCAATCAAAACCGATCACAGCGGCAGTAGACCTGCAGCCACGGTGTTCTGCAAGGTAAAATTACAGTTTTTTTTTTCCAATGGAGTCTGGTGGCTTTGGTGAGAGCATAGATGGATAAAACAGCTTCAATTCCCCACCAGAAAGGGCTGTCTGACAACACGGTACAGTGGTGACAGTATTCTAAAAATATCATACACTTAAACGGATATTGATTTTTTTTAAGTGGGGCTTTCTTTTAGGTGCCTAAAATATGTTTTGCTGCCAACTCCGTCCACAGCAGTACATTGCTTTGCATCCGTGAGGTAACTCCCGGCTGCTTCTCTAAGTTGGGGGCGTGCCGACTGTCATCTACTGTAGTAATACACCGACTATGGATATATACTTCATACAAGCCTGCTTCAAATCACCCAAACAATCCCTTTGAAAGCACAACTTCTCTGCTTTAAAGCCACTAAGTACTGCTTGCCAGTTTACATCTTCAGAAAATTGCTAAGAGACAAAATGAACCAGTCACTCACATCCTTTATTTGCTAAATTTCTGTGCCAACGTTGCCCTTTTCTTGGCACGGAAAAAACACAGAGACACTTGGCCTGGATATCCCCCGTCCTTTTGTCTTCCTTTAGACCACATACACACATGCTCCCCATCTATCTCACAACTGAAATATTCTGGGCTTAGAAATCAATGTGACAGGCTTGTCGGGGATCCCACTGTTGAGCCTGGCACGCAGAACCGGTGGCAGACAGCCAGCTCTTTCTCTAACTCAGCTTGGACCAGTCCTGGGAAAACCCGTTAAGGATCTGATCAAATATGACAGCCATAAAAACGCAGACATCACCTCATTTCTCAAGGGTGACAATAAGAAGGGGGAGTAGGAACACAGGAGTAGCATAGGGGCGGTGGCGGTTAACTAGGAAAACAGCAGCAATTGACAGTATACCTTAGTGCAGTGTATGATGATACAGGGCCTGTCTCCCACTGCTACAACACTGAATGATAATTTTGAATCCAACATGATCTTGTCAACATATTGTCTGACCATATTACTGAAAAGACTCTCACTGGCAGTGACAATTTCAAACTGTGTCAGCCTGTCTGTTCCCCCCTCAGCTCAGTGCCTTCATTGTTTTGACAGGAGGGTTAAAGGTGACTGTAATTATCTTGGTCTAGAGGAGCTGAGGTGAGCCCATCAGGAGATCCCAGGGAGGGTTCCTGTTGAGGCCGGGTCCTCCCTCTGAGGCAGGGTTGGACTGGTCTATTCACAATTACGCAGGTCACCTCAGGTCATGCTTGGTGACTAAAGATCTGTGGGGGGGCCAATATGGGTCAACAAGAGGGAAATTGGGATGTTGGCTCCTCAAACTACTGAGGATTTTTTTTTTTTCTGGTTTGAAAAAGCAGAAGAGGCAGATTTATAGAGCTGTATGGTACAGTTACCTGTTACAGTCATACTGTAGGCTGACAAAATGATGCTGAATATGCAGCTCTCTTCTTTGTCAGAGGTTAGACATAAAGACAGTCTGCAGCCAAAGAGATCTGATTGTGCTACTGATTTAAATCTGATTTGTGTCTCCTAAAATAAATCATAATTAAGCTATATCACAGCTTTTAACTATATGAGAATCCAAAAAAATGACCCTAGATTGATATGATGGCTCCATGTGCATTAGGTCAGTAATTACGTACATCATGCTTGTCTCTCAGAGCAGATGATGCAGTCAGTGGATCCACAGGGGAGGACACAGTCAGATCAGAGAGTGGTGCCCAGACAAAGCCCCAGCCTCGAGATCAATGATTACCCAGTTAGCTCAGATCACTGCCCAGTGGTCTCCCGAGGAGGTCAGAGAGAGTGTCTGTGGCCGTGTTCGTATGGGGTTAACAATTTAAGAGAGAGGGTGTGCCGTGTCTGGTTACTGCAGCGCATGTGTGGTCGTTTGCTAAATTACACAGTTGCCTCTGCAGTGAACGTACAGTTTGTGAGGATATGCTGAATGGTCTCATTAGAGTGGAGCACTACCAGGGATATGTTATTAAAATATGCAAATATAGTGTTTTACTATGCCTCCTAGACTGGGCCACTCAGACACTGATATACAACATACCTTTTTAATAAAAGACATTTTACTCATTTTGTTAGAACATAAGACTGTGACCTACATTATTCTACAATCAAAGCACACCAGGAAAACCTTCTCAAAATGCCTCAAGCTCGTATTTGATTTGCACCTCTCACTTTCCAGCATAATGATACTAGAGGGAACCGGGGAACCACTCCACCATTCAACTCATATTGCGGATGACCTACCCATCCCATTACTTAACCTATTTTAAAATGGCCCTTAATTCATACCGGCCCTTTCTCTGCTCAGCAATGATTTATGATACATGACCGCAGTCCATTTCCTGATGAATTTGATTACAACCATAGTAAAGAGGCCTCTCCACGCAAACGAAATCTGAAGAAGAATCCTAATATTATTGTTTGCAAATACTTCAGTTTCACATTTCATGTCTAATTCTCATCTAAATCTCAATGGGAGACACGTGTATGTTTTCACGTTTTGACCGACACCTCACATATCAAAATACTATACGAAATATCTGTCTAATGTCTTGTATCGATTGACCTACTTACACGATAAAAGAATTGTATGGGTGGGTTTGTAATTAGCAGCAGAACAATAATCATCAATCACAACAGTACAGCGCCATAATGTTGTGTCACTGGTGTGTGTCTGCCTCTGTTAAGGGAGGTCCTGAAGTAGTAATCATGGTAGTGGTCCCTAATCAAGGATGGCAGCTGTGCATTCACCCGTGAGACTCATAACATTTTAGGGTGGATATAGGGTGGTGGTACAAGGTCATACATCCATCTCAAAGACATGCAACACAAAGCTGCTGTGTAGAATCATATGGCTTTAGCAAAATTACTGAAAATGGCCATGCCCACTTAGGCATGTTAAAATGTTTCACGAAATCCAGGCAGCTAAGAGACTGTTTACAAAGAATTAACTGTTAAACTGAATAAAATATACTTACATCACAATGATCCATTCACTCTGGTGTTGTCTCTACTGGAATAGTTCATAGCTTGCTGCACTTGTATTTTTCATTTGGTTAGAATAAGTGAGGAAAATCACCCCAGTCCCAACTCACTCACGGTCACATGGCTCCCTCAATCACAAAGTCCAAACCTAAACTCTCTCTCAGCTTGAGCCAACCCTGGGTTACTGGCAGTTTTGGCGGTTTGAAGCCTACGTGAACCACACTTACCCTGAAGCACAGTTGACCCAAACAGCATGAGTAAAGGAATCCAGCCAGTCCTCAATCACCATTCAAGAAAGGAGAGAAAGGGGGAAAAAAAAAATCCAGCTTTGTTTGAGCATCCTTTGAACGGCGTCCTGGCTCCAACATCCCAAACATGAACGTTCCTCACACACACACACGCGTACTCCCTCCAACGCAATCAAGTCCACTCATTCACACATGCCCACATACAAACAGACTTTCTAAACACACTCACACATGCCCTGATAACTCATGCTTTTCCGTTGCCCACAGTCACAAGCAAACAATGTCCTCCTCTCCCCTCACGGTGCACCCCTCCCCTCCCCTCACTTCACTTCTCCTCCCACCAGCTCTGCTCCTCTCCCTTTCTTCTTTGTTGTGGGAGCTGTGATAGAGGAATTCCTTCCTTGTTAACGCCGGCGATGGGATAGTGCGCCCAGATGGAGACAATGTATTCCAACGGCTCAGTTGAACTCCCACAGTTCCCAGCCAAGAGCAGTTTTCACATGGAGGTCAGACTGAGCCGGTTCAATATAACGACAAGGCGGGTGGCATTCTCACCAGCGCTGCTGCTCAGGTTGCTCCTGTACCAAGCAGCTAGGCGGCAAAGTGCCCCCTTTACCTTCCCCAGGCTTTTTTTTCTCACTCTCTCCCCCTTCTCATCCAACAAAGCCCCTCCTCTGGGTCTGACTGTGGCTCAGAAAACTCCATGCTGCTTCTGCTTGAAAAATGGGATGGGTGGGTGAGGGGGGAGGCAAAAAAAGGAGAGTTTTCTAAAGACCCCTGGGCCGCACTCGGAACATTCACATGTTAAGTGACAGCTGCCTCAGTCCATTCCCTCTCTCGATGGCGAGGGAGAGAAGTGCAGGCTACAAAAGAAGAGACCCACACCCACCCACTCACACATTCACCCCCAGCCCCCTTGCAGTCCCCCCCATCCCCATTCAGAGTCAGTGCAGCAGTCTCCACAGCAGCAACAAAGACGACTAATTACTGTAAAACATCTCAGATTACTTTTCAACTCAGTTCCAGCCATTGCAACCCCGGCCCATAAACAAAGAGCCGGGAAGCAAACACAAAAATAGAGAGCCACGGGAAGATAATACAGAGTCTTTTCTGTGCTTTTGGCATGGGAAAGCAAAGGAAGGACCCCTATGGTGAAATTCTATCGTGACCCTTCTCAATAAGTCACAATATTTGCCTTAGAAATGCAGAACACAAAACATACTGTATGCAAACACCATTACAGCAAGATTTACTCACATTTTCTGGCATTTGAGTCAAGCTGTGTGAACAGTTTCTGTTAAATATACGGTATGTCAGGTGTTTACTTAGACATGAACTAGAGTATTAACACTAGTTTTAATACGCCAAAATTGTGGCTTTGGAAATGCTGTAATGTGCAGGTGCACTGAAACCCAATAGGAGCGTGCATACAGGTGACTGTCTCACAAAGCGTATTCTTATGCCCCAAATCCTGCCCTCTTCAGTCTGTTCCTTCTGTCTTTCTCCATCCGACCACATAATCAACTAATCGACTGATCCACCAAATGCGTGCATGCAAGTACAGTACACACACCCACACACTTTCTCACACGCAGTCTTGCCAATAAACATACACACACAAACATGCAGACACCCGCCACTCAGCCTCCTCACTAATCCACAAGGTCACTCAGTGTTAGGATTAGTTAAAGGAGAACGCATCTGACGCATCTCACCATTGACTTTTCAATAAACAATCACATCTAGTTCACATTTTTATGCTATATCTTTTTACATAAAATACTTATGTGTCTGAATTTAATCTCTCAGCCAGTGTCGTCACAAATGCTAATATCTCCTATGAGGAGGAGGAATGTTAGTGTGCTGTTCTGCTTACATTCTACTGTGCAAGTACATATATCACTTCATGAAATATCACATAATCAATACCACTCGCTCCAGCGTAAAGTGCCGTCTGTGTTACATGTGAGGGGAAATGTCTTTGAAGCTGTCAATGCAAACTCAGTTTATTCACCATGATATGTGAGCAGGTCCTGATGTATTCGGTTTGGGCCACAGGATCATGATGTAACTCCATTAAAACAGTCTTAAAGGGATAGTTTGGGTTTTTGAAGTGGGGTTGTGTGAGGTACTTATCCATTGTAGGTGTGTTATTAACAGTGGAAGATGGTCGGTGCATCCCCAGCACTGAGAAACAGAGAGGAGGGCCGAGGGTGGGGGAAAGAAATACAGTGGTGTGGGAGGGGGGGGGAGAAAAACTTATTTTCGCCCCCCAAAAGAAAGCTTAAAAAAAAAAAAAGGAATTATGTTTGGGGGAGGGTTTTTTTTGGAGATTTTCCAACAGCGAACTGAACTTTTGATTGAGCCTGCAGGCTTTGGAGATAGATAGATTAGTTTCACTTTAGTTAATTCCCGTGGGAGGAATGAATGAGCAATAAAATCTGAAAATATTCTGCTAAAGATACACTGAAAATAGGATGTTAATTTATTTTTTTTTTTTGATGTGCTTTTTTTTTGGTTTTAAAAAAAAATTTTCTTCCGTTCCCGCCCCCCACCCTGTATCCCTTTTCCCCCCCGCGGGGGCCCCGGGGGGTTTTTAAAACCCCCCCCCCCCCCAAAAAAAAACCCCCCAAAAAAAAAAACCTCCCCCAAAAAACCCCCCAAAAAAACACCAAAACAACTTCTTATATTTTTCTGCGGGATTTTATGGGGTGTTTTTTTTGTAAAAGAAGGGGGGGATTTAAAGCTGTCACAGAGTGATTTTGTTATAGAGTCTCTGTTGTGGTCCTGTGGGCTGTCAGTAGAATTTGAGCTAAATGCTAACATGTAGCTCCTTACATGGTACTGTCCTCCCTTTATTTCTAACCCTTAGGTAGCATGCTAAAATTTGTTATTTGGCATCAAACACAAAATGCAGCTGATGGAAATGCCAATAGTTTTGGAAGTATATTGGGAAAAAAAGATAATAGGAAAATACAAGTTTGGCTAAATCAGGCCCAAAGATATTTGAATATTTCTTTGGGGGACCTAAAATATCTGTAGAAAGTGGGATTCAATCTCTGGGGAGAAGGAATGTCTAAAGAAAGACTCACCAATTTCGTTCCCTGCCACTCTAGAACCAGGCTTGTTGAAAAAATAAATCATGTAATGTCTGTTCGGTGGATGTGTATTTGTGTAGGTTAAGTTTTGAAATTTATGTGGTGTTCAGACTTTTCTGCTCTAATTTATGCAAATACCTGATAAAATCTGAGAAAACTGCTGAGATCTAGAAATATTTCCTAGCCCTGTTATAGTTTTGTTAAAGAGTCATGTTATTGTTTATATGGATGTTCATATAAAAGAATTCGAAAGGCAGTGAATGAGCACTAAAATCTGCTGCTGAAGATAACTGAAAATAGTGTTTTTAATTTAAAGCTGCCACAGGTTTTTAGACATCTCCTCAGCTCCTTACATTACTGTCCTATTTCTAACACCCCCCCCCTCCCCCCAGCCTAAAATTTACCAAAAAAAAAAAAAAAAAAAAAAAGGAAAAAAAAAAAAAAAACTGAAAATGCTTGTAACGTTAAAGAGAGAGTGAATTGAATAGAATGACCCCTGTGGGGTCAAGTTATTTGACCCCTGAGTACTCCAGTACTGAAGCAACAGTTCCCAGTCTCTCCTGAATTATACACCAAAAAATATCCTGCATCTCACAGTCTTGGAGATGTACAGTAGAACAACAACCAGGGAATCAGACATTATGAGTACCTTTAGCTGACAAGACACAGCTTAGACAGTTTAACGGTAAAAAAATGCACAAACTCACACATGGCTGTTTCTCTGGGTCACTTGGAGAACTAATGTCTTTAGCTGTTTAATGAGTAAGTAAGGCCCACAATCCCCATCCCCCCTTTCTTTATCTGAAAGGAGCTGGCAGCGATGAGGCACCACTTTTCCAGGAAGACATTGCTGTCAAACCATGACACCTGATCCCAGCTTTCAGCATCATCTGTACTAATTAAACGATTTTGCCAAAAATCTCTCCTCTCCATTTCACGGTAGGCTCACATAGAGCCGGCACACAGTTCTTTAAAAGACAAGAGCTGATGTGGTTAAAGAGCAGCTGGCATGTTGAGCTATGTAGTGATGCAATAAGCCGCTACCGACGGCAACAAAGAAAGCGCATCTTTCCATCAGCGGCCCTCATTATCCTTCTAAAATGTGTTAATGGAGTGGACACAGGTTGGGAGATGGAATTAAGTGAGTTTCCAAAATTAATTTGATTCCAAATTAGCGTCCAATGGGAGCCAAAATTTGATCACAGATCCCATGTGCCAAAAATGATAAATTTTACTGGCTTGTTTTCCCCCTCCTCTGCTATCTCAACCTCTCTGCTGCCTTCAAATTAAATAAGACCTCAATGGCTCCTCTACAGAACATGGTAATTAGCCCTCTTCATGAGAAATGAAAAAAAGAGGGGGGGTCCCTTCTAAGGGTCAAACCCGAAGCACTATTCAGCATGCACACTGTCATTTATCACCAAAGGAGGTTGCTTCCAAGAAAAGTGGATGAAAGGCTGATGGGCTTCCCCGCTGGGTTGCCCGGGCCCCGCTGGGCTGCCTGGATGCTGGAAATCACAGTCATGTGTGAGACGAGGAGGAGCTTGACTCATCATCAGCACCAGGTTTGATTCAACTGCTCCCAGGAAAAGAGGATTTACAGCGTTAAGTTTACATTTTCCGTTGAGCACAGGAAGGCACTGGCAATAAAGAGGCCCCATGTTGCCATTAACCCTGAAAAAGTGTGTGAATCAAAAAATCTCTTATGGGAGAGATTACCTAAAGTGTTATAAAATGAAAATCAATTTGACACGCCAAGGTAGAGAAAAACAGTCAACTGGATGTAACATTTAATCTCAACGAGAGTCTGTGAAATAAACAAGCTTACTTTACCGCATCATTCGTCTTGTAGGTGATTCACAGCAATGAAAACAAACCCCACCCTCGGCTTTTCCCCCTAAAGGTTATGACAGTGCCAGAGAGCAGAGATGCTGTTTGCTGGCTGTCAGAAACAGAGAGGAGAGGATAATGGGCTGTGATCTCTCACCCCTCTTCCTGGGCCTGTTTGTAAGCTGTGTGTACAAGGCGTATTTGGGATGCAGCATCTGCCACAGGCCCAGGGAAACCAGAGACCTTTAAGACACAGAGGGCCTTTATCCAGAGGAGCCTCTCCAGCGGGGGGGCAGGAAGAGGAACTTCTGACCTCAACCTGACTGTCAAAGTGAAGAGATGTCATTCTGACTTGTCAGTGTCATAACAGTCCGACACAGCTTTAAAAAAAAAAGTTAAAAACAGATATCAAAAGACAGCCTAATTTCAGTGTTACACACTTGTGTAAGGATTCCACATTCACAAATGCTGCATCTCATGACAGACTATTTGTGATATTATCCTGGACTTTTTTTTTGACCTACATATCCCCAAGTCCTATCAGATAAGCTCAAGTATCCCTCCATGGACACCAGCCACGACGTACCAGATTGGTGGATTCCACATATACCGGTACTCTTAAATGGAGTCTATTTAATACAATCAACTTTATAAAAGTATCATTAACTGTGTGTCAAATAGCACATTTTTTCTTAATAAAATTGGTATTTTTCCAATATTTATATATACACATTGTGATCCTGGAATTGCCATTACGACTTAGAGGGACAAAAGCTGAAAATTTGACCAATTTCCACTACTTTTAGCAATCTATCTTGACTTTTATGCTCACTTTTTATCTCGTTTTTACACTCTGTCACACACAACACGTGTTGTTCAGGCGTTATAAGTGTCCCAGGTTTTTAAGGAGATGTGTCTTATGCAGTTGGTGCTTTGTAGGTGAAGATACATCTTCAGTCTTCTATAATAAAGATTAGCCTCACACCAATTTCTAATCATGTTTACTTTCTTCCTAAATACAAGTAAATGGATATGTCTGTATTGTTTTTGCCAAATCATAATTTCAATATTTAATCCTAACCCTTTCCATGTACTAACTACAGAATATATTCTATTTATTTTATTAGTAAAACAGAGATTACATAGCCAGTATGATATAAAAAAAAACCTGCATGAAGTTAAATCAAGGATACACGCAGGATTCCAGACAGTTTTTGTGACCTCCCTCTAATATTTAATTAGCACACAGACAAAATAAAATGTTGTCAGCCATCAGGTATTAATCTAAAGGTATTCCATCTATAACATTGAGATTAAGAGCTCATTTTCAGCCTGGGCAACAGCAGTTGACAAAAGAGTCTCACTACCAGGTCCATTCAGTAGCAGTTTTGGAGCTTTTGATCGTATCACATGGTCTTCCTTCCTCCTTAAGTAAGCCCTTGTTTAAATAAATCCTTAAAGGGCAACTCCATCTGCTGAGGAAGGTGGTGTGACAGGATTGAAAGCTCCAGAGCAGCTACTGAATGGACAGCTACTGTGATATCAAGTATCATCCAGGCCTGATCTGATGTAGTGCATTTTTAAATAATGTTAGTATTCAGTGAACTATTAATAGTCTTTTTCATATTTAGGCTTTCCTGGTCCATGAGGTATGAATTCACAAACTGACTGGTATTACAACATTAAATGCTTATTATATACATGCTCGACAACCTCCAATTTGAGGCCCAGTGTTGATGGGAAAAACAGTTTGAGATGTGCTGGTGCATGCCTTGTGTTAAGGAGCAGGTGTGTGTCCCTCTCCTGTGTATTGCAGAAGGTCTGTATGATGGGGGGCTGCTGCTGAGGGATGTCCTCATTCATGCAGCTAACTAACGAGTCCCTCAGGCCCAGACTGAAACCAGCAGCGCAGCAGACTAACAGCATTACCATGACAAAGATCTGTGGTCGGATGCAGTATGATAAAGGCATGGTAGAGATAGAAAGACACCCCCTTATTTCACACACTCACACTGGGGGTCAGACTAAAGCTCTCCAAAGAGTTTGAGCTGATGTGACGTTATAAGACATGCCTGTGCATCTTACATGTCAGGCCCCAGGGAAACAGGGCAGTCAAACGGAGACAAAATGTAACATAGAAATTAAGAACATCCTTCTGTTGAAGAATGTTTTCTCTTCCTGAGATGAACTTAAGTTTCTTCAAAGGTCACACGGGTTCAAACACAGATTGTATTTTGTCCCGCGGCCCTTTTTAACCACACAGTCAATTAATGGCACAAACATTCAGTCGGGACAATGGAACACATCTACTTGAATGGACCATATAACTAAATCAACCAAAACCAATTTTTACTATAACAATAAAAACATCAAACACTCTCCAACCTTTTGTGTAATTGATTCACAGCTCATTGAGGAAGGCCCAGTC
Source organism: Pterois miles (assembly GCA_947000775.1). Lineage (NCBI taxonomy): Eukaryota > Metazoa > Chordata > Actinopteri > Perciformes > Scorpaenidae > Pterois > Pterois miles. The sequence continues at coordinate 17,330,215 of CAMQGK010000327.1, forward strand.
ACCCTTCACTAAGGATATTTAAATAAATTATTACCTCTCCATCTCGCTGCACTACGGAGCTGTAACATGCTCATGCTTTGTGCTAGAATGGCTTTTCAGTTGGTGCTGTACAATAGATCAAGCTCAATGAAAATGTTTCTTATCTAAAGGCTGAATTAATACACAGCAAGATAAGACATACTGGCACTGTTTGACTGTTCTACTATACGAATTAGTAATATTCAATCAGCAGAATCAGAGTTTTAGTAAGTAAACATCTCTCACAGGCAGGGCTGCTTCTGAGATAGACATAATCTGATTGGTTGAGTTAGACCTGATGGGGAGGAACCTAATCACAACTGGTTTAATGGCCAATTAGAGAAGGTACCAGACATTAGCAGGGCTAATGCTAAGGTTAGCTTGTTAGTAAATCTCCTGACCTGCTGTGACCACAAAAGCTATTGATGAAGTTTAATCCAACTGGTAACAATTTCTGTTTTCTGTTCAGTTTCAGATTTCTTTCAAAATCTTTGTTCAAATATTGATAGAAATGGCTTTATGAGAAAATATACAGTTGGTGTTCAATAAATGCCACCATAGTCAGATCTGAGTGCTCTTACTATAAAGATCCTGCTTTTCTTTTGTCCTGCCCGCTTGCCCCTTCCTCCCATCTGAGTCTAATGTCTTTTCAGCGTGTGTGCTCATGTGTGCAAAGAGGGCCTCCAGTGCCAAGCTCCTCTCTAGCCTGCATGGCTGTCCACGGCCAGTCACAATGGGAGCCTGATTCCCCAGCCCCGCTGTCCCCCTGTGGCCCAAAGAAGTCTCCCTGCAGGAGTGGAGGAGGACCACCTCAGTATCCGTCTGAGTATGTCGGACTATGAAAAACCTCCACAATGCCTTTCCTTTTTTTTTTTGTAATGCTCAATTAACTTACTCACTAGCATGACTCATTGGTTCACTTTCATTTTTGCTCTTCTTTTACCAACATATTCTCAGGTATACAGTAGGTACTAGTTCTACTACAGATAGAATTAGATACAGTAAGACCTCAATCTGAATTTACCTCCACATGGAAAGGAGGATTTTGCAGTAGATAATGCAACAAGGGGGGTACAATTACAGGATGCTCCATGGGGGAAATTGAATGAAAACAGAAGATATTATGTGAGAAAAACATCAGAAAACAATATAAACAAAAATTCAAATAATAATGGTCAATAAGCATCGTCACATCATCAAGTGCAGTAAATCATTATCTAAGATAAAATATTAGACAGCATTTTTCTCCATGATCATGGATTCTAAAGCATCTCAGTTACGCATGCTTGCCCTGCACCATGGGGACGGTGGATTATCTGAATGAGGCTGAACGCAACTCACTGACTCCATTTGGAGTCAGATTCCTCACTACCCACGCAATGACAGTTGAACCAACATTTGGTAGTGCACACAAGATTTAAAGCCTTTACAAGAATCCTTGTACTCATTTAACAGTGAAACAGTTAAAAATGCCTTGAAAACTTTGTATTTTCAGGCTGTTTGTGTACTGTCTCACCTCATAAGGGGTCACTGTACTGTAATCTTTCTGGGTTTAATAGCCATGCTAATGATGCGACTCTAGGGATGGCAATGATAGGCTGCCAGTCAGCTGGTCCACCGCTGTGGTCCAAATGGGAATATCTCAACAACTATTGGATGACTTGGCTGGAAATTTGATAGAGATATCTAACGTCCCAGAGGATGAAACCCACTGACTGTTCAAATATGCCACCATGAACCTCATGGCCATTTGCAACTGAGTGCAATGTTTTAAACAAAGCATTGCCATGACATTTTGTAGATATTAATACTCAGCATAACATAAACTTCTCTTCTAGCGCCATCCTCAGGTCAATTTTTTTCCAGTACTTTTTTTTTTTTACAATGAAATACCTGCAAAACTAATGACATTCCCACCAGCCGGTAGTTTAAATGTTACTCAGCAAATATAAGCATGCTAACACTCTAAACTAGGTGAACATAGTAAACGCAACACCTGCTTAGCATCAGCATGCTGGCACTGTCACTGTTAAGATGTTAGCATGCTGATGTTAGCATTCAGCTACTAGATGATGATACAGTGTTGTTGCATTGTTTCCCAGTGTGATGAGAACATAAGGCCCATAAGTTTGACTTTGTCACCTTTAGAACAGTAGTTGACAGACATGCACAATGTGAGAGAGAGAGAGAGAGTGAGAGAGTGAGAGAGAGAGAGAGAGAGAGAGAGAGAGTAATGTATAGTGTAAAACTTCTTTTGTATAAGTTTTGTACCATAAGTTAGAAAGATAAAGATAATATGATAAGAAAATTTAATAAAATCTATTAAAAGTCAATGGAGTATTAAGGCCACTTTAAGTAAAAAATATAAATTAAGGAGTCAGGGGAGGGTGGTTAATATTCAGAGAAAAAAACTCAGACTTTCAGAGATTAAAGTAATAAATTTACAAGAAAAATGCTCAGATATTCCCTGAGATTAAAATGGTAAATTTGCAAGGAAAAAATGCAAACATCTGCGAGGTTAGAAATTCAGAAATTTCAGGGTAAATTTATTACAATAATCAAAATTGGAAATTGTCTCTGAGTATTTTCTCAAAATATTAATTCTGTTTTTTGTTTTATTTTTCCCTACAATGGCCCTAATATACCATTATATAAAAACATTCGTAGCATTTTAGACTGAAGTGGCTAATGTCTGGTAATACTGAGAAAATTCATCTCAGGTAGAGATTTGGATGGAACATATTTTGAGGATCTTTTCTGCCAACTTTAACATATGATATGGTGAAACAGGCAGAGAGAAAACAGATGGCTGATAGGCAGCAAACTCAACTTACCCTGGGGTCCAGAGGAGGCAGCCTCATCTCCATGCTCTTCAGCCACTGTCTCAGGGCTACGATTTGACCCCTGAACTCACACTGCCATTGACTCAAGTCCTCCATGTCCCTCCTAAAACAGAGGGGAGTATAAGAAGTTATAAGCCTCATCTTTTACAATCAAATATCTTAAACACAGCCAGTGACATGGAGTAAATGCACCAAAAAGGATCATCTAAATCAAAACAAATGTTAATAATTTTCTTTTCCCCCTTCCCTTTTTTTGTACTGTCTCAAGCTTTTCATTTGTTGTGTCACATCATGCGCAGCATACGTTATTATGTACATCATATTTATAGTGATAGAGTGCATTTGTGGAATAACTATAGGATTTTACTGTTGAAATTTGAATGACTGTGATGACAGGAAACAGGTACAAAAGCGAAGTCATGACCTGTACTACAACAGGAAGAGGTAAAAAGCCTTCAAGAATCATTATTCTTATCAAAGGATAATCTAACCAGAGCTTGGAAAAATATCTCATTAGGGAGGCATCTGCTCTCTCTGTCTCTCTCTCTGCCCGCTGGACTGGAACTTTAGTTTTCTTGTTTCAGTATGTTTCAATTAGATGTTTTACAGTGTGCTCACTTCACAATTCATAGCTGTCTTTGTGTCGCTGGCAAATGCAGACGCACTGGTCTATAAAGCTGATACAACTGAGCAACTGTCGTCACAGGCTGCGTGTTTTCTTTTAATCTGACTGTTGGTGGCCGCTTTCAATCAAGCTCAACTGGAATGCAATAGTCGCTTCAAAGTCTACATGTGTGTTGAACCATTAATACTTATACTGGACATAACTGGAAACTCCTATGTAACGTTATGTCAGTTAAGTCAAGAACAATGAATGAGTGGTTTGTTTTTTTGTCTAGACACACTGAGTTGAAGGTACAGTATATTCTGACGTTGAAATGTGTTTATCTTCCCAGACAGGGTTCTTTTGTTGAGGGCAATTTATGGTATATTATTTAAAATGTCGCACAGAGTACAATTTAAATTTACTTCATGGAACTGTCGAAATTTACAGATTAAAATAAAAAAATGAGGCAGGTTATGAATAAATCAAAAGATATAGACTCAAAAATTTTCAGAAGAAAATGATTAGTAGAATTAGTAGGAGATGGCAGGGAAATGTCTATGCAGCATCATACACATCACAAGCTAGAATAGTTATGACACTTATACATGCATCTGAGCCCTTTCAAGTCAATAATGTAATTAAGGAGATATTCGGTGCGTACTTGATCATCCAGGGATCTCTTCCCTAATCAGACAATTATTTATTTAATTTATATGGAAGAATAATCAGGCTAGAATTTGGCTGTCTTTTCTACACTTACCATACAACAAATGAGGTTTGTACCAAATGTAATTTGTAGGGCTGTCAGTTTAACGCGTTAATTAGATTAATTAATTACGCTGCAAATTAACGCGCTATAAAAATTAACGCAATTAATCATGAGTGGCAAGTCAATGCGCAAGCATTTTAAATTTGGCCCATTGAGTGACCCGTAGGCTGCAGTGGCGTCACTTCGTACCTGCGCCACTAGTCAAAAGCAGGGTGACTGACAACAGAGATGGACGCGACACAGGAGAGCAAGGCAAGCCCACTCGGACCTGTCACTCGGACTCTGACTAGGAGGAGCAGGGGCCTCTAGCCCGCTACAAAGCTGAGCCGTGCATTGGAATGCATGAGTGTCCACTGGAGTGGTGGGCAGCTCACCAGGAGCTTATGAACAGCTGTCCTCTCCTCCTACCTGGCTACCGCTGCCACGTCTGGGCCATGTGAGAGACTCTTTTCACTGCAGGTAACATCATTGAAAAGAAGAGGGCAGCCTCACACTCAGACAATGTAAACAAGCTTGTTTGTCTGAGCAGCTGGCTCAAGGACACATAGAGTTGTCTGTTGTCAGTTCCTGTAACGTTAGCTGACCCTTTTAAAGGAAATGCTGTTGGCATCTTGCTATTGATGCTGCCTTATTTAGAGGCATGTTATACTATTCATTTTGAATTGCTGTATTGAGTCAGCTTTAGTATTCATTTTGATTGAGAGTCTACTTATGTGCCTATTTGAGACTCAGCCTTATTTTATTTCTGAATTTTATTTATTTTATTTAACTGTATTTGTATTGCATTTTTGAGAAATGCACCTGGCCTAATTGGTTTGCTGATGTGCTTGACCTTTTTTCTTTTGAATTTCATTTATAAAGCACACTTAACCAATAAAAATGTGGATTTCAAATCTTCTCTTCTTGGTGTATTCTATTGATTAGTCATGCACTACAATTTTGTAATGTCCTAGAATTCAAATTCTTTATTTGGGGGCTTTTAGCAGGTATGAGATTAAAATGCGATTAATTAGATTAATTAATTACAAATCCTGTAATTAATTAGATTAATTTTTTTAATCGCCTGACAGCACTAGTAATTTGGTATTACTGGGCAGTACAACTCAGAATTATGAAGTTTTATTTTGCGACAACAGTAGAGGGAAATGGAAATGGAAGGTTTACATTTGCCCTTACCTTTGTATCTATATTCAAACACACTGCCAAATTTAATGAAACAAACTACGAATCAAATTGTTAGAAATATGCTAAACGTGTACCTTGAAGTAAAAAAAAGTCACTACAGAACCTAGCTTGCTATCACAGCACGGTCCTATATAGGGAAACCAGTGCTCACTGCAAGAAGAGCAGATGCTGTATTTAGAATACAGGCATTAAAAGAATTTAAAAAATCAGGATAATACAGAAAACATGATGTCATTTGAAGAAGTTAGACATAGGTATGACATAGATAGGAAATGTTTTTTCATATACCTTCAACCAAAAAAAATGACCTAAACAATTGAAATCTAACTTGAAACAGTTTTGTCCAAGGATAGTCTATGTAAAGGTGCTATACCAGAACTATATAAGTTATTAATGTTTAGTTCACCTGAGAACTCTATATATATATAGATTATATATCAGTTGAGGACTGGGATTCAGTTTGCACTAAAGCTCACAATCAATTAACACTCGATTAAGATTGTTATAGTATGAATGGCTTTTGAGAATATAGTATTTTACCCCAGTCAAAGTAAATCAATGCAACTATAATATCCCACATTTATGTACAAAATGTGTCGAGTTGATGGGGACATTATTTTACTATCTGGCAGTGTAGTGAAATAAGATCTTTTTGGGAGGAGGTTAAATAAGTTATAGAAAAAATGACCTCAAAAGAAATTACAATGGACCTCACGACTGTATCCTAAAAATGATAAATATACCAAAAGTGAAATAATAACAATTGATTTATGTCTTCTACATGCCAAAAGATCAATAGCAATGTTTTGGGGAAAAAAAAAAAAACAGACCAAGTGTAAAATATTGGATCAGGCAAATGTTAACAACTCTTCCTTCAGAAAGAGTTACCTAAAACACAAAGGGAAATGTCTGAAAAGATCTGGGACCATTTACTGTGTTTGTGAAGTGTATAGATCTGTCATCTGATGAAGAGAAGGAATGAGCTCTACCTGATGTAACCTCGCAATATGGACAATTTGAGAGACTTGATTAGAATATGCATTTGGAAAACGTGTACAAAGATGGTTTTAAGTCTGAGAAGTTTTTATGTTTTCTCTCATTGTGTGTTTATGTTGTTTGTTCACTTGTGCCTGATACTGTTTCTTTGAGGTTGTTTACTATTACTTTGTATATTAGAAAACTCTAATAAACATATCGTTTAAAAAAAAAAACGAAGAATGAATGACAGTTTTATACATGAGCATACCCATATCTCTGATCTTGTGATGTGGGTGTTGGTGAATCAAACACTGTACTTCCTTTATCCTGCATTGGAAAAAAACAAAATGATCTTAACAATCTCATGTTTTGCTTACTTTTATAGCATTTCCAGCTGCTTTGAGCTGACACAGTTCATTTAACGGTTCATGACTGTATATACAGGATATGATGATGTGTTAGTTCACTCTCCTCTGTGTCCTCTTACCTCCCTGTGTGCAGCCTCTGATGCAGGGAGAGCTGGGAGGGAGAGGGTCAGATCAGAGGAGTCAAAGGAGCTGAGTGATGAATTCTGGGAGGTGAAGGCCCCGTTTCTTCTGTTGGCAGGATCCTCCATCAAACCCTGTGGCTAATGTTGGCACAGAGAGCAAAACATATGTATGCACCTGATATGAAGGAACTGAGTGTAAATCGACATGCATAACATTTAATGTCCAACGGAGAAGTGATTTCTAATCATGACTAAAACTGTGTCTTTTTAACTCTGATCTGAACACATTTCTGAGCGGAAAACTCATTTTGTGAGGAGCTAAAAACAGGTATTATTATTAATCATCAGCCCTCACAAAACCTCGTCAGACCCTCATTAATCTGACAAATACCTCACCATTATAGTAAGATAGACCTCAGTGGGTTCATAAATATGATCACCTGTTTCACTGGTCTTATTGGAGATGAGTATATATATATCAGTCTAACACTGCCCTCCTGTGGTCAACTACTGTTTCTAGTGGGACTATTCATACCACTGGTAACAAGCTACGTTGATTTAACACTATATAATCAACAAAGAGGTAAATAATGATAAACAGGGAACTCATGGTATCACCCAGTTCATTTACACTATGTGCAAGGTATCAATCTATTACATTTATGTGTATTTCTCCTATAAAAGCATACACAGTTATCGCACTCTAACTGAAAAGCCTGACGAACCAATAACAAATACCAATGTAGCCTACAATTTTTCCTACTGACAGGGTGAAGTTTTGATAGCGTTACCTTAATGTACGATTCAAAGTTAAGAGTTGATTTTGTTAGGATTACTGACCGCCTCTGACTTTCGTCACACCATACATTACTTTACTAAGTGGGGTCTTTAACGAGGTTATACACACTGAATGTTAGCTACCTACAAAAGTTACCAAGCTAACGTTAGCTACATGTCATATCATGGTCCATTTTGCACCATTTTACAATAATGCAAACATTTCACTTGAAGACACAATGTAAAGTAAAAACGAAAAAAAAACTAACTTTACATTACCACTTAGTTGAATCATAAATCTTAAAACTTTGCAGGAAACATACAGGCTAATAAGCATGTCAACTACCAACTGAACGGAACATCCTAGCGAACCAGTTTCAACCGTTTTAACCATTTTTCAACCGTTTGAAACAAGTTGGGCAGACGGCTACATACATGTGATGTCAGTTGGGGGTGTGTTCACAGCGTTTCCACCTGTTTTCCGCAACATATCCGTACAGCCTTTTGTAAATACTCACGTCCACAAACTAACAACGTTTGAACGTTTACATGATCTTGAACGTAACTCAGATGGCAGTATTAGCCGTTTGGTGGGCTCTGATCACGTATTCTATACATATACAGGGCGCTGATAGCCAAGTAGTTCATGATCAGTTAAAATATAAAATAGGAGAATGTTGAAATAACTTTCCAGGACAACACATGATTTTCTTAGACACAGTTAAAACTGGTCAGCTGTTTTTCAGGATGCATGTCATTACTAAAAAGAAGTTTATTCAGGTGTGCTATTGGTATACTTCTTTTAAACTTGAGAGTACACTTTGTTTACTTTTTATGCACTTATTAGAGACATACTTGACAAAAGTATACTTATGTATGCTTGGTTCATACTGGCAACTATTAAGAAAGGTCTAAGTATACTTGGCTTATACTGTCAAGTATACAAAACAGTCTGAGGATATTTTTGTTTTGATTATTTATTTTAATCTTTTGACTGAAAGAAAAGTATAATTAAATAATCCTGCCTTACAGGCCTACAGAAAGGCATACAAAGCTCATAGTTGTGCTTACTTTTAAATAGAGTAGCCTATTAAAGTGTGTGTTTGTAAAAGGTTTTGATGTGAATTTTCTTCATCGAGAATTTTCAAAATGTTTGGATTATCCGTTCACCATGGAGGCATGTGAAAACAACACATTTTACTCATTTATTTTGATCTCATCACAAATCATCAAGTGAAATAGCAAAAGGAGCAAGTCTCTTTATGTAATACATAAACCACTGGCTAAGAACTACAAGTTAAATTATGTACGTTCATAAACTAAAAAGCAGAGATGCTCTCAAGTCATTTTTTGCAAGTCCAAGTCACGTTTCAAGTCACTGTGTGCGACTTAAGAGCAACTCGAGTCCAAGTTGCAAGTTCCAAGTCTAATCTTTGCTAAAACGTGGGCTACAAGTACATACAAGTATACTTACAGTATAAAATCTATTAAACTAGTGGATTACTGACTGTATACTGTAAAGTGTACTTTCATAAACTAAAAAGTGGCCTCAAGGATAAAACTTGCGAACAGTATCAAATCAGTGTACTTATAGTATAGTTGCAGTACAAAATAAATCTTAGGTGTAAACTAATTGTGTACTCAAAGTTTACTATTACATTTAAAATATACTTAGAAACTAAAAAGTAGGCTAATTTAGTCCCGAGAAGTATTAAACTAGTACATGTACAAGTATATTACTATTATATTGATATAAGTATACTTACTACTAAAGTATACTTGGGAAATATATACATGAACTTTACTTGAGTATACTTATAAATAAACTTGAAGTATAGTACTTTTTGTAAGGGTAGGGACCCTGATATCAAGCTGCTCTACATCTGTTGTGCTCTAATGTTGTGCTTTAACATGGAGTTGGAAAATAGGCATTGGGCCTTTATGAATTGTCTTATTTTGCTTTCTAGCATGATTAGTTTTCCTATGTAACTTTCAGCAGCATTGAAAAACATATTCTACTCTAAAATAACTTCAGATGCATGGATATTGATGTATGAATGACAAGAGGGCCTCTTCAGAGCATATTTATTTACAACATAGTGTTAATGTTCAAAACATACAACATAGTCCACTCACCGCATCATTCAAAGCAAAGTCTGCCCCATAAGCAAAACAAACTAGTTAGTTTGTAAATTGATATATTGCTAAAAATAGAAATCAGCACAGCTACTTCGGCAGTTGTCTTTATATTACATTAATATTTTCCCCAAAACATCCTTTGTAAGGTTAGTAAAACATGCAAGGCAAATTCATGATATATCAAAAACTTGTTGAAAACAAAATAAAAAGATTTACAGAGGTAAAACACTTAGAGATACATAACAGAAATACTTGCTGCGGAAAAAAAATGAATATAAGCAAAATATAGCTCCAAGCTCTGTTTCAGTTTGCAAAAGAAATATGTGGCAAAATGTCAACTGAAATTAGTTAATTTGATATAATACATACATTCATGCAATGTGGTGCTGTATCGAACACAGTTCTCCAAATTTCTCTTTTTTTTAGCACTTTGGTAGGAGTGAATTTACAGAGAGAGATATAATACAAAAAATATATTCAGTGGACTTAGGAGCAGTTAAATGAATATGTGCTGGTCTACAGTTAATCCCGATTTAAATGAAAGACTGTGCAGATGTGTGTATGATTTAGGAGTGTTCTTTCAAACAACAACAACAAAAAAACAGGATATGACAAGGCAAATATCACTATTCGCATTCAAGTAATAAATATATGAAAAAAGGTAATGAATGAAGTGTGTTCCTAGAAAGGTATCCCAAGTTGATTTCAGGTTGACTCAGCCCCAGCTTTCTTCAAATGTGTTGTGCAATGGAAGAAAGGATAAACTCAATGGCAGATCTAGAAATAAAAGAAAATAACTATGAATTAAAATCAAAATATACTAAACCATGCAGCGGGGAAAATTATAAATAGAATGAAACCTGCAAAACAAATATTTGCAAATGAAATGAAAATGACAATGTTTTCAACAGCAGTTATACACTGTACCTGAGGATGATATAGACTCGCAAATCCATCCAAGTCGAGGGGCTTGTATGCTCCGGCCAACTGAGTATCTGTTCTGAGGGACTGAGGAAAAACAAGATGATAAAAAAACTGTCAATCAGCAGTAAGGACCATTTTTAATAGAAACTGTTCACCATGGTGCTGTGTGGGATAAGGAAAACATGGCATAAATAAATGGCATGATCTAGGCTCTGAGATGAGATCAAAATCAACGGAAGAAATCAGACAACAAAACCAACATAAGGAAAACAAAATTTCAACTTACAAGAACCAAAATAACAGGATGCAGGTCTGTATGGGAGAGCAGGATCAAGTCTGACATCATCTTGGGATTAACCAGGAACACTTGACTGATGGTGAATACATAGAATCTAAAACTTGTGTAAAACAATGGTATAATGAACCCTAAGGATGCAAAAGTCCACTAAATATAAATTGGCATAAGTATAAAATAACAGACAGATGTGAAGCTGGTTTCAGAATGGTCTGCATAATTTTAATTCTGGTATGTCTTCTCATGGTTGTACTCCTGTAGTGTTTCATTTGGTAGTGTCTCACAGGTGTATTCTTGCTGGGTATATTATTTAGTTACCCAGAAACATTTAACATAAAAACATAACACAACATCTGTCCATACTCTATACAAACATTCAGAAATGTGAAGGCATCTATGTATTTTAGAATTGGTTAAAAACATTAGAACTAAGTTGACATACAGTATCTGATTAAGTAGGACTGTCAAAAAAGATAAAAAATAGACAAATATCCTTGAATTTCAAAGGAATACTGGAAAAATAGCTCTGTTTGACATACATACAGTATATATTAGTTTCAGAAAGCAAGTATACAACTTTTTAACAAGTGTAAAATGAAAACTATAAAGTCACTTTAAAAAACGGCAGAAATGTCATGCTTTGCTTTGAAAAATAGAAACTGATTTATGGTAATTAGTACTAAAGAAAAATAATATTTTATATATCTAGCAATTCTTGCTTATGTTTCCATATATGAGGCACATGTTTAGACATCTGTTATAGATGGGAAAAAAGTCAATAGCCTAGGCAATTCTTGATGTGACCACATGCAGGGCAGAATAAATAAATTATATTTTCTTTGTTATTGTAACTAGTTTTTCCTATGAAAAATGCAACTCTAAAGTGCCTTAGTATTGTTGGTTCTTAGACACTTGGGTTATTGTTAGAAACAGAGCTAGCTAATCAGAATCTGCGGCTGTAGCCAGTTGAAGAGGATGTGTAGGAGGAGGATGACAAAGTCATGCTGAAGCCAGCATCAATGCTGCCTCTCCTGGAGCCTGATCGGGATCCCGTCCTTGAGCCACTCCGGGAGCCATAGTTAGATCCAGGGTTGCTGACATTGTAGGGACTGTAAAGGCCTTTGCTGGATTGTGAGGAAGCCTCCAGAAGTCTTAGGCTAGATCCTTCCTCAACCATGCTTTTGTCCATGGCATCTTTGAAGGAGATTTTCAGTTTGGTTTTGGGACATGTTAGATATCTAGAATATGCACCGACATCTCTCAGTTTCTGGGCAGTGCGGGCATCGATTGTGCCCTTCCTGATGGATTCATCTAGTGACACTCTGCCCGCGACATCAGGCTCAATAAGTCCACCAGTCAGATATTGGATTTCAAGGAAACGCTGCCCAGCCTCATAATACAACCATCCTTTCTTTAGAGCCTGGGAGGCAGACATCTTTACTTTAGTTCTGGGGTCTTCAAATCCATTGAATGCCTTTTGAGCCAGGTTGAGGCGATCAACCATGATTTTATCCACAAGGCCTTTTTCTGTAGCTTCAGTGACTGGGAATCTTTCTCCAGTTGCAGGGTCAATTATTCCTCCTGTGCAGGCTTGGGCTTCCAACAATCTTTGACCACTGATATTGTCTATCAGGTTTCTGTGTATGGCCTCAGTGATAGACACCTTCTCCAGAGTGTCTATGTCCAATATTCCAGCTATGGGTCCAGTATCCTCTACCGGGTCATTCCATATGACTGCAGGTGCTTTAACGGTGGGTATGGGGCTCATGGGAGAGGAGTAGGTGGAACCAGTGGTAGAACCAGTGGTGGAACCAAAGGAGGATGTGCGTGAACGGATGCCTCCCATGCTTCCAGAAAGCATGTCAGCAAATTCTGTGATGGACAGATTTCCAGATCGGTATGTATCAAGGGCTTTCTGGTCAATGAAGCCACGAGCAAGTGCATCATCAACATCATACTGTCTCCCTGACCTCCTGTCAATGATGATGGATTTGACAGCACCATCAGAGGAAGTCATTGTGATCTCTTCCCATTCACACTCCTGCTCAGCAAGCTCCAGGTAGGTTTGGTGGTCAATGAGTCCCTTCCTGTAGGCCTCGTACACAGTCATTTCTTTGCCAGTCTCAGGGTCTACGATGACAACTCTGCGTTTACGAACTGAGGACTTGGAAGAGGTCTTCCTTTCCCGCTTCTTTTCTTTCAATAGCAGGAGCACCAGCCCAGTGTCAGGATCGGTGATGCACCTCTCCATGAGCTGGAGGTAGGTTAGATTTTCCTCAGTGTTGGGATCAAAGAAGCCTTTGGTGTCATCTGATGGGTCAGTCAAGATCTCATTCATTTCCTCATCAAAGAAGCCACGTTTGTAGGCGACCTCAACTGGCAGTCGGTGACTTTCTTCAGGGTCAATGATTCCACCGGTGGCAATCTGGGCTTCCAGGAGACGAATACCATGATCTTTCAAGATGAGCCCCTTTTTCATTGCCTGGAACAGGGAGATAGTCTTGCCTGAGTATGGATCTCTATATCCAGTCACTGCACGTTCAGCAGAGAGGAGCTTGTCTTTGAATTCAGGTCCTACAATTCCCATTCTCACTGCTTCATTGACAGTCAGTTTGAGGTTTTTGATTGGATCAATGACATATCCTGTGGATGCCTGTGCCTCAAGAAGTTCAAATGCTGTGCCTGGCCTAATCATGTTCTTCTTCATGGCCTGGTAAATTGATAGACGATCCTTCGTAGACTCTACAAATACACCAGCAATACAACTTGTGCCCTCAAGGTACCTTGATAGTTTATTGCTAACCTCATCCACTGAGATAAGACCTTCATTCAGTTGAGTGACAGTCTGCTGGTCAATAATTTGTGAGCGGAGCAGCTCCTCCATTGTGATCTGTTTCCTCAGACCCTTGAACATCAGCCTCTTGTCTCCCAGGGCGAGTAGGCGCAACCCACCATCTAACTTGCATCTCTTGAGCAGCTGTGCATATGACAGCTCCTCGTCAGTCACAGGGTCAACAAATCCTTTCACGCTGTCGGTCAGCCTCTCGTTGGTTTCCTTGTTGATGTAACCTCTTTGCATGGCAATGTCTGCTGGCAAGTGGAACTGGAATTCAGGGTCAATAATACCACCAGTGGCAGTTTGTGCCTCTAACATTTTCAGAGCATAATCCTCTGGAACAAGATCCTTTTTCATGGCCTGGAAGAGAGATATGGTTTTCCCACTGTATGGATCTTTGTATCCTGTGACTGCTCTCTCAGCGGACAGAAGTTTATCATGGATCTCAGGGCCGACAACACCCTTACGAACAGCTTCGTCAACTGTGAGCGTTTCATTTTTAACTGGATCAACAATGAATCCTGTTGCAGCTTGTGCTTCTAGGAGGCTGAGGGCTTGTTCTGGTTTCATAAAACCTCTCTTCATTGCTTGGTATATGCTTATCTTGGAACTTGAGTCTGTTGTGACCCCAGCAACACAGCCTGTCCCATAGAGATACTGTTTCACACTGGTCATCTCCATTATATCGCGGATGTCCCTCTTGCCCTGTTTAAGGAGGTTGTATGTCTCCAAGTCAATGATGCGGGCATTGTAGAGCTCCTCAATTGTTATTCTTCTCCTGATAGTCTTATATGACAGAGGGATATCATTTCTGATGATCTCTCTCTGCTCCATGATCTCAATAATAATGATGATCATCCGCTCTTTTGTGATTTTACCTGAGCGATATTCATCCATGAGCTTCTGCCTCTCTTGCTCCGGAAGTAAATTGGAGTTCATGATTTCCCACAGGTTCACTGGTTTATCAGCAAGACCCTCAATTGGAATATCAATCTGGGTGCTGGTCAAGTCACTCTGTGTTTGTTCTTCTGTGTAGAGGTATGTCTTCTCCACAACAGTTGGAGACTGAGGCTTGGAGAGTGGAAGGATGCACAGGCCTGTTTCTGGATCTCTGTGGCACTTGTCTTTAAGCTGTTTGTAGGTGACATTCTCATCGGTTTCTGGGTCTGAGAAAGCTTTGTTATCATCAGAAGGTTCAGACAGAGTCTTGGCAGTTTCTTTGCTGAAAATGTTCTTCTGATATGCAATATCAGTTGGGACACGATGGCTGTTTACAGGGTCAATGATTCCTCCACTGACCATCTGTGCCTCTATCAGTGGCATGGCATGTTCTTTTGGGATGAGATCTTTTTGCACTGCTTCAAAGAGGGAGATTTTGTTTCCAGTGAATGGATCTTTATAGCCAGTGACAGCTTTTTCTGCAGAGAGAAGTTTTTCATGAAGCTCTGGACCAACAAGACCTGACTTCACTGCCTCATCTACTGTCAGACACTGGTTCCTCACTGGATCTACAAGGAACCCAGTGGCGGCCTGGGCCTCAAGAAGTAAAAGACCTGTGTCATGTCTGAGCAGCTTTTTCTTCATAGCCTGATAAATGCTTATTTTCTCTTTGGTCGGCTCCAGGTAGATGCCAGAAATGCTATCAGAGCCCTGGAGGTATTTATTGACATTGGGATTCTCACTGACTTGCTTGGGTGTTGTTTTGCCTTGTTGAAGAAGGTCAAAGGTTGGTTTGTCAATGATTTTGGACTCATAGAGAGAGGCTGCTGGGACAGGAGCTCTAAGTCCCTTGAAGCTGGATTGTTCTTGTTTCTTGGACTCTTTCTCATCAACAATTGTAATGACAATCTTGATTATCTTTTCAATTGTAACCTTTCCTGACCTAAACTGTCTGAGCAGGTCAAGCCTTTGCTCCTCAGTGAGATATTCAGAGTTGATGATGTCCCAGATGGTCATCTTCCTGCCCTTAAATGGTCCATAGTCAAGCTCCACAGTTGCCTGAGTCATAGCCTCCTTTGTCTGGGCATCAGTGTATGTTGGCTCCTCCTTTGCATTGATCGCTTCATCAGAAAGAGGCAGAAGCTGGAGACCAGTTCTCATGTCAGTGATACATCTCTTAAAGAGCTGTGAGTATGTGACATTTTCTTTTGTGTTGGGGTCAAAGAAGCATTTATTTTCATCAGTAGGGCTGTTAAGAATCTGTTTCATTTCGTCATCAAAATAATTTCTCTTGCAGGCCACATCATGAGGAATGTAATGGCTCTTCACTGGATCAATTATACCACCGGTGGTCATTTGGGCATCGAGCAGTCGGATTCCCTGTTCTTTAGGTATCAGCTCTTTTTTCATTGCCTGGAACAGAGATACAGTCTGTCCAGTATAAGGATCTTTGTAACCTGTAACAGCTCGCTCTGCAGACAGGAGTTTTTCATGCAGCTCAGGACCAACAACACCTGCTTTGACAGCTTCATCAACAGTGTACCTCTGATTATGAACAGGATCAACCACGTAACCTGTTCCTGCTTGAGCTTCAAGCATATGCAAGGCAGGCCCTGCCCTCATCATGTCTTTCTTCATAGCTTGATAGAAGGACATTGTCTCCTTTGATGAATCGATAACTACACCTGCAATGCAGTCTGTACCCTTCAATGCTTTGTGGACAGGCTCCATTTCAGAGACCTCTTTGGCTGTCGTATTGCCCTTGTGCAATTTGTTGTACAGGTCTTTATCAATGATTTTGGATTCCAGGAGTTCAGCGGCAGTCACAGGTGCTCTCAGACCATCAAAGGTGATCTCTTTCTTCTTCTCTTTGTCCTCTGCCACAGTGATGACAATCTTAATGATTTTTTCAATAGTGATTTTGCCCGTCTTGTATTGACGGAGAAGGTCCTTCTTCTGGTCCTCAGTGAAGTACTCGGAATTGATTATTTCCCAAATGGTGACAGTCTTTCCCTTGAATCGTCCAAAAGGCACAGACACAGTTGTTTTGCTGAACACGTCCTTCGTTTCCTCCTCTGTGTATATACTTGAGCACTGAGCGGCTTTGTCTGTGATCGGTAGGAGTAGAAGACTAGTGTCAGGGTCTTTAGTACATCTCGCCATCAATTCAGAATATGTCAAAGGTTCCTGAGTGCTTGGGTCAAAGTATCCCTTTGTGTCATCTGAAGGTTTCTCCATAATCTTATTCATTTCTGCATCATATTGTCCCTGTTTGTAGGCTATTTCATTGGGTACACGGTGGCTATTGATAGGGTCAATGATGCCACCAGTTGCAAGCTGAGCCTCAAGGACTCGGATGGCATGATCACGTTCAATCAGACCCTTCTTCATAGCTTCAAAGACAGAGATTTTCCCACCAGTGTATGGATCTTTGTAGCCAATAACTGCCCTCTCTGCTGAAAGCATTTTATTGTGCAGTTCAGGGCCAATCAGGTCTTCCTTGACTGCCTCATTAACAGAAAGTTTCTGGTTCTTAATAGGGTCTAACATGTAACCTGTGGCTGCTTGGGCTTCAAGCAGGATCATGGCTGTGCCTGGTGTAATCTTCTTCTCTTTTGATGCTTGATAGATTGACATTTTTTGATTAGATGGTGTCAAAATGCCAGCAATGCAGTTCTTTCCTTTAAGAGTTGCTTTTAGTTTTTCAGTCTCACCAAGCTCGTGAACAGTGGTTTTGCCTTGTTTTAACTTGTCAAAGTCCTTCTTGGATAAAAGGCCGACATCATGAAGTCTGTTTGCAGGTACCTTATCACGGATGCCATCAAAAGACAAGGGATCTGGTTTCTTCTCTACACTGTCTACTGCATCAGGGGCACTTTGGCCATTGTAAACTGTCTTTGTTGTCGTAACCGTTGTAACATGAATGAGCTCTTTGTCAGGCTCTTTCTGTGCTTCCTCAAGCTGATGCAGCTTGTCACGCAATTTCTGGTTCTCTTCTGCAAGGATCCTTTCCTGCTCTAATCTCTTCCTCTCCATTTCCTGCATTTCTTTTTGCTTGTTGAGCATCTCTTTCTCAGCCTCTTTCTGTTTATTAAGGGCCTCATCCATGGTGGCGTGGAGTTTCTTCTTCTCCTCCTCCATCTGCTGTCTCTGGCGTTCCTGTTCATCTTTGAGAGCTTTGGCCTTTTTGACTTCCTCTTCAAACTGGCTCTCCAGCCTCTTTTTCTCATCTTCAATTAGCTTCTCCTTCTTCAAAAGCATCTCCTTTTCTGTCAGGAATGTCTGCTGGAGCATGGTCTTCTCATGTTCCATCTGTTTCTGCTGTGCATCAGCCATCTGATGAAAAAATAGAAAAAATAAGTTACAATTGATATATAAGTGAGACACAAATATTCTGCATACATTTTTAATTGATACAAATGGATACAATTTGTAAAATGCACTCTGCTTATGGAGATAAAATAATCCCCAACTGAAGTTATATATGTGCTTATTTTAAAATTTGGTTCAGTATTTTTTCAGATGTACTCTTTAATAAATAATTGTATAGGTGTACATTTTTTGTATTTACTCCTATAGTATAGTAGTCCAGAACAACCATGAGAATTACTTCCTCCAACAAAAAAAGTGGAGAAATTTAAATCATAAATTTAATTTAAATTTATTTAAATTGTCACAATCCCTTTTCTATGAGACATTTTGACGTGAAAGTCCTGCCTAAATGAATTTGGACAGAAAATTATATACATGGACACTATTTTTACCTTCTTGGAATTGATAATCACTTTCAGTTTATCAGGTATGTAACATACAAGTAATGATACACACAATTTATTGTCTGCATTTATAAAAATATCTTGATTGATTGATACAAAAGTAAAATTAAAATATCCATGCTACAGGTAATTTACTACTAGTCGACTGTGTGACCTCATATAATGTGTCTACAAAACTACGTAAACTGAGTCCAAAAAACTAGATTCCTATTTGTAAGAACTTGCTGGGCTCTGCTTATGGACTGAAACAGAATTACAAAGGACCTTGAACGTTTGAAAAAAAAAAATTAGGGTACTCTACGGTGGCCCTGATAGCGCAACACACTGCAAATTAAGAAAACAAATGCAACTTGTCCTTGAATGATATTTGGTGACAATTCTGAAAGAAACTATAGCTAGCTAACATAGCCTGTTAATTAATTGTATGTATTTTGCCAGATTTTTTGAATTGAAAGATAAATAAGCTAAAGGCTATCACTAGGTTAACAGCAACACCCCAACACCACCAACAGACTTCAATAACCTCATAAGCCAAAAACCATGGCAACAACAAGCATGTCGCTTTTTAGTGCCCCCTGGAAACATCTTCTGTTGTGTTGTGTGCCACTTGTAGTGCAATTCTCTATTTGGTTGCATTTTGTCTATTTGGTTGTTTTTTCTAAGTCCATGTCTTGTCAAATTGGTTAAGATGTTTTCTTAATTTGCTTGTATGTTGTCAATTTGAATTTGTTTTTGTTATGTGCTATGCGTTGAGCTCTCAGGGTCACCGTATTACGTTACCTGGAAGTATTACCAATCAGTTCAAAAAAGTCACTGACACAGTTGATGAAAGTTTTTTTTTTTAAATGACAATTAAATGATAATATATTCTGCTAAACTGTGGCAAACACTTTGCATGGACACTTGGATGGTAACCTATCAAACAGTTAAACATTTAAGAAATTCTCCACTGTTTTTCAACTTTATCTTTATGCAGTCTAATGATTCTAATGATCAGACCAACAATGCTCTCAAATTCAGTGCATGGTATATACTATAATAATTCTCTCCTCTTCCACTATGGGTGATGGATAAACCAACGGGTGGGGGTTGTGGATGAAACCAACATACACTTGTCAAAAAGGAAGTGATGTCTGTTGCATGCCTTTTATGTCAATTGATGCACACTAGTGCATATCATGGGCATGGCAGATGGAGGGCTGGAGGTGTGGTGACAAATGTTTTAGCATGTCTATGCTGGTGAAAAGGTTTTGCTTGCCAAATACATATAACTGTTGGGAAGGAGTCCTGTTAGGTGAGGTGTCTACATATCTTAACACAGCACTCACAATTAATACTAGGCATTGTTACAAATGGGAGAGTGACTGCAGTGTTTGAATGTATTTTTTATCCTGTAATTACAGCCAACATTAAAGATTTGGCTACCATCCATAATAAATGCATTGAAACACTCCTTTACAACTCATTGAGCACTGGCATAAATTTTCCTAGAGGTTAGGGTTCTAGTAATTATGTGTGTGCATAAATTGTAATGCAAGGCTGTCTC
Source organism: Pterois miles (assembly GCA_947000775.1). Lineage (NCBI taxonomy): Eukaryota > Metazoa > Chordata > Actinopteri > Perciformes > Scorpaenidae > Pterois > Pterois miles. Next base: position 17,350,337 of record CAMQGK010000327.1, read on the forward strand.
TCTAATTGCTCTTAAGTTGACCATTTTGGCTAAATTGCTAATGGAAAATCCTAATTTTGATCATTTCAGTTCGACTTCAAATGATGTAATTTCTTTTAGAGCTGAATTGCAACTGGGTTCTGAAACTGAAATAATACAAAGCATGTCTCAAAATGAAGAAACATTCCAGGATATGAGGAGACATTCAGGACGTGATCTGCATGAGCACAGTGCACTGTAAAGAAATTAAAAATCATATTTCAAATCAAAGATATGGTTTCATTATTAGTATAATCAGAGAAGGGGATAGAGGAAATTTAAAGAAAGAAGTGTGTTAGTTTTCAGGATAGAGTTAACAATGACATAAGCTGCTCTGTTATGCCATTTTTGACACAATACCTCTTTAGACTTATTTTGAAGTTCTTCTGCCTCCTTTTTCAGTCTAGCCTTCTCCTTCTCTAGGTCTGCGATTGCGTCACGTAAATCGCCAGCCTCTTTGCTGGTATTTAGTTTCTCGCTTTCCAGTTTTTCCACTACTGTCATTTTTTCTTTGGTGGCTATCTCAGTCTCATGAAGGCGGGCAGCGATCTTATCAGCTTGTTTCTTGAATTTTTTAGCCTCTTCCTCAGCTTTGGCCTGGGCTTCACTGAGTTGAGAAACCTGAAGTTTGAGTTTTTCGGCTTCAGCTACGATCTCCAGTTGCCTTTTCCTCTCAGCTTCGAGGGACTTCTGATATTCCTCTGTTTCCTCTTCCAGGCGCTGTTGCATTAGTTGTTTATCCTCCAGCAGCTTTTGGGCCTGCTCCTGAGCCAAGTCCTTCTGTCTTTGAAGCATCTCTGCCTCAGCTTTAAGCCTAGATGCTTCCTGTATGGCCTGCATTTTCTCTTTGAGCATTTTCTCTGCAAGAGCTCGTTGCTGATTGAGGTCGTCCTCTGCAATCTGTCTCAAGCGTGCAGCCTCTTGTGATTCTACACTAAGTCTAGCAGCATCCTCTGCAAGCTTTTTCATATTTTCAGCCTCCTCTGCAAGGAATTTCTGTGTATTGTCTTTGTCTTTCTTGATAAGGCGTTGATTTTCCTCCTCAATTCTGGTTTTCAGTTTGAGTAGCTCCTCCATCTGGACCTTGACTTTGAACAGTTCCTCCTCCACCTGGCTCCTTTGTTTGACGGCATCATCAACCTCATCCTTCAAGCGGTGCAGCTCTTCATCCAGGAGGGATTTCTGTTTATCAGTATCATCAAGCTTAAGTTTAACCTTTGTGAGCTCTTGTTCCACTTGGAACTTCTGCTTCAGTGTTTGCTCTGCCAGTTTTTTGTGCTTTGCCATTTCAGCATCAGCTTGTTGCTTCTGCTTGAGTGCTGAACTTTCTGCTTGTGCTAGTTTAGCAGCTTCAAATTCAGCCTCCTTCCTCAACCTCTCGGCATCCTCCTGAGCTTTGGCTTGGTTTGCAGCTTCTTGCTCAGCGGCTGCCTTTTGCCGTTCTGCTTCCTCTGCTTGTTGGCGGAGGAGAGCTGCCTCCCTCTCTGCCTTCTCCCTAGCAGCCTCTGCATCTTTGGCAAGCTTCTTGGCTTTCTCGTACTCTTCCTTAAGCTTCTTCTGCATGATGCTGTCTTCTTTCTGTTGGGCAAGGACACTTTGGACTTGTTGCTCAGCTGCACTGCATTTCAGGGCTGCTTGTTGGGCAGCAATGATCTGTTTTTCTGCTTCAACATCGGCCTCCTCTTTTTGCTGTCTGGCTTCATCTGCTTTCTTTTTCAGACGATCAAGCTCATCTTGGGCAGCCTTGCGTTGTCTTGCTGCTTCTTCCTCTGCAGCAGCGATCTTCTTAACCTTCTCCTCTGCTTCTCTCCTCCTCTTTTCCTCCTCAAGGGCAAGCTTCCTCAGTTTCTCTGCCTCCTCCTCTGCTCTTAGTTTGCTTTGCTGAGTTTCCTCTGCAATGTTCTTCAGTTTGTTCAGTTCTAGCTCCAGATCAAGTTTTCCAGATGAAGCCTTTTCAAAGTTGAGCTTCAGAATTCTGATTTCTTCTTCAACAACTCGCCTCTGTTTCAATGTGTCGTCCACTATTGCCTTTTGTCTTTCCATTTCAGCCTCGGATGACTTTTTGAGTAGGATGATCTTTTCCTCAATTTCTTGCTTGTGCTGGTTGGCCTGGTCTTCGAGAGCTTTCCTCTGGTAAGCCTCATCCTCAGCTTGCCGCCGGAGTCTTTCATTTTCTGCCTCCTTCTCTTTCAGGGCAATTTCAGCCTCTGTTTTTAAACGGGTGGCTTCCCCGATCGCAGCCAGCTTCTCTTTGAGAATCCTCTCAGCCTCTGCTCTCTGGCGAGCTGCCTCTTCCTCTGCGATTTGCCTCTGATGCTTGGCCTCCTCTGCAATAGCTCTAAGCCTGCTTGCTTCCTCAGCCACGTCCCTCATCCTGCCAGCTTCGGCCTCAAGAAGCTGTTTGCTCCTCTCTGTGTTGGACATGGTCTCCTTTTCTGCCTTGGACTTAAGCTGAATGAGTATGTCCATTTCACTCCTCACTTTGGCCAGCTCATCCTCCAGCTGTTTCCTTTGTTGTTGCGCTGCAAGGACTTCATTCTTCAGGCGGTAAAGTTCATCTTCGAGGAGGGATCTCTGTTGTTCTGCATTGTCAAAGTCGGCCCTGAGTCGGATAAGTTCCTGCTCTGCAATGAGTTTCTGCTGAGCTGTGCTCTCAGCTACCTTCCTCTGCCTCTCAAGTTCTTTCTCTGCCATTTCTTTCTGCTTCAGGGCCGACTCTTCAGCTTTGGCTCTCTTTTTGGCTTCACGCTCAGCATCTTCCTTTTGTTTCTCAGCGTCTTCTTGAGCGAGGCTCTTTTTGTGAGCTTCTTCCTCAGCCTGGAGTCTTAGACGGAGGGCCTCGTTAGCTTTTTGCCTCCACTTCTCAAGCTCTTTTTCTGCATCTTCTCTGGCATATATCGCATCCTCCTGTTGCTTCTTGAGACGTTCGGCTTCTTGTTGCAGCTGGAGGACAGCACCGTGCTCTTGTTTGAGTGACTCTTCTAATTTTGAGGTCTTTTCCACAAAGGAGATTTGTTTGCTCTGGAGCTCAGCTGCGGCACTCTTCTGGGCTGCAATGTGAGCAACCTTGATTTGTCTTTCCTTTTCAATCTCTGCTTGCTTCACTTGCCTTTCGGCCTCCTCGGCTTGCCTCTTGAGGTTATCAAGGTCTTCCAAAGCTTTCTGCTTTTGCCTAGCAGCTTCTCTCTCTGCCTCAGATTTGCGTTTGAGTTCCTCCTCTGCCATGCGCTTTTTCTGGGTCTCTTCATTGACTTGTTTGTGGAGCTTTGCAGCTTCTTCCTGGGCGGTCTTTCTGAGTCTCTCAGCTTCTGCTGCTCTGTCACGGAGTTGCTTGAGCTCAGATTCCGCAGTAGACTTTTGTTTTAGTGTTGTCTCAAGTTGGATCCTGATAAGGTGGATTTCCTCCTCAATCTTGGTTCGGCTTTGAAGAGCCTCATCCACCTGTTGACTTTTGTCCTTGATTTGTTGCTCTGAGAGGTTCTTGAGCTCATGCAGTTCCAGCTGGATGTTATGCTTTTGCTTCTCTGCATCTACAGCAGCAATCTCTCTCTTGCTTACTTCTTCCTGCATTCTGAGCTTCAGCTCTTGAGCCTCTTTCTCAGCTTTGGCAATGGCCTGTGCATGAGCTGCAGCTAACTGCTTCTGTTTGTCTAACTCGGCCTGCATCTCAGCCATTTTTTTCTGCTCTTCCGCTTTGAGTTTCTCTGCAGCTTTCTGCATTAGTGGAAGCAAATGGTAAAGAAAGGATTATAATCAAGCATGACATGTTAAAGGTAGCACTTTACATTAACCAGCTCAAAACAGTGTGGATTCAAATTGTAATTACTGCAGTAATCACAGCCAAATCACACCGCAATAAGAGCGTACTTAATGTACTGCATTACCCAGGCAATGTTAATGTTAAAGTTAGCTCAAAGATCAATCACTAGATGCAAATTAGATGCACATTCATCAAAGTGATGTTAAATTCACGATGCAAGTAAAACAATTAATGACAAGACAGTTCAGGAAAAAATGCATGATGGGGGGGTGAATCAATTAATGTATGGAAACAAAATATCACTTCACAACACGGCAAGAAAATCATATGGCATGCAACTGTAGCTGTAGCACTAACTTTCAAAAACTGCCTCATAATTGTGATTCCAATAGATTATAATATTACATGTCTACAATTTGCTTTAACTACTGTCATATCATTGATCATGTTTTATTGAATGGCAGGAATAGTTTTATAATTATGCATGTAATAGAGTATTTTCCAACTCATTTATTGTAAAATAATCACAATATATAAATAATAATAATTATGTATTGTATACAATCACTATGCCTGTATTATGATGTAAATGTGTGTAGTTTTTTAAGGTAGGTTTCTGTTGAACTGTTGTACATAAAAAAACCTTTTCTTTTTTTAAATGAAGACTAAATGTTCAAGTTAAGAGTATTATTCACACCATTCACTTAGACTAGTTTTTATCTCATCCCATGCACTGGGGGTTCTTTAAATCACTTTTTGCCACAAAAATGTAATGAAAAGAAAAGGTAAAGTCAAGAATAAAAGGTTCAGATGAAGTCAGGAAACCAGTTTATGACTCCAGGAATGTAAGAAACATTGTAACGTGGGTTAAAAGGAATATAACTTGCAAGTAAGGAAATGCGGATAGTGTAATTCTATAAAAAGCTGCAGCGAAAGCAAGACAGATAAATATGCCATGAAAAGCCAAAATGCAGTTTGAGAGAGATACACGTATTAGGATGATAGAGGGAATGGAGATCACACAGTACAGCAGAAACACTGAATAATTTACCTCTTTAATGCTCAAACAAGTTAAGCATTCATCATGGCAAAGCACTGGCAAGCAGTTAAGAGAAGCAAAGAAACAAACAAAACATTAGGGTTAGAAAATAATAGAAAACTTTAAACTTTGTGTTAATGTAGAGGGGAAAGGACAGCTGAAGACCATGATAGGCTAAAACACGGAGTCTTCACTTTGATTTTAACCTCAGGAAATGAAGTGGCCAGATGGATAAGAAAGAAAAGGGAACTTGTAGTGAAAGAAAGAACCCCTCACTCTTAATCTACAATGTCACAATACACACAACGAATGGAGATGGAGCACGAACACACAGTGTGCTGTATTTATCTAGTCTAGTTTCAGACTTACATTGAGAATCTTGGTCTCAATGTAGCTTCCAAATGAAATGATCTGTTAAAATACTGTATTCACTTGAATGTAAACACACTCAAACCTCATGCATCATATATTTTTTCCACTCTTTTACTAATCCTTTACCTTGATATAATAATAAATATTAAAAAAGTGCTTCTCTAGATCAGCTACAGCATGCCAATGTTTCAAGCGCAACCAGTGCAAAGGAACTATTTGTCACCCGTACATTAATGTAATGCGTGCATGAGTGTGTGTGTGTGTGTGTGTGTGTGTGTGTGTGTGTGTGTGAGAGAGAGACACACACTGTGTGCAAGCATGCGTTTTGGTGACTGGTGGGTAATCTCGTTGGTTGGTTGGTTGATTATTTGGTTGGTTGGTTAGGTTAATGTTAGAATTTAGTTTGTTTGGGATCCTCAGCCAGTTGTCACGCACCTCCTCGTCCTCCAGGCGGCGCTGCGTGTCGGTGATGAACTTGATGTACTGACTAGTCAGAGTCATCAGCTCACTGTAGCGGGTCCTCAGTGTTACATACTGATACAGGGTCAAACAAACAAACAACACTTGTGTCATTTTAAGATTCATGCAAATGTCTTTCACAGTGAAATCAGTTTATGGGTAAAGTATAACAAACATTGTTCAACCATCCCCATGTTTTATGTCTAAGTGATTAGTGGGGACAACAGTTGTCATTAAAATTGGTCCTGTATTGAGGGATAATTCTGTAAATGAGTCGCGAAATGAGTTACAAGGGCAAATGAACAGCATCAGTGTAACATCACATAAGTAAAATTGTTTGTTTTTGCCACAGACAGGCTCAGATAGTTAGTGTCTGACAATATTATGGAAAGGGCACTACAGAGAAATCACTTGGTCCGGTCCTTTTGTTACTGTGTCCAAATCCTGCTCAAGGTGAAGTATCATGGTGAAATCTGAATATCTGTATAGTCTAAATACAAGTGGCCATTGAATGTAAAGACCTCATCTACATTGTCAAAATCATCTAAATATCTGGCTTGCCACCATGGATGTATTCTACTGTTCCACCGTTGTCTTCCAGCAACATGTCACCTCGCCAGATTTCAGAATGAGACTTCTTGAGCGAGATCCTTTCCATAATGTCAGACACTTATGATAACATTCAGAGCCTGACGTGGTAAAAACAAGCACTTTTAGTGGATGTAAATGACAGTTGTCACTATTAGTCAGTTAAACACAAAACCTGGGAAAAAAGGTCAGCCATAGTCAGCCTTTAAGTTGTCCTGTATCAAAATATTCACAGTTGTCTGGGAGCTGTATCCAACATGGCTTCTATAAAACACACCTCCTGAATGATGTTGTCAGAAGCAGAATCCAGTTTGGTTTTCTTCAAGGGAGAATCAAGAGGATCCATGTGAGCTCTGTAGGCGACCAACTGGAGTTCGTAGTCCTATTTGAAAAAAGGGACATTCTCCATACATCAGTTATGCCACAAGTACTTTCTCTAAATGCTCCAAATGACAATATTTACAATGCAAACTAGCGTTAATGCTCACCTTGATCGTATCAATGTATGCTTTGGCATAATTTTGACACTCATCAACATTGTCTTTGTTATTCTCAATCTCCTCCAGCAGTTTCTGTTTTGAAAAGGATTTAAATTAAGAGTTATTCTCACTAGTTTCAATTAGAAAAGAAATGAATAAGAATGCAGGTAACACCAAGCGGGACACACTATACCTTCTCCTTCGCCAATTGTTCTTTAAGCGTTTTGCTGTCCGTGATGGGCACGGCCTGGATTTTCTCCTGCCTTTGCTTGGCGTCCGCAATCCAGCGGATTAGCCAATCGTAGCTCTCACGGTAGTAGCCCAGTTGGCGGCCGAGCTGCTCTAGCTCTCTCTGGCGAATGTCGATCTGGGTGAACACGGCCTTCCAGCGGTCCTGAAGGCTGGACAGGAGCTGGCGATAATGGTCCAGCTCAGCGTCACGCTCGCTGTGCACGCGTGACATCTTGTCGCTCACTGCGGTGGCCTTCCTCAGCTCTTCTTCCAGAGAATCAAACACTGGCTGTTCGCCCTCAGCCTCAGTTCGCATTTTCTGATGATGTCATACAAAAAGAAAAGTCAGTCAGCAGTGAGCAAGGTCAAAATCACCAGTTAGGCTGAACTACACTATTGGAACGATTCCCGATTGGCTGATAGGATGATTTGTATTTTTACTTGTCTAACAGATGTTGACACCTTGTCACCTTGCTGTTTACCTTAAGCTTTGCTCTGTAAGCCTCTACTTCCTTGCCATCGCTGGGCACGGTGTGAACCTCGCGCAGACAGTCCTCATACTGCTTGAGAACTCCCTCGGCACCCTGTGTGTTACGGATGACCATTTCCACAGTCTTCAGCCTGGTGAGAGAAACAAGAAGTAAATAAAGTAGCAACGCATAGCGGCGTAATGAAACAGTGTGTTTTCTCTAAACTCTAAAGATAAGATAAGATAAGATAAGATATTCCTTTATTGGTCCCACAGTGGAGAAATTCACAAAGAAAAAAGACTAACTGGCTGGGGACTCACTTCTCGAGATAAACCGAGGAGAGCATGTAGGCGTGATCCATCTTCTGTACGGTGAGGTCAAGCTCTGAGCGCAGGACAGGGGCTGAGGCGGACTGCTGAGGCGAGGCCAAGACCTCTTGTGTCCTCACCGACACCTTATCCAGCTCCTTCTTGAGGCCCTCAAGCTTCACCTGGACTTTCTGTACGACAGAAGAGGACGAACAGAGTTAGCAACTAACAAAGAAATCACACCCAGACTGTTATGAGGAGCAGCTTCCAAAAATGTGCTATAAGGCACCTTTGAAATTTAAAAGAACCTGTGTCAGGATTAGACAGAGCCACTGCTCAACATTTTAATAGTCTCAGATCAGCAGGGACCTGAGCAGCTGTAGTAGGAAAAGCAGTCAGCAGGCCAACTTTAGTCGCAATTACAATTATCTGCTTTTCATACTCTTAGCTCCGCTGATTGAAGCTCTCACTCATCTACAGTGTGCAAAGTGGTTTAATTCTCATTTCCACTAATCCTACCGATCACTGACCCATATAGAATTAGCAAATGTCATGACTGTGAGGAAAATGTGCAAAATTGCTGCTGACAAATAGAGGTACACAATAACCACATCATTCACACATAGTCTACATCAGTGTTTCCCAAACGTTTTTCTGGAGACCCACTTTTTAAAAATGACAAACCATCATTACATAATTCATGAGAGGCATCTTCTATAAACAGTAAAAAGAGCAGATTTGTGAGGAAATAAAAGTTCCTGACCATTTTTTAGGTGTTAACAGGAGTCAACAGGCTCTCGTTTTTTTTTTCCTCTTATCAGACAAAACAGAATAAACGCATGTCTTTCATATTACATTTAATGTTATAAGTAGGCTACAATTATCAGAACAATATGCCCTCATGTGGCACAAATATGTACTGCAGATATAAATCTAATAAGACTCTGGAAGAAGTTGTGCAAATTTATTCGGTGACCCAAATTAACTCTCCTGTGACCCATCTGTGAGTCCCGACCCAGTTTTTGGGAATGACTGATCTACACAAAAACTCAAAAATTTTAGTTTGTGTTTCTACCCCTCAAGTAAGTTAACAGGAATACAAGAAAAGCTAATATAAAATAATCTTGACATAATCCTCTAGGCTGCAGGAAATCCATTAATTCAAGTCTAGTGACACACAAGAAGGGAGTATAATTATAGAGGCTGGTAGGAGCAGTCTCCTAATGGTATGCCAACGTTTAATTAATATGGTAATGTAGTGTAATTAATATGGTACCTTCTGGTCTGTTGTCTTCTGAACACATTCTTTCAGAGGTTCCTTCTCCAGAGGTTTGCGTATGCGAGCCACGGTCCCGGCCTCACAGTCCTCTATACGCATACGCAGGTCCTTGATCTCAGAGGTGTAGTTCTTACACAGAGTCTCATCCTGTTGACCTGTGGAGCAGCATATGTGTTAGCTCAGAACAGCATAAATTAACTTAACCTAAAGGTGAGGACGGGGGAAAAAACAGACTTTTGATGCACTCAAGGGCAAGAAATACTGAAGAGATTAAACATACGACCGCACAGCTTAGGAAAGAGTTTTGTGTACACGGTACACAGTACTATATGTGTAACTGCATCTTTCTAAACATTTTTCACTATCAAATCTGAAATCACTTTTTTTTTTGCAACATCTGCCACATATTTGCCGTGCGCATAAGCACTCAGGGTGTTTTAAAATACTGAATATTGCAATGTTTTGTGATACTGTATTGATTTTCATTTTTATTAAACATACAGAAAAACAACTCAGTCATTACTTTCCTTAATTTGCAAAGAACTGCACCCACACCACTGCACACTGGTGTCTTCTTTATACTATAGACAGTTTTCCTAAAATTAAATTAATTAAATTAGTTAAATTAAAAAATCACAATATATCACCTTGCTTACTGTACTGCAATATATCGCAATATATTGAGTCGTCACTCCTGTATCATGATAATTATCATATCGCCAGATTCTTGCCAACACACAGCCATAATAAGCATGATAATGCATGCATGACGCACGCAACTCCATATACGCTACAGTCATACCATACATTATTTAGCAAGTATTTTCTACATAATCACACCATTAGGTGATATGGCTGCATGACAAAAAAAAGTATAATGCAGAGCTGCAAAAGAAAGAAAAGCAACGTGGGACACCAAAACAACATGCAGTCGCTGAGAACTCTGCTCTAACAGTGAAAAGCGTGTACACACAGTAGCTTGGTGAGCTGCACTGTAGCTTTGACCGGCTTGACATCACTCACCTTTGAGCTTAACAAGCATTCGTCCTAAAATGTGAACGACAATTACATACTGTAACGCTGCTGTTCACTTATTGTATATTCCCTTCATATATCCATGAATAATCAAGATGAAGAAGATAATCTGTGTAGAGAAAAAAAAAAGTTACCTTTCTCCATAGAGCGAAGCAGGTTGTCGAAATGCTGCGTGGACTTGGTGTAGTCCTCCTCGACCTGCATGCGGTCATCGGGGCCGAAGAGCTGCGAGTCCTGGCTGTCACGCATGTAGTCCTGGTAGTGGAGCTCCAGGTTCCTCATCATCAGCCTGTACTCCTCTGGCTTCATGGTCTTTAACTGCACAGGGTGGAGAAGAATGGGGACTTATTTTTTTATTAATTTTATTAATTACATAATTTTGATTTGGAGTCTGGTTTATTTCATGGACTGAAACATAAAGAATTATTAAAGCACAAACTTTGAGGTTACAAAGTACAGCTGTTAACTGTATCACGACCAGCCCTCTCTGTCCAGAGCTATCAAGTCATCCTACAGTGACTGAATTTGATTCTAAACACTAAATACACTTACATTTTGCATTTTTTTCATCTTGCATATACAGATCAGCTTGTAATTAAAGTTTGCACCTAACCCTAAAATTACATTGCTTTTTGTTTTTTCAACAGTGTTACTGCTCACCATGCTGATGTTCCAGGAGCGTATCTGTGTGAAGTCTCTCATCAGATACTGCCATGACAGCAAGCTCTTCATGTCTATATGGAGCGTCTGCCACATAGACACCAGCTGCTGATAACCTGCATCAAGACTAGAGTGGGAGAGGAAAGCAGATATTAATTAAGAAACAGACAGCACTCCAGAGATCATATCTTACACTTTAGAGTGAAACCCAGTATGTGTCTGGTGTGATATGTCAGAGATTGGATTGGATGACAGAAACAGAATTGCCTTCTTAAATCAGTTACCACTTAAAGGTTATCTTAGCATTACATACAGCATTTCTTCAAAAAAGAACAACATATCCTTTAAATCCAGCTTCTGTTCTCACCTGGACACACTGTCCACGGCCTCCTTGTTGACTGGAGGCACCATGAAGCAGACGGAAGGCACCACTGCGTCGTGTCCAGACCGGTTCAGGACCTTCCACTTGAAGGGCTGTGAGTTGTTGAGGAGCGCACACTCATCTCCTTTATGGACGGTGATCTGAAACACAATCCACGATTGACAAATTACACACACATTAATAAGGGTATGCTGAGGTTCTGCGATACGTTGTGACCACTCTGAGCGGTGAATGAATGACAGAACACTGACCTCCTGTTGCTTGAAGTCACAGACAGCCTGAATGGGCAGTTTGCCTTTGATGGAGGTGGTGGGGTTGCGTGGTTTCAGCTGGATGATGGACTTGGCTCTCTTGTTCAGGCCGGTTGTGAGGGTCTTGAATTCATTCAGCTGTTCTTTCTCCTCCTGATGAAAAACAAACAAATGTTTAGACTAAAATGATTCCCAGCTTTCTAATGGTACACATTAAACATTTGATTTTGAATCAAAACCATCATCACCTTAATATACTTTCTTATTCCTTCTACATTTTCTAGAGAAGCTCATGTGGCATCGTCATGTGCATGGACATCATCACTCACCACAGCATCCTGCAGCAGATCCTCCAGGCGTGTGGCTGTGGTGGAGCGATCACAGCTGTACTTCTTTTTCATGTTCTCTTGCATTTTCTTCATCTTGTCCTGAGCTTCTTTCACATCGGCAAAGAACTGCAAGGGAAGGAAATCATGGGAGACAGAAAATTTAACGCTTTGCGCTATGAATACTGCCGAATATAGAGGGTTGTTAAAATTTGACAGATCAGTTTCACTTATATTTCTTTATTTTTCTAATTATTTATTTATTTTGTTTAAAATGTTAAAATCTGAATTTAGTATAATTGTTATATTATTTAGATTTTATTTATGTATTTATTGATTGTTCTATTTTAGCTTTATTATTATTATTATTATTATTATTATTATTATTATTATTATTATTATTATTATTATTATTATTATTATTATTATTATTATATTTTTTCTCCTCCCTTGTTTCTGAATGCTTTGTTTTCCAATAATAGTTACTACCTGTTATTATACTGTATGTACATATTTCGTTTGTTATGGCTTGGGTTGCGGTGGTCATTTGTCTTATGGAAACAATAAAAAGCATGATTCAAAAAATAGATATCACTGTGCCATACCTGGTAGTAGGCTGTGTTTTCTTTGAGATGAGCCTCGATACAGCAGCACAGCTGGAGGATCCAGCTCCACTGAGTCTGCAGGGCGGCTGTGAAGGCCTGCAAGAGACACGACAACAGCGCATTAGCTGTGGCCTCACTTAGTAGCTTTTATTGCGTATGTAGAGTTTTAGTGGGCTTACTAGAGTAATTACCTCAACTGTCTTCTTGCCAGGATGTCCATCCCTGACAAGTTTGTCTCCCATGGTCTGGAGATCATTGACTTTCTTCTCCCTCAGCTCCAGCTCTCGCATGAGACCCTGAACAATTAGAATAAACAGTCAATGACAATCTTGGGCAAAAAAAAAAAAAAAAAAAATCATGTGTATTCATTTAATCTGAACCTATTTAACAAAATCTTCTTCACAGACCGAGTAGTTGTCTTTCTTGGCTGTCATGTTTGCGTTCCTGTCGCTCCAGTCGAAGTTGACCTCCTCCTCCTCTTTATCATTTAACCACATCAGTTCCTTAGTGGCAGCGCTGACAAAGGTGTGGAGTGAATCCAAGTTCCTTAGACGGGCCTTGGAAGTGTTCTGAAAGAAAAAATAAATGAAAATACCATCTGTTGATTAAAAAAATCATCACTCAGATACCTGAAACTACAACTTAAAGCCTTTCCATTCTGTGCAATTTGAAATATGCTAATATTTACCAGTAGTTTGCCATACTGAAGGTCCAGTTTACCCATGTATTCTCTGTAGGAGGCCTTGCTGGCAGGAGATAGCTGGCTCTGCAGAATATGAAAGATGCAACAGAGGTTACTTTTAAAATCAACAACACGTCGAACTGTATGCAATCCCTTCTGATAAGGGTGCAACTGTACCTCATCAGCCCTGGCCCGTTCAATCTTGGATCGGAAGTCCTCCACAGTTTGGTGCAGGCCTCTGTGGCTGCCTAGCTGGGACTCCACAGAGGGCAGATCAGAGCCCCACTCGGCTTCATCGATGCGAAGCTGGTTCTCCTCCACCCAGGCCAGGAGGTCTTTGACATAGCGAATGGTCACGTCATCCATCTCAGGCCGCACCTTCATGGAGGTCTGCTGGGAGGTCTGCGTCAGGGGAACCTCGGCAGGTGTCACAGAGGACTTCAGGCGAAGGTTGTAATCAGTGCGCAAGTTCACCAGGCGCTCATGGAGGCGGTAAACCCTGCAGTGATGAGAAACACAGTACTTTATACTGCTGTTTTTTTATTCAGATCTGTCTTTTATGCTAAAAGTTCACTTGTAGTAGCACCCACCTGCGGTACATCTGCTCAGCCTGAGGGTGGCGCCCATCCTTGAGTACCTGCACATCGTTGAAAAGCAGGCGGATCATGTTGTCGGCTTTGTCCAGCTCCCTCTCCACCTCTGCTGTATGCTGAGCTGGTTTCCCTGCATTCAGCAGACGAATGTCCTGAAGGGATGAAAGCCAACTAAAATGTTAATTTTCAACTTATTTTCAAATGTCAACAAAATTAGAAAGGCAAATAAATGCTTGTGACTGATTGACACGTAAGAATCACTTTCTCTGCCTGAGGGATACTAGACATTCCTGTGTTTTTCTTTCCCCCATTACGTTTATGTAGCTTTACACTACATATTAGGTACATAGTTTAGCTAAAATAATTTCTTAAATGTGATGTTTGTAGTGAATATGTTAAACTAAATGTTGTCAAAGAGGCTTGTACTTTGAACTGAATAAGACCATATGACTGCCATGCATGCTGGTGCCAGCAGCCATCTCCTGCACCAGAATGATGATGGATTTAGTATTTAAATAGTATGGAGAAAAACATGCAATCTTAGGTCATAATGGAAATTAACAAAAGCCACATGGTCTAACCATATTACCACCAGTATTGTATTTCTAATGGCAGACTTGAGTAGGACTTACCGTCTGCAGCAGGGTCTCCAGATGGCTAAGTTGGCTATCGCACGACCCCGACTCCATCTGGACTTTACTGAGAATCCTCTGGAGCCTCTCCAGTCTGGATGAGTTAAAATCAATAACAAAAATAAGATCAATGAGACATTAAATTAGACAACCACATTGAATTTACACTACCAGAAGCTAAAAATCACAACTTACGGCCATCTGCGTTGTAGCAAATACTCCAATTTATGTGGGTCACTCACAAATGCCATTCCTCAACTGCTATAAAATTACAGGGTCCAACTACAAGAAACTCAGTTCTCCTCACATATTCATTGTGTCATGGGAAAATACTCCTCTGACAAAGACATCCCGTCTGCTCATCCTGCATCTCAGAACCATAAACAAGGCTGCGAGATGACCGGACAATCTTGTGACACAAATACCATCCCATTTCCCAGGCATGACGCAACGCTTCTCTAAATACATACAAATTTTACAACGTCTCATCCTATTTGATTAGATCTAATTAGCATATTTTGTGTCCATTTGTGAGGAACACATCTCTCTCATTTTGATGCAAGCTAAACAGTCTTTCAGCAGCCAGAATCTTATAATAAAGCAGAAAAATGACGCTGATGCAATACGTCTGCAACTGAAAATCTATGATGGTGAAACAACCAGAGTTGTAAATAAAAACATAATTGGCAATGACATATTTTTATCATACCTTCTTGAGCCTAGGTTTGATATTGTAAGATTAGCATGAGAAGGCTAACACAATAACCTTGAGGGTAAAGCTAGGCTACTTGGTAGTTGTATTTTTCAGGTATTAGCTTGATAATGTTAGATATTTTATTTCTGCACTGTTCTGTTTTGTTTGCACTACACTCCTTTGTTGGGAAAAACTAGTACAATAGACAAAAATGTATGGTATTTTATGTATATTATGGCATATCTGCCACCCTCCTTACCTCTCAAACTCTATCCTGAGCAGCCGCTCTCTTTCCAGGATGGCCACGTGAAGTCGACCCCATTCTTTCTCCACATCAATGGGATGGTAGCCTGGAGGGACCTTCACCTGACCAGCATGCACGGCGCTCTGTGGAAGCAGAATGCGTAAGCCATCGCTCAATAGAAGGGAGAACAATAAACAGATAAACAATAGATAATAATAGAAAAGAATTATGGTGAGCTCGCCTCAAAGGACTGGTAGATGTGTTTGGACCGGTTCTTGTCGGTCTCTTTCACTGGCAGCTCCGTCTCTTTGAACTTCAAGAACTGGCGCCAAAGAAGCTAAAGAAAGAAAAACATATAAAAATAAAGTTTTAAAAAGCAATGTATGTTTTCCCTTTTTGTTCATTTAACTTAAAGGTGCTAAATGTGAAATTAGGAGCATATTTATTGCCTCTGCACGGCTCTCAACATGGCGACATATGAGCCAGCGGCTCATAGCTAATGGTGCTAACAGACAGTAATTTGCTGCTATATCAATGCTCTGGATATCGTATAGAGCACCTTTAAGTTCATTTTTGTCCCAAGACATCTGAAAAAAGCCTTTACATAACAAATGGTTAACTTCTGTAAATGACAATGTTATGCAACTGGGTAAGTGAAATTAATTCAAAATCCAAATTTCCTAAATAGGATAAGTACATTAACACATCACGCTACAGTTGTAATAGTCTGTACACAGTCCATGTGTTCATTCCCATGACTGGCGTAAATTGAGCTGAGCTTATGAGTCAAATAGCTTGACTGCCTGTATTATGTTACGAGCTCTCCAACCAGACTTTACCGCTTTTAAGAAACACACCCAATCCACTACTTTTGATGATGCTGTATTGCTGATAATTTGACTTCAAAGAGAATTAAGGAAAAATAGTGAAGTCACGCTATGCTTTTGTTCTGCAGCGCTGACAGGGAGTGGTACAGCGGTCATTCTCCTCTGAATTAGGCTCTGCATTCCCACCTACAATACAACAATGTCTGTGAATACCTGCCCACAGTTAGACATTATATAAGTGTATTCTTTGATCTAACAATGGAAACCTCTTTTGCACAATGCTGATATCATTAAGACATGCACTGTGTTTTGTTTTTATTAATAACACAAAGAAAACAAAAAAATTTTGCTGCTCAGTTGCAAACATAACAAAGACAAGTCTCTGGCAGAGAGGCGTAATATCAGCGCATCGTCTCACCTCTATCTCCTCATAGCTGGCAGGGAACTTCCTCTCCTCGAAGATCATGACATGGTGGCGGATCCACTGGAGCAGAAGAGTCACCAGCTCGTAATACTCCTGCCAGCGCAGCTCCAGCTCCTGCAGCCAGCGCAGCAGAAAAAAAGACAGTCTGGAGTTTAACAGCAACAAACAGGAGGTCACTTATTCTCCCGCGTCGCCATGTTCGATCGTTCACACGCCACGCTAAACTCTATTAGGAACCAAACAATTCGGGTCTTGTGTGAGTGGATAAGGAAGCAGAGGGGGGAGAAGGGGATGATAGAGGGAGCAGAGGTGGAAGAGAGGGTAGGGGAAGGACAATGGTGGGAGACAGACAGACAGACGGTAGCATATTCCTCCAGTTCTCACAGTCAGTGTGTGCAGTTATTAGATAAGATGTATTCAACTTTACATTCAGACTTGGTTTGAAATGCAACAGGACAATAAATGCCCAGCATACCTTTAGTCTAATGAGAGTATAAACTACCCTACAACAGGCTTTATGTATACAGATGATGTGTGACAATACGTATGAGCCGATCCTCTTTGGCTTAGGCAGCATAAACACCACAGGTTGCCAATTCTCTGTGATACTTGGTTTCACAAGTCTGGAAGCATCAGGAAGCATTGCTAGTAAAAGTTAATGCATAAGCAGAGTCACAAGCCTGTTCTTGTTTGATTAAATCTGATCTGAACCGATAGATGCAGCGGCAAACCAGCAACTCCTGTGTTCCTTGAGGTAAAATGACTGTTTTTGGAAATGGAGTCTGGCCTGGTGTTGAAAACCATGATATACAGGCTTTGGTTCCCTATTATAGCATACACTTGATTTTTTGGGTGGCTAAAATACATTTTTCTGCTGCTCCAATCCATAACCGCTTTAATTTGCCATGAGATAGCCCTTTATGACAGTAAATGATGCCGTTATGTTATATTGCAGGAGTATACATACCGTACATTCCCACATAAAAAAGTCTGAACTAACCCTTTCAGTTATTTCCAAACAAGCACATCTAACTTTGACTCAGCTAGTGCTAGTGTTCACATTATTTACAACTTTAATGATAAGCTTACTGTGGAAACCTACATCACTGCTTTTTGCAACAGATCAGTGGGTGTTTCTATTTGAAAAAACAAAAAAAATGTAAAATTTAAAAAAAAATTAAAATTAATGTAACATTAAGTAACATTAAGCTTTCAGCTTTCATTCATTTCTAGCTTAAAGGACCAGTGTGTAGGGTTTAGTGCCATCTAGTGGTGAGGTTGCAGACTGCAACCAACTGAATAACCCTTTCCAAGCGAGCAGGAGAACCTACAGTGGCCTTCAGGTAACATAAAAACATGAGAGGCTCTCTGCTTGGTTTGTCCATTCTAGGCTACTGTAGAAACATGGTGGACTCCATGAAGAGGAGCTCAGGGCTCATTCTAAGGTAACGAAAATACAACAATTCTTAGTTTCAGGTGTTTGTACACTAATTAAAACACAGTTATGAATATTATATCCAATTTCTGCCAATAAATACACCTAAATGCTGCACACTGGACCTTTAAATTAAGCCCCAACCAAAATTCATGAGGTTAAACAAAGCTGTGCTCACGTTAGTTCTGACGCCATCATGTACATCCATCCGAGGCATGACATCATACAGGGATGATACGTAAGTGATGATGGACTTCTCATCAGGGTGTGGGACATCCACATCTGGAAGGATAAGGTGAAACTGTATTATATTCCAACTCATTATTTCATATTGCAAATTAATGAAGTGTGGTGTTTCAGATTATATCTCCTTCGGGCCAGTCTTACCCTCAGGGTCCAATAAGCGTGTCACTCCCAGGTCCCTCTCTGCAACACTGAAGGCCTGTTCCAGGTTCTCCAGGTTGTTCTGTCGGTACACTTTGCCCATGTCGATGAGCCTGGGACTAGGGGAACACAAAAATGGACACTCAATCACCAACAGGGTCCAAATGGCCAAATGCCAATAAAAAACATTAACAGAATTAATACAGTCTGTACATGTCTGTTCATGACACTGAATATATTAGCAGAGGTGGCTGTGATTTTTTTAAAGTCTTTCTGCCAACAGCTACAGCCCACCTCTTCACTTTCTGACAGACCTGCATGAGCACCTGCATTTTTATCCTCTGGGTGTTTGACTCTCTCTGGCAAATGTCAGAGCATCTAAAGAAGGAATGTACAATAATATATAGCAGCTAACGTAATTGAAGCTGACATATTTTAAGCAACTCCCAAGACAGACAAAAGGTCACGTCTTCAGAGTGCAGAGCTGCACGACTGAATGAAACTAATCTGTCATGCATACTTGACTACTACAGAACTTCCAATCGTAACATCACAACTGCAAACAAATTCAAATGTGCAATGCATATATCCCTGCGATACTGATTATGATATTTAGTAAGCAAATACAATGTGTGCATAAAGCAACAGGAGCAGCTTCATACAGCTCTCTGATGTGTAGAGTGGTACGGCCCCCATTCTGTCCATAAACAGGAGAAGCCTCCGCGTGGCAGATCCCTCGAACAGAGTACTGTTTTGCCGGTCTCAAGGAGCTGCTCACTCTCTGCCCCTCTCTTCCATGAAAGCTACGGGACCTTCCTCCGTGGTGGCCCAGCTCGCCGCTGCTGGAGCGAGCCCCTGAGCTCTGGGAACCCCGCCCTGAATCCCAGGAGGATCCCTCTGATGGGATATCCTCACACACCATGACCACCCGGTTGTCCACATCGCTGACGGATCCTGACGTGCGCCCAATGAAGCCGAGGCTTCCCTTCTTCTTCTTCGAGTTCTTCCTTACACCGAGCATCTTCGGTCCTTGTCCAGTGGCGAGTAAAAAGGTTTTGCTTTAGTGGCGGGCCTGTTTGCATGTAAATCCATCCTATGCATTCTCCCAGGAGTCCATCATCACGTGAAGATCCCCTTAATCCTTCTGCAGGTTTGCCGTGATGAAAGAGCCTCCTAGTAGTACAGCCAAGTCACTGCTCCTTCAACAAGCTTTTCTACATGAAACCAACGGCGAACTCAATTTGAATTCTCTGAATGAACACATATTCTGCTCCAGGATGCCCTGAACTAAGCCTAGGCATGAAGTAACGCCACGGTTTTCATGTAGCAGCCACAGACAGCTACAGTTACGCCCACACACCACACCCCTGACCTCTATGAAAGGCAGCACTAATCCAGCCTCAGGTGGCTCCAAAACAGAGCGCAAGGAAAAAAAACCTCCAGGTACATGCTGAACTGAAGGAAACTTGCCACTGCAGGCATCTCTTTTCTTCCAACACATAATGGGTCCAACATGCTCTGCATTTAACTTTCTCTCATCTAATATCTGGACTCCTCTCTACATGAATCCCTTTGTCAAAACATCAAAAAAGAAACCAGCCATTGGCAAACTGTCGACAAATCTTCCTGAGAAGTAAACACACATTCGTTTCCCAGGATGCTACCGCACAAAGCGATCCTTAACCACTAATTCTACTTTAAAGACACACAACAACTTTAGAGGAATTAGCATGTTTGGTGTTTGAATTTCACTTTTTTTAATACTAGGCTCCCAAACAATCCAATAAGCTAATCAAGTTTAATAGGGGAATTATCATCTTACGGTGGTATGATATTAGTCAAGGCCAATGTCTGCCAGTAATATTCCTAGCCTAAAGGCCCAAAATGTTCATGGAGAGTCGTTAATATTGATTTCATTAAAGCAGCAGCAATACTGTCAGGTGCAGAAGGGAGCAAATAAGACATTTTTCTGGAAGAGTAAAGCAAAAATATCAGGTTTTAAAAACAGATCAAACAGATGGGAGTTCATGAAATCAATGTGAGCATGTTGCAACTGTATGGAGGCTGTGCGCTTTTAAATCTATACCACACTGCTTATTGCGTTTCCACTACAATAAATCATATATCATAAGATAAAAAAGACACGCCACAGTCTAAAATTATTTGGACTAGAATAGAAACATCTTGTCAATACTGAGAGTGAGATTTAATTACAGAGCAGGTTGAAACCAGCATTGAATGTGTGCCAAGGTCCCACTTCTGGTCCAGTGCACTCGATATTTAATAAAACTCAACCTTTCATGACAAGACCCAACATCTCTGCTCGTATTACAGAAGGCCTGCATTTTTCAGAACAGTTTATATTTGACATTGTACAGTAAATATTGAGCTGATATAGTTGTCTCTTTTTGTACTCTGCAAAATGATTCACATGCTACTGCAATGACAGAGCATACTCTCACTACTGTTTGTATTGTATGTTATACTTTTACAATACTGCAATTAATCAGCAGTAAATTCTGTCACTCACTGGTGTTTGTGTATGACGGCGTTGAAGAGCTTGCCGTCTCTCCAGCTTGTGGTGAAGTTATCACAGCGGATACCCTGGTAGCCGTCCGTCATCCTCTGGGACCAGAGCAGCAGCTTCTCCTTGGCCGTCATGTCTTCTGACTGGCCGTTGATCTGAATATCTGAGATCTAAGACAGTATATATATATATATAAATATAAATTCAATGTTAGGCAATGTTGTGTTAGTAATCCATACTGAAGAAATGTGAAGCAAATTAGTCATTAGTGGAAACCCATAAGATGCAATTTGAACTGAGTCACCAGACACCCGTGGTTAATTTTAAAATAACATATTAATAACACCACTTGTCTCGGATCAATTCACCCCTTTATCATCCCTTGACTCAAAGCTGCAGTCAGTAACTTTGAACAAATATGATAAGTTATTTTCATAAAATGGCACTATAACCTAGTAGTATCTGCTTTTTTTTTTTTTTTTTTAAATGACATTTGTGACTTAAGTTAGTGACTGCTGCTTTAATACCTTTCCTGGTTGTCTATTAGCATGATATATATTTAGGAGTTGAGTAGATTTGTTCTGACTTGGCTGACAGGATGCAGCAGGATTTCTGCCTGGTCTAGCCTGAGAAAACGCTGCTGCAGCTGTGGCATCCAGATAACTTTTCATTCAGGGAATTTGGGAATTGGAAAGATGAGTCATAGGTATCAGGTTTTCCATTTTCTGTGTGTAATGTTTACGTTATTATGTACTAATGTGTGTGCACCATACAGATTCTCCTCCTCTCACATCTATAACCTGCATGAAATTTTAAATGAGGAATAATCAGTCATTGAAATGAAATGGAGTTATGTCATCCCTCTTGCATGTTTTTTACCTGCTTCAATAAAAATCACGTAGGCTATATACAGTATGGAGCATTCATCTGGATGTTTTGATTGAGTCTGTCCTAGAGTAACTACTAAATCCAAATTTTTACTTCAGAGCATAAAAAGAATCTTATATTCTCTGCAAATTAAATTGAGGATCATCACATAGTGAAATTTAAAACACGATTAGAAGGGATTTTCCTCTCCCCTTTAATCCACATGACTCATCAGCAACCACGACCTACCTATTTTTCCTCCCTCTTTTATATAAGCAAAAAAACTCGACTGTATCTACTGTATGTCACCTTCACCAGATCACCACTCTCACCACCACCGTCTCCTTTATTTCCCATGCTCTTTTTCCCAGCTCTTTGCAACCTGAACCTGAATCATCTAATGTTAGAAGGTGTGGCTGAGTCTGTCTGTTAGAGGCTGATGCCTGGGGATTTCTGCCTGGCAGCTCTTTGGCATACACAGGAAGCACAGGAAAAGGCCTGGGTGTGCGGGATGTGGCTGGGAGTGTAGCATGTCAACAAGTTGTACACTCAGCCTGACACTCCCTCCCCTTGGGAGAGAGTGAATCATATTTACACACCCTGGTGGTGTTTTATTATTTCATATTGTTCATAAATCGGCCAATAAATAGTTGACGGCAGTGTTAGTATGCCATAATAGCTGTACATGCTTTGAGAACTATGATAAGAAGTATCCTGCTTTGATTGCAAAATGTATTTTTTTGACAATTTTGTGAAGAGCAGAGCCCATTGTGATTTGTTCCAGGGAGGAAACAGCAGCTGACAGGTGCACATCCCAGAGACAGAGGTATAGAGCGATAATACAATGGAACACAACACTGACAGAGGAGGAGACCTGGAAGTGGAGGATGATGGTCCATATCAACCCCAGGGTCAGCTTGGGGTTCCCGTCTGCTATGTCATCATTTCTGATGTTAACCAGCTTGACCTGAGAAAACAAAACACAAGATTACTTTCATGATGACAGCATGACACCGAGGTGTCTCGTGACAAGACATTGCCGCTGTTGGGTCAAGTTCTTCAGGTTCAGTCATTTTCTGTGTCATACCTGCCGGTGTCTGAGGAAGTCCAGTGCTATCTGTACATTCTGCAGTTTGTGGAATCTCATGCGGCCTTTCTCTCTGGGCTGAGGTGGAGACAAAACAGATAAAGAGGTGTTTAGTTACATGTTGGACACTAGACTGATCTGTTTGGTGTACGCATGGTGAAGGAGAACAAAAAGCTTTCAATCAAAATGGATAAATTAATGGGAAGGAAAACAGAAAATCAGATGGATAGATATTTAACAGAAACAATAAAAGTAATAATAATATCACATGAATCTTTGGCATTTTTCTAAGAATTAATTCCAACAGGTAAGTATTTTAATTTACAGTATTCCATTGGATTGTCTCAGCCCTGCTATTCACCAAACATATGTAATAATAAATAAAAAGTAATTGCTTTAATTACAGCAGGGAATTAGCATTGGCTGAGCCACGGTTTTGTTCTATTTAGCTCATTTGACAACAAGCTAAGAAGAGCTCATGATGCATAATGCTTAGCGTGTCTTTTGAATTGCAAATGTAAGTCAGGAAAGTAATGCTGAACAAAAGGAGCAAAGTTCCTGAACAAACAAACACATCAACCTACTGCTATATGCAAAATTAAGCACTGCTTGCAACCTATTGATAACTGAATATTTTAGTTGATATCCAGCAGCTGCATGCTTAAAACAAGCCTGGAAATGAGAGAAAGGAAAAAGGCAACAAAACACTTGAATCGCCATGGAGGTCTGGATACCACGCACAGCCAAATCACTGCGAAAGCGCGGATGGATAATAATAGAGAGAAGAAAAAAAAAAAAATAACTGGATGACTACTGTAAGTTATCGACCCACTCACCAACCGAGCGCTCCTGACCACGTCTCTCTCCCTCGGCTTGCCCCAGCAGGAGCAGTGCAAAGAGAGGAGGCGAAGGCCAGACGGCAAAGATCAGCACACACAGACGTAGGTTACAGGGAAGGAGACAGGAGGCGAGGAGGAGGGGAGGTAGAGGAGGAGAAGCGTATGTCAGATTGAAGTATAGTTCACACACACACACACAGGCCACAGTGGAGTTAATGTGTCAAGGCTATGGAGGCGTTCAGAAGATGAGCAGAGCCACAGCTGGTGGAGGCAGCGATGAGCTACAGCAGAGAAGCTTCTGTACAGGTCTGAACCACATGGGATGAAATGAAGTACCCCGCTGCTGCTGGCTTTGAAATGAGCCTTAAGATTTTAGTTGAAGACACAGAAAGACTAAAGGGTGCATGAGAAGTTAAATTAGAATAAAAAAAAATTACATAAAAAAGTCTGATAGCAAGACAAGAGATTGCATAGCCGCCGGAGTTCAGTTCAGCTCAGGTTAAGCCTTTGACTGACAGCTTGGCTGCAGTTGGTTACAACTTGTTGCCACAGGGATGATATTCCAGGTTGAGTCAAGATAAGTACCCGTTTATTTAATTAGTCTGGATTAGGTTTTTGTTTGGAGGATGGTTGAGGTAAAAGATTCAGAGCTTGCAGACATATTTGTTGCTAAAAAAAAAAAAAAAAAAAAAGAAAAATCAGACATGGTGGCGATACTCACCAGTGTTTCCCCAGAGAGGACCTCCAACAGCGAGATCAGGTTGTGTCCATCTCGAAGGTCTTCATACAGGTCTGTCACGTGACGCTGCGCCTGCCAGGACAAAGGGAAAGAGGACATGTCACGAGGGAAAGGTATGTCACAAGGACTCAAGATGCAAGCACCATGAATAACCCATATTTTATACAGGAACAGCTACACAGGACTAACAGCTGGTACATTTGTTTTACTACTGACCGAGGCAGAGCACAAACATATATTTTAGATTGTCTTCCATCCAATCACAGTACTGATTCTTCTGCAAAGGTTGTTGCTGATGGCCACAATGAGACAAAAGATCTCAGAGACGTACTAAAATTAATAGCAACAGCGTGTGGTGCAGTTTCAGCTGTAACAGAAGTGCTTAATACTGATTTTAAAACTGCTACCCAACTGTGTTATATAAGTTTTCCACAGTGCTCAGAGTGTTCTCTCTGCTGATACAACTCTACACAGGTCAGGAATGCATAGCCGTGAGCAGCTAAGCCTGACTCCAAATGCCAAATGTCAGCTGTCATCCCTGGAAAGTGATAGATGGGGCCGAATAAAAGCCAGATCAGAGCGGCAACAAAAAAGCAAAAGGTGCATTGGTGACCATAAAAATCAACTAAAACACAATATATATAACTGAGGTGTGGTGCACTTGCAACCAGACAGTGAGGGAAGATGATGTGGCGATGCCAGAAAACACAAGAGTGGATTGGAGGAGAAAACAAGTGAGGGAGGTCTCCATGCAAAGTGCCCATGACCAGACATTTAGTACAGTCCTGCTGGAACGTGCCAGTACCTACCTCTGCCCTCCGATGCTGAGTGAAGAGGGACGAAAGATGGAGGAATGAGAACACAACGGAGAAACGGAAAGAATGGAAACAAAAGAGAGGAGAGGACAAGAGCAGACAATGAATGACAATGAAACAAAGAGCAATGATTTGGATGAGACGGAAATTTAGTCGACATACGAGACAGAAACACGAAACACACAATGATTAAACTTTTTTTTTTTTTTTTTAGTTCTGTGAGACAACATCCAGTTCATGCATCTGTCATATGAGTGCGTTTGGTCATGTGGGCGAAGGAGGCCTCGGCCCTCAAATGGAATGAAAGCACATTTCCTTTGCAAGTTACAACAGTGGCTCATTTATGTTGGCAAGAATTTCAACGCCGTTATCCAAAGCTGAGATATGCTCCTCCCTTCCTGCAGAGCGAAGATGAGCACATCTGGATCAGAGAGGAGTGAAAGTAACCACCGGTGCCACCACTAGGGGTCACTGTCTACATATTTAAAACATCCTCAAGACGGCATGTTGTGCAGTGTGATCAACTTAGAGAACTATCTGTATTCTTGAGCTGCACATGATTATATAAATCTCTAAACATCTTAGTCAAACACTAGTGTTAATTTCCTTTGTTCTCATTTTAAATTTTGTGACAATCTTGCAGTGTTTCTCCTCAGTGCGTACTCCATCTGTCATCACCCTTCAATTACTTGAGGCCCTGCTCCATGTGATCGGCCACACCGCTGGAGCTGAAAGGTAGGTGTTATGCTACAAATTGCCGTCTCTGACACAAAAAGAGCTGCTCTGTAAACCTTTCGAGGTGCAAAATCGTTAGCATCCTGGTTCCTGACAGTATGGAAACAAAACACTTAACATGCTTTGGGTTTAACGTAATGTTTACATCATCTTGTGCGATCGCTCTGAACTTTCAAGGTGATTTTTTCAATAAATCAATCAGCTGCAATTGTTGTTTTTTATCTAATCAAACGTAAGATTCTGCCAGAAAGGTTTTTGTTCTGCAGCTAGTCCGACGTTCCATAGTATAAAAAGATTTACTGAGCTAAGGAAACCACTCAGTAGCCCTTTACAGCTTTTCACGGCTGCACCAAACCTGTAGTCTGCCCTTGTGAAGCCAACCATTAAGCCATTAAATCAGTTTAACATCAGTTTAACCTTAGAGGAGCACATGCAGCCACAGTTAACACTTTCCCAACCAAACACGGTGACTGTAGGAAGAGATGATGTTCCTTTTCTTGTTATTTGATGCTCTTCTTAGTTAAGACATTTTTGATACAAATACTGAGGCGCAAACCTTCAAACTTTTGAGAAAAAAACACTCATATGCTTATGTTATACAGGTTATTCTTAAACAATGTAATGACAACCACGTCAATGTGAATGCCTCCCATTCATCAATGCATGAATGTCAGTTTATGCCAGGCATGAGTGCAGGTAGCCACCCAGACCCGGGAGTCTGTGCAGCACATGTGCTACCGTTGGCCTTAACCACTGTGGGCTCTGGGCCGAGACCAGAATTTGCCTTTTCAGAAGGAGGCTAAGTGAGTCCAGATGTCTGTGACTCACCCTCCAGAATTCACAGTGAACACTTAAGAGAAACAAGAGGGGAGTAACTGCAGTGTGTTCGCATACTGTGGTAGCAGAATACGTATGTTAGTGCTGCACATTCATGGAAAGGAAAACACTCATTTTTTTCCCTCTTGTCCCATTTCTTAAAAAAAAAAAAAAAAAAAAGAACGGCCCTGTGTCTGTGGAGTGAATATCCTAATAATGTGGAAGCACTTAACGTCATAAATGCATTGCTGCAATGGGAGTTTCCTGGGAGAAAAGTGGCACAAGCAGGGGCATTTTTACTGCTCTGTGGGAGGGGTGTTGTTTTACGGAGGCTAATTTTTCACTCCTAATGAAGAACTCCAGAGTGAGGAGTGCGGCCTGATCTGTTTACCTTCCCTGAACGTGTGATCTATTGGAGGGCTTTCAGGTCGAGAGTGAGGTAGGTGAGAATGGACGTGCGCTGACGGATGGTTTACACAGTCTCTCAGCTGACGATAGACTGGACTTCTGGTAAGCCTCCCCATCACGATGCAATGTAAGTGGGAGACAATAACTGACTGGCTAATGTGTGTTTATGTGTGTGAGGGGGGTAGCGAGGTGTCAGTAATCATTTCCACAAAGTTGCTTCTAAAGCACAGGTGAGGGACGAATTAGATAATGATAGCCCGTCACTCAGAATAATCCACAACATCAAATAGTATTCTGGGAATCTGGGATGAGAAATCTGACTGCATGCATAAAAATCAATGTTATTCTGTCAGACATTCTCAGATCCTTAAAATAATTAAACTGTCCTTATCTAATAATCTGAGTTGCAACATTTATCAAACACTTAACACAGCATCCTGATGGCAAATCAGTATGTTGATTCACTGACAGAACATCTGCTGTTTGTCACTGGTGTTATTTAGAAGTGGACCACAAACAGGGAACTTCACTCTTTGATATCCACTGTGGTTGTTACATAAGAAAGCAGCCGACCACATATTTGTGAGGCTCAGAGAAAGCGACATTCGGGGACACTTTCTTGGTGAACTTACACTTATTTGGCACAAGTGTGCCTTGTTCATGTTAAAGTGAATGCGGAACATGACATTGTAGGCATGTGCGAGCATTTAAGGTGGGGTTGGTAATGATTTTAGAAATGTTTTTGGTTGTATTAGTTGAAATTCTCCTTACAACAGCATTCAATAAAGAATTTCATTCGGCCCGAATGTGAGCACTAACAATAGAGGTGTTTGTTGTTGATGTTCATTATGATATTTTTGGGGAAGTGGCTTTGGTGGGAGGCCTGAAGGGACAGATGGTCAGTGGTGACTTTCTCTCTAAATTTAGGGACTTTTGGAGCTAGTGCTGCTTTCATTAGAAAAGGGTTGGAAACTCCATTTTCCAGTTGGATCATTTTCAATATCTTGTGTCCTTTTGCTAGTTTCTCAAGATTACCCACTCTGCCTTTAATGTGCTGTAAGAGTAAACAGTGAAGCAGTGAAACAGTGAAAGTCAAGGACAGGTCCTTACCTTTATCAAGTGCTTGTTCACCCATTTTGTGAAGGTCTTTTTCTGTACTCGATCTCGTTCATCTGCAACATAGAGAAACCACAGTTAACCATCAGACATCCATGAAAAGGAAAAAAAAACACTTTTGTAAATGTAAACACTTCAAAATGCAGTTGTAATTTGAAAAATCACAGCATAAGATGGATGTACAGCAGTTGAAAGCTCTGTTTATTTGACATAAATGCGACAAAGGAAAGAAGAAATCCCCAAGATACCAGAGTGGAAAAAATTGCTCTTGACTGTGCACGCCTGCACCTGAGTCCAACCACATCAGAGCACCTTCACTGTGGGCAGATGCACCTATTGTCTAGGCAGCTTTGTATTAGCGAGGTCACATTTCTCTCTCCATGACACCGCAGACAGCTGGACTCTTGGACACATTCATAAGGGGGCGGCAGTAGCTCAGTCTGTAGGGAGTTGGCTTGGGAACCGGAGGGTCACCGGTTCAAGTCCCGACATGGACCAAAAACTGAGTGTGAACTGGTAGCTGGAGAGGTGCCAGTTTACCTCTTGGGCACTGCCGAGGTGCCCCTGAGCAAGGCACCAAACCCCCAACTGCTCGGGGCGCTTGTCAGGAGCAGCCCCCTCACTCTGACATCTCTCCATTAATGCATGTATGTGTGTTTCAGGTCTGCATGTACCATGTATGAGTTTAACAGAGTGTAAATTGAATTTCCCCATTGTGGGACTAATAAAGGTAGATCTTCTTCTTCTTCTTCTAAAAAGGACTCCATCGCAAATGTAAAGTTACTCTGCACGATTATCACGAGGCATGGCCGAACTATCAGAGTTTGCAATTTTCCAACAAGAAACAGCAAGATCTTGGCAAAGAGCACACCCACTAAGACAACAAACCTGCATACACCCAATACCTATTGGCATTCAGGCAAAAACCACAAGGTGTGGCACTGCAACATTAATTATGAATAGGCCTGTTTTCAGCCATGTCAACCAGCTTCATCTAAAGGTTGTGGTTTAATGAAGAGTTTTCATTTCACAGGATGACAAGTGACGCTTTGATAACTGAAGACACTGATCAGGGACATTTAGGACTTTCTTCCCTCCAAGCCACTTCATGTCTTTTTACTGAGGATCAGACACACAACAAATATTGGCATCCACGTTATGAACTATGGACGCCAACCCAAAGTTCTCTGTCTTATCAGTTTTAACTAGGGAGTGATCTGTCTACCGTACTGTATAGTGACACACCCAGCAATGAAAAGCAAAGGGCTGCGGTTCAACATTAAACCTAAATAGGCACCCAGAGGCCATGTTTGTTTTCTCATGAGGGTGTCAGCACTGACTTCTGCAAATGT
Source organism: Pterois miles (assembly GCA_947000775.1). Classification (NCBI taxonomy): domain Eukaryota; kingdom Metazoa; phylum Chordata; class Actinopteri; order Perciformes; family Scorpaenidae; genus Pterois; species Pterois miles. Next base: position 17,379,815 of record CAMQGK010000327.1, read on the forward strand.
GTTATGAAACTATGTTTCCATGGAAACCTTATATAGACACTGCAGACCTTTAACCTCCTCATTTATCTTTTCAACCAATGGGGGGGCGCCGGGCTTTACTATGTGACCTCTGTGGTTCCACTTCCTGTCAGAGTGGAAACGTGATGACGCGCCACACACACACACACACACACACACACACACACACACACACACACACACACACACACACACACACACACACACACACACACACACACACACACACACACACAGGAGTTGCACCTTGACCTGTTGGGTCTGTGCATTCTGTTCACACCACATTACCTGATCCAGTTTCAACCTCTGAGACTCTTTGTGGACTCATTGCTCTTAATAAGTGAAGGGTATGTGTTTAGTGCATAGGGGCCGAGTGAACTTCAAGCATCAAATGTCAGCAGACACAAACAGGTTTCAGTGAGGTGTGGTGCCAACATCCCAAAACACCAAGTGTCCACTGTAGTTTACTCAAAATACTGCAGTCAAGTACAATTTTTCTGCACATGAGTATTTCCATTTTATGCTACTTTCTACTTCACTACATTTCAGAGGGACATATATTGTACTTTTTACTCCATTCTATTTATCTGACAGCTTTATCTAATTGTCACGTTGCAAACTAAGATTTTACAAGCAAAACAAATGATTGTAATAATTATAAAATAGGATCCAATGATGATGAATGATCCTGGTCTTCTCTAATTAAAATTTTCCATCTTAACCAGATAGTTACATGTATGCATTAGTGCTGTAGTAATAATGTAATTAATGTAATTATGGTTATAAAAATAGAACACTCTTAATCGGGCCGATTATTTGACATTTTCTCATAATCGGCATCGTCTGACGTCTGACCATATTAAGCCGATTATCAAGCAGGTGCATAAATGCTGCTAGGTGCACTAAAACTTCTTTTTTAATCCAAAAGTTTATTTGACAAAGTTTAGGTTTTTTTTTTGATTACCTGTTTTGTGTATTCAACATTTAGATTATACATTATTTTTATTTAAAATATACAAGTGCACTGGGGCTGCACGGTGGTGTAGTGGTTAGCGCTGTCGCCTCACAGAAAGAGGGGGGCAGGTTTGATTCTAGCTTGTGGGTTTTTTTTGGGGGGATTTTTTTTTTTCCCCCGGGGGAGGGGGGGTTTTCCTGGGGGTCCTGCTTCCTCCCCCCCTCCAAAAAAAATGTGTTTTAGATTATTTAATAATTTAAATTTCCCGGAGGTGGGAATGGGGGGGGGGAGGGTTGTTTTTTTATATTTTTTTTTTTTTTTTTTTCCCTGGGGGGGGGGGGGGGCCCGGCCGGGGGGTTCCCTGCCTTCCCCCAAGCCCGGGGGGGGCTGGTCCCGCCCCCCCCGCCCCAAAAGGGGAAAGGGGGGGGGAGGAGGGAGGGGACAAGTGCACTGCAGTGTAGACACAAAATGTAGACTGGAGAGACAGACCATAGGTGTCTTTCAATAAATGTTTACTGAAGTTGTTATTATGAAGCTGTTATATTTTATCAGATGGAGGAAAAAAAAAAATCACCCAAACATATTGACCCCCAAAATTTGAACCATATGTCGGCCATCGGCTATCTTGATTCTCCCAAACACACAATCACAAAGGCAGATATAAAGTGTGTTGATAATGTCAACTACAGTATGGTCTGCTACTGCATGGTAAAACAGGGCATTTATTTCTTTTAGGGGAAAAAAAAGGAACAAACTGATTGGAAAAAACGAAGAACATGTAACACGCCATTCATCCTGGCTATGGCACAACTACAGGCAGTGACTCATTCACCCCTAAAACACATGCACGCTACACAACAAAAACTGTGAATGGGCTTTGCTGACCAATACGAAGTGAGGAAGCTGCTGATGCACTAGGAAAGGGGAGTATCCTCCTTTCAGTCAGGGTGGAGAAACTGGACAGTAAAGTCCCACGTCTGCCATTTTAAATGTTAGATTGCTGCACAACGCACTGAACACACCACCATCTGTGAAATCTGACAGCTTACTGTACAAAATCCTGCAATATACAACACACTAACCAATCAAGCCTCACCACATACACCTCTTCTAGCTCTTACAGACAGAAAATAATATTATCCAATGCTAAAATTACATTAAACACTCCTCTCACCTCTTTACAGTGGTGTCTCACACATACAGAAGCAAATAGATCAAAATCAAGACTTGCAACTAAGCTATTTTACATTAACTGCCACCATATACTGGTACCTTTCCTGCCGTCCATAGCCTTCAGCATCCCCTGGTAATAGCCTTCGTCTGAGGGCACCCTCTCTCTGCCCATGCTGTCTGAGGAGAAATTCCTGTACCTCTGCTGCTGGGAGTTCATCTTCACTGCTTGTCAGCACACAGAATAATAATCCTAATGATAAAATATCCTCAATGGGCTTCCTCCTTCTTAGCGACTTCTCTTTTTCTTGCGTCTATCTGGTTCGTCCCAGAGTGCGCAGTCCTGTGGCCACTTCACAAACCTATGTTTTCTCTCCCCTGCTCGCCTCCCAAACTCCTCACTGGGTTCGACTATGCCCTTCTTTTTTTTTCCCTCTCTCCCTATTTCTTTTTCTCCCGCTCACTCTATTCCTTTCATAGCAAATGGTGCCTGTGGGCTATGGAGTCTGGGCCTGTCCTTGTGTGTGATGAGCGAGTGTGTATTTAGTGGTGCTCCAGTGTGTGGAGGACACGGTGGGCAGGGCTCTGAACACACCCCTTCCTCTTGCAACGCACCACTGAGGCAGGGACGGGCGAGGTGTGGTAACCTGCACGGACTATCACTTAATTGCCTTGTTTTACGCAAGAAAACACACACTCGTAGAGTCACTTGGGATAGTAAAAAAAATCATAAAAGTTAGGGATGATTATTTATTATACTTTATATTGCACTGAATGGAACTTTAATGAATGATATACAGCATACGCCCAGCAGTAACAGATATCCATCAAGAGCCTGAAAAGGTCAAAAACTTTTACACACAAACACACGTCCCCGTGGGTTAATCATTACTTATTCTCAGCATTCCTCAGACATTTCACATTAGGAGTTACTCACTGTGACGACAGAGAAAAAAGAGAAGAGATGGGAGATGAGATAGTTTTGGGAAGGGCTGCTATGGATTCCAGACAGTGATGAATGGGCACACCCTGAATCACCGACTTACTGAAAAATATACATGTAGCAACTCATAACTCAAAGTGTTTGAGCTAGTGTGTGAGTTTAAAGACCGACTGTCAGTCAACACACCCATCTGTGATTTCTGCATACACCTGTGTTTAAGTTGTCATTGTTGCGGTGCGTTTTCTCACTTCTTCATTAAAGCATGTGTCCAGTTCTGCAAGATATTTTAATTTTGATGAAGTTTTAGTGACAGTAGCCAGAGCTCCTTTCTTTGGCTGTTCAGTCACCAGAGTGTCTCAGCCAAACTACACGCTCCCTGCTCTGTGGTATCTAATCCTCGGAGAACATTGAATGCATCACTTCCTGTTGCCCAGAGGATTTTGCCAAGGAGGTGCAGGCGGACAATGTTTACGACATTACTCTGGGTTTTATCAGTGAGAAATTCTAAGCATGTTTTAGGAGGATACCTTGGATGCAAAGTTATTTTTCATCATGGATTACATCTGTAGAAAAAAAAAACCCACTTTACAATCAGTCATTAAATCCAAATTAATTTTGGTACTTTCATTAGCCAAATTTCTGTTAAAGCAACCCCATGCAGCTTTTGGCAAACAGCAACATCCATGGCAACAAGTTATAAATACTGACTGATGATAAATGCAAAAATGTAGCGTAACAGTAAGACAAGTATAAAAGAGTCATACAGTCAGTACAGTGAGTCTGTATGTGTAAATATAGCTAATTTTAGCCACCATAAGCTACTGGCCATACCAGATCAAGAGTGGTTACTGCAGCATGGTGCATTTTACTGCTCATGAATATTTTTGTAAAAGCACTACTGTGTTATTTCTTATTTCAAAAGTAATCCTTGCTGTACAGTTTCGCTCCAGCACACAGAAAGAGTTTGAGGTTTATTGACACAAAGTCCCTCCATAATGGTCCCCTATATGACTAGTCTGTGCCGACAGCTAAGCTGGAAGGCAGGGTGTGTCGTACATATATCTATCCCATTTCCCCCACCGCGACTGCTATGGCTTTATCAGGCATCTAAAACCACTCTGTCTTCCAGAGAGCTGGGTATCGAGCGCGACCTGTCTGAACATGAAGGTACCTAATGTGTCAGTGTAAGTGTGTCCGTGTGGGTGTGCCAGAGTGTTGACTCATTTTCGAGCCACGTTAGCAAGTTTTCGGAGACACACCTTTGTAGTTCCATACAATGTCTAGGCAAGCTGAGGAATTAAGGAGTGGTATGTGGGTATGCAATTAAACTCTGAGAAAAGAAAAGAATCACAGCAAATACACTATTTATTGAACTGACGGGCTTTCATTTATGCAGCCTGAACCTATACACGCAGTAATTTGATTTAATTGGTTGTAGAACATCAGGCTCTAATGAATGAGACCAGCAAAAGGTCTATAAAGTTTTTTCATGAACAACAACCAGTGTAGAACAGAGTATACTAGAATGTAACTGAACTGCATTGAATACTAATGGTTTTCCAGGTTATGTGAGATGCAGAGGCAACAGCAGACAGTAGAGCATAACTGAGAACTCAGTGACGTTCTGGCACTGGAACATGTACTGACACCATTTCTAAACCTCATGGGAAACACTAGCAGACCCAAGTGGGAACAGGCGAGGATGCAGAAAGTGTGGAACATCTTAGTCATGAGATCTTTCCACCCAAAAGGAGGCATATGATTAAGGTCTCAACATGCTTATTACACTGTTCCCTCATCTGGCTTCATCAAAACCAGATGGAACACTTTGGGCTTTTTATAAGAGCGGAGACAGAGAGAGAGAGAGTGGAAATAAGTGAAGGAAAGAGTATTTTCTTTCTAAATGACATGATTGAGGTTTGATCGTTTTTCACGATGGAAGTGACAGGGAAGTTGGGGTTCTTCTTCCCACACTGATCTTGATACTTTATAGACTGCGTTGGCTGATGCAACATGTTATCTACAGTATTTACATGCTGAATGGTTGCTGGGTAGTCTTTTTGCAGAGGAAGGTTGGGTGTGGGTGAATGTGAGACTCATAAATCCTCATTTTCCACACTAACCAGTCTATAGATAGCTGTCTTTATCTGGTTGTACTTTTCTATTTTAGTGAATTTAGGGGTGGGAGATTATTTTTAACCATGTTAGCAGCTAGAGATGGCGATGTAAGTTGGGTGCTTGGACCACCACTTTGGTAATCTGCAGACGTTTTCATCGAGCACCATTAGTCTGACAGTTTGGTTTAATACCTGCAAAACTTAAGAGCCTGAACTCTACTTTGTTTTTACTATTAGCTTGCTGATGTTAGCAGAATTCAGCTCAGTGCACCGCTGAGTATAAATGCAGCCTAGCAAACAAGACACTGTATCATTGTGAAACTGGTTCGGTATAATTACCATAAACAAATCTGACCACCAGCTTCATGGATTGGTTCTGTCCCTCACCAGCGCCTGTGGTCCTGAAAACCACATCTCCCCAAAAACCCTTTGCTGACGCCATTTACTTTACTTTTGTGCCAAAAAGAAGATCGTATCTACAAGTAATCTCAATCACTCTTTTCTGCCTGTAACATGGTTTCCAACAACTTGTTTACTACTATTACTGCAGCAACAGAAAGACAGTACTTGAAGTGCCGGTACTCACTTATTCACATGTTGTTGTGTATTATTCCTTATTCCTATTCCTTCATTATTTCTTTAAGCATGTTATACTATGTGAGTCATAATCAGTTGTGATTTTATTGCTATATTATTATATTTGGGCTACGCATCTGCTACAATAGACCTATAATACTCCAATAATATTCCAACTGTAACATTATAGGGTTAAGACAGTTTGTATATAGTGTTACTACTTGAAGTGCTTTCTGTGTTACTTGTCGTATCACTCTTTAATATATTATAGGATGTCTATAAGCTGGAAGCCAGTCAGGCAGGTGTATTGTACATGTAGAGCTGAGGTGTTTGAGCTGTTAATTCAGGTTTTAGGAGGAGTTTCCCAGTCAGGATGCTCCTACATATTATGCAGCAGGTAAAGAAACACATTCGCAATTTCTACAGTGAATAAAATAAGGGTCCCCCCTAAGATAATTTGAAAGTTTTTGACTTAAAACTATGCATTTTACATAATTTTGAACCATTATTATTACTAGTTAAACTAATTTTTATTTATCACAGCCTTCGTCTGAACATGTAATTCTTCTGGAAATGTAAAATCATATTCTATAAATCAGAAGAGCAGATTTAGAAAACTTTTAAATATTTTTTTCAATAATTAGATTTGTTCACAAATATAAAAAAAAGTTAACAAAAAAAAAGAGTTAAATTAGAGCACTCTCGTTGTCATCCCCCTCCACTGTGCCGTGTGTCGGCTCATCCAGGTGACATATATAAATATTAAGTGATGTGATTCTGATGAGATGATAAAACATGCATCCCACAAACACCTTTGTCTTCCCTCCCATCTCTCCCTGCTGTTATCCTGGAGTTTTAACTCCTCCGATCCCCTCCCACCCTCAGCAGCTTTGTGTCACTGCTGTCTGTGATTGCAGGTTTTAAACTACGTACTTATTCCACATATTTGTCAGTTGCGTCTAGAGAGAAAGAGAAAGGAGCAGACATACATAAGTAGACAGAGACAGACAGCTCTACAGTAAACAGCAGAGGATCAGATTCACTTGTTGACCAGCTCAGAGAAATGCACGTCTAATGTGAACAGCCAGGCTTCAACTCGAGTGACGATTAAGATAATGCATCCCTTCTGTCCCCCTATGAACCTCCCAAAAAACCTGATCAGGAGGAGGGCAGAGGAAAGTACTGGCAGCTTGTGAGAAGCTCTGGTACGCATGAAAAAGTCACTTTACGCCAAGGAGTTTAATGTAGAAATGCCAGTACTGCGTACCGCTGCGTTCCAGCCCACTTTGAGCATTGGTTTTAACTCAACAACTTGTTTGTATGCCTCTAATACTGACAAACACATGGTTGAGCTTGCAGCCATTTACGGCGAGCCTAGAACAACCTGTATTTAAGCACTGGGCGGGCTAGTCTATTCGCAAACAAAGCAAACACATCAGAGGACAAAAGAAATCTAAGGATATGTCATTATGGTTTTTGAATGTGCTGAACCGCAGAGCAATTTCAAAAGTTTACACAGAGGGAGCGTGGACAACACCTTTCATCGAAGAGGATGAAGACGGATTTGCCCTCTCTTCTCTGTCTCCCTCTCACCGATTTTTCCATCTCTCCCTTTAACCTCTTACTCTCTATTTCATGGCAAATTCAGGAGAAAGTGTGAACGTTTACTGCGATATCAGGCCACCACACCCCACGGGGAAAGGAATGTTGATAAAAGTAGGAGCAGCTTAAACACACCCTCGATTATCACCTCAGTTGCTCTGTAAAGACGGGAGGAGGAGGAGGAGGAGGAGTAAGGAGAGGACGAGGCAGGGCGGGATAGCTGCCGCCTGAATCAGATTTCTGTGCTTAGCATACAAAGCCAGCTGAGCAAAAACAACACTACCCCACACCATGTACGGAGAGATCCTTGGCAGCACGACTGTCCTTTTGAGAGTAAGGATTCATAAAGATCAAAAGCAGTATAATCCAGGCTGTGATGCTCAGTACATAACTCAAACACTGGCATGTGGCGCACCATATTCACAACATTTTAAATCCTTTCTAATCTAACATGAATGAATGATTCCACGGAAAATAAAAAATAAAAAATAAAAAAAGGACAGACTCTTTGGAAATACACTGTTAAGCGAGGCCTGTTTTTCAGTCAAGCAAAGCTAATGGGAGCACTGAGGCGATGCTATTAAATATAATTGTGTTAAATTAACCGTTGACTGTGTTTAATAAATCAGGTACTTCTTTCACCCCTGATCCTGCTCTGTAAAGGAAAACTAAAAGACTACTGGTCACTGTGTGTTGGTTTATATGCCCCCCCAGCTGATGCTAAATACTCTTTTAACATTCAGTCTATTTACAGGGATGTGTGTCATAACTGTGCCATGATGCACCGTCCAGTTATTATCCACAAGCATCTCAAACCTGTCAGCAGACTTTAGATAATGTTGTCAGAATTAAAATTAACGATGAAGCTGCAAACCCAGTTTAACTCGGACTCAACAGGCCTCTGGATTAGCCACGACAGCTGAGCTTTAAAATAGCTCAGTGCTGAGCTCCTCTGAGGAGAGCTCAACATCTGGGACTGTGTCAGTTGCTGATGTTGAAGTTGGTCAGTTTGAATACAACAGGGCAATGGGGAAAATAGCTGAGATAGCTGCAGTGTCAACGCCACAGAGGATGACATTTAAAAGAGCATGTGTCTCCCTCTGTAGGTCAGAGCAACCACATACCTCCGTTAAGGTGCTGTTACTTGGCTGAAAACGTAGACGTCAAATAGCAGTAAAAGTCAACTTAATGTGACAGTAGACAGAATGCTTTTGGTATGATTTGGCAAAAAAAAAAAAAATCCATAATAACCTTTCAGCATATTGTAATTCAGGTGTTATGAGAGAAAACTAGACTTCTGCACCTCCTCATGGCTCTGTTTTCAGGCTTTAAAAAAAATCTAGCCCGCGATGGGAAACTTTGACCAATCACAGGTCATTTCAGAGAGAGAGCGTTCCCATTGGCTATTCATTCAACAGCAGCAGCTGTCAGTCACTCACAAACCGATCAAGTGGGCAGCACTGATCGGTTTTTCTCACCTCAAATGTCTCCAGAAACATCTTGTAGTCACTGTTTAGCTGTAAAATGAGGACGTTTGCTCCGGCTGGTGGGCGGTGCTTGGTGTTTCCTCAACTGATCTCAACATGGCGTTCTCATTTTACAGCTCAACAGTAACTACAAGACATTTCTGAAAACATTTGAGGTGAGAAATAGTCATTACAGCAACAGAATATTGATTCATATTTGATCAGCGCTGCTGAGTTTGACCATCATCGATCAACATCTACTCAGACACGGCAGACTCCAGATCAGCTCTGATTGGTTGTTGTCCTCTGGTCTGTGAAATCTTGCAGATGCCATTAGGATCATTGGAGGACACAGAGACACATGATTTTTTTTTTTTTTTTTATCCTGCACTACTGTCAGGATATAGATAGATAGATAGATAGATAGATAGATAGATAGATAGATAGATAGATACTTTATTGATCCCAAGTTGGGAAATTGTGGTGTTACAGCAGCAGGTTATCAGCACAATATACATGAGAGAATATACACATCTATGTACACATCTATGTACACATAAAAAAGAGAATATACACATCTGTACGAAGTGTGAAAAAGAGAATATACACATCTGTACGAAGTGTGAAAAAGAGAATATACACATCTGTACGAAGTGTGAAAAAGAGAATATACACATCTGTACGAAGTGTGATATAGTGACTGTTTTATTAAAAAAGACTTTTGTTTTAAATCATAATCAATCATATTTGCTCCATTTCTACCCCCTCCTTCTAAAGCAGGAGTTTTAACACTAGTTTTTCATAACAGTTCACAAAATGAAATGCCTAAATAAAATATGGGCAAGCAAATATTTAGATCTGTGTTTTGTGACCAGATCTGGTGTCATACTCAAAACGACATATTCAGAGATGATAAATAAATCCGAAAAAGCCTAGATTGTGGGTTTGGATGTAATTATGACAACCAGGTTTTCCATGCCGTGTATACTTCACTCCATAGTGAAATATACCACCTCAATAAAATAGACAGGATTCACGCTGACTTTGGCTCCATCTTCACGGCTCATTGCTGTACTGTTTGCAGACGGCTGTTCAGCTATGGGCTATCAAACCCGAAACCTGAAGCTATTCACCTCACTTTCATAAAAATCACAGCTCCTCCGTATAGAAGCTGTTTTAATGTTTGGCATTTTTGCTTGAAAAAAGTCTTTGAAACATTCCTAAAACAGTGGCTTATTAATTTTCCGTACAGCAAATTGACTAATCGGGTAATCAACTAAATATTTTAGCTCTGAACTGAACACAGTAAATCAGTTTTACTTATTAAGCTTATTGCTTACTAAGTGCAGTAAAATTATTAATTATTGTAATTTCCTATGGAAATGCTGTGGATTACTACTTTAAATAAAACTTAAACACAGATTTCACATGCATTGCTTCCAACCTTTATAACTGTCAAACTGCCCAGAAACACCTGAACTTATAATAAGAAATTAAACCTTACACTAATCTGAAAGCAGAATATAGTATTTCTCTTGTGCTCTATGAATCCATCATTATGCCATGTGGTGTTTCCATACGCCATCTTACCCTTGTAAATGTGGAAAATGGGGAAACTTGATCACTGTTTCTATGACAACAGCTATAAACATACAGAAGCCTGTGCAGTGACTGACTATTACTCACGGCTGTATTTTTAGACACGGAGACAGAGGAGTCGCCCATAACTGACTGATCTGACGTGGAAAGGAAAACACCATCCTTCATCTCTCTCCTGCCGGCAGAAGGCAATACAGTCTTCTTACCACTAGATAGAGCCAGAGCACAACCACACCCAGCATCTTCCCTGGTGCATCCTGCAACTATGAAGCCACAGTGTGAACTATGAGAAAAAAAGATCTCCGGATCAGGATTTGGACAACTTATACACACAAAGGAAAATAGACTTTGTTAGCATGCAACAAAATCTGACATCAAAATACATACTTTTGAACAAGGATTTAATGGGAATATTACAGTTCCTGAAAAATATATATAGGAATGTATGAATGAGATTAAATACTACATGCTCTAACTACTTAAACACTGGCTAATGGAAGACCTTCCTCAGAAAAAGATCCATCAACAAAAACTAATTTGCAAACCGTATTTAGTGATACAGACACAATCACTGCTATTTCAGACATCACATTACACAGCTGCAAAGCTTTAGGAAGGATGATCTCATTGATACTATCATATCTTAAATTAACTGGTGTCCTGTCACTCACACTCTCAGAATTATGAAATATAGAAGATAAGAAAGATTGTGTATAGGTTACCATGATCAGCCATATTTGATTAGACTGGTTATGTTGTTCAGGATGTCTGAATCCCAGCCTATAGATAACGTCTCTTACATAAAACCTGACACTATCAGGGTGATGTTGCGTTTCAACCAGCTATTAAAGATAACGCCGACCATAACAACTACTTCATATCTACTCTAGTTACTCATTTATGACAAGAAAATACAATGAGCCAATCTAAAGATTCTTTGACATTACACCTACTTTTTTATGATCTTCAGACATGTTACCACACCTCAAAAGCCTGATGTTAGAGACAGTTCCCATAGGTATGTTGCCCCCCCCGCTGGTCGTAATGTAGCCTATGCATTGCGTGGGATTCTTCTTCAGTCATGTTTGGTTTTATTGTGGGATTTATTACAGTAGCTGGAGGCAAATCTCCGTGCACCTATATTACAAAATGTTCCACGGAGTGAAGTTATGTCATTTTAATTTGCACTCAGACACAACTTAGAAAAGAAAGTGCACCCCTTTATTTCATTTGAAACATTTGCATATAGCTGTGTATATTCACAAAACTGAATTAAACTCATTGTTATAACTTTGTGCACTGAGAAGCCAGCGTCACCTCTTTATTTCTCACCCTGTGCTCTGTGTAGGGACACAGTGTCCCCCTCAGGACTAAAGTAAAGTCTTTAGTGTTGCGTTTGCACACGTTAATTTCTTTCTGGCTGCTGAGCGACCACCGCAGAAAGTAGTGCACATCGAACATCCAAGGTAACACAACACTGGGCGAGAGGCGGGGTAAACCATCAACAGGTCACTTAGGCTGACACATAGAGAATAACAACCATTCAGACTCACATTCACACCTACGGACCATTTAGAGACAACAACTAACCTGCATGTCTTTGGACTGTGGGAAGAAGCTGGAGAACCCAGAGAAAACCCACACTAACAAGAGGGGCAGTTTAACATGCAAACTCCACACTGAAGGGCCACAAGCCGGCCAGCGGGTTCAAACCTGGAACCCTCTTTCTCTGAGGCAACAGCGCTAACTACAGAGCATTTGTAATGCTTCTTTTAAGACCAAAATTATCATAAATGAATAATTTCACCATATTGTCATGAGGCGAATATACATGCATTTAAATACGGGACATATTATTAACCCTCATCTTACCGACTGGGGTCCGCGCAGACCTCAACAGTCTACTTTTTGACAAATCTTATCTATTATTCCAGTTTCTCATGACTTTGATCAAATCATTGTTTTCTGTTTCTGTTTTAACTATTGCTGTTTTAAAAAGACCAATATATTGGGGTGCTATGGGGATCCCAGTCAAAAGCAACCAATTGCAGCCGATGCAGTTTTAATACATCAAATGTTTGCCATGGGTTGTACTAGGGGGGTAGGGGTACTCCGTCAGTCTTTGTGAAGGAGAAACACAGATGCAGCAGACACAGATTTCCTCATGTGCTCAATTCTCATTTAAAATATATGCAAATCCAGTTTGTTTATCTTCAGATGACATTAATTACACAACAAAT